>OY755241.1:14348277-15064087 GCA_963576725.1 Azorinus chamasolen | reverse complement strand
TATCTCAAAAAAGATAAAATATTAACTACTTCAAACTGGATCTTGATTCATCATCAGTACAAGGGTTTGTGTAGCTAAATGAGTTTACTTTGTATACAGTATCAACATTTCAGTTCCAACCATTCTCAACTTATCCTGTCAAATTCAAAATTGCACACATAAACAATATGTATGAGTTTTCAATTTTATTGTTAATATACTTTATTACAGTGAGTGTCCTGATTTTTGTCTAGCCTGCTTGTGGTCAACTCAACAGTTGCCAAAGTGGCAACTGTTTATGTGCATTCATATGTCTGTCTGTTGGTCTATTTGATTTTGTCACAGGCATACCAATATATTTTGCATTAATTTAGCCAATCTCCATATAATTTGGCCCATATCTTGAGTAGACACACTCAGTGTACAAGGTACAAGGGCCTTATCTCTAGCATCACACATTTTGAAATGTATCCCTGATTTAAATTTGTTCATTCACTGGGCCAACATTTTTTTTGATGGATGGCTTAATTAGTTGCTTGTAGATAGTGTAATTTTTGTAGGAATACTCAGTGCCATGTTTAACCCTTTCCCTGATGAATATTTATGTAGGAAAAAATGACGTCATGAATATTAATAATATTATTTTTTTATAATGGCATATGAACACATGACATCTTGGCTCAGGCAGAAGCTGTAGAATCAGATCTATTCTATATTTTAAACAATAATTTGACATACATAAATGTATGTTCTTACGTTTTGACCTCATGGCCTATTGTCTTAGATGAACGATACCAGAGACATATACATATGTATGTATAATGACTCTGACGATACTGGGCACTATTGTTATTATCATTATCATCATTATTTTTATGTAGGAACCATCTGGTCTTGGTCTACTCTGTTTTCAGATGCTTGAAAACACGTTTTTATGAAGAAAAGGGTTAATTTGACACGCATCTTAAGCACGTGTAGACAGTGTACCATGTACGATATTCTAAGTTATGTTTTGAATTATCTCCCATTTCTTTAGTGTTTTCTGTACTAAGTAAGACTTGAAATACACATACTTTCTTTAAATTCTTTATCTATGTTTTCTTCTACTTCATCTCAGACAGTACGACTTTCTGTGCTCATGTGTAAAAAATGTTGATTGTCGATTCCCGTTAGAGGCAGTGCCTTAGTTATATTATTCGGTTGCTGAACTCACACGGCTTTCATGTGACATCATTTAACCAATCGGATAGCTAGAAACTCGTTGGAGGTAGGTTATTACAGATAAACACGCATTGTAAATAATGCCTATGCAAACAGAGTCGACCCATATCAGATAGCTAGGCCTACTCTAAGAGCCGCCTGATCAGGGTCTGCTCTGTTTAACCCTTTCCTTGATGAATATTCATATAGGAAATAATGACGTCATAAATATTAATAGATTTTTTTTATAACGGCTTTTGAACACATGACATCTTGGCCCTGGAAGAAGCTGTAGAATCCGATCTATATTACACCATAAGCAAACAGAGCAGATCGTGATCAGACGGATCCTATATATATTTGATCTATATAGGAACCGTCGCCTGGGTCTAATCTGTTTGCATATGCGTCAATATGCGCCTATAAATATAAGCCAAGGGAAAGGGTTAATTGTGGAATAATGTAGAACGAATCCTATAGTTTCTGACATGCTCCAAAATGCCCTGTATGCATGTTCCATTTATAAACACCCACCTACTTAATATTCATGATACATTTTGTACTATTATTTCTTACATGGACTGAAGGGTTTATGAAACAGTTGAGCTTCGATATCTCGAGCTCGGATAACTCGAACCTCGGATAACTCGATTCGAAGCTCGGTTCTTCCAATACTTACAATACAAAATTGCTCTAAAATGTATTACTACGTATATCTTAGAAACACGGGTGATAGCTTAATGCAGGTCTAAAGTAATGCTGAAAGCTCCTACAGGAGATTTCAGCATTACTTTAGACATGCATTAAGCTGTGGACTTGAGAAATTGTCAAGATTAGCAATCGGATAACTCGAGCTTCTGTTAACTTGAACTGATTCTCATGGTCCATTGAAGTTCGAGGTATCGAAGTTTAACTGCATCTGCATGATTCAGTGAGTTTTAGACGAGCTACAAATAAAACTGGCTTTGTGCAGTTATATAATCAATACAGACCATCACCAGCTGTGGCCTTGGAAACCCAATATAGCTCTGATCAAAACGAACAGTAAACCCCCTAAACCCATTCCCTCAAATTGATGCCTTTCAGCGCCCCTGTAGAAGTCACTTTTTGAACCATTGTGATAATAGAGCATTTGCTCCACGGGAGCAAATGCTCTATTTATCACAGTGGTTTCAAAAATACACAATTTTGAAATTTCCCTTTTCTCTAGTTAATGCTCCTTTTCGGTAGATTTATTCAAAGAGGTAGGATCTAAAAATAGCAAATGAGGTAATGGGTTAAACAATACATTACAGTTAGTATCGATTCCGGTCTGGCTTAATGCTGACTTCAACCGCCTGTATAAAATATCGAATTCCGGTTTTGATGGGATTTTCTGTATGCTGTTTTGTTCGTTACGTAACAAAAACTAAACAGTTCTATTTGTCATTCAATGCTGGCCACCATATTAATCAGTCATATAATCAATACATATGTGAGTCATTTCATATCGGGGTTATAAATAGCACAGGAGCTCGCGAAAGCTGGTGATATTTTCAAAAAGATTGCACTCAGACCAGACCTCACCAACATTATCTTGGATCCAAACTGTTTGATACTAATATTCGATTATTTTTTTGTGCAAAATTAGATAGATCTAGAAACATACCCGAATGCTAAAATAGGGGTCCAGATAAGATGCGTAAATCTAAACATTTTCATGAACAGCTTCTCTATTTCTCTACTAAACCCTATACTGTGACCACCCTTTAGAATCGTCTCTTCGAGACGATTCTAATGAGCGGTCACAGTATAGGGTTTGGTAGAGAAATGATGGTTTTGATATTTAAAAAAAATGGGGGTACCCACCTTTATAAACGTGTAGCTCTGTAAAATGCTGCAGGCGACAAATGTGCAGACGACATATTAAGCAGCATACAGCAATGAGCAATATATTGGTTTCAACATGATAGCAAAGATTACAAATAACCCTTTCGTCCATGAATATTTAGAGTGGAATAGCCCATCAATGTTTAACAACAGAGTAGACTCACGATGAGGCTAAAACCTGCTAGAGGATTTTTGTATGACAAATAGTGCAGATCCTGATCAGAGGGTTGCTTTTGGAGCCCCATGATCTGAGTCTACACTGTTAGCAAATGTCACTGCATGCGTGCTTTGGTTTAAAAAGGGTTATACTTTACCTTGTTGAACAAAGTATTTTTACAGGATTTTTCACCTATTACTTTTTTTTAAAATTCAAGCAATAATCAATCTGTCTACAAAATGCAATTATGGTGCCAAACAGTTTGGATCCTGATGAGACGCCGAGTTACTCAGCGTCTCATCTGAATACAAACTGTTTGCATATGTATTTACTTATCCGCCCATAGCAGGCTAAATATTATCTGGTAAAACCATAAGTATAAACCTATAGATATCAGGCTCTAAATATAGAACTAGATATATTACCGCTGATATGCACGCATGGTAAACTGATCTAGGCTCTAGTTTAATTTTGAATCTTCATTAGAACCTGTCCTAAGCGGCCATTCATTTATCTAACATAGAAATGTAAAAAAGTGACTGGTTGCTTAATGCAGGTCGAAAGTAATACAGAAAGCTCCTATTAGAGCTCCTATTGATCCGAATTAAGCTATCACCTGCCATACCGACCCATAATTATACCTGTTTTAGATGACCGCTTAAGACAGGTTCTACTGTATTAAATTAATGTAGCCTACATAGAAAATATCAAATATCTGATATATTATAATTTTTTGTAATATGATCTAGTAAATGTTATACATGTACTTTTACATACATAATTTCGTTGCGTATATATTCTGCTTTCAACCCGTAACACAGGTAATGACAATCAGGTAAAATGGGTTTCCATGGTAAAATCTCCTTGAGATGTTAACAGCTGGTAAGAATTAATGTTATGGTTGGCAAATTCCAATATTTCATGAGAGAAATTATGACATCATGAATATTTATTAGCTGAAATTTTATAACGTAAACCTTTTCGAGGTAAATGTCTGCTTTGAGAAAACTGTAGAATCAGATCTGTATCATGTCAAAAGCAAAAATAGTTTACCCTGATCACAGGATCCATCTGATCTGGGTCTACTCTATTGCAAATGCGAGAAAAGTCAATCTAATTAATATGCATGATGCTATTATTTTACATCAATATTCATGGAGTAACGGGTTAACCGATGTCTATTTTAAGACGGACTGAACTACAATTCGCCCTTAACCTTTGGTCCAATCGTAATTACTCGCCGTATTCCGTCAGAGTTCGGAATATAGGTCTTATTTCGATAGAAATAGCCGAGGTGTTCCGAGTGATCTTTGGTCGTTAGCGGGATTGGGTTAGATGTGGGACGAACTATCCTTTACACCACAGACACCTCCTTTGTCGCTTGGTAACCCTTTCCCTTATGTAAGCGCATTTTTATGCATCTGCAAACAGAGTTGACCCAGATCAGACGGCTCCTATATTACACCATAAGCCAACAGAGCAGGCCCTGGGGCCGTATTCCGAAACCTTCTAAGTATTTAGCTGTTAGAAATTTCTTTATCTTAGTTTTCGACTAAGAGTTTAGAATTTTCTAACTTTTTCACTAAAAATTTCTCTTAGCAAATTCTAAGAGAAAAATAATCTTAGATTAAAAAATGATCTTAGTCTAACACGTTCTCTCGTTGTCAGGTATTTTCCGGTGATTCCCAAACAAAATTACGTCATTCACGCGCAGACCAAAGCGCGTGCTGACATTGAGGAAAATCAAAATGGCCGATGCTTATGGCGCGGGATGTCGATGGTGTTGTAATTCACATTGTTTGTCCGGTAGACAGAGGATGATTTTAACAGAGTGGCGGATACTATTGAGCTGCTATTACACCGCAGTTGTTATCAAACGTAAACCGGATAGTTTGGAGTGGAATTGTGTCTTTCAAAGTGTCTAATGTCCGTGGATCATTGGAAGGAGTCTCGCGAAACATCATTTCATTTGCATATGATATATCACGATTTTTGGACAGCGACATAAATACAGGAACCGTTTGAAGGGATTGTCTAATGTCATGAGTTTGAACGGATTTATATTATTGTGTTCGTTTCATTCTCATGGTGTTGTGTGATCCAGTTTGACATTGGGATATTACATCGTCTAAAAATAGATATAAAACTAAAAATAGTACACTGTGTACATGTATGTTGAATCAGACGAACATCAAGTCATCAACTGTCAAATATGGCAGATATTGAAAACAAAAAGGAGAGGGAAGTCAACTTCAGTCAGGCTGACTGCTTGCTGTTATCCAGTATCATGGGACAGCCCAGCGGATTACAGGGGTCTCCCTAAACAGCGTCGAGAAGCGACTAGAAGTGACGCGAATCGACGAAAAGCGTCCAGAAAATAATAACATTTTTTGATGATTAAAGCATTTAATGAACACGGCATCGTATGCTTCAATCTAAGATGTTATACACCAATAGTGGAGAGCGGCCCTCCTAGATCAAATTTTTTCAAGTGTGATTACCGTGCTATGAGGGAGGACCTAGCGACCCAAGATTTGGAATATAGACATCAACGACAGTGTAGACAATATGTGGCACTCATTTACCGATATAATGGATAGGCTTATCAGAGACTATGTACCAATGAAAAAATCGAGTCACTCATTCAGGAAGCAGTGGATGACTTCCGAAACTGCTGCGGTGATTGACAAAAAGAGACGGGCGTGGGTGAGATATATAAATTGCAAAAGTGAAGAAAATTACAAACTATATACTATGGCTCGAAACAACACAACTACGATTATACGTTATGCAAAAAGGGATTACGAGAGAGGAATTTCGGTCAAGTGTAAAACAGACCCTAAATTATTCTGGGGATATGTCAGAAATAATACAAAAACTAGAGACCAAGTAACAGATCTAAAAATGGATGATGGGAATTTAACAGACGATCCAAAAAAGAAAGCAGATATCTTGAATAATTTTTTAGCAGCGCGTTTACAGAGGAAAAGAAAGACAATGTCCCAACACTTCAGTCAAGAAATCAACCAGAGGAGTTATCCTCTTTCACTATAACGGCGGAAATAGTTAAGAAAAAAATAAGAACCTTAATGCCGGCGAAAGCCCCGGACCGGACGGTATCCATAATAAATTAATGTTGGAACTATGCGAAGATATAAGTGAACAATTAGCATGTTTATTCAATAAATCCCTAAGAGAAGGAACTGTCCCATCAGAATGGAAAGTTGCACATGTAACACCGATTTTCAAAGGCGGAGACAGACACGATCCATGAAATTACCGTCCAGTGTCACTTACAAGTGTATGCAGCAGATTATTCGAGACCATTATCAAAGATCAAATTATGAATCATATGGAAAGTAATGGATTATTCTCGACTCGCCAGTTTGGCTTCCGTAGCGGACACTCGTGCGTCACACAACTACTACAAATATTTGAAGAATGGTCGAAAGAGATAGACATGCACCACTCGGTTGATGCAATATACTTGGATTTTAGGAAGGCATTCGACACGGTCCCGCACTTAAGATTACTAAACAAATTGAAAGCATACAGCATAACAGGTAAGCTACTAGTATGGATCCAGAACTTCTTGAGCGATAGGAAATAAATGGTCATTTGTGTGATTGGACTGATGCCATCAGCGGTATACCGCAAGGGAGCGTACTAGGACCCATCCTGTTCCTCATTTTCATAAATGACTTGCCAGATCAATTGCAAAACCTAGTCAAGATTTTTGCGGATGATACAAAAATATATTCAGTTATTAATGACAGTGAGGACATGAAGTCACTCCAAAGAGACCTTGATAATCTAGCAGAATGGTCAGATAAATGGCAATTGGGTTTCAACGCTAAGAAATGTAGAAGTATACACTTTGGCTTCAACAACAACAAATATAAATATAACAGAACAGAAATACAACAAGTTGAGGAGGAAAAAGACCTGGGTGTAACTTTCCAGTCGGACTTGAAATTCTCGAAACATATAGCAAATTGTGTAAAAAAATGATTGGGATAGTAAAAAGAACTTTCAAATCACTGGACAAGGACATGTTCTTAACATTATATAAGTCAATGATTAGACCATACATGGAGTATGCAGCTAGCGTCTGGTCCCCTCATCTTAAGAAAGATATATTTGTTCTGGAGAACACACAACGTCGCGCAACTAAATTGGTCAAAGAGATCAAAGACTGGCCCTACGTGGATAGGCTTCGGTTTCTTGGGCTGCCAACGTTGATCGACGGGAAAGGAATGATATGGTAAAAGTTTTCAAAATCATTAATGATATTGATAAAATTAAGAAGAGTACTTTCTTTATTGAAAACCGTCAAACCTCGACAAGAGGCCACTGTCACAAACTGGCGAAAACCCATAGTAGACTGAACATTCGCAAAAAAATCCTTTTCGCAAAGAGATTTCAACCCATGGCATAATCTGTCTAAGGAATGTGTTGAAAGCAAAGACATTAATATGTTCAAAAGCAACCTGAATGAATGTTGGAAACACCACTCCCACAAATTTACAATAGATGCAGCTACGCAGTACAGCGAACCGCACGCAAGTACGAGAAACGTCGCGAAGAGGGACCGAAACTTTCCGAGGGAAAACAAATGGCCTGAGGACCCCTAAGTTACCCGTAAGGATGCAATACATCATTTAACAGTTAAATAATGCAATATTTGATTCATAGCAGTGAGTAGAGCTATAGATCTACCGCATTATTACGCATGCGGTAGGCTCGATATTATATGAAACTCACCAAAGTACACTGCATTGAATATGCCTGTTGGTCATTATTATATAAAAATGTTACTAAAACATGGTAAATAATGTCAAATAATGTTGGAATAGTTTTGTGTTTTTTTAATTAAAACGGCAACGTACACGAAATGGGTGGGATTTAGCGACGAGAAAATGTCTGCCCTAGATCTATATTAGAATTAGCGACGAGAAGAAATCGGCTAGTAGATCTAGGACCTATGCCTAATAAACCTGTAAGAAACTCGGCTTGTAATATATGTGAAATGAACAACTAGAAACAGAGAAGACACAGATCAGACGGTTGTCATAGGAGCCGTGTGATCTGGATCTATGTTTGCAAATAGTAGCAGTCTACAGAATCAGCGACTAGAAAACTGTAGCGGACCGAATTAAGCGACGAGAAGATTTCTGCGTGAAGATCTACTATACTTGTGAAATAAGTACTGGTAGATTAAGCGACGAGAAGATTTCTGCATACGTGCATATAAGATCCATGTGTAGACCTAATACATGATATTAGATATGCCCGAAGAAACTCGGCTAGTAATATACGTGTGAAATGAACAACTGGAAACAGAGCAGACCCAGATCATACGGTTGCTATAGGAGTCGTGTGATCTGGATCTATGTTTACAAATAGTAGCAGTCTACAGAATCAGCGACTAGACAACTGTAGCGGACCGAATTCAGCGTCGCGAACCCCGATGTTTGACTTGAGGCTCCGAAAAATGAGCTACTAGAAATAGAGCGGACCCAGATCGACTAAATTTTGTATTCAGATAAAAGAAGGAATATTCATCATGCATACCGCGATGCAAATATAACATTTGATAAGGAATGTGGTCAAATCTATTATAGAATACACATGTTTACAATAATTACCCTAGTACAGTGTGTTCTTTACAGAGTTTTGATCCGATATTGTGAAATTACGGATGAGTTGTCATATTCAAGGATGATAGGAAACAGTTTTTACCAAAGAGACTTCAAAGACCTAAGATATACAAGTTTAAGGATTTTTTCTAAAGCACTGACTATGATGTACTCACTCAACTATGATTGTTTATTAAGAAAATAATGACAGTGATCAAACAATATCTCCACCTTCCAATACTCTATTTTGGTTATGATACTTTTTATCCCTGTATTACTAATTAAGATACACTCACTAAGCAATGATTTCTTGCAAAGAAACTTAGATTAGATAACTATCTCCACCTTCCGATACTCTATTCTGATTTTGATACCTGTTATGTTTGTAAAACTGAGCTCAAAGCAGGACTTAACTACTTGGATAACATGTTCTGTGTCTTAGTATCATATTTGTATGAAGCAGGTGAATACTGCATGTGAAAGCATTGGTGTTCACTCGTTTCATTAGTCAGAATGTATGTTATAGTTTATGTGTTATAGTTTTAAAACTGTGACAATGTAGGTTTCTCTGTATTTCTCACAGGCTTTAGGCTCATGAAATATGTCTAAAATGAGTCAAAATGTCCATAAATTGACGTTTTGTAACATTTGGAGCTGAAAAAATAAAGCTTGGGGAGTTTTGAGACAAAGCTGAAATTTTGTATATTCTATCTCTTATATATAATGTATATATTTTTCCCCCAAATAGAAATAGATGTATTGTGTAAATATGCCTGCTGGCATCAAGCGTTGGCCTACTGGTTAAACCGATGATTATACCTGGCCAATAGCATGGATCCAGACCAGGCATAGAGAAAATCTGGTGTCTGGTCTGGATCCACACAGTTTACCAGGAAACCTAGCGTCTGATCTGGATCCATACATTTTGTCAAGGAAATCGGTTGTTTGATCTGGATCCACACTGTCTGCCACACATATAATAAATTAATTGACCTCAATATTGATCCAGGTCCTAACTAGAGACTCAAGCAGACGATAATCGGCAGGCGAAGGGTTGATAGCTAACACTTTGTACATGTATATATATATTGCCCAATACGGAGCACTGTACACTTTTATGTATTTAATCATACTTTTACCAGGGCTAGGATGGTCACGTGACAAGACAGCATAGCTGAGCACGGCAATTTTATTCTACCTAACATCATTCAGAACTTATTCGGATGATTCCACTAACAACGACATATTTGCAACAATTGTCCGAGGCTATCCGATTGACACTACATAGGCTATTATACTTGTCATGTGACCGTGCTAGCACGGAGGCAAAACGAAATGCGTAGTAAAATGCTCATTCACGTGCAGGTCACGTACCTACAAAATTAACATATGTACCCAAATTGTTCTATTAAAATTCTAGGGTCTTCTCGAAACTTCAAACAGTATAGATCCAGATCAAACACCACGTTAGGAACGCGACGAGTCATCTGAATCTAGACAGTTACCAACACTCACGTTTTGATCTTTGTCTAAATTAACCGCAACCGTTTTAAATGCATTTGAGTTTTGTATCGAAATGTCCTTGATTAAGAATTATACTTTTTAATTTTTATATCGATATGACACAATTTCTATTAGTTTCAAACAGTGTAGACCCAGGTCAAGGACCACGCGTCCAGAATGGTAACTGATCTGAGTCTAAACTGTTCCAATACTCTTATCTTGATATGGCGATATTAGCCACATCTATTTTCGTTGGTTTCAGTTTAACATTGAAATTACCTGAATCAAGTTACTCTCATTTTAGTTAGCATATTATACAGCTACTAGATACAATGTAGACCCTGAGCAGAAAGCGCGCCGAAAGCACGATTACTAATCTGGGTCTACACTGCTTCTCAGAAAATAGGTCTACAGTTTTGTCATAATCCATGTTCCTTTTCCATCTTTAGATGGCTAGAAGTGTATGTTTATACTTAATGCCAATAAAGATTTGTATTGTATTGTATATAGAGTATACAAAATTTCAGCTTTGTCTCAAAACGCCCTAAGCTTTATTTTTGCGGCTTCAAATGTTACAAAACGTCAATTTAGGGACATTTTAACTTATTTTAGACATATTTCATGAGCCTAAGGCCTGTGGTATTTCTGAACTTTTTTGTCTTTGTGACATGGGTTATGCTATGCACAGAACAGAATATCTGTTAACATGATACCTGCATTAGGGGTGTCTAGGTATCTTTAAATTAACTCCTGGCAGTAATGCAGTTGTGACAAACATTAGTACAATGATGTATATGCTGTTTATTTTGCACACTGTATTATTGATAGCCTATCATTCCTCTGACTAGGAGGGGTAGATTTACATAAAAGATGGGCTGTATAAATTGTCTATTGGGGTTATGGGTTATTGTTATACAAAATATTAAATAGTGCTAGGGAAATGGGAATTAATCAATGAATATTTTTCTTCAAAGATTTGTTGCAGCTACCTCCCTTAAAGCCCACAGAATTCCTCTGAGCTTTAACTGCAGGGTTCAAAAGAAGTATGTCTTGCCTGGAGCTCTGCGATTTTATTATTTTAGTCACGTATATGTTTTGTTCTTCTGTTTGTTATCTGTTTATATGACTCATGCCCATATGCGGGCCCAGTTATTGAATAAAACTTGAAACTTGGAGCTCTACGTTCTGATGTGGCATCCGTAATTCAACAGGTTACAACCAGAGCTTTGTCACTAGTCTATATGCTGTTTTATCAACTGCTTAAAGCCAGAGCTTTGCCATTAGTCTATATGCTTTGCCACTAGTTTTATTGAATATTTGTTTATGAACTTAGCTATTTACCTCTGTTGTTCGGTAAACTTTTATTTTTTGATAAAGAAAAAAAGTTTATTTTCTATTTGATAGCTGCTTTCTGTCTCTATCTGTTAGTGTTCATCTATGTCTCTCTATAGTTCTGTCTCTCTGACTGTCTGCCTTTCTCTGTGTCTTTGTCTGTGTGTGTCTCTCTGTCACGTTCAGTCTTTCTCTATCACGCTCTGCCATTCTCTGTCACGCTCTGTCTCTGTTTCTCTTATCCTGTACGACTGTCATTCTCTCTCTCTCATCTCTCTCCCTCTTTCTTTTCCACTCTTTCTCCTCTTTCTGTCTCTCCATTAAGAATATCCCTTTCTCTGTCTATCCATGTCTCTCTCTCTCTGTTTCTATGTCTGTCTGCCTGCTTGCCTGTCTGTCTCTGTGTCCCTGTCTCTGTTTCTCTTTCTCTATACCTGTATCTATTTCTTCCTCTCTTTCTTTTTCTCTATGTTTCTATCTGTCCCTGCATGTTTTACTCTGTATGTCTGTATGTCTGTATATCTGTATGTCTGTCATTTTCACTCACTCTCTCTTTTTCGCTCTCTCTCGCTCTCTCCTCTTTCTCTTTCTCTTTCTCTCGCTTAGTGTATCTGACTAACTTCTCTCTGTGTCTATCCCCGTCTCTCTCTCTCTGTCTCTTTTCTCGATCTCCCCTATCTCTGTTTGTATCTGTCATTCTGTCTCTGTCTGTATCTATGTCTGTCTGTTTGTTTGTATGTCTGTCTCTGTCTCTCTATGTCTCTTTCTGTCTGTCTCTCTCTGTCTCTGTCTGTCTGTCTCTCTCTCTCTCTCTCTCTCTCTCTCTCTCTAGTTTTCGGCTCTATGTATCGTTTTTAAAAGTCACTTAACTGACTATCTGGCATGCTTTTAAATTCGGATATGAATGTGTTATTCAGATAAAATATTAAGATATTAACTGCAATCAAAGAAAAAAAGACATATCAATGATTGGGGGACCTATGGAGCAGCAACAAGCCAAGAGTCTTTTACTTTGATACACATGTATCTGTACATCATCTCATTGAGATAATTTAGCAACGTTTTAGAAATCAGTTGAGGAAATTGGGAAGGTAGCGTTATCTGAATTATGCCTGTCGTTGACATACACATGTGGAGATCGTTTGTGTATCATCCTATGCTATCTCTTCGGGTATGAACCTAACAACTCGTTTCAAGTTTGCATGCCTGATAATAAAATTTAAATTGCACAACTGAGTCCGCATCCGATGCATTTACACATGACACGATAAGGGTAATTTTCTTTGATGACCCAGTGTTAGTTTTTTAGAGTAAACTATCTTGCCACAAGTAACAACATAGGCTATTTATAATCAATCTTACTGTAACAACATAGGCTATTCATAATCTATCTTACCTGTCAAGAGGTTAAGCCAATTGTCGCTGACCTTTCATAATTCGTTCACATTCGAGATACCCTGTCACCTGGGGTTTATCCTGTTAACGTGTTGTGTCCCACCCTGCTCAGAGTTCGTCTGTTGCTATAAACACAATACAGGTAGGCCTACTTGTAACGTAATTATAGGAATAACCCATCACGTGACAAATTATCTATTATGATAGAATAATATTCACAAACATTTATGCAAATAAAACAGATACATTTCCCCCACGTTCAAACGCATACATTTTATAAATAATGTCCATCTCAATTATTGAGGAACAAGTCCAAATGGGAAACGTACAAGCATATTAAAAGACGTATACTCTGTCGTGAACTGAACTTGACATAATAAAAAACAAGCGTAAACACATTTTAACTATTTAAACTTCAACTGTACGTTGTCTATGTAATTTAAACCCCTCGGGTGATTTAATCTATTCCTTTTTGTTCTCATTCTGCCTAGGAGTACAATGAACGCAATCGCGAAGTAAATACAGATCTGTATTTACTTTGTGACGCAATGAAGCGAAGAAATGGATCTTTATGTTAAATTCAAAAGATTGGTTTACTAAATTGCGCATAATTTGTAATATTATAAAATGTATACTGACATTGATTCCGTTTTAACCATTTCAATACTTAGTACATCTTTTATCATAAATTGTCTTCTGCTTATATCCTGAGCATATTTTCTTCCAATTTCCTCTAAGTCTATGTTAGAGTTTGGGTTGATGAAATGTCGACCTAGTCAGCACGGTGTTCATTGACTAAGTCCAAACAGTTAGGGTTGATGAAATGTCGAGCTAATTGACCATGCTGCTCCGAAAAATTAGAGACTAGAAACTGAGCGGACCCAGATCAGACGGCTGCTACAGCTTCTGCCTGAGCCAAAATAGCCTGTGTTCATTTCTATTATAAAAAAATAATCTAATTAATGCCATTTCTAACATGAATATACACCAGGGAAAGTGTTAAGTAGAGTACCTAGTTATAGTCTCCTTTCAGTCGGAAGGACCGCTCCGCCATCTATACATTTACTCCCCTGGTCACTGAGAAATTCCCCTACAATATTGAGCACTGCCAACACATGGCGCATTACCCGTGAGTGATCCTCACAGGTACCCATTTTTTTAGAGTAAACTATCTTGCCACAAGTAACAACATAGGCTATTTATAATCAATCTTACTGTAACAACATAGGCTATTCATAATCTATCTTACCTGTCAAGAGGTTAAGCCAATTGTCGCTGACCTTTCATAATTCGTTCACATTCGAGATACCCAGTCACCTGGGGTTTATCCTGTTAACGTGTTGTGTCCCACCCTGCTCAGAGTTCGTCTGTTGCTATAAACACAATACAGGTAGGCCTACTTGTAACGTAACTATAGGAATAACCCATCACGTGACAAATTATCTATAGGGCGAATCGCCGTGTCGTCACGCGCACCTGTTATCTTAGCCGAGAAAAGCTTGGTGGGCAAAAAGACTGACAGCTGATATGTAAACAATAACAGAAACATTGACAGCACTTTGAAAACTTCTGTTAAAATCAATAAAAAACGATTATGGTGCAATAGTTGATGATAATTCATGGTTCCGCGGTCGGTTATTTTTGACCAATCAGAGAACGGCATTAAATTATGTCCGTACCACCGCGTCACTATCCGCCATATTTAACCACAAACATTCGTAACTAACTTCGTAACTGAGTTAGACATAAGACAAGTTTTATTTAACGGCGGATATTCATAACATAATAACACATAAAAATCCATATGCCATTTTACAAATACAATTAATATTCCTGATGTCATTATTTTCCACATGTATAATATTCATGGAGTAAAGGGCTTATCTTGCCTAAGTGCCGAGCTTTCATTTGTTAACAGCTTGGATTCTGATTTAACTTGGTGTCTACCCACAGTCAATATCTTCTCAAAAGTTTTAACAAATCGGGAGTAGATCTACAGAAACAATTACAACATATCAGAGTTTAAGCAGACATCAGTTTTAACCCTTTCCTCCATATAACCGCATTTTCACGCATTTGCAAACAGAGTAGACCCAGATCAGACGGCTCCTATAGGAGCCGTCTGATCAGGGTTTGCTCTGTTTGCTTTTGATATGATATAGATCTGATTCTACAGTTTTTGTCAAACAAAAAAATCATTGAAAATGTAACATAAAACGCAGCTAATAAACATTCATAATTTATTTCTTACAGGAATATTAAAAAGGGAAATGGTTAAAGCAGGATAACAGTTATTTCCGCACAATAGCTATTTTGTGATACATGACATTCCAGTCTATTCATTTTAACCTGTTATTCATATAAAATTGTAAACACTTTTCACGATTTTGCAAATAGAGTAGACCCAGATCAGACAGCTCCTGTTATCTGTAGAAGCTGTCTAATGAGAGTCTGCTCTGTTTCCATATGAAATTAGATCTATATAGATCTGGACCCGTATTCATAAAGCTCCTAAGATACTTTTTTTCCCTTAGTTGAAACTCAGACACTTAAGAAATATCTTAAGTAGGTAACTACGGACGCTCGCGGTGTTTCCCGTGTCTAAATTAAGTATTGCTGTCATTTCCGGTTCGCGTGCGCATGATTTATTGATTTACAACACTGTTGGCGGATATAAATAGTTACCGATCCAATAGTTCTACTCGACGACTTGTCATCGAGGTTCGTCTATATAGACGGGAAAGATTCAACAACAACAACAACATCAATGGCGGTAGAACAGGAATTGGACGTGCGATCTCGGACATGAATCGGATTTTCTCACACCTGTGACGTTCTCGTCGTGTCGAAAGGCATATCCAGAGATAAGGGGGGTAGCATAAGCGAGCACAGCTGCCAAACGCATTCAACTAAATAAAATGAAAGCATAACACCAAATATATGGTGAATTTGATGATTTATACACCAGATACTGATGGAATTAGTAACAGCAATTATAACTCTCCAAAAGTAACAGAAAACAAACGAATACAGTACACCTTGATAAAAGTTGAAAGCACAACTTCAAATACAAACTTAAACCATCAATCTCTTACTTTTCTTTAATACATATCCAAGTAGTAAAGTGGTTGATATATCTACTTTTGGTCCAAGACTGTGACATCTTATTGGCTGATGTTTGTGTTTCAGACTTATATAAGTGACTGTCCAGCTGCATTTTATTTAATGTATGTTTAATTGGTTAGCGACGATCGTGTCGTATATGGTGCGCATGCGTGAACATGGATTACATGGTTTTAAATTTGTGAGAGAAAAAATTGAATTAAATGGCTATTTATGGATATAAAGTGACAGTAATCATTCAGAAAAGTGCTTGTAGACATCCAAGAGACCATCATTCATGCCTGCTACAAAAGACGGTGAAAACCCCAAAAGGATTGATCGAAAAAGACGGAAAACTAAACAAATCAAAAGACCGCCAAATTCGCCATTGGACGATAACACAGACAATACAGGTAAACTCGATTTCATTCACACGAGCAGCGAAAGTACAGTGAACAATGAAAGGAATGTAGGTAAACAAAACAGCGGTCTGTGTAATCATCAGCAAAACATAAACAGTGGTTTTAACTTTGGAATAGATAATACGATCCCTTGGAATTACGGTGACATGGCCTTCTCACAACAACCACAACAGTCCCCTTATCAAATGCAACAGCAGCCTCAGTATTTCAGCCAGCAACAATCGCCTACTATGCAATTCCCTAACCAAACTATGCTTAGCCAAGCACCCCCACCCTGGGCAACAGAAATACTACAAGACATCAAAGGCATTCGAGAAAAACTGGCAGTGATGGATACAATTGAAAAAAGTGTCGGAATTATAAAAACAAAAGTCACGGACCTAGAAGGCAAAGTACAAGGGGTAGACAATAGACTCGCAGAAGTAGAAAAGTGCTGCACATTCCTCAGCGACGTAAGCGACAATAACAGGAGCGAATTAGACAACGCAAATGCCCAAATATCCATTCTAAAGAAGTCGTATCAGTCACTCGAAAACAAAACGAAACAGATCTCCGACCTAAATAAAAATCTAGAAAACCAGATCGTAGAACTAGAATCAAGATCTATGCGTGATTACCTGATGTTCTATGGGATCCCAGAGCAAGGTGATATCGAGAACTGTGAAACCCTCATCAAAAATGTGTGCTCTGATACCCTTAACATCCCGGATACTGATAACATGAAGATCGACGGAGCTCATCGAGTCGGATACAAAGATGGAAAGAAACCCAGACCAATCGTCGCTAAATTTAACTTCTATCAGGACAGAGAAACTGTGCGTAACACAGCCTACGCCAACATGGACACCCTGAAACAAGAGAACCTAGGTATTGGTGCCCAGTGGCCGAAAAAGATCCGCGAAACAAGGAAAGAGCTATATCCGATAATGCAGAGAGAAAAAGCAAAAGGAAAATCCGTTAAACTTGTCAAAGACAAACTTTTCATTGACGGTGACGCCTATGTGCCGCCTAGCAACTCGCCTGCCACCGACATGGAACATTAGGGATGTCTTGAGAAGCAACTTAAGATACTATCCTGGAATGTTAATGGCTTAAAACGCAAAGTAAGAGACTCTGACTTTATACAATTAATTAAAAATTATGACATAATATGTCTCTGCGAGACATGGGTAGCTGTAAACAATGACGTTGACCTAGATATAGACGGTTTCCAAAGTGAACATATATGTGGAAATAAGTCAAAAAATACCCGAAAAGGACGTTATAGTGGTGGGATCTCTATATACTACAGAAATGATCACATAATAGATCACAATGGAAGATGCATATTGAATACGTGTATAACGACAGGTTTATCAATAGTCAATGGCAGATTACACTCAGACAAAAACATAGGCAAATACACATTTTGTAATCAAAGAGGTTCGAGCGTTGTTGATTATTTATTGACAAGTCCATGCGACTTTAAATATATAACAGACTTTAACATCTTGGACTTTAATGAATTTTCTGATCATGCGCCAATCTATTTCACATTGAATATTCAGTACACTGACACTACGAAAAATAAAAAGCAGACGACAACAAACCATAAACTCACGTGGGATGACTCAAAAAATGCTCAATTCAGGGCCCAGCTCGTAAACAATAGTAACATACTGACACGCCTCACTGACGACCTGGCCAATAAGCCGATAGACCACGTGGTCGAAGAATTCACGCAGTTTATGTGTCAAAATAGCTTTGAGATATTTGGAAACACCCACACGCAAATCAAAGTAAACAAAAATAAATACTCTAACAAGTGGTTTGATAAGAATTGCAATGAGGCGAAACAAGAATTTAAACAATTCAGAAATACATATAACAAATGCAAAAATGACGAAAATCGCAGAGCTTTTTCACACGCACGAACGAAATATAATAAAACGAAACGAAAAGCGGAACGAAATTTTAAAATAAAAGAAGGTAAACGTTTAAGTAAATTAGCGAAATCCAATACACGCGAATTTTGGAAAACAATAAAACGAAATTCAAATAAAAAACAACCAACTAGCGAAAATCTTAATATTAATGAACTTTTCAACCACTTTAAATCAGTCTTCGATACTGAACAAACTACAGATGACGATATTTCCATAGATTCCGGAGAATTAATAGACGAGTACTTAGATTCATATATCACGGAAGACGAATTACGAAAGGCTCTATTCTGCCAAAAAAATAACAAATCAGCCGGAATGGATGATCTTATACCTGAACTATTTAAAAATTCGTATGATATACTGAAATCATTTTTATTACAGTTATACAATAAAAATTTTAGAAATGCAGAATATCCAAAAGCATGGGGTGAAAGCGTTATTGTGCCGATATTTAAAAAGGGTGATATAGATGATCCTAAAAATTATAGAGGTATCGCACTTATTAACATATTAGGTAAAATATATTCACAGATACTACTAAATAGACTTCAAAATTGGTCAAATGAGTATGAAAAATTCGCAAAAAATCAATTTGCTTTCAAAAGAAAAAATCAATAACCGACTGCATATTTATACTTCACTCAATCATCTCAAAGGTCTTATCTAAGAAAGAAAAGTTATACTGTGCATTTATTGACTACGAAAAGGCATTCGATAGTATCGACAGAACCTTTTTATTGCGAAAACTTTTGTTGCAGAATGTAAGCTCCAAATTTGTAAATGCTCTTAAAGCTATGTATTCCGAAGTATAATTATGCATTAGATTCAATTCGGAATACTCAGGCTTCATGGACTCACACAAAGGCGTGAAGCAGGGGGATCCGAGCAGTTCTCTCATCTTCATGATGCTCATCAATGATATTAACGAAAACATTAATAGTGAGCTGGCAAACATATTCAGTTTTGATGAGCTTAAGGTATTTCTTATACTGTATGCTGACGATCAATTATTATTTGCTAAGTCACAAGAAACTCTCCAATTAATGCTGAACGATGTTGAAAATTATAGCACAAAATGGGGACTTAAAATTAATACAAACAAAACAAAAATTATGATTTTCGAGAAAGGAAGACACACAACAGCGACATTTTTCTTATATAATACACCCCTTGAAGTTGTAACGTCATTCAAATATCTCGGAGTCCACATTTTTAAAAACGGAAGCTGGCATCGCAGCCAAAAAAGTATCGCCGACCATGCATCTTTCGCATTACACAACTTATTTAAAATATTTCAGAATGTAGAGTTAAACATCTCAGAGAAATGCAAACTGTTTGACACATTGGTAGAGTCCATTTTGAATTTTGGCGGGGAAATTTGGGGACACCACACAGCCAAACATGTTGAAAATGTTCACACCAAATTTA
Source organism: Azorinus chamasolen (assembly GCA_963576725.1). Lineage (NCBI taxonomy): Eukaryota > Metazoa > Mollusca > Bivalvia > Cardiida > Solecurtidae > Azorinus > Azorinus chamasolen. The sequence continues at coordinate 15,044,136 of OY755241.1, read as the reverse complement.
TGCGAAGAATTCTAGGAGTAAAAAAAATCAACAAACTTATCAGCATTATACGGCGAGTTAGGTAGGTTTCCTCTAATAGTCATACGCAAAATACGCATGATTAAATATTGGATTAAAATTTTAAAATCTCCCGAAAATTCACTAATAAAACGTATATATATAATGATCAAAGATGACACAGAACTAAATGACAAGCATAATAATATGAACTGGGCTAGTCATATCAAAGACATGTTAGAATGTTACGGATTAGGCCACATATGGCTTCAACAAATGCAAAATGAAATACCCTTTGATTTGATTAAACAGAGAATAATTGACACGTATCATCAAAACTGGAATGCTGAAATAAACAACTCACAAAAACTGTCATCATATAAAACATACAAAATAATACTTGAACAAGAAAACTATCTTAATATCATAGACGAAAAAAAGTACAGAATAGCCCTAACTAGGTTACGACTGTCATCACATAGTCTAGCAATAGAAACAGGTCGCTACAATAACACGCCCAGAGAAAACAGAATATGTACTTTTTGTAACCATAACTTAATTGAAAATGAATATCACATGACCCTGATCTGTCCAGCATACAGAGACTTAAGAACCAAGTACTTAAAACCATACTATTGCAGGTGGCCAAACAAAGGCAAATTCAAGACACTTGTTTCATCAAAAACACCAACAGTAGTTAAAAACTTAGCCAAGTTTATTTACTTCGCATTTCAACGAAGACAATGATGTATATATTTTTTCCCCAAATAGAAATAGATGTATTGTGTAAATATGCCTGCTGGCATCAAGCGTTGGCCTACTGGTTAGACCGATAATTATACCTGGCCAATAGCATGGATCCAGACCAGGCATAGAGAAAATCTGGTGTCTGGTCTGGATCCACACAGTTTACCAGGAAACCTGGCGTCTGATCTGGATCCATACATTTTGTCAAGGAAATATGTTGTTTGATCTGGATCCACACTGTCTGCCACACATATAATAAATTAATTGACCCCTATATTGATCCAGGTCCTAACTAGAGACTCAAGCAGACAATAATCGGCAGGCGAAGGGTTGATAGCTAACACTTTGTACATGTATATAGATATATTGCCCAATACGGAGCACTGTACATTTTTATGTATTTAATCATACTTTTACCAGGGCCAGGATGGTCACGTGACAAGACAGCATAGCTGAGCACGGCAATTTTACTCTACCTCACATCATTCAGAACTTATTCGGATGATTCCACTAACAACGACATATTTGCAACAATTGTCCGAGACTATCCGATTGACACTACATAGGCTATTATACTTGTCATGTGACCGTGCTAGCACGGAGGCAAAAAGAAATGCGTAGTAAAATGCTCATTCACGTGCAGGTCACGTACCTACAAAATTAACACATGTACCCAAATGTTTCTATTAAAATTCTAGGGTCTTCTCGAAACTTCAAACAGTATAGATCCAGAGCAAAGACCACGTTAGGAACGCGACGAGTGATCTGAATCTAGACAGTTACCAACACTCACTTTTTTTAATTATCTTTGTCTGAATTAACCACAACCGTTTTTAAATGCATATGAGTTTTGTATTGAAATGTCCTTGATTAAGAATTATACTTTTTAATTTTTATATCGATATGACACAATTTCTATTAGTTTCAAACAGTGTAGACCCAGGTCAAGGACCACGCGTCCAGAGTGGAAACTGATCTGAGTCTAGACTGTTCCAATACTCTTATCTTGATATGGCGATATTAGCCACATCTACTTTCGTTGGTTTGAGTTTAACACTGAAATTACCTGAATCAAGTTACTCTCATTTTAGTTAACATATTATACAGCTACTAGATACAATGTAGACCCTGAGCAGAAAGCGCGCCGAAAGCACGATTACTAATCTGGGTCTACACTGCTTCTCAGAAAATAGGTCTACAGTTTTGTTATAATCCATGTTCCTTTTCCATCGTTAGATGGCTAGAAGTGTATGTTTATACTTAATGCCAATAAAGATTTGTATTGTATTGTATAAGCGAGCACAGCTGCCAAACGCATTCAACTAAATAAAATGAAAGCATAACACCACATATATGGTGAATTTACACCAGATACTGATGAAATTAGTAACAGCAATTATAACTCTCCAAAAGTAACAGAAAACAAACAAATACAGTACACCTTAATAAAAGTTGAAAGCACAACTTCAAATACAAACTTAAACCATCAATCTCTTACTTTTCTTTAATACATATCCAAGTAGTAAAGTGGTTGATAGATCTACTTTTGGTCCAAGACTGTGACATCTTATTGGCTGATGTTTGTGTTTCAGACTTATATAAGTGACTGTCCTGCTGCATTTTATTTAATGTATGTTTAATTGGTTAGCGACGATCGTGTCACCCACCATATACTATGTTGATTTTAGTTAGTAATAAAATGTATATATATTAGCAATATATATATGTTAAATATTGTAATATAATGTGAAATAGTTGTGTATCATGGTTAGCGACGATCAAGTCATCCACCTATTTTTTACAAGTTGAATGTTGTAATATATCTGTGAAATAGAACTTTGTGTATTGGTTAGCGACGTTCATGTCACCCACCAATTTTTACAAGTAAAATAAGAAACTCATAATGCTGCGATGTGATGTTTAAATTATTGACATAGTCTAAATCACAAGACAGTAGATTAGTGATATTAACCTTTTCCTCCATTGCCAGAAGGACATTACATGTATAATGTAATACTGCTTAAAGCAAGCTGAAATTAAGGTTTGGTAATGCTTAAAGCAAGATGACAAGAAACCAGAAAGCTCAAGGAGCTTTCTGCGTTACTTTCATCATGATTTAAGCTGCCATCAGATCTGTATTCACCATCATCAGTAAATATTAATTGTAAAAAATGTAGTAAATGTGTCATATGGTGTTAAATATGCAGAGGATTGGTTAAAATGGCAAGACAAGCTGTGTGTTAGTTGTGGTATATTTGCATGTACACCAGGTACATTTAGGTGCATTGAGATAGAAACATGCAGAAAACAGAAGATATTGATAGAGCTGTTGTGTTAGTAACCTAAATGACAATTGATGCTAATGATGGTGATGGTAGACTTTGAAGTTACTGGATAGGTCAATAGGATAAGGACAATAAGTACTGTGTGCATGCATTTATAAACATGTATTTATTAAAACATACAACATAATGTTTAGATATTTCCTATTTAGCATGGAGGAAAGGGTTAAACATTTGAACTATGTATTACACATGCATACAGTATATCTTAGGGGTAGTTAAAAGCTATTTTCGTTTGAAATCCCATGAATTAGAATAGATCTAATTGTCATCATTAAAATTGTAATCAATAGCATCATCGTCATCAGCAGCAGCAACATCTTGCAGGGAAGAATGACAACTTAAGTCATTCTGAACTGTCTTGCAAACAATGGAAAACCACTTGTAGTTAGCCAGTGATCAGGATGAACTCCATCATACATATATGAACATAACTTCATATATAAGTAGATTTTCTACATTTTTTAGAATTTTGGGCATGCCTCCCTCGGTTTTTTGTGCTTCTTTTCTGGATGCCTCTATCCAATCTGATTGTTGGTAGATTGTGCTGAGTGTTTATGTGTGATATTTTTGTATTTATATGTCTTATGTCCTCTTCTAAAGATTTTTGTTTAGTGTGTATTTCAGTGTCAGGGAATTGTCTTGAATGAAATTTGCTGTGCTTGTTTCTGAATTTTGTCTATTTCTGAAGTGATGCTGGTGGTATGCTCCCAACCAACAAAGTTGTGATGTCTGTGTTAAATGATGCTGCTAAGCCTTCAAGTTGTTCAATTATGTTAAATTAACTTTATGTGTAGAATGATTGTAATTACGTCTCCCCCCATATTTATATGGGGGAGACATATTGTTTTCGTGAGAGTTGTCTGTCTGTCCGTCTGTCCGTCCGTCCGTCTGTCGTCTGTCCGTCTGTCCGTCACACTTTTTGTCCGGACGATAACTTCAATATGCCTGATGCCAGTTGATTGAAACTTCATATATGGAAAGAACATAATGAGAGGAAGTGTCATGCACAAGGTCCATAACTCTGGCTTCACTAATATTGGAGTTATTGCCCTTTGTAAAAAAATCACACTTTTTTGTCCGGACGATAACTCCTATATGGCTCATGCCATTGGATTGAAACTTCATATATGGAAAGATCATGACGAGAGGAAGTGTCATGCACAAGGTCCATAACTCTGGCTTCACTAATATTGGAGTTATTGCCCTTTGTAAAATATATCATAATTTTTTGTCCGGACAATAACTTCAATATGCCTGATGCCAGTTGATTGAAACTTCATATGTGGAAAGATCATAACAAGAGGAAGTGTCATGCACAAGGTTCATAACTCTGGCTTCACTAATATTGGAGTTATTGCCCTTTGTAAAAAAACCAACATTTTTTGTCCGGATGATTACTCCTATGTGACACATGCCATTGGAGTGAAACTTCATACATGGAACGATCATGATAAGAGAAAGTGTCGTGCATAAGATCCTAAACTCCAGCTTCAATAAATTTAGAGTTATTGCCCCTTGTACATTTGTTTATTTTTTTCTTGTCCGGACGATAACTCCTACATGGCTCTTGCCATCGTATTGAAACTTCAAACATGGAAAGAGCATGATGAGAGAAAGTGTCATGAACAAAGGCCATAATTCTGGCTTCGATACTTTTATAGTTACTGCCCTTTGTTACATTTTTTTGGCCGATCAATAACTCCTGTTCGACTGATGATATTGGAATGACATTTTATTTTTGGAAAGAGCATGATGAAAGTAAATGTCATGCACAAGGGCCATAAATCTGGTATCAGTATTTTTGGAGTTATTAGCTGTTATCATTTTTTTCTTGAAAAATGTAGTGTGGAAAACGCATAATGAGGGGAAGTATCATTCATCAAGACCATAACATTTTTAGTGATTTGTTAGAAAGTAAAATATGCAAAATCCATTGCATAACAGTAAGTGATGGATTTTTAAATATTTTGTCATATTTTACTTATAGTTTTCAATATCTATGGTTATTGAATCATTTAACACTGTTTGCAAAACTTTGAGAACCCCTTAGACCCCATTTCATATTATCATTATCCCATAGGATTATGCATTTGTTAGTCAAACAGCTTAATGTGTAAATGGCTGCCTAATTAGTTTAGATTAAGTGCCAAAAAGGCCCAAGCCCAGATTGTTTGCAAAATGTTGTTTCACCTAATTAGTTTTGATTACGGTACAAAAGGTACACATGTTTTTGACTTGGAGGGTTTTGTTAGCAATTATCATTCGTGATTGAGAATGTTTGTGACTTCCTCCGTAAGTGTTGAATAGCCCATGTGGCATCTCAGTTATTTATTTTTTTTGTAATAACTCTTCAACCTTACAATCAAGTCAAGGTGGCATGATTATTATTTTACCTTTCAACTGTAAAAACATATTGATAAGGTGACAACTTACTAATTGCACAAGCTATGTGGGTTCAATGTCTTTAAGACACTTTAGAGAATTTCCAGGTTGTTTTGTATAAACACTGTCTGTTTTCAAAACGACAGACAGTTACTATTCGGACCCCGAAGTGTTAAGACCTAAGATATATGTATATATATTTCTTGTAAGACTGGATACCAGCTTACAGTGAAGTCTGTGGAATCCACACTGTGAACTTTAACTGTTTGAAGGATTTGCCTTAGCAGTGATTTTAGTGTTGAAAACTGAATTTTGATTGTTATATATTTAAATTGTTTCTGGACTACCGAAACAGTTGTTAATTAAATATCATCGAAAACTTTGATTCTTCGTATTGAGTTGCTCTATCCACTTGAGTTGATATCCCCCAGAAACCAACCGTATGATTTAAAACATTTCTTGCCATAACAGATTTCCCTTTACATATTGTTTTTATTAGAGGGGAGACATCCGGGTTTTTTGACAAAAAACTCTAGTTAGAGAATATGTCTTCAAGGCTGTAGATCTATGTCTGGGATGTTAGATGTGGTTGTGTGTGAAACAGACTGACATAATGATTTTTGTAAACCAGTAGGCCTATTTAAAGAAGCCAGACAGACAGGCTGATTTATGTAAAACAGTATCAATTTAAAGAAGGACGGAAAGACTACGAAACTTAAACAGTACACTGACAGACAGACCTGCAGACAGACAGACTACTCTATTCGGAATGAACAAGTCAGATTTCACAAACAATTCTACGTTGCAGTAGACCTAGTTCTTTATAAAATCTCAGTGATATACATTCGTTTGCATGTTTCACTCGCATATTTACTTTTAGCAATCGGCATTTGTGTAAGTAGGTCAAATTTACGAAAACCGCTTACACCGTCGAAAACACTCTACGCCGGGATAAATATCTAGATGTAGATCTAATTCAAATAATATGATGTTTTGTATTGACAACTGATTCAAATGAAAGAAAATTTAATAATCAATGTCTAAATTACTCACATACAAAGTTATTGACAGTAGGAACCGGAAGAGTAACACAGCTGAGCCTTGTGTGTAAACAAAATGCACTGCAGACGATAAATGGAAGTCATGTGACCACAACTACGTCACTTACAAGTTGTGGATAATACGTCATCAGATTTGACACACATACACTCGGCCTTTTCCGCTAACTGGATCTCGGACGGAGATGTTAACCGAACGGAAAACATTAATTTTCTGGCAAATAAACAGCGATTCAAATAGTTAAATCTAATCTTTACCGAAACGAAATGCAATTTTCAATTTAGTAAGTTTTAGAAGATCGATTTTCTTCGTAGACAAACGTTGTTGCGATTTGTGTGGACTGTCGGGTATTCAATCGTGACTACTCGTCATATTCCGTCTGAGTTCGGAATATAGGAATCATTCGGAACACCCCGGTTATTTCCCTCCATTGTCCAAACCGGAAGTGAACATCAGCAGATCCGATTCCAGGTTAACAATGTACAGCCTGATGAACCAAAATTATATCCTACGCGTTACCATAGAGCTCACTTCGTTCGCAAGCTTCGGCCATTCTTGCGAGCTGTGCTCGCTATAAAGTCATTAAACACAGATTCACGAATGGTATGTATAAATAGTTGGTCGTTTAACCCTTTCCCTCATACAAACGTGTTTTCAAGCATTTGCAAACAGAGTAGACCCAGATTAGACGGCTCCTAGAGGGTTTGTCTTACAGGGACATTATTTTTGCTCATTTTGTCTTAACAATCATGATGGTTCATGATACATGTCCATTAGATATATAGATTTATTAATGACTGTTTAAACCATTTCTCCAAAGTATGCCTAAATGCAAAAAGATTAGACCCAGATCCAAAGGCTCATGTTTGAGCTGTTTGATCTTGGTATTGTTGGTTAATAGAGACTAGAGTCTACAATCTATAATTTCTCAGGTATCTGTCTTGGTTAAATATGACTGTTCATATATATTGTTATACAGTCACAGCTGATTAATATTCATTATATAACATTATTTTAAGTCTTATAACATAAATATCCATTGACTGCAAACTGCTGACCATAACCCGACAGCTCCTCTAAAACTGTCTGGTATTGGGTCTGCAGTCTGCACTGTTTGCATCTAATAGCAACATATGGCATCAACATGAGAAGGATTAACTCTAGATACTGTATTAACCCTTTACCTCATATAAACATGTTTTCACGCATTTACAAACAGAGTAGACTCAGATCAGATGGCTCCTGGAAGAGCCGTCTGATCAAGATCTGCTCTGTTTGCTAATAGAATTTTATATAAATAAATATTACTTGACTTGACTATACAGGGTTAAAAGATATGAATCTGAATATTCTTATATATTATCAAACATGTGTCTACATGTACATCTAGAGTTCAACCATCTTCTGAAGGACACCAAGTTCACATTTTTGTAAATGCAGTTAATCAAATGTAATCACACTCATTATATTTTCTCACTGTATTTGTTATTGACATGTGATTACTGCTAAAGAACCATTGTAATAAAGACAAATACCTAGTTGAGTGCGTCTGTGTATTATCCAACATATGATTGTAACCGGGTATTCTTATAAAGAAACATACCCGCTCAGACCCGGGATCGAACCCGGGTCGCCAGGTTCGCAGTCAAACACTCTACCATGTCGCTTTAAAAGCGCGCTTGTACAGCAAGGCCGTACAAGTGATGATAAACCTACACACTGTGACATGATTATAGAGTATAGTAATAGGAGTAATAGGGTCAGTTGGTTGGAAAGCGCATCCTGCTTATCCTGAATTATTTCTGCATAAAATGGCAAAAACACTATGTTTCAATGTCCTAAAGTGTAAATTGAATAACTACCTTTCTGTCATAATCTTATTGATCCATTGAGTTTTAAGTATCATTTATGTTTAAGGCATAACCAGTGAAACAAAAAAGAACATTTGGAGAGGCATTGAAGAAACCTTCAATGCCACAGCTGCAGTACCAAGGACCGCTTCTGTTCTGGAGAAGAAATGGGAGAATATGTCTTCCAAGAACAAAGCAATATACAGTGATTACAAGAGGGAATTGTCCCTGACTGGTAATACATATATATGAACCAAGTTGACCACCCCCTCCCCTATTTTGATTATTTTAAATATTTTGATATATGATGCATGCTATATTAAAACATTACTAAGTTAAAATTATAAACGAATAACATGGCTTATAGGATAATTTGGAAATATGAAAGTTATATAGCTGTTCGATTGCCCATGTACTAGCTGTTATAATAATCTAATTAAATTTGCTACGGTCATCATTTCTTATTTATATTCAGTGAGTAAAGGGTTTTAAAACGTTTTTCCCTGATAAGTACTCAAGTAAGAAATGATGACAGCTTGAATGTTTATTGCCTCATATTTTAAAATGTAAACTTTATACTGAAATGATTTGTTTGCATAAAATAGTGTATGGCCATGTCTTCAACTTGTCAAAAGCAAACAGAACAGACCCTGATCAGGCTGTTCTTTTAGGAGCCATCTGATCAATTCCGATTGCAAATCATTGAAAATGTTTTAAAATCAAGGAGCATGTTAAGCTTTTAGAACATAAATGTGCCTTTCTATGCCTTAATGCAAATGGTGTAGACCCAGATAATATAGCTCAAATGAGCTGTCTGATCAGTTTGCTCTGTTTGCTAATGAAATGAGATATATATGATCCTACAGCTTCTGTAATGTGTCCTTGTAAAAACGTTCTGATTAATATTCATGATGTAATTATTACTTACATGAATATTCATGGAGTAAATGATTAATATTCACAATTTCATTATTCTTACATAAATATTCATGGAGTGAAGGGTGAACTCTGTGATGAGCTAGTATATCCTCTCATTTAACCCTTTATTCGGCAATTTGCCTATCTATGCATTTTCAAACAGAGTCAACCCTGATCAGACGTATCCAGTATAAGGCATATGATCAGGGTCTGCTGTGTTTGTTTATGAAATAATATACATATGATTCTATATCTTCCACCATATCCGAATTTCCTGTATGTATGTGATTTTTTTCCATAAAAGTTAAACTGAATAAAGGTTTAATAAATGGTGCATATGCAGTTACTTTCATATTTTTAGGTGGCGGTCCTGTAGATATTCATTAATCTACTGGATTTTTTTTATCTTTGGCAGACTGTAAAAATATTAAAAACTAATTTACTGAACATATGTAAATTTTTTTATCAAAAATCATTTTTTATTTATTTACCTGCGTATTTATGGAATGATAGCCAAGTCTGTTCACATATGCAGGTTCGTCGTTGGCTGGGCTCAGAATTTGTACATGTGTACAATCTATCAATCCAATTACATGGGGGAATCGGGCAATACCATGGAATTCTTCCTTTTGTTGTTGTAGCAAGTGGGGATCAGTTGGAAATTTAATAAATCTTGATACAATCGTTGGATCTGACAGGGCACTGATCACTTGGGCTATTGTCCTTGATGCTGATGGCTGTGAAATGTTATGTAAATCTGAATCATTTAACTGAATTTGTCCAGATGCCAAATAGCGCAAAGTAATTAGAATTTTCTCAATGCTTGATAGACTGTGATTTCTTTTAGTCTTTGGTTCTAAAATGTGGTTCAGCTCAGCATCAAGGAACAACAGACCATCGCGATCCAACCTGTATCGCTCTATTAGATCTAAATTGGACATGTCATTAATGATATCTCTTCTTTCTTGAAAATGTCGTCTCGCCATTATTATCTAAAACAAAGACACACATATATATATTTATATATATTAATGTATTTATTGCACTTGGACTTTACTGAAATATTATATCAATTTATGTATTCATGGTGCAGTTTATTATATTTAAGTAGGCAGCTGCTTTATATCAAACATTAATTTGGGGGGAAAAATAGAATAAGACAATACAGTAGAATGTTAAGATTCGATTAAGTTCATGGTTACCTACTACATTTGTATACATGTATCTAAATCTTCATTATATACAACATGGGTTAGTTAAAAATACAATTGGTTGGGGAGGGAGGGGGGGGGCTGAATCTAAATGAATGCAATAGAACTTACATTAGCATATACTGTCACGATTCAGACTAAAAACAAAGTAATGAAACCATTTGCATTCAAAGAAAATATTGATTATTTGGATGTCAGTGTGATATGAGAACAGACAGAGTTTGAGAGATGCATGCCCGATTTGTATTAATGAATTTTATGCAGCAAATCATCATTAATCGATATTTCCGTAGGTCATAATTATGTCCCGCAAAAACACCCGCATATTTATGTGGCGTATAGTACACAGTTTTATTGTGCCATGCATCGGATGTTGCTAGGATGATGCAGCTCGAAATTTCGAAACGCCGACACTTTGAAGACTAGTTATATGCGGACAAACGTTTGATAAATAAAATGAATAAATGATTTCGTTTTGTTATGTCTGACTATGTTTTTGATGGTATATAAAGTTAACAGGTGCCTCTCTTTGCGTGTTGATGAGTTCTACACTACCGGCTGTAGTATCAAAAAGTGGGTGGGGCAATCGTCGCTGATAATTATTCAGTTATCCGATAGGATAGTACACTGTAAACATGTAAAACTTAAAGCTATTGATATTATAAGTATTTTAAATGAACTAATTACCCTCTGTATCAAGTCCTCAATGGCCAATATTATGTTGACGAATCCGCAGCTGTTGTCCCCCGAACAAAATCACGAATTTCGGAAGTGTCCAAGTTTTTAGAAAATTATCCGCACAAGATTTAGGTTGTCTTCGACGAAAACGATCACAATTCCGTACAGTTTGGCTATTTCCTATCAGTCGTCACTGACAAACTACGAAGTTTAACACTGAAGTGAACAGACGACAGCCATTTAATTTTTTCCTTAAATTTCCCTTAAAAGTTAAGGGAAGCTTTAGTTTTCCTTAACTTTTAAGGGAAAAAACGACCAGTTTAAGAAATTTCTAAGGTTAAGGTGTTTTATGAATACAACCTAAGAAATTTCTTAATTTTGATATGAAAATTTGAGGGAAAATATTAAAACTAAGGAATTTTTTTCCCTTAGGAGCTTTATGAATACGGACCCAGAGCTACTTATATCGATGACTCAGTGGTCGAGTGGACTGGGGCGTTGGTAATTAGTGTTCAATTTTACTCTAAGTATCTAAGCTGTTTGACGCAAAAAAAAAATCAGAAGAATGGAACAAACCCATAATTTGAGCAGACAGGGATGTAGCTAGCGATACGCGCTTACATGTAACGCCAATCTTAAAGGTGGTGTGTCAAAATGGAATAAACATCGAAGGCTAAGGAGCTAGACTTTGATAAACGTTTTGTCTTGTCATGTACATATTAGCTTTAACCCACTCCCTCACACTGACCGTATCACGCCTTTTGACGTCACTGTAAAAGTAACATTATCAAACCATTGTAATAAATAGACCATTTGCTCCTATAGGAGCAAATGGTCTATTTTTCACAATGGTATCAAAACTAAACAATTTTCCCGGGGGAGCATGTCGTCGGACTCCAGCTAAGGTGCGTACACAGTAAAGTTCCGCTAATGCGACCACCTAAAAGAGGTATAATTCTGGGTGCTATATGCAGGTGGTGGCTTAATGCAGGACAAAAGTAATGCAGAAAGCTCCTAGAAAGCGGTCGCATTAGCGGGGTTTTACTGTACTTTACATTTGGATTCGCTCATGCTCCTGCGCCAGACATTAGTTTATATAGCACCGATGCCGCATAAATGCACCACGACAAATAGTGCAGTCCCAGATCAGACGCCACCTTTTCAAGGCGGCGTCTGATCAGGGACTTCACGTTTTGTCTTTTTGTCTCAAACTTTTCTTCTATATCTGCGTTTTATTCCTTTGAAATTTGCATTCATTTATCTCATTTTCTTACATTAGAAATTTGGCACCGAAAGGGTTAAACCCTTTGGAGGTGGGACACACGGGCACTGTCATTTGCAAAAACAGTTCTTAATAAGTTAATAAGTGCCGCCTGATTGGCATTTGAAAATAAAATAAAATAAAAGAACATGTGTAACTCGGCGTCTCCCCAGGATCCAAACTGTTTGACACTGAATATGTTATTAAAAGACATTGATGAAAACGCCACTTTAAAACCCCAAGCAGACGATACTCTCAGCAAATGAAACATATTAGACGCAAAAGGGTTATAGAACAAAATAAATTATTATATCTCTTTTGAATGTCCTTGACGATGACGTCAGTTTGACACATTTAGCATGACACCTATGTGATATACATCATAGGTAGTCCTATCAAACATACTTTGTAATGTACACAGAGGTCGAGATAAGATGCATACATTAAAACATTTTCAAGAATATCTCCATTATTTCTCCACCAAACCTTATGTTGTGACCACTCTTTGGAATTGTCTTGAAGAGAGGATTCTAAAGAGCGGTAACAACAAAGGTTTTAATGGAGAAAGGACAGATCTTAATATTTAACAGATTTTAATATTTAACAGATAAAGGTACATACTCAAATATATCATAGATTCTATATGTTAAACTGGACACTACAGTAGTATAGTGCGGACAGTTAGGCAGAGTTGCGCGGACACAATGTTCCATTCAAAATTCAAAATTCCCATTTCTCTGAAGAAAATCATTGAACCGGAACAGGAATAAGATATGCACAACTAGGCTGATCAATCCTATGAAGTTAAATGAAAATCCGACCAAAGGTTTTGGAAAAACCGCGCGGACAAATTAAAATCAGGAATACAGACGAGCAGACGGACAGACAGACGGGCGGACAGACGGAGGCCACGTACAAAAAATGTCTCCCCAGTATAATGGGACAGACATACATGTAATAATAATAATTGAAAATGAAAACAAAGGCTGCAATGGACACGTTAAGCCGGCGTTTCTCTCTCTAGCCCCCTTATATTCCAAAGAAAACAAATTTCGTTCTCTATTACAGAGGAAATTATGCCCTGTTTCTTGAGAGACGATCGTAACAACCAAATCGGTTCCTTGCGTTGTCCAACGAGTAATCCCGGCGACTGGGAAAATTGGCTGGATTATTAAATAGCATGGATCTAGTAGTACGAACTTTGCTTCGGGGAGGCGCCAGCGTGGACAACTTTCAAAATTTCTCCGCAACTTACGGCATCACCCTTACACGCTAGAGATCCTGATTGAATTGCTCGCGCAGAAGTACATCCTAGCGCCCGGTTCCCCAGTCACGTGGTCCGCGGTAGATGCCGATGTCCTAACTCATATTTTTGCGATCTCCAGAGAAAATCGCCGTAAGCAGAACGGTAGCCGATACCCTACCGGCAAAACAGGATGATGACGGCTTCTTAGAAATTCCTCCAATCCACCAGATTCGTAAGTTCCTTCGTTTCCTCACCTTTCCCTCCTTCCTTCTCTCCCTCCCTCCCTCCCACTTTTCCCTTCATTCATTCCTTCCCTTCCTTCCTTCCTTCCTTCCTTCCTAAGGGGAATGCAAGTCGTATTATATACCTATCATTTATTACACGTTAAATGTATTCAATAATGTGTCCATTCATTTACACGGTTAATAGTGCAGGGAAATGTCTACTTATAAACGTAACTTAACTCAACGCGTCCAAGGCCTTCACGAGAATGAAAACTACGTATGTACGCCATAAGGGAAATCATTTACCAGGAAGCTAAAACTACAGCACAACCAATCTGCCTATGCGAGGAAAGTCTCAGTCTCGTGTGATTTGACATTAAAGTTGGTCAGAGAACTGGAGTTTCAACGGAACATACAACAAAGTTAAACCGGCATTCCGACGCCTGACACGACGGGCAGGATCCCCAAAGTCCGCAGGAAGTTCTGGAGTAGAGGCCTACATATGTCGTCGCTGTCAGGTCGGTCGAGTTCGCATACGCCAACGAATTGCAGGTTCGTGCAACGCCCGCCACCACCGATCCCGAAGTCCGAAAATCCCAACAACCGGGCCTAACGTCTACCGATACCGCCGGTGCCCGGTTCGGTTCGACGACAGATAGGCGCTACACGCCCATAACCTGAATCAACATTATCAGGTGGGCTTGGGCTTAACCCCGTTCCGGGAAGGAGAAAACCATTGGATAATCACCGTAGCTCCGTCGATGGAGATTTGCGGGTCTGCTACCGAACGTACACAAACCTGATTTTGGAGATATACAGGAAATGTCCGGTCGACTTAATCTACAATGGTCACGTGTTACCCGGCATGACCGTATCGGATATAGGAGAAGCCTTTCAAGGGATCTACGACCGTCAGAACCGTGCCTTCAAAATCAACTTGAGTTTCGGGTTCGTCATAAGACACGTCAAGGCCGGACGGTAATGGTAGGCCCTTCTTCCGGCCTTACGACAACGTCAACGTTTCAGACGCATACTTAAATATTAAAATCGTCCGTTCTCCACCCAAACCAATGTTGTGAATATTCTATAGAATCGTCAGTTCGAAACGATTCTTAAGAGTAGTAACAAGTCACAACATAGGATTAGTTGTCAAAATAACGAAATTATTCTTGAAAATGTTTTAATGTATGCATTTTATCTCGACCTCTGTATACATTACAAAGTGTGTTTAATAGGACTACCTATGATGTACATGTATATCACATATGTGCAATGCTAAATGTAACAAAGTGACGTCATCATCAAGGACATTCGACCTCTCTGTAACAGTCATACAAAAGAGATGTAATATTTGTTCTATAACCCTTTTGGCGCCTGATATGTTTCATATGCAGATATTGCTGATCATAGCTGGCAGGAGCCTGGCCGAATCCAAATGTAAAGTAGGAACAGTAGCTGAGTCCGAGGGCATGCCCCCGGGACAATCTAGAAGTATGTAGTTTTTAAACCATTGTGAAAAAATAGACCATTTGCTCCTATAGGTCCAAATGCTGTCTTTATCACAATGGTTTGAAAATGTTACTTTTACAGAGGCGCCAAAAGGCGTCAATATGAGGGATTGGATTAAAGCTTAAATGTACATGACAAGACAGATCGTTATTCAAAGGCTAGCCCTTAGCCTTCGATGTGTGTTCCATTTTGGCCACAATGATGTTTTTACCTTTCAGTTTGATGTTACGCACATGCGCAAGACCGTATCGCTAGTTGTGCCATTGTCTGCTCAAATCCCAGTGCATTGGGTTTTTTCCTCCATTTTTTTTTTATTTTTTATTCGAAAAATTGACCGAGTGTCAAACAGCCTGAATACTGGTGAGATGTAGAATTACTTGATGGCTTATCTTGATCAAAGTGGTTGGGTTTTATTTTTATCTTTTTATTTTCAAAAACCAGTCATGTGGCGCTTATCGGGAGAAGGGTTAACCCTTTACTCCATAAATTCACCTTTCTACGCATTTCTGCACAGAGTATACCCAGATCAGACGGCTACTATAGGATACGCCTTTCTATGCCTTTGCAACCACAGCAGACCCAGATCAGATGGTTCCTTTAGGATACGCCTTTCAACGTCTTTTCAAACAGAGTAGACCCAGATCAGATGGCTCCTATATGATACGCCTTTCTAGGCCTTTACAAACACAGTAGACCCAGTTCAGACGGATCCTATAGGATACGCTTTTCTACGAATTTGCAAACAGAGTAGACCCAAAACAGACAGTTCCTATAGGAGTCGTCTGATCAGGGTCTATCATGTTTTCTTGTAGAATTACAGAAAAGACTCGATTCTACGAAAATTTAGTAATAAAGACTTTATGTCTTTGCAGGCAGGGACTGCTTAATGTAGGGTGAATGTCTCGCAGAAAGCTCCAAGAGGAGCTTTCTGCATGACTTTCACCCTGCATTAAGCTGCCACTTGTGTTAAAAATCAATAATGGTACTTGTTTGAGTGTTCGCAGTATCGAGATTTTACTCTTCGTAGTATTAAACCTTTTACTGTAAAGTAAAACCTCTTTATAGCGACCACTTAATTGTGTTAGTTGGTAATTGGGGCAGGTGGCTACTTAAAGCAAGGTGAAAGTAATACAGAACGCTCCTATAGAAGCTTTCTGTTTTACTTTCACCTTGCTTTAAACAGCCACCTGCCTTTAACGCAAAATACTTGATGTAATCTAGTGGTCGTTATAAAGAAGTTGTTACTGTTTATAGATATGACTGCAGCTTTAGTCAGGGCCAACATTAAGCCTGTTCATCTACAACCATAAATATTAAGCTAATTAGAATTCAAACATGCATAATTTCTGACGTATATATTCATGGAATAAAGTTGTAAATATTTCACCTTAATAAGTTTGCATAAACGTTTGACCAATATTAGTCAAAGTGCTTCAGTCCTTTGTTTTCTGTTGAGCAACAAACATAGTAGACCGAGATTAGCAATTGAAGGTCTGGATATGTTCGGTTTGCACGTCTGCTTGCTCTTTTTTGCGGTCATATTCTACCTACGTAACCCCTTTTAAACTGATATGTAATCTGATGTATAAGTCTCCTCTGAATACGAATTTTGATCGAATCGAATTTTCATTTTGCGACGACGTTTGGCAAGAAATCTTTTTTCTTGTGTTCAGTTCGGATAAGTATTTTATTTTTATCGAACAGAACATTTTTGATCAATGGATGCATTTATAGCTATTGCCCGTTTTAGTAACACAGTCCTTAAATGAGTAAATGGTAATTATCCATCTTAGAATTATTTCAAGTCAAATTTCGGTCTACTGTATTTTAACCCTTTACTCCACATTTATTGCCTTTTCAAACAGAAGCCGTCTGATCAGTGTCCGCTCTATTTGCGTGTGAATTAATTATATATCTGGTTCTGTAGTTTCTGTCATGACAAACAATCCCTTTGTCATACTGTCGTTATAAATATGCACTGCTTTAATCCATTTCCTCATAAACTATTTTTAGACCCAACATGTTTGAATAGAAATCTACCCAAAAAGGATAATTTACTCGAGGAAAGGAACATTTTAGAATTTTGTAGTTCTGAAACCATTGTGATAAATAGAGCATTTGCTCCTTAGGAGCAAATTCTCTATTTATCACAATGGTCACAAAAAGTTAATTTTACATAGGCGTAGAAAGGCGTATTTATGGAGGAAAGGGTTAATAGAAGCGTAGCTGAATCCAAATGCAATGTACACACCGTGGTTATAGGGGTCCGACAGCAAGATCCTCCGTTAAAAGTCAGAATTGTGTAGTTTTTAAATCATTGTGATAAATAGAGCATTTACTTCTATAGGATAAATTCCTCTATTTATCACAATGGTTTCCAAAAGTTGACTAACATAAGCGACAAAAGGTATCTCTAGAAGGGAATTGGTTAAAGCTTGTATACCTGACAAGACAGAACGTTTACCAAAGTCTACTCCTTTAGCCTTCGTTGTTTGTTCAATTCTGACCACAATCATGTTTTCACTTTTCAGATTGATATTCTTTTTATTCTGACATTAGTGTTAATATTGTAATGTGTTTCACATTAGTTTGATTCGCTTATCTGAATTGTCAGAATCCTAATAATGAGTCAATTTACTTAGTCATTCATTCATTCATTCATGCATTCATTCATTCATTCATTCATACTCAGCTCTATACAGAATTCAGTCGGTTTGCATATGATAATCACGTCCTTGGATATGGGTTAACCCATTCCCTCATCGGCTATTTCTAGATCCAACCTCTTTGAACAAAACTACCAAAAAGAAGCATTAACTAGAGAAAAGGATTTTTTTAGAATTTTGTAGTTCTGAAACCATTGTGATAAATAGATCATTTGCTCCTTAGCAGTAAATGCTCTATTTATCACAATGGTTTCAAAAATTGACTTTAACAGAGTCGTAGAACAACGTATTTTATGGAGGAAAGGGTTAACTCCTTACCTCATGTCACAAATCCAACAGGACTTTTAGTACTTTGATTTTAATTGTAGACGTTTATTTGGTTTGTCTTGTCTGGTCATTTACCTTAGTAGAGCTATTTTTAGCCAAGAGGTTAGAGGGGTCATTAGTGTTTAGTGTTTACTATGGTGCATTCATTCTGGTACTGACACTCAATGAGAAGGGTTTACCTAGCTGTTTGGAAATGAAGTTTTGCAGGATGCAACAGACACTGTGAATTTATCCCTGTCCGGTCCCATCCCTGTTCTGTAACGTTTGCATTAAATTTGTGTGCGTGGAATTATTTCATTGCATTCACTCCTCTGCTTAATTAGAAAAGTTCACTCCTATTTTGTTTTTTGTGGCTACAAGTCCTCAGTTTGGTTTGGCTCTGGCGTGTCTGGTCCTTTGACCCTGTCCAGTTAGGCGCCTACTAAATATAGCCGTTAGCGTTTACGAGGACCTATACCTTATGAGGAGGTACATTACTTTGTGGGTGTTTTAGCTCTTCCCTCAAATATAAACGCGTTTTCATTTGTAAGCAGAGTAGACCCAGAGGAGCCGTCTGATCAGAGTCTGATCTGTCTGCTGATAGAATTTGATCGGTCCGTTCTTTTACTTTCTAAAATGTCTACAATGTTCCACCTTCCATATTTTTATAACTATTTTGTTAATGAATATTCAGTAGGTGTTGAAAGTTTGCCTAAATACAGAGTAGGGAAATGGTTAATATCACAGGAACCAGTAGAGTGATATAAGGACCCATGTATAAACACTATGTGTGTGCTTTAAGCGGCCACCTGCCTTTAACACAAAGTACTTGATGTAATTCAGTGGACGTTATAGAGAAGTTTTACTGTACTTTCCTGTTATTAAATGCAGGGTGACGTGAATAGTGAGCAGTATGTTGACCACTTAAGCGAGTATTTGAAATAGTATATTTAACAGCCCTGTATTATAACTGTACTATAAACCTATATAAAAATATATATGTTGCCTTGTTTGTTCAGATCAGTCCTGTATCTAGAGGAAGAATATGTTAGCACAATGATTTCAAAACTACACAATTCTTTTAATTTTCCCCTTTGTTAGTAAATGCGCCTTTTCAGTATATTCATTCAAAGAGGTTGGTCATATGACAGCCTATGTGGGAAATGGGTTAAATTTGGGTCAATGTGTTATCAATGAAAATATGGTACCCTATTGAACCTTAGTTCTGCTATTTTCTTTTATTTTTAATTCAACCGAAAACATATCCTTTCTTTTCAAATGAGGTGAGTACGTTGAACCTGCGTAACCTGTATTCGAAGATCTACTGAAATATGTTTTGTTTCTTTCCATCTGCGTATAAAATACATGTGTGTGCATGTTTATAACGTTGGGTAAAACATTAATAGTGACACTGTACATAGATTACGATAAAGGCACACGCGGTCCTTGTATTAAGGTACACATCAAGTTGAACTCCACAAGTTAGTTGATTGTTCGATTTGCTTCGAATTAGCAGGATGTTAAGTTCTTTAACTTTGGAGCAGAGAATAAAGGTGAGGTTATCTTTTTTACATAATGTTTTTACTCTGTATATTCGGTCAGACAGCAAATAGTTAGATCTAGATCCAGCTGTTCGTGAAAGAGAGGCTAGGTCAGGGTATAACATATCAACACAGGTTGAACCGTAATTTTCACACATATGAATAAGTCACAAGTGTGAAAATTTCGTACGATTTCCTCACGCATGTGTGATAAATTTGTACAAATATGTAACACATTTAAGAAAAGTTCGTTCTGTACTTCTACCATTTTCTTACACCCGGCTACATTACATATGCCTCTGTAGTTGGCTCAGAAAGTAGTCCGAAATGAAAATAAAACAGAAAGTAAATAAAACAGAAAGTAAATTGCTATGTGTGTTTCTATGACAGTTCAACGGAAGAAAAGCAAAATGCTGGGATTTCCCGTAAGTTGTGTGCCCTTTGGGGTTATAGCAGAATTGCAGTGCCCTTATAAGAAGTTCGGAATCTACATTTTGTGGGAACTGTTTTCAAAATATTGAGCAGACATCATTCAATTTTGTTTGTTTACACTTTGCAATACCCGAAGCGTAAAGCGGCATAAAATAGGTAATCAAATATTCTCTGAAACTAGACTATATTCCCAGTTTTATGATAAAATAAAAGGTATTTATTCTTGAATCAGGCTAGTTTGATATAAACTATCGACTCTGATAAATCATAAAACACAAACTATTGGTTTTGCCAAGATTATGCATGAGCCCATCGCAGAGGTGTATGTGAGAGTAACGAACGACAACTCTGCAAGGAGATTGTACTTCTACCTCATTAGAAACGTATACGTCACATGTGAAAAGTGTAGAAAAAACATAATGTAAGAAGATTGGTCATACGGAATATTTACACATTACAAAGAACAGTTTTTGCTTCTCAGATAGATTATGGGTCATATTATGTTTGCCCTGTCTGATAGAGCCTTTGTATATCATTAGATAACGGAACATATTAAGTAGATGGTTCATGTCACAATGGGTAAAATGTCAAAATAATTAGCATTCTATATCTTGATAATGTTTAGTCACTGAAACATATTTTCACAAGT
This sequence comes from Azorinus chamasolen, assembly GCA_963576725.1. Classification (NCBI taxonomy): domain Eukaryota; kingdom Metazoa; phylum Mollusca; class Bivalvia; order Cardiida; family Solecurtidae; genus Azorinus; species Azorinus chamasolen. Next base: position 15,023,115 of record OY755241.1, on the reverse strand, counting down.
TGATTTCTTCAATGTTTTTTTAAAAGTTAAATATGATGTAATGGGGTCACTTGGTCTAAGGTCAAGGTCACAAACATGAAACCCGTTAATATTCAATAGCTAACATTATGTTTGATAGAACATAGTAAATTCAGATTGGTCGCAATAAAAAGTAGTTAAATGTAGCTTTGGGGACAAGAAGCCTTTCGTTCGTCTGTCGGTCGCATAAATACCGTTATGTAGAACTAACAAACTTCAAACAAACTGGTTACATTTGTTACTACTCATACATGTCGGCTGACAGAAACTCAAGTGTGGCCTGAGACTTTTACAGTTCAGGGAAAGTCGTTAGTAAATCACAAAGTCAAGTTCTCGTTAGTTTACCTTCTTGAATATAAATGTCAATAAGAACATACCTACGGATCCTAGGAACATGAAGTCTTAACCGTTTCCTTGTTAACCTTTCAATGTTAACCCATTTCCGTGTTCTATGTTTATTACAGATGTCAATGCCTACTGAATATTCATGAGCAAAATAGCTATAATGAAATATAGAAGGTGTAACAGCATAGCCATTTTAGAAACTAAAGAAACAGATCTACCAATTTCCATTAGCAAACACGACCTACCCTGATCTGACAGCTGCTATAGAAGCCGTCTTATCTGGGTCTTCTGTGTTTGCTGATGCTCAAAAAGACGTTATTATCACAGGCACCGTCACAAGGAATTAAGAACTTCGACAGAAAAAATGTATGAACACTAGATATAGAGACATAGGGTCGAACTTCCTATTTACGAATTTTACTCCTCTCCCTAGTAATGCCTATGTTGACATTCGATCAAACGGTATATCGGGTAAAGCTTTTAGTCAATAAGTAGTCTAATATATAGCCTACGTAACTGCAAAGTGAAAGCTCCTTGTTGAAACGGTTCTCAGACGCTACAAAGGAGAATCCCAAAATACACGGTAATTTTGACAGACAGGTAATGACCTCGCAACGGCCTACTTACCGACTAAAACGGCTATTTGAACGTTTGCCAGGGCCGAATCAGGGCTGTATGCAATAGCTAGTAAGCAACTGTGAAACTTACTGCGAAAATCGCTTTCGATTGACTTCTAAGAAGTGTAAATTGGGCGTTCAAATGAACATTTTTCAGTTTATTCAAATTCCACACCATGTTTGTATCACGTGACTTATATTGTAATTGCAAATTACATTGGTCGAAACTGGGCCCTCGTCCAATCAGTTTGCAGTTTTCATTACTGGTCACTTGACGTAAAATGGATTTTAAAAGCTAAAACAAATGGTTTTGAGACAATTTCATCTGTCCAACAGTGTACATAAAGTCAATCGAACGCAGTTTTCACAGTAAGTGTCACAGTTGCTTACTAGCTAATGTATGCAGCCCTGATTCAGCGCTGGCAAGCGTTCAAATAGCCGATTTGGTGTCGGCCCGGTCAGATTTCGCCCTATATAATCTATGTAAAAATGGGTCACTTTCAGGCCCTGCAGCCTAGACCACAACAAATTTTGGGTCTAACCCTGTATACTGTGTTTATCTATGAACATTTCCCCTTTGATTAAGCATAGTTTGATTATACAATCACCGTCTACTTTTTCCACTATCCTCCGTTGAATCAAATCACTGTCCAAAAACACACTACCAAAACAACATGGCCGACCCAAGCACTGCCTCTTTAATATCCATCCGAATGGGGAAAACGTCCTGAAATGGAAAGAAATAAACACTGTCAATGTCTTGTCAAGATCAGAAATAATTCATTTTCGACCAAAAATGCAGCCTATGCTCCACACAGGAACCAGCACACATGTCAAATCAAGTATATTCATTTTTTCAAAGAACTATTTGCAAGGATACAACGACCCGGAAGCAAAATCTCACCGGGCCGACACCTAAAAATTCTCGAAATTTTAGCGGATCCTTAAAAAATGTATTTTTTCCTGAAATCTAAGACGATGCGACTGTCAAAAAGTGTAAGACACATGCCGCGAATGAAATTTGAGGAAATGCCGGCATTTCAAATATCGGTCGGGGCAATGTATCTTGGCCATGTCGGACAGTGGCACTTTGCGGCACTTACCCACTCTACTCAAACATCAATAACTTTTAAAGTTGTCTGTGGATTTTGATCAAATAAGCAACATAATGTCTATCACAATTATACCTACTTGGATATATAGCTTTTCCATACATTCAAGCCAGAAATCAATGTTTAAAATTAAAAAATACTTTAAAATTTCAATTTTCAGATTTAAAAACTCATTAAAATTCCTACTTTTTGAGGTTCTATTTTCAAAGTAAACACTCATTTTGAGTAAATAATACAAAACACAGGCTTCTATGTTGTGTCCATAACCAGAAAGCCCCTCAGAAGATATATCCAGTATTGTTTGTACAACAGATAGAGCTAAGTCCTTCCAGATGCAAAGGTAAAAAAAATGTAAGGCAATTGGCACATTAAAGGCTCCCCAGGGAATATTTTTTTGCAATCTGTCTTACTGGTCCCTCTGCAGCCCTCAATTTCAATTTGGAGGTCCAACTGAACAGTCTTAAAGCATTTCATATAAATTTTAGCTGGAGTCCAGGCTCCAAATACACTACAGATGAAAAATTCCCTGGTGATTGTCTGTCGAGAAAAGGCGCAAAGTATGACTGGTCAAAATATTTCACCGAAAGCCACTGAATGTCTTGTGTTGGAATAAAAAACCAGTCAAAATGCTACATCGAGTACCGAAAGATACTGACATTCAAGAAAAGTCATCGACTTATAAGGGCCAGACTTCAGTATCGACAAAACTGCTCGAAAAGCCAAAGTCTCATTGTTGCAGAGTAAAAACCTTAACAGTAGGACAGGTCACTTCCAAATTATAGCAAAATTAATCTTTCAGGGACAGGACACAGTTGATTGGAACAGATCAAGAAGCACTTTAAATTCAACATTAAAGACAAATTTACACTAGAAAAGTAAAAAATCAAGAAAATTACAAAATAATTCACAGCAGAATGTCTGTTGAGGTCTGATATCAGACCAAAACCGGGTCTATAAACAGTTTTTAAAGTATCCCCACCCCCATCCACCCCCCCCCCCCTCCCCATCCCTGATTTTACAACAGACTAAATAAAACAATTTTCTAACAAATTAAAATCAAACTCTTACCAATTGTTCTATTTCTTCGCACCCGACTACTCAATCGGACGGCCTGGGGGCAGTCGACAGACACCTTCATTCCGAGTCGAAACATCCATTATACCTTAAAGCAGAAAAAAGCTTTCTTCAACTATTTATTCTACAATCTTCAAAAACTGAAATGCTTTTCATTTATTCAGAGCTTGTTACAAAATAAATGAGTTACAAACAGTTCTGACCCTTGCCAAACCCTCTGACCCTTGCAAACTGAGCAACTTGGTGAGTAACTTGGTGAGCGGTTCGAGTCCGGTACCTTGAGTGTCCGCGTCTCTCTGTTTCCTGTAATCGAACTGACCATATCTACACTTATTTGTGCAACAGGTCTATAATACACATTGGTCACATTATAAGCTAGATCACTCTTTGTCTGCAGCTTTTTTGCACAACCCTACAAGACTAATTTCATTATTAAAACAAAAGAAATCAAGCATATCTTGAAATTTAATAATTTAAATTTCAAAATATTGAAATTTAAAACTGTCAAAAATAAATTTAAATACTAAAATATGTGCATAAAATCAACTCAGCCTTATTTAGATAGTCTTGTGCAAAAAAGCAGCCGACATTTGAGGGAAAAATAGCTGCAGGTAAGGGGAGATAACTCTACAGGACTTCTAGCAGACAACAATAACTGTAAAAAATTTAAAATTTGAATAAAATTAAAATTTGACAAGCCTCATCAAAATCATTTTACACACTGATTTATATTGTCAAAGGAAACTTGCATATCAAATTTCTAAGGGATCCGAGTAAAAATGTGGAAATTAAAATTTTTCATATAGGTGTCGGCCCGGTCAGATTTCGCCCTATATAATCTATGTAAAAATTGGTCACTTTCAGGCCCTGCAGCCTAGACCACAACAAATTTTGGGTCTAACCCTGTATACTGTGTTTATCTATGAACATTTCCCCTTTGATTAAGCATAGTTTGATTATACAATCACCGTCTACTTTTTCCACTATCCTCCGTTGAATCAAATCACTGTCCAAAAACACACTACCAAAACAACATGGCCGACCCAAGCACTGCCTCTTTAATATCCATCCGAATGGGGAAAAAGTCCTGAAATGGAAAGAAATAAACACTGTCAATGTCTTGTCAAGATCAGAAATAATTCATTTTCAACCAAAAATGCAGCCTATGCTCCACACAGGAACCAGCACACATGTCAAATCAAGTATATTCATTTTTTCAAAGAACTATTTGCAAAATCTCACCGGGCCGACACCATTTAGTCGGTAAGCGGGCGGTTGCGAGGTCGTTTCCGACCTGTCAAAATTACCGTGTTTCTCGAGATTCTCCGCTGTGGCTTCTGAGGACCGTTTCAACTAGGAGATATTTGCTTTGCAGTTACATAGGCTATACATTAGACTACGTATTGGCAAAAAGCTTTACCCGATACACCGTTTGATTGAATGTCAACAGAGGCATAACTTGGGAGAGGAGTAAAATTCGTAAACAGGAAGTTCGACTCATTGTCTATATATCTAGTTTTCATACATTTTTTTCTGTCGATGTTCAAATTCATTGTGACGGTGCCCTGTGGTTATTATAGGGGAAATGGCTAACCCAGGCGACCATATACCGAACAGTTGTTTTTAAATACATGAGAGTAAAACAGGAAACCAACTTGTCCATGCGAGAAAAAACAGGATTTGATAAAATAACATTCATTTATGTATACCTTACGAGTTTGTCAGTGTCGTCAAATCTAATAGTGCTCATGTGAAAGATAACAACTCTTAATGGCTATCTAATCTTTGAAGAGTCTGTGCGATAATTGCCTTGTGGCTCTACTTTACCGATTTACTCCATTTATCATGCAACGTCAGGAAATACAGTCACTTCCTACTAGCATAATATGTTCCACATCGACGCTGTATTTTGTGAGGTACAATGCATGTGTACTGACCCCACTGGGATGCACGTTTAAATCAGCCAACAGGAGGAAAACAGAAGGAAGAAATTTAACATAAACATCAAATTTGACACATTTGCTCACCTTTGTCTCAACTGTTTGTCCATATCAAAGGATTAAATCAAGTTTAATCAGAATTTATAATTTTCACAACAGCAAGTGTTAAGTGTTTGTGTGACGGTCGTAACCCGTCGCCTCGTACTTCATTCTCAGTGTTGTTATATTTTCTGATCCTTCGAGATCATGAATTTCAGTACATTTTGTTCTAAAAATTGAATACCGCTTAAGCCAGCGCCAGGGGATGTGAGCAGTGTTGCACTTTCAATTACTGCTCATGAACAGACTCAATAAAACCGAGTCTGCAATTTTCTCCTTTTGTGTTGCAATGTTTGCTTTCGGGGGATCACCTCTCTTCAGAATTTATATTTCGTTTATGTTGTAAAAATCGACGACGTCACTGCACGCCGATATGACGTCACGTATATTGTACTAGCATGTATTTTTATTCAGGGGACAGAACCACTACAGCAAACTTTCTTTTTCTTCATTTTCTCCATTCTTTATTGGTGTTGCATGATAAAAGAATTACTACGCTAGTAGTTTTGAAGTTAAGCTGTATTTTGGCTCGTCAGAAATTAAGGTAGTTAATTACTCGCCAAGGCTCGCATTTTACAACTTTTCTAACTCGCCAAAATACCGCTGAACTTCAAAGCTACTAGCATAGTAATTCTTATATATGTTCTGCGCATTATTGGAATACGGACAATTCTAGAATTGCCCTGCGCGTTTTAAGAATTCCAATAATGGCGGACCATTCCAGAATTGCCCTGCGCGATTCTAGAATCGCGCAAAGCAAAATTACATTAGGCTCTATGATTAGCATTGTTGTTATGATCTACAGTGAGAAAAAAGAGAATTTGATGCGGGTACACTTAGGTCTTTTTTTCTAAATCATGTTTGTTTTGTGGTCATTATTACCTTATTATTTGTGGTATTTAATGTTATTTAATACACTATTGTTTTACGAGAAAAACAGTTGGATGCGCGTTCACATATCAAACGGCATGACTTAAATAAAGTCGATGTTTTCTAATAAACACGAGATTAAAGAATACAACCGTTGTTTTGTTAATTTCATGGATTTTCTGCGACGAGTTTACGTAAGGATTTCAGTATTCTACTGGAATCTGTCTGAGAGCCGTACAGTACAATTAATATAGGTGATGAATAAAATAGATTATGATTGAAAATCTATATATAAATGTATGTAAATTGAGAATTCCAACTTTGTCAACTATTCCAAAAACGCGCACGGACCATTCTAGAATCGCCCTGCGCGTTTTGGAATTCCAATACTGTCCGCCATTATTGGAATTCCTAAAACGCGCAGGGCAATTCTAGACTTATCCATATTCCAATAATGCGCAGAACATATTTACGCCTTTCTACGCCTTAGAAAACAGTAAAGACCCAGATCAGACGGCTCCTGTAGGAGCCGTCTGATCAGTGTCTGCTCTGTGTTCTTATGGAATACTATATAGATCTGATTCTACAGTTTCTGCTTAGGCAAATGTTTCATTTGTTAATCTGCCACTTTGAAACTTTATCTAATTAATATTCATGATGGAATCATATTTTCATGAATATTCACGGAGCTCAAAGGGTTAATGTACCTTTTCATCACCAGCATTCGGCTCTGTACACAGATGTACAGTAGTTAGTGCTAGTTGCTACGATGGCGTCTAAATGTATGACGTAATGTACAAGTAGAGTATAACCTACTCATAGCAACCATACACTGAATTAACATAGGCATCTATAAGAGCAGGTGATTGCTTAATGCAGGGCAAAAGTAATTCAGAAAACTCCAAGAGGAGCTTTCTGTATTACTTTCGTCATGCATCAAGTTACCACCTGTTCAAAAAGCCTATGTACAGGATCATTTCAGCATTACTTTAGAACTGTATTAAGCTGTCACGTGTGTTTCTCGATATCAGTTATAAATTTTGGAACGACTAAACCTTTTGTTCGGGTTATCCCGAAGTTCGAGTTATCCAAATTCGCGATATCAAAGTTCATCTGTATTCAAACTAAACTGAACGAATCGCTGAAAAACAATGGCGGAGTTAGGTTCGTTGTCTCATCAGAATCGAAACTATTTTACGCTCTGATAGCAGTTTGCGAAGACATGCAGCAAAACCTAACCCTTCGCTTGCTATTCACGTTAATATACCGACCTGTAAATAGTGCAAAACAGATGAGACAGCTCCTGCAGGAGCTGCCTCATCAGGGTCTGCACTATTTACAAGTTGATTGTGCAACCAGTGCACTCCACAGCAGTGATTGCACAGCGAACTACGTGTACACAGTAAAGATATATGTAATTATACAACAGGGCATGGGTAAAGAAGGAGAAATATATTTTAAATTTCAGCAAGAGAAGGGCTAATACAGCCACAAGCATGTTACATGTAGCATTAGATACCCTTCACACGTTACCCTAATAGTTATATTGTCTTCTTTCAAGGCGTTCGAGAGAGCGAGAGATGCTGTCAATATTACGGAAGGGAAGCTTGTTCTTGTCACTGAAGAATATTATGACGATGCCCTGACGCTGATGGAACCCTTTGTAAAGGACGAACCGGCCGGCAAGTCCATAAACTTAGAATGGACGCCTGAATATTCTAATTTGTTTCTTGCGGCACTGCGTGACAACATGTCTCTGATGCTCATCAATTCGGACACAGGAGAGCCAATGGCCATACGCATAATACGCATCATTCGATCAAATCAAACCATCGAACCGGACAAAGCCATAGACCCAGGTATAAAGCAATATATGGCTCTTTTTAAACACTGTGGAGAAATGGCTGACTTTTTTGGATCGACAGGAGCTGGTTCCGAGGCGTTTCATTTCTTTGGCCTCTCTACGGCCCGAGAATATCGACATCAAGGCCTGGCAACAAAGATCTTCACTGCTGCAATAGAAATGGTTCAAGGCTTCGACTTAGAAAATGTGTACATAAAAGGCGAGGGAACATCGAACTACTCCAAGAGCATTTACGAGAAAGCCGGTTTTCGGACACTTTACGAAGTTCAGTACTCTGAGTATATAGTGGATGGGGAACAGGTGATCTGCAACACTGGTGACCACAAGTCAATGAAAGTTTACGGTAAAAAGATTACAAAAAGTTGAACTGTGACTACAAGTGAAGGTGATATACTGTAAAGAACATGTTTGGATACGCCATTAGTCTTTGGTATCATCTGAAAAAAGAAATTAACCAATATCATAAGACAATTATATAAACTCGTGGTAGGGAAATAATAATGGCAGTTATAACAATAAAGATTATACGCTGAACGCACATGTACTTAAGAGTCTCAGTGTACCATTTAAACAATAGTTTTGTAAAAATGATTAACCATTACCCTGCTAAATGTTCTTGTAAGAAATAATGACGTCATTAATATTAATTAGATTATTTTTATAATGGCATATGAACAACACATTTTGGCTCAGGCAGAAGATGTAGAGTCGGATCCATATTACACCATAAGCAAACAGAGTAGACCTTGATCAGATGGCTCCTATAGGAGCCGTCTGATCTGGGTCTACTCTGTTTGCAAATGCGTTAAAATGCGCTTACATAAGGGAAAAGATTAAACCTTTAACCATCTACTCCATGAATATTCATGAAAGACATAATGACCTCATGAATATTGATTATATTACCTGTACAATAGCACATGGACACGTGATATTTCGGCCATGTTAGAAACTGTAGATCATATCTAAATTATAAAATAAGCAAACAGAACAGACCCCCCTGATATGACGGCTCCTATAGGGACCGTCTGATCTGGGTCTACTCGGTTGGCAAAGGGTAGAAAGGCGTATTTATGGAGTTAAACGCTGAATTTTCAAATGGACTATTCTAGGTCTCAAACAAGTCAACCTTACTGTAAATATTCATGTTTATAAAGGGAAAACTGATAAATACAAACAGTGAAGACCCTGATGAGAGGGCTATTCCATCCCACCCCACCCACACACACATCTTGGTGTACACGGTTTGTTGTTTGTGTTGAAGTTTTGCGTTGCTTTAACAGTATTTCACAATCATAACGCGACGTCCAGCTAATTACAGGTGGAGGGACACTTCATAGTTTTATATTCGTGCACGTATCGAATTGCATTGTACCGTGCATACAAGAACACCCGGATAGAACCACCGAACTACCGCAATCCAGCTGGAAGGTTTCCTCGCATGTAACATCCAAATGCCCAGACCGATTTTCAGCCGAACACCTTAACCACTCGGTCCCTTGTTTGCAAAGGACATTAGTGACTCAGTTCAGGGTTATATGTTTGTTATATTTAGCCTTTATCAAGCAGTTCAAATTATTCTGGGTCAGATTTCGAAACAGACTTTCGTTACATTTCTTTTCAAAAATATATACATACATGTATATACAGCAAACTTCTCTATAACGGCAACTGAATTGTGTTGATTAATTGGTATTTAGGACAGGTGGCTGCTTAAAGCAAGATGAAAGTAAAACAGAACGCTCCTATAGGTGCGTTCTGTTTTACTTTCACCTTGCTTTAAGCAGCCACCTGTCGTTAACACAAAATATTTGATGTGATTTAGTGGCCGTTATAGAGAGGGTTTACTGTAGTTTAGATCCTGATGAGATACTCGACGCATCACGGGTAGTTAATATTGAAAGGTAACCACAGGTGCGTGCGCAACAGGATAATTATTTAACCTTTTCGGTGCCAAATTTATAATTGTCGGCTGCAAACGCATTTTGTTAAGCCATTAGGTAAAATAAGGAAATGAGATAAATCTGATCTACGGAGTCTGATCTGTGACTGCTCTATTTGTTGTGGTGCATTTTTGCGACATTTGCGGTGAAAGGGTTATTCCTTTTGACAAAAGCATACAAACATTGGACTACTTGCAGAAACTGTATGGTACCAGGTCGATACAATTCCTTAAGTAAACGGGGTACATCGTGACCAGACGACTCTGTTAGCAAAGTCGTTAGAAAACGCATCTATAGTGTAAACAGGTAACCCTTTACTCAATGGAAACGCCTTTCTCCGTCTTTGCAACAGAGAGAAGACCAATATCATATGGCTCCTATATGAACCGCCTGATAAGGGTCTACCCTGTTTGCTTAATATATATTATACATGTAGATTCGATTTTATTGTTTCTGTCGTGGACACACTTCACCTGTTCATATGCTATTATTACGATTCATCTAATTAATTTTCATGATGCCATTAGTTTTTAGATTAGTATTCACGGAGTTAACGGTATAGCTGCCTCATACATACATAAACGTCTTAATCCTTTCGCTGCCAAACTCTGTCGTCTGCTAACTTTGTCGTCTGCTACAAATTTTCATTTTTTTATTTTCTTCATTTTTGTTTCAAAAACATAGTAACAGTAACAAACAGTTTGGATCCAGATGAGACGCCGAGTTACTCGGCGTCTCATCCGGATCCAAACTGTTTGCACAGTTAATCACAGATCCGACATTGGCAGCGAAAGGGTTAATTGAGAGGGCATCTTCTTATTCAAACTAAAACAAGCATTGACCCGCAGTACCCCACAGGCTATTATATTAGGTCCAACCTCTTTGAATAAATCTACCGAAAAGGAACAATTACTGGAGCAAAGGAAAAGTTTAGAATTGTGTAATTTTGAAATCAATGTGATAAATAGGGCATTTGCTCCACAGGAGCAAATGCTGTTTATCACAATGGTTAAAAAAAAGTGGCGTTTACAGAGGAGTCAATATGAGGGAGTGGTTTAATATTTATACATGTCAAGACGATATGTATAATCACGTACGCGTGCATATGAATTTAATCTGTCAGGTTTAAAGTTGTTTTAACAGAAGTCAGTAGTACGAGGGGTGATCAGGAAATACGCGGAAAAGTGCTCTAAATTCTTTACCGTAATATTGATTTTTCCACATCGTCGACTGAGCTTTGGTCTCTGGCGTGTATAGGCTGATCCACGTTTCATGAACAGTGACAATTCTGTCCATGAACTTTTCCCCTTCTCGTTCGAATCTCTTTAGAAACTGTTCACAACATTCCACAGGAAGTCTTTTCATATCAGTATTGAGCATTTTGGGAATCCACCTAGCACAAATTCGACGCATATTTAATTGGTTATGAATAATACCCGACACTGTACCGTAACTGTAGTCAGTTTTTGCAACAATATCCCTGATCGTGATGCGCCGATCATTATCCAATAGCTGCTTGACGGCGGCGACGTGAGATGACGTAACGACGCTTGGACGACCTCTGCGCTGATCATCCTTGATGTTTTCTCTGCCCTCTTCGAATCGTTTATACGATGTACCACATATAAACTGCTGTTTTTTCCATGGCCTTATCCCCATATGCGTTCAGTAGCATGTCAATAGTTTTTTTTATTTTGAAAATCCATTTCGCACGAAAAAATCTGCTCATCAATCATTTTCACACGATAAGCACTTAAACAGGCCCCAAGGTTATAAAACTCCCGAGTTTGAACTCCGTGCTCAGAAACGAACTCTGTGCTCAGTCTGAGATCGAACTCAGAAAAGTCGAGGTTATAAAAAATCTTGAGTTGAGTTTGTTATGAGTCTGAGTCGATTTCTCTGAGACTGATACTGAGCAGTCTCAGAAAACATTCTCTGTTCTCAAAATGGCTGCCCACCTTAGATTTCGCAGACGAGAACAAAGAAATCGGGTTGAACGTGTCCCCCGTTGGTTCAAGGACCGGTCTAATCCACTGGAAGACCTTGATCCATCTTCAGTTTTTAGAAGATATAGATTTTGGCCTGAAACAATACTTTTCATAATGGAAATTATACCAAATCTTCAATGTCAGACTGGCAGAAATTGTCCGGTGCCTCCACTGCTACAGCTGCTGGTCACCTTACGGTACTTGGCCACTGGTGCTATGCATCTCTTGATAGCTGACACTGTTAACCTGTCCAGAGAAACTGTTGGCCGGATAGTGAGAAAGGTGACAGTGATGATCTCCCGTCTTTGTCCAGTTTATATAAAATTTCCAGCCAACAATGAAGCCGACGTTGTGAAGAATGGGTTTTCATCAATAGCAGGTAAGACTTGTTCGAGTCGATATGCATTAGCCTGATAGGTTTATAATGTTACGCCAATTCACATTGTTTAATATTTCATTTTTATTAGAATACAATATTCGCTTTAATGTAAATGAAAAACTGCATGTTTAAATTCTTTGACATGAACATGAACAATACAATATCTACTGGTTTCTGCTATTTCTTCAGCAGCGATCTAGTGCAAATGGTTTATTTTGTATTCAGAAAACAAATCAAGTTGATATCTATATTTAGAATGTAAATAGGTTTTCATGTCTATATTTAGAACATAAAAACAGGGGCCCCGCATGGGATAATAATTTCAATGTTGTCCTATTTAAGTATTTTCGGCGCTATTTTAAGGAATGAGATCAATATCTGGTGATAGATTACTCAATTGTTTTTTACTTTTAACATTTAATTCAGTAAATCAGCTGCATATATATATATATTTAGAATTCCTTATTGGTTTTAATTGCAATAAAAACTTGTTTACAAACCAGTGCCTATGAGAGATAAACTGCCTGCATATATATATATATATATATATAGTACTTACGCTAATGTTACAATTTTACGGAATTGATCACAATGAATTGCATGTCACCAAGATGATAATCCTGGTTCGATTATTTTTCGCACATATTTATGTCCCCTTGAATGATAAAACTTGCACCATTACAATTTCTCTGAATAGACTGATCAGCTGTGATCACCACTGAATTTTATCAACTAAAGGTTAGTTGTGCTCATCCCTATGATGATCTGGCTCATTTACGTTTAACATAATTATTTACGTGTCCTTGAAGGATAAAAACACTCGGACCTAATAGTCACATGCCAATAACAGACTATATGACTAAAATACAACAAAATAACCAATTATTCCAAGACTTCATCTTACCCAATAACTTTAGCTATCAACTAACCATAACATGTTTCAGGTTTCCCCAACATATTAGGCTGCATTGATGGCACCCATATCAGAATAAGAAGGCCATCTGCGGATGAGGGTGATTATGTAAACAGGAAGGGATACCATTCCTTAAATGTGCAGGTACATATTTAATGATATAAAAACAAACAAACAAAAAATCTGCAAGATATATTTGTTTAATTTCATTCACATATACTTTTTAGCACCACATATTTAACCCTTTCTTTCATACAAATGCATTTACAGAGTAGACCCAGATCAGATAACTCCCTGCTAAAATCATCTGATGAGGGTCTGCTATGTTTGCTGATGAAATTATAACAGATCTGACTGTACAATTTCCATATATAACAAGCATATTCTATGTACATAATTATGTCATTGTAATATTTCAGCTGATTAATTTAATATTACATTTTTTCTTAATCATTTATCAATCATTTGCAAAAAGAGTACATATCAGGCTGCTCCTTTAAAATCCAGCTGATCAGGGCCTGCTCTGTTTGCTATTGGAATTTGATATATCAAACTTGTATAGATTCTAAATGCTACCAGGAGCCTTATTACATGTTTCATTGTAATCAGTTTTGTCCATGAATGTATAGTAGTTTTTGAAATCTAAAATAAATACAGAACAGGGAAACTGTTAAATAATTATGAATCACTGAAAGGGTTAAATTGATCACTCAAGTACCATCAGTACTTAATTTGAATGATCAATTTAACCCTTTCAGTGTCATCATTACTTAAGACACAGTACAGGTTACCATATTCCCAACTGTAATATTTTTAGACATCTCTATGAATAAATCTACTAGAAGGATTGATTGGAAAAAAGTTTTCATTTTATTTGTGTGGTTTTGAAGTCATTTTGATAAATAGAGCATTTTCACCTATAGAGCCAATGCTTTATTTATCATAATAATTAAAACAAGAGGGCCATTGGCCCTATATCGCTCACCTGAGTTACAGTAATACATGTATATTGACATGTTAATTTTTCAGTGGAAAACAATCTAGCAGATGAAATAAGCTTAGTGCACTGCTTTCACCCTTTCACTGCTGAATAAACTTGAACTGGATTCAGAACTAATACCAAGTGAATGGTTGACCAAGATCTAAACTGTTTACAACTTGTGCCATTTTTGCCTTAGCTCAAAATGCCTAAAACTGGTCTTTGAGAAATTCAAATGACTTCAATAAAGCTATGCAATTAATGCAATTATACCTTGACCCAGGTATATAGGCAAATAAAGTGCTAGGCAGTACATAATGCCAGTTTTTGTGTGAAATGACCAATAAGAATATCTTTAAAAATCGTTTAACCCTTTCCCTCATATAAAGCTGTTTTCATGCATTAGCAAACAGAGTAGACTCAGATCAGACCACTCCTACGGAAGCTGTCTGATCTGGGTCTTCTCTGTTTCTTTTGACACAATATAGATCGGATTCTACAGTTTTTGTCAAAGCAAAAACTTCTCTTCAGAGAAATAATGTGTTTTACACATTAAAAATAAGAGTAGACTAGATCAGAAGGCTGCTATAGAAGCTGTCTGATCAGGGTCTGCTCTGTTTACATTTGACAAGATATAGATTTGATTTTACAGTTTTTTTTCAAAGCTAAAACTTCTATTTATGGCAATAACAATCTAGACTGTATAGGAGAGCTCAAACTGTATAGGAGAGCCCAATTGCACACCTAATCTAAGACGCCCTTATATAGCACGTCTTAGGGTTACTCTCATATACAGACATATGATACCAATTACTAAATACCATGCCAATCAGTTTGCCTATTGTCTGAAATTGGGTAAATACCAACTGTCTTGTAAATAAATAAGAAATCAAGTTAATATCAATGATACTTCAAAATAAACATGTTATGTTTTTAAACCAATGTACATATAGAACTATGCATTTGTAAAATTCTTCTGATAACGTGTTATTGGAAAGTAAGCCTTGAAATTAAGTGTAAATATAAAAAGTTATTTGTTTTATATTAATGGGGAGATACACTTCAATATAAATGTATTTTACCTTGTTCTTTGACAGTACTTGTACTGTTGGTCAGCAGTTCAGATGGTTGCTCAATAGCTGAATAAAAGTAAAAACTTGACTTCAACAAAGTTCTGCATGAAAGTATTGAATTGCATGACACATAACACTGCTTGGTTAAAGTTAACTTTTAGTTCTACTATGGGGAAGATCCTGGCCATACAGCTAAAACAGTTCTCTAATCTTGTTCAACTCTTTTCATAAAAGGCACATGTATGAGTTTTTAAACAGATATACATTTATGAAAAAATATAGCATTGAATCTACCATTTTCCGCCAAGACTAAACATTTATGTGTTAATGTGCCATTACAGATTGTCATGTACCAGTATTTAATGTTCATGATGTTTTTATTTAATTTTTTATAGCTTTGTTTTTAGATGTAAGATCTGGATCTGCTCTGTTTGTAAAAGAAGTATTAACCCTTTACTCCACAACTGTGCCTTCTATGCCTTTGCAGAGTAGACCCAGATCAAACTCCTCCTGTAGGAGCCATCTGATCAGGATGTGCTGTGTTTGCATATGATATGATTCTATAGTTTCTGCCATAACCAAGCATTCCCTAACAATGTGCTATTCAAACAGTTAATCTAATTAATATTTATGAGGTCATTAGTTCTTACATGAACATTTATGCAGTAAAAGGTTAACCCATTACCTCATGTGCTATTTTTAGACCCAGACTCTTTTAAATTAATCTACTCAAAATGAGCATTTATTAGAGAAAAGGAAATTTTTAATAATTATGTAGTTTTGAAAACATTGTGATAAATAGAGATGATGTTCCATAGGAGCAAATGCTCTATATTTCACAATGGTTTCAGAGAGTGACTTTTACAGATGCATCAAAAGGCATCAATATGAGGGCATTGATTAATATGGAAGTACATGTAGGGGTAAGAACAGCAAAAATGCCTTGGTCTTTCATATATGTGTTAAAAATGTTCATAATCTTATTTTTATAACATGTGCTCATTGCTCTTCTATCTTTCATTTTAATTCATGGAAATATCAGTATGGCTTAAAAATGTTCTGTGAATATTCTTGAAAACTAATTGGATTTTACGTGAAAAAACCCCACTAGTTTTAAACAAATACAGTAGACCCATATCAAACACTTCAAGCAGGAGTTTCTGATTGGGGAATGCTCTGTTTGTGTGAAAAGATAACAAAATTAGCACAGGTTACTGTACACTGTTATTTAATATGCTCTTCATTTGTTTAACCCTTTCCCTCTTCTGTATTTAGGCCAATTTTCAGTACCTACTGCATATTCATTAACAAAATAGTTATAAAGAAATATGGAAGATGGAACATTGTAGACATTCTAGAAAATAAAGAAACAGATCTATCAAATTCTATTAGCAAACAGAGTAGACCCTGATCAGACGGCTCCTCTAGGAGCCGTCTGATCTTGGTATACTCTGTTTGCAAAAGCCTGAAAACATGTTTATAAAAGGGAATGGGTTAAATTTGTTAAATTGTGATACATGTTATGGTGTATTATATGAAATGTATTTATTTTGAGGGTCTCGGGGGAGATTAGTCTTTTGGCTAACCGGGCTACACTCATAAAATAAAGTCTTTCATTCATTCATCAATTCATTAATTGTCTTTCACTCTATCATTAAATTGTTGAAGTTGCTACAAAACTTAAGTGCAATGTGATTTATTAAGAGGATAAACATTTAGGGAATATTCACAACATACAATACGATTGACATACCATCTGAATCAATTCCACCGAATCCTACCATCACTGGCCTATCCTGCATGACATGCAGGAGGGCCTCCTCTGCTGGTGAACATTCTGGTGCTTGAGGCCCTCCTCCAGTCTGCTTCTGATGCTTTCGTTTTGCATCAAGCTTTTCCTTTGCTACAACAAATACAATTTTTGTAAATGATTATTTTAAGGGTAAATATCATCAATTATACATCAGTATATTGTTCAGCAAAGGACATATTTCATATATATTTGAAAAACAAAATAAATTCATATGAAATAAGTAAAATGACAATTGGCAAGTTATTTAGCAGTTCAGGAGGACTCTATATGAATGATATCATTGGAATCAGGTTTATATTGTCTGTCATACAAGTTCATCTAGTACGTTTCATCACGAAGTAAATACAGATTTTACTTCGTGGTTTCATTAATTAAAAACTGATTATTTTGCAGAAAGTACAGAAACATTTTTAAAATTTCCTAAAGCAAATAGAGCAGACCCTGATCAGATGGCTCCTATAGGAGCTGTCTGATCTGGGTCTACTCTGTTTGCAAATGCTTGAAACCTTGGTTTATATGAAGGAAAGGGTTCATGGGGATTTTAACACCACATTTGATTTTTTGCCAAACCAGAAAGTGTAGAAGCATTCCAATATCATAAGCAAATGGAGCAGACCCTGATCAGACAGCTCCTGTAGGAGCCATCTGATCTGGGTCTATTCTCTTTGCAAATTTATGCTTGAAAAATGTGTTTATATGAGGGAGAGGGTTAAGTGTGTTAATGTTATGTGTGTAATATAAGGTTTATAATGGTATTTATTGTAAAGTATGAATGATAATGTGAAAAAGTATAACAAACATAGGTATCAGGCAAATTTCTTTTTTCTCCTCCATATATTTAGTCGCGTCAGTAAAATCTAACTGACAAAAGTAATATCTACCTGACAATTTTCCTAAATCTACCCGACATGCCTCAGCAGGTTATCACATGTATGTTATAATTTACATGTACATATCAATGTATTTATTCATATCAATTAAATATACATATCTATACTATACTAAGTAAGTACAAGGACAGATCTACTTACTCCTCTGTTTTATATTGGCATATTTCTTCTTAAATTAACTGCCACAACATCTTTCTTTGAATTCAGGAAACGACTGAAGAAAAAATAATAAAAAAATTAAAGTAAGTACCCCAATACTCCCCTTATCTGTAACCCTGCACATGGATATATATTCTGTTAACATGCTCATAAAACTATAATAAAACTACAAATAACTGAAGTTAAAATTGAAAATGAAACTCTATTTTTTGTTAGATTAGAGTAGATCTAACAAGAAATTGTTTTTCCATTTTATTTTTTTTGCAATTTCAGTTTCTTGGCATTTGGTACTTTTACAGAATGTAACTATAGATGTACATCCAGATGGCATGTTGTCTCATTAATGACCTGTAAGTTTGTGACCGGATAGCGTTAAAACCGAAAGTAGCTCGATATGCTCATTTAAAGTACACAGTTGTGAACTAAGATGGAATGGTACTTGTAGGAGTCATCTAACAGGATTATCCAATCAGCGGGTCAGTTGCATGAAAACTGGAATTAGGGACTCTGAACTACGTTCTGTTAGACGGTATCAACTATCACAAAAAAATAACATTCTCTATTAAATTCTCAACGATGGGGTAACTTGATGCTTACATTTCAACTTTACACTGGGTTTTATACAGATGAATATAGGATTATACGACGTATAGATACAGATAGATATCTACATACTATTCTACATTCCGGCATCATAAAGCACGACAAACGATAACTTGCCCAGCATAAAGCAAATTTGTCACAATCCTTCATCGACCAGCAGTGTCGTTTTGCGTCGAAATAAACAAACGGTCAAGGACGCAAGGGGAGTTAACCCAAAAGGCATATTTGTTTGACAGTTCAGGGGGCTCCTTAGGTAATATTTAGCGGATCCAGTGGATTGACTGCGCACATCGAATTAACCGTGTTAATCAACAATATTTTGTAAATATACAAACGTGACTATATTTTCCTATAATATCCCAATATCAAACATCGTTCAGTGTGTTAATTTTTTTTTAATAAACTCTGGCATTTACCTGTTGAGCTGGTTGGTTATGGCCAACCAAGTATTATGCCGGATCTTCCTGATAGACTCGGCAGATGACGCCCCCTTCAAACTGCCGAATAACACCTCCTCTTTTTCGACAACGAGATCTATCAAAGTGGACTCTTCTAGAGAGGTCCACTTTGATTTTTCCAACTTGACGCTAGTCGCCGATTCGTCAGTCATTATTAAAAGAGACGTAAAGCAGACGGTTTGTTTACTTCCGGCATTTGGGCCGCTTATGCCAATAAAGAAACCGACTCCGAAATCTTCTCCGCTGAGAACGAACTCAAAAAGTTTTATAACCATGGTCTGAGCAAGAATCTCCGCTGAGATCAGAGTCTGAGTATGGAGTTCGTTTCTGAGTTGAGTTTATTTGAAGTTTTATAACCTTGGGGCCAGATGTTGTTTACATGTCCGACGTCAGAAATCAACATGACGTCATGAACGTCATGCCGAAAGATCGCGCGTTTAGTAACTCTCGTTTGGTGAAGTTATCTTAAAAACTCTACGAACGCGACGCGGTGTTTCGTTACCGCTTAGAGTTTAAAATTCGTAAATTTGGGCCGGAATGACGTTGTTGACGTTACTATAGAAACCACATTTCATTCTATGCAGCTTGTACAGTCCTAAAATTTGCGAATTAAATTTAGATTTCTTTTACCTTTGTTTCTGTGAAATACTATGAATGTCGGGCGAAAAATAAAAAAATAAAAGCACTTTTCCGCGTATTTTCTGATCACCCCTCGTATTAGACCAACATGATGCATGTTACATACGTGACGCAGGAAACGCTAAGGTGAAAATTCATCTTTTTACACGCAAGGAAATTGTCATTTGGAAATTTGTTCGTCCGCCGATGTGAATCTGCAGTTCATTTTTTCTTTTATTTAATACTCTGTAGAAATACAGTCAGACTAGATCATACTCCTGGTGTGACGTATTTATACACAGCCTCACCTGGGTCAAAACTATTTGAACAGGTTATCAGGAATGTGTTTCTAGTGTGCGAAGAGTTAGGTCACGTGATAAAGAGATAGGTCATGTGATAAAGAGTTAGACCACGTGATATTGTAAATGTGTTTACCTGATAGTGCAAGTAATTCTTGTGTGTGCGTGGTTAACTCGCGGTGATCATCACGAGCGTAAGTTATTATTACGTTACATATAGGTATACAGTAAAACACCTCTAAATTTGATGTTCAGTTTGGTGTAAACATCGGCAATTGAGATAGGTGGCAGCTTAATGCAGGATGCAAGTCATGCAGAAAGCTTCTAGAGGAGCTTTCTGCATGACTTTCACCCTGCATAAAGCAGCCACCTGCCTAACAATATCTAAATTCTTGTTTACTAGAATTCCGGCTAAGAGGGGTTTTACTGTACATACAAAAGGACCATGTCTTAATCAGTTCCCTCGTGAGCTATTTTAGACCACTCCCTCATAGGCTTAATTTTCACACAACGTCTTTTAATAAAACTAATGAACTCATTTAATACAGAAGAGGAACGTTTTAGAATTGTGTAGTTTTTAAACCATTGGGATAAATAGAACATTTGTTCCATAGGAGCAAATGCTCTATGTATGACAATGGTTTCATGAAGTGACTTTTAAAGAGGCGTCAAAAGGCGCCAACATGAGAGAATGGGTTAAGCGGCCTTATATTGACTGGACACAAGGATCTAAAAATGCAGGTGGTTGCTTAAAACAAGGTACTAATAATTAGACCTCTTTTCATGAGATCATAAGATAAGTTCTGCTGTTCGCTGATATCCCGCTGTATGAAAAGTGATGCTAGATGTTTTGAGTTGTAAGATCAGGATATACACTGTTTGACAACATATGTGGACGAATAGCAAATATTAGCGTTGACATTGGTCAGGCGCATCGCTTTAATAAGAATGTTTGAGTTGTGTATCAGGTTTCGTCATGCTCGGATCATCAATTTATTATTGGCATAACTTTATTCGAATTCTCTACTTACTATTTGCATGTTTCAATGCTGCCGCACCATAGTGTATTAATGTACTAGTTGCTATAAATAAACTATAGTGTTTTTCTATCAAGTGCCAGTGGTGTCGGATAACGTCACGTACACAATGTAATAAGCGCTTACTGATCTAGACGTAATGTTGCCTTTACAAGATGTTACATAGAACATTGAAAATTGTTTCATGGCAGGTAACCATGTTATAAACTATAATCCTCGAAATAATCACTTCCTGATTAATTCCAGATTTTAAACACAAACGACAAGAAACCATGGCAACGGTTATCCACATTCGAGATGAAAATGGTAAAGGGCTTGACGTTAGCCAGTTTGAAGATGTTATATTACCTTTATGGGTTGATATACCCAAAACCCTCAGGATAATAAGAGAATTAGAGTATGCGGATGGGGATGTGTTCCTATGTTCGTACCCAAAGGCAGGTAGGAAATATATACAATAACTACCACAGAGTTGTCCTTCCGTGTCGTTTATATACGGGATATAACCCTTTACTCCGTAGGTACGCCTTTGTACCCATTTTAACCCTTTCACCGCCAATGTCGCATAAATGCACCACGACAAATAGTGCAGCCCCAGATCAGACGCCGCCTCGAAAAGACTTCACTTTTTGTCTCAAACTTTCACTTTTTGTCTCAAACTCCGAAAGGGTTAAAACAGAAGAGAATTATATCGGGCTGCTCCTACCATATACTTCTTGGTGTTGGGTTACATAGTTCAACAATTATTAGTTAATAAATAACATAACGAAAGACGATTGTAAAGTATGTTTGTTCTATTTTATAACTGCTTAACCATTTCACCGCCAATGTCGCCGAAATGCTCCACGACAAATAGTACAGTCCTAGATCAGACGCCATCCTTTTCAAGGCGGTGTCTGATCAGGGACTTTACTTTTTGTCTCAAACGCTGTTTCTATATATGTTCTTTATTCCTTTGAAAATTGCATTTATTTATCTCATTTTCTTATTTTACCAAACGATTTAACAAAAGTGGTTTGCAGACGACAATTAGAAATTTGACACAAAAACAGAAGAGACTCATATCAGGCGGCTCCTACCATGTACCACTTTGTGTCGAGATCATTAATTAATTAATAAATAACATAGCGAAAGACGATTGTAAGGTATTTAATTGGTATTTTATGACTGCTTAACCCTTTCCCTCATAGATACGCGTTTTCACACATTTGCAAACAGAGAAGACCCAGGTTCTGCTCTGTTTGCTAATGGATTTTTAAAGATCTTTTTTTACTTTGTAAAATGGTTCAAATGCGCCATGTTCCATATTGGATTATAACGTTTTTGTTTATGAACATTCAGTAGGTATTGAAATTTTGGATAACCATAGAACAAGAAAAGGGTTAAAGAGTTTGTCATAAACATCTCATTGATTTTAACCCTTTCCTCCATAAATACGCCTTTCTGCGCCTCTGTAAAAATCCCCTATTGAAACCATTGTGATAAATCGAACATTTGCTCCTACAGGAGCAAATGCTCTATTTATCACAATGGTTTCAAACTACAAAATTCGAAAAGTTTCCTTTTCTCTAGTTAATGCTCCTTTTCGGTAGATGTATTCAAAGTGGTTAGATCTAAATAACCTATGAGGGAATGGGTCAAAAGATGTCCGTTTTGTAAACTGGTTTAAGAGCAAAGACAATTTTGTTCTTCCAGGTACACATTGGACAGCATCAATGTTGTATGTCTTACTGCAGGCCAAGAGCCTGGGCGATATGAAGTCTATGGACATACCGTCGCTTCCCCTTCTTGATTTATCCCCGACCCCGGAAATAATAGACAGGTCACGCCCAAGAGTATTTGCGTCGCATCTATTGTTCAATCGCCTTCCGCTGGATCATGTAAAAAATGGTGGAAAGGTAATTCTTCTGATGAGAAATCCGAAGGACGTAGCCGTTTCTTACTATTACCATTTAAAGCAGCAGAGGGAAGTTCTAAATCAGCAGTCTTGGGATCACTTCTTGAAATGTTACCTGGACGGCCAAGGTAAACAAATAGAATCGATAAATGTTACAGGTGTGATATATTTCTCCTCCACACACCGTATCTTGCTACTACTTATTAGAATCGCCCCGGGAAGGAATTCTAATGAAAAGCAGTGAGAGATAGAGAGAGGGAGAGAGGCAGACATAGATAGAGAGGCAGACAAATATAGAGAGGGGAAATAGAGGCAGACATAGATAGATAGAGAGACAAAGAGAGGGCGAGAGATCAGTCAGCGTGACAACCAGTCAGAAGGAGAGAGGTAGGGAAAGGGAAAGAGACAGACATACACAGACCGACAGACACAGTCAGACAGACAGGTAGATGGATAGACAGAGACTAACAGAAAAACAGAAAAACATAGACGCACACGGGTATAAAGATACAAACATAGATTTACAGAAAACGAGAGACAGACAAACAGACCGAGACAGACACATAAAGGCACATAAATGCATGTATACAGACAGAAATAGGAAGACATAAAGACAGAGTAATGGAACAGTTTTACCAGGACAACGTCGAGAAAAATTGAGATTAGGGGGAACTTAAAAAGAAGGAAAGAGAGAGAACAAAAATATTGAGAAACTAGGCAGAATGAAGACACCCGTTATTAACATGTTCTTCTATTGACAATTTTAACAGTCGAAATCTCAGTTAATTGAAAAACTTCTTAACACTTTCCCTCATATAAACGTGTTTTCATGCATTTGCAAACAGAGCAGACCCAGATAAGACGGCTCCTAGAGGAGCCGTCTGATCAGGGTCTGCTCTGTTTGCTAGTTGAATTTGAAAAATATGTTTTTTTACTTTCTAAAATGGCTACAATGTTCCACCTTCCATATTTCATTATAGCTATTTTGTACATGGATATTCAGTAGGTATTGGAATATGGACTAAACATAGAACAAGGAAAGGGTTAAGCAAGGATAAAGTTTTCAGCGAAACATTCTCTAAACTTTATCATCGAAATCTCTCACGTATTGGCAGGTAAAAGTGCAATCTGAAGGCGCCCCTGTGACAGCGCATTTCACATCAGGAATTTTATAGTGATTTGATTTACAAATTTTGTAAACTTATTAGACATACCAATGTTTTTATTTATTCGCCAAAAGTGTTCAGATTTTATCATATACTACAAAATGCTGCATGTCTGGTTGTCAACCCGTTTATAGATGGCAATCACGCTTTCCTCTTTCCATGTACGCCGACAAGGAGCGCCTAGCACTCATATCATTTATTACTTTTCTACAGTTACTCTTATTGCAGCTCAATCATTGAGTACACTAGCGATAGATGGATTCAGTTTGTTTCACTTAAATATATTTTTGTTTTACATGGAATTTACCACTGTACTTGCATTCGCGGTTGTTGTAGTTTAGTCGGAGAGGGGATATGGTTATTTGCACAGTTAGTCTTTTAGGGTGGGAATGGAATAAGTGTGATGGCGCGACTAAACCGGTTTAAACACCTAGTGACACTTGTCACTGACCGTTCCAATACGATTCTTCAATGTTCTCCCTAATGTTTGTTATTGTCTTTGTGCGTTTCTGTTTGTCTTTCTAAAGGTACATACATTTACTGTTTGTTGTTGGGGTCTGTCTTTAGTCGTGCAGCTGTTCGAGGGACTCTGAGTTTTATATTTGATGTTTCCTACATAACTCATATATTTTCGTTGGTTATAAGAATTCCAGACTCTGTACACAGAACGTGATCCAATTCCCGATGAAATATTTCAGGATTTTATGGATCATACTTTGATTACATGACGTCCTGGCAGGGAATAATAACTGAAAACATCTACACAAACATCATGGTTGTCTATTATGAGGATCTCATACAGGTAATGTAAACATTTATATGTATATGTATAACCCCTGTAATGCGACCACTTAATGAATAAACATGGGTGTCTTTATAAACAGGTGGTTGCTTAATGCAGGACAAAAGTAATGCAGAAATCTCCTCTAGGAGCTTTCTGCATTAATTTTGTCCTGCATTAAGCTACCACCTGCCTCTACCAACCAGAATTGTACCTCTTTTAGGTGGTCGCACTAGCGGGGTTTACTGTATATAGACGACTACTGGTACCTTTGCAAACACATTAGACCCAGATCAGGTGGTCCCTGTAGGAGGATATGCTCTGTTTGCTTATACTATGATATAGATATGATTCTAAAGTTTCTGCCATTTCAAAAAAATACGGTCTACCCTGTTTGTGGAAAAATAAATATTTGATTCTAGTTTCTGAAATGGCAAACAAATCTATTTTTCATTCACCGATACAAAATGCAAATGATGAATAGTTATGACGTCAAGAGTTCTTGTATAGACAGAGTTTCAGATAAGATACATACACTGTAATGCTATCAATATAAAGTAGTTATGACGTCAAGACTTATGACGTCAAGAGTTTAAGATAAGATACATACACTGTGATGTTATCAATATAAAGTAGTTATGACGTCAGGAGTTATGACGTAAAGAGTTTCAGATAATATACATACACTGTAATGCTATCATTCAATGAGGAATGTTCATAGCCGAATAGCCCATCATTGTTTAACCCTTTCGCTGCCAAAATATGTCGTCTGCTAACTTTGTCTTCTGCTACAAAATTTCATTTTTTTATTTTCTTCATTTTTGTTTCAAAAACATAGTAACAGTAACAAACAGTTTGGATTTTGATGAGACGCCGAGTTACTCGGCGTCTTATCTGGATCCAAACTGTTTGCATAGGTAATCACAGATCCGGCATTGGCAGCGAAAGGGTTAAGTGAAACATCAGTATGAAATGCTTGAACTATCAAATTACACTTAGGTCAGAGACGTTTTTTCAATGAACGATGTATTAAAAACAATCACAGACAGACTGATTTTGCCATAAGTCAATGACTTAATAAAGTTGGTGTCCATTTCGGTAAACAATCTTAGACTAGTATATCATTGAAAGGGTGAATCTTATTAAAACAACAATTTTTATTTCTACTTAGAACTTTTTGAAATCGATATCGGGTAAACATTCAACTCAATTGTTGAATTCTCAAAACAAATATTGACCAAAGTGTTAGATAGAACTAGGCTTTTGCATAAAAATCGAATTGAGAACGTTTGTTTTTATTCTTCTTGTAAGGCCGAGCTGAAAATAACCTTGTCGTCCAATAGGTCGATTTTGGACAAAATCCCAACTGTGTATGACAAGAAACATGTGCATGATAAGGGAAAAACATTTCCTTGTAAACATTCGGCATTTTATACTGTAGCATTGCGGAAATACATCAATATATCGTTGGATAAACCATGTTTGGAAGTTATTTTTCCAACATTGCTAAGGAGTGAAGATTTATAAACTAAAATTGGCCTACTTCTTACCATATTGGACATCAAAACCATGTTTAATCCTTCGCTTGCTATTCACGTCAATATACCTACCTGTAAATAGTGAAGACCCAGATGAGACAGCTCCACTATTTACAAGTTGATTGTGCAACCAGTGCACTCCACAGCAGTGCTTCCACAGCGAAATACTTGTACACAGTGAAGATATATTTAAATACACAACAGGGCATTGGTAAATAAGGAGAAATGTATTTTAAAGTTCAGCAAGAGAAGGGTTAAGATAAAAAAAAAAATAATGCGCAGTATAAACAGTTTGTATCATGCGCCATTTTTCTTTCACGAAGACGTATTTCTGTCAGGGTTCTAGCGTCGATGTCACCTTATAACAATTTGTGAAACTAAAATGGTAGGACGAGAAGGTTGTAGAATTATGTCCTGGTGAAAACCTCTGGCATTAATTGGAAAATAGCAATTAGTACAGACCCTGATGAGAAGGCTCCTATATGAACCCTCTGATCTGGATTTAGACTATTTGCTTATGGCTCATGCGTGTTTACATGTTAAGACATATATTGTCAGGACTGTTTCGAAGAACTTAAGCGGATACAGCAGTTTCTAGGGCTGTGCAGAAGTGACGAATTCCTACGCCAAATAGAGCAGCGGTGCTCATACTCAAACTCGCAGAAAGACATCGAGAATGGCAAAATGCACCCGGGAATAAGGAACGAGGAGGGACAGAGTATACTCTTGAGGAAAGGTAAACTGGCCAGTCTTTGGAATGTGTGTTTTCAGTTTTGTCTTCATTCACTAATATTGTTTAACCATTTCCATGTTCTATATTTAGTCCAATTTTCAATACCTACTGAATATTGATGGACAAACTAGTTATAATGAAATGTGGAAGGTGGAACATTGTGGCCATTTTAAAAAGTAAACACACAGATGTATTAAACTTCAAAAGAAAACAGAGCAGACCCTGATCAGACGGTTCCTATAGGAGCCGTCTGATCTGGGTCTAGTCTGTTTGCAAATGCGTGAAAACACGATTATATGAGGGAAAGGATAAACTCTCTATTCCATAAATATGCCTTTCTTCGCCTTTGAAAACAGGGTAGACCCAGATCAGGCAGAAATCTAATTAATATTCATGACGTCACTATTTCTTATATGAATATTTATAGAGTAGATGGTTAAGTTCCATGTGATTTTATCTGATCAGGATCTACTCTCTTTGTAAATGCGTACCAAATGCTCTCCCTAAAAGGTAAAATGTTAAATGAATTTTTCAACGATCGTTTTTGAAGGAAATAATGTGCTATTTCAGGTCAGCTAAAAACCGGAATTCTAGTAGAGAAGAATTTGGATACTTTTAGAGAATTTGGATACTTTTAAGCTTTCTCCTAGATACTCCTAGAAGAGGTTTCTGTATGAGTTTCACCCTGCATTATGCTGTCCCCAGTCTCCAAGACCGATACTATATTGGACAATGTCCAGTTGAGGGGAGTTTTACTGTACAACTTATTGTCTGCATCACTTGCTTTCGTTTAATCCATTACCTCAAAAGCTATTTTTAGATCCAACCACTTTTGAATAAATCTACTGAAAAGGAGCATGGGAGCATTAACTAGAGAAAGGGAAATGTTTAGAATTTTGTAGTTTGAAACCAATGTGATAAATAGAGCATATGCTCCTATAGGAGCAAATGCTCTATTTATCACAATGGTTTCATAAAGTGACTTTTACAGAGGCATAGAAAGGCGTATTTATGAAGGAAAGGGTTAACCCTTTGAAACATCCCCACATATTCACCATAAGCTTGACCTATCTGAATTATG
Source organism: Azorinus chamasolen (assembly GCA_963576725.1). Taxonomy (NCBI): domain Eukaryota; kingdom Metazoa; phylum Mollusca; class Bivalvia; order Cardiida; family Solecurtidae; genus Azorinus; species Azorinus chamasolen. The sequence continues at coordinate 14,994,828 of OY755241.1, read as the reverse complement.
GAATAGTTCATTTGACAATTCAGCGTTGAAACGGTTAAGTGCCAGCATTGTGGTTTATTGATGCTTCAAGTGTTAGTAGTTTTGAAACCATTGTGATAAATAGAGCATTTGCTCCTGTGGAGCAAATGCTCTATTTATCACAATGGTTTCACAATGCTTCAAGTTTTAGAGTGCTGGTTTGCTGAATTTATTTACAAAACAATACACGGGGTGTCAAACAGTGTTTATCCCGATGAGACGCCGAATTACTGTTTGCATTTGATGTCACATACTTTTTTTCCATGTCGCAGAATAGTTAAACTTTCTTTCAAAATCGGATAATGGGTATCTTAATGATACTCTGAGTTACTTTTCGTCTCATCTGGATCAAGACTGTTTGGACAGAGTCGCCTTTTAGCAGCAAAAGAAGAAAGAAGTGAATACAATAGTACGATATTATTCCCTGTTTATAACATAACCACATTAAATCATTACTTTATAATAGGCTATTTTGTAGATTCAACCTATTTGAATTAATTTACCGAAAATGACTTTCAATTACTGTTCATGAACAGACTCAATAAAACCGAGTCTGCAATTTTCTCTTTTTGTGTTGTAATTTTTGCTCTCGGGGATCACCCCCTTTCAGAATTTATTTACTAACAAAAATGAAAATTTTAAAATTGTGTAGTTTTAAAACCATTATGATAAACAAAGCATTTGCCCCATAGGAGCAAATGGTCTATTTATCACAAAGGTTTCAAAAGGTGACATTTACAGAGACGTCAAAAGGCGTCAATATAAGGGAATGGGTTAAACGCGAATTGAAATACAGTAAAACCTCTCTATAACGACCACTAAATTACATCAAGTATTTTGTGTTAAAGGCAGGTGGCTGTTTAAAGCAACCGCCTGTCCTAAATACTGTAATACAATACATAGACGACAACTTGGAAATCTACTTCATAGCTTTAATATACAGTTCTCTAGTTCCTAAACATCTTCTCTAAGCTCTTTCTCTCTCTCTCTCCCAAAATACATAAAATCTCATGCTATTTATACATATCTGAAAAACATTAACAGCTACGACTGACAGCCATGACCTCTTAGAACACATACATGTGACATATGATTATTTATCTAGCTAACACACCTATGTCACTGTCTTCCCAAATCATGCAATGCACTCAAATCTTTAGCTTGCACACTCAAACCCTTAACATGCTAACTATCATTCTGAACCAGCATAATAACGTCTTAACTCTCTAACCTTTATCCTGTTAACACCCCGGCATTACAATACAATTAACACAATTTAGTGGCCATTATAGAGAGATTTTACTGTATTGTTAACAAACGAGTTTTAACCCATTTCAGTGCCATGAAGACTGGTCTGTGATATCATATGCAAATAGTTTGGATCCAGATGAGGCGTCGAGTTACTCGGCGTCTCATCATGATCCAAACTGTTTGTCAGTCTGTTTTTCTTTTTATAATGAAATTGAACAAACACCCATTCTAAAACTTGAAGTAGGAGACAATGTGTCCAGCACTGACATGCTTAATCTTCATTTCAGGAAAGGTAGGAGATTGGAAAAGACATTTTACCAAAAAGGAAAGCGATGCATTTGACAGGATGTGTCAGGATCGACTGAAACAGTCAATTTTTAATTTTAGATACGATGCTCCTTAAACACATACTCTATGAATTTTCAGGCTGGAAATAATGGCATCATAACTATTAATTTTAAAAAAAAATAAAAAATATTATAATGGCACTACGAACAAAATAGTTTAATCGTTACTAAAAGCAAACAGAACAGACACTGATCAGACGGCTTCCGTAGAAGCCGTCTAATCTGGGTCTACTCCGTTTGCAAATGCGTAGAAATGCGTTTGTATTCAGTAAAAGGTTAAACCTTTCCACGTTAATTTTTGAAAGTGGCACAGTCCATCAGTGTCTAACAGAAGAGTCCATTCACTATGGAATGATTAATTTTCTACAGGATTTTGAATGACAAATAGTGCAGACCGAGATCAGATGGCTCATCTAGATGTCCTCTGATATTAATATAACACTGTTTGCAAATGTCAGTGCACGGGCGGACCCCATTCATAGGGTCAATTTCAATGCTTTGCATAACTATTCAAAATACAGCAAAATTTCGATTATTCAAATTTTTAGTATAGATGAATTTCAGGCTGGTGGCTGCTTAATACATGGTGAAAGTCATGCAGAAAGCTCCTAGAAGAGTTTTCTGCATGACTTTCACCGTGCATTAAGCAGCCACCTGTCTTAAAGATCGATAATGATACGTATTTTATTGTTCGAATAATCGAGACTGTATTATATTAAAGATGTATTGAATTTCAAACTGTTTGAATCCTGGTGGGATGCCGAAATACTCGTAGCTAATTAGATCATAATCTCCAATAATCCAATATAGGGACATAGGCAAACCATGTAGAACCAGATCAGAGGGTTCCTGAAGGAGCCAAACAAATATTTAATTCTAAAATGTATCTCTACGCATATCTAGAAATATAATTGACAGCTAAATGGAGACCGAAAGTATTGTTGCCATCTCCTACTTGCATTAAGCTGTGAACTGTAGAAATTGTCCAGATTTTCGGATGACTCGATATTCTGTTATCTCGAAGTAATTTGCACAGTCGCTTGAAGTTCGAATTTAATTGTATTTCCTTTTCAAGAACCCATTAAGTGAAAATGGATGAGTTCAGGGTTTCAAATAGAACGAGTTCACCTATGGAATATTTGAGTTAAAAGTTCAATTGATTTCGAGATTGAATGAGTTTACCCGTGGAATATGTGAGTTAAAGGGTTAATCAATTTTCAGTTTGAACGAGTTTACCTGTGGAATATGGAAATTAAATCGTATATGTATCTAGATCCAAACTGACCAAAGGTTTGAAACCATCCACGGAAACTAAATCTTCCTCTCGCTATGTGTAATACATTTGAACATATCTAAACAAAAAAGTGTAGTAAATAAACTCTGATACGATTAGATCACTGGAAAGCAAAAACAGCAATGAGAAAATTGCAGACTGTTTAATTGTGTCTGTTCACGAGCAATAATTAAAAGTGCAAAACTGCTCACGCCCTAGCACCGGCTTAAGCGGTATTCAGTTTTCAAAACTAAAAGCACTGAGATTAGAAGAGTTTATATATATTTATGGGCAGGTGACAGCCCAATGTAGAGTGATAGTCATGCATAAGGCTCCTTTTCACACTGCATTAAGCTGTCGTCTTAATTGGCATTGAAACCGCTTTGAACGTCTGGTTTAGAGAGAGGAGCTTAATGTGTTAGGATTCTTTGGTCTGAGTGCATTCATACTCAATTCTGATGCATTGCAAGTAATGAACTGTTTAACCCTTTCCCTGTTGAATATTCATGTAGGAAATAATGACATCGTGAACATTGTTAAGATTATTTTTTATAAAGAACACAGGACATTTTGATTCCGACAGAAGCTCTATAATCAGATCTATATTACAACATAAGCAAACAGAGCAGACCCTGATCAGACGGCTCCTATAGGAGCCGTCTGATCTGGGTCAACTCTATTTCCAGATGCGTCAAAATGCGCTTACATAAGGGAACGGGTTAAACAGCCACCTATTAAATAAACATAGAGTTTTAAAGCATGCGCCTCTTCATATTTGTTCCATAAATATACGCCTTTATGTGCCTTTGCACACATCTAGTATTCCAAGATCAGACGGCTCTGACAGGAGCTGTTCTGTTTGGAGTAAGGAGTTAAGACAGTTATTTATTTATTTAATTTATTTTTGTGTATGTGTGGGGGTCGCTTTACGCATAATTCCATGAATGTAAGAAATAATGAGTAAGTGAGTTGGGTTTTACGGCACTGCGACACTGAATAGGTCATATAGCGCCGATGAACGATAGGATGAGATGATAAGGAGGGATTATTTCAGGAAGATGTTTTGGCTAATATCATTCGCTGCAAAGCCACCGACCTGCCTTCAAAACCACCGACCTGCCTTCCTTTAGTTCTTGGCAGAGGGGATATTCTCCGTCAAATAAACAAAAACATCCCCTGTGACAATTAAGCCCCGTTACCAATTCAAGGTAGGAATGTCTCTGAGGTAAGAAATAATGACAACATGAATAAAGTTAACAGAGGTCCAGATAAGACACTTAAATCAAAACATATTTAAGAATAACGTCTTTATTTCTCACCCAAACCCTATGTGACATCTCTTCGACTCGTCTCTTAGAAGGCACGATTCTAAAGCGTGGTCATAAAATAGAGTTGATGGAGAAATGGGGATTTAGTACAGTAAATCCTCTCTATAACGACCATTAAATTACATCAAGTATTTTGGGTTAAAGACATGTGGATGCTTAAAGCAAGATGAAAGTAAAACAGAACGCTCCTATAGGAGCGTTCTGTTTTACTTTCACATTGCTTTAAGCAATCACCTGCAAAAAAACCAACTAATTAACACAATTTAGTGGTCGTTATAGAGAGGGAGAAATGGGGATTTTAGTACTTGTGTACGGACGTTTAACTGTTGATCGGTAGGGTTTTTTTCTAATGACTTATTAGCATAGAATATCATCTGTAGAATCTAACCTCTATAATAACATCAGCAATCACAACAGTCCAAGATCAATCGGCTTCTTCTGTCCTGTATGAGTCCTCTGGTATGGGTCTATTCTGTTTGCAAAGGCGTAAAAAGGCGCGTCTATGGAGTAAACGGTTAAGGTGTGTGTTATTGTAATACTAGTGTAGACATTGTTTGTAATGGATGAAAATGAAAGAACAACGAACTGATTCCATTAAATACTGTATTTGTTACAATAGCATTCATGTACAATTGTTCTTTTTTATTTTCCCGACAAACACATATGTTAACCTTTAACTTGCTTTGCGTCACCAACCTGGTACAGTAAAACCTCTATATAACGGCCACTAAAGTATATATCAAGTATTTTGTGTTAAAGGCAGGTGGCTGCTTAAAGCAAAATGAAAGCATAACAGAACGCTCCTATAGGGGCGTTCTGTTTTACTTTCACCTTGCTTTAAGCGGCCACCTGCTCTAAATACCAATTAATTAACACAATTTAGTGACAATTTAGAGGGATTTTACTGTATTTGCAAACACACTGGATCCAGATGAGACTCCGAGTAAAACGGCGTCTCATCGTGATCCAAACTGTTTGACACTTTGTTTACCCTTTCGGCGCGACATTTCTAATTGTCGTCTGCAATCAGAGTTTGTTAAATCATTCAGTAAAACCAGGAAATAAGATTAATACATGTAAATTTCAAAGGAGTAAAACCCAGATATATAGAAATACACTTTGAGACAAAAAGTGAAGTCCCTGATCAAACGCCGCCTTGAAAAGGCCGTGTCTGGTCTGGGATTGCACTATTTGTTGTGGTACATTGGCAATGAAAGGGTTAACAGTTTTAACGAATAGAAAAACTTGAGATACGTTTAGCAGATCATAGTTTGAGCAGCAGTCTTTCTCAGTAAGAAATATGAAAACGTCAAAATAATGTTTGTATATTATAGAACCTGTCTTAAGCGGTCATCAAAAAGAAGTCCAATTATGGGTGTGTGAGACAGGTGGTAGCTTAATGCAGGGTACATCTAATATAGAAAGATCCAAGGAGCTTTCTGTATTACTTTTGCCCTGCATTAAGCAACCACCTGCTTTTTAAGACTCGTGTGTTCAATAAATGAATGGTCGCTTAAGGCAGGTTCTACTGTAAATCAGTTATGCCGATCATTTCCAGCGATATCGTCCAAGCTGGGTGCGGGAATACTACAGTACTCCTTCGGTTCCGTGAAGAAGATTGTTATCCCATTCCCTCATATTCTTTTCGGTAGATCTGTTCAAATAGGTGGTGTCTAACAATAGCCTTTAAGGGAATAGTCTAAAATAGCCTATAAGGGAATGGGTCAATACCAGGATGTACCCAGCAGTTTTACAGCTGGCAGTGTGGACCATGATCAGATAGCTCTTCAGTGGTTCCTCTAATCTTGGTACAGCTGGCAGTGTAGACCATGATCAGATAGCTCTTCAGTGGTTCCTCTAATGTACCCAGCAGCTTTACAGCCGGCAGTGTAGACCATGATCAGATAGCTCTTCAGTGGTTCCTCTAATCTTGGTCTATACCATCTGCTAACGCCCCTGTTTTCAAAACGCTGGGCATGAATGATTTAAACATGAAAAAAAAAAACAATAAAATATTTATATGCTTTTCAGTAACGTGTCACATGTAATTCTGTTTACTATTCTTGTCGCTGTAACCATGTAACGTGACATCTGTTAACTCATTCCCTCCTAGTGACGCATTTTTGCGTCTCTGTAAAAGTCACTTTTCTGAAACCATTGTGATAAATAGAGCATTTGCTCCCATGGAGCAAATGCTCTATTTATCACAATTATTTCAAAACTGCACCATTCTAAAGTTCACCTTTTCCATAGTTAATACTCCTTTTCGATAGATTTATTCAAAGAGGTTGGGTCTAATAATAGTACTAGGAGAGAATGAGTTACAGGTCAAAGTTTAAGCTTTACCCAATCGACAAAATGATTACCACAAAACAAACAAAAATTACCTTCGACTAAATAACCGTCGACCTAAACAACTCAGTAGACGGTTCAAAACTGTCGTCTACAAAATGTTCTGTCGTTTAAAGGTTATCACAATAATTCATGTCTATAACAACTTAAAATTATTTTAATTATTATCACTAACACAGGGGATAATAAAGAGATAAATAAATATCACACTTCAGTAGAACCTGATTTTTATAGAACATGGGAGTGTTAAAAAGTAGGTGATTGATTAACTCAGGTCAAATATGTGACCACCTATACAAACAGTTTGGATCCAGATGAGACGCCGAATAACACGACATCTCATCAGGATCCAAACTGTTTGTTACTGTGAATGTTTCTTGAAGCAAACATGAAGAAAACTAAAAATGGAAATTTGTAGCAGAGGATAACGTTTGCAGACGACACAATTTGACAGCGAAAGAGTTAACCCTTTCACTGCCAAACTCTGTCGTCTGCTAACTTTGTCGTCTGCTATAAATTTTATTTTTTTTCTTCATTTTTGTTTCAAAAACATAGTAACAGTAACAAACAGTTTGGATCCTAATCAAACGCCGAATTACTCGGCGTCTCATCTGGATCCAAACTGTTTGCATAGGTAATCACAAATCCGACATTGGCAGCGAAAGGGTTAATGTTCCAATAGTAACACTTTGCATTTGACCTGCATTAAGCTACCACTTGCCTTGCAGAACCAGATCTAGACCTCTACATTTGACCTGCATTAGGCTACCACTTGCCTTGTAGAAATAAATAAATAAATATCACACTACTGCAGAACCTGTCCTATTTTATTGAACATGGGAGTGTTAAAAAGTAGGTTGCTGCTTAATGATCCTAAAGTAGGTGGTTCTAGAAGCTGTCCTATTTTATTGAACATGGGAGTGTTAAAAAGTAGGTTGCTGCTTAATGATCCTAAAGTAGGTGGTTCTAGAACCTTTCCTATTTTATTGAACATGGGAGTGTTAAAAAGTAGGTTGCTGCTTAATGATCCTAAAGTATGTGGTTGTAGAATCTTTCCTATTTTATTGAACATGGGAGGTTTATGTAACCTGTATTTAGCTACCACCTGCCTTACAGACATAATACACAATAAGACATCTTTTGTATTGGCCGCTTGAGACAGATTCTACTGTATAACACCTAAAACTAATACACAGTAAAACCTCCCTATAACGGCCACGAAATTACATCAAGTAGTGTATGTTAGAGACAGGTGGTTGCTTAAAGCAAGGTGAAAGTAAAACAGAACGCTCCTACAGCAGCCACATGCCCTAAATACCAACTAATTAGCCCAATTTAGTGGCTGTTATAGAGAGGTTTAAATTTACTGTATGTTAATTATTATCACAACACTTAGCATAAATGAATAAATATCACACAACGGCAGGACCTGTTCAAAGCGGCTATTCATTTAATGAACACGGGACTGTTGACAGCAGATGGTTGCTTAATACAGTGAAACCCCGCTAATGCGACCATTTAATAATCAGCCACTGGTGTCGTTTAAAGCAGGTGGTTGCTTAATGCAGGACGAAAAATATGCAGAAAGCTTCTGCATAACTTTCGTCCTGCATTAAGCTACCACCTGCCTCTGTCACCCAGAGTTAGGCTCCTTTTGGTGGTAGCATTAGCGGGGTTTTACTGTATTTCTTTATATATGAGTTTTCTGCATTACCTTTGATCTGCATTAAGCTACCACTTGCCTTACAGGCCCATAGATAGACATTTTTGTGATAACCGCTTAAGACAGGTTATACTAATAACACATTGAAAAGTAATACATGTATATTTCATCAATTTCCACCACCACTAAGCAAAAATAAATAAATAAATATCACACAAGTCAAACATGGTTGTTATAAATAGACAGAGATAATTCTGAACGTGCGAAATAATGGAATGAACTACTATAGGGATGTGATAAAACTGTTTGAATACACTAGAACGTGTCTCAAGCGGCCATCGAAAAGAAGAATCTCCTACTTTCAGAATTTCACATAAAGCGCTTTATTACAACAAGTGCGTGACGACATGTGCACCAGCGTACAGTACAAGGTTTTTAATTTTTCATGAAGTTTGTCTTTAGGTTATGGAAGCAGTGCAAATTTTATACAAATAGTAATATAAATATGTGTACATGCAACACTTTTGTGAATACAAATGATCCAATAGAAACTGTATTACCTTTGCCCTACATTAACCCTTCGCTTGCTATTCACGTCAATATACCTACCTGTAAATAGTGAAGACCCAGATGAGACAGCTCCTGCAGGAGCTGTCTCATCAGGATCTGCACTATTTACAAATTGATTGTGCAACCAGTGCACGCCACAGCAGTGATTTGCACAGCGAAATACGTGTACACAGTGGAGATATATGTAATTATACAACAGAGCATGGGTACAGAAGGAGAAATGTATTTTAAATTCAGCAAGCGAAGGGTTAAGTAACCACGTGCGTTTAGGGCTCTTAAGTTCAATCAATGAATGGCCGTTCAAGACATGTTCCACTATGTATCATACCTAAACAAATATAGAACAGAAATCAGACAAGAAATTAGTATATAACACACGAATCCCACGCCAAGGCACGCATAAACACAACCTTCACAAAACTGTTCCGTGCCTATTTCACACCGATAACCTTCCATAGTATAAAATTTATAACTATGGTATCACAAGTCGGTCTGATATGGGCTAATACTGCGTTGCCTAGCTACATCTAAATAACTTAGAGCATTCCACCGAGTTTGAAATAAATAAGCATCTGCTTGAACCTTGGTACAAACAATTGGAAATCAGCGTTCAATATCAATATAAAGTAGAACCCCTCTAATGCGACCAGTTAATGAATAAACATAGGTGTCTTTATAAGCAGATGGTTGCTTACTGCAGGACAAAAGTAATGAAGAAAGCTACTCTAGGAGTTTTCTGCATTACTTCTGTCTTGCATTAAGCTACTACCTGCATCTAGCCCCCATAATTATACCTCTTTTAGGTGGTCGCATTAGCGGGATTTTACTGTAGTTCGTACATTCCTGCATTCTAACGTTCATATATAGTAATGAATTATCTTGAAAAATATTTTTCTCATCATCATTTTTATCGCACTTATAAATAAACACGTTTATAAAACATTTTGATTAAATACTGTCTTTAACCTTATCAAATTAACACCTTTCAATAACATTCTAAGGCATATATTCAACGGACGAAGGCGATGAACGCATTATCCGCGATTCCTTCGTAAAAGAGTGTATAATATATTATATATTGAATACATACAGACTATGGTATACATTTTGCATATACGATCAATTATATATATTACACAAAGCCGTATCAAAACATCAAATGATATACAGACAACACATTTGATTAATATAAAGCATTGAATAGGTATCAAGATAGAAACTGGATTTACGAGCATGTAAACTGAATTAGGATTCAGTCTTAGATGTTATGGCCACTGTGCTTAACAGTATCTCCAAACCATCAAATCATGTTTCCGACATGCAATTAGAATAAACCGATTAAGTTGGAGATATTAGACTTACTAGTATATTAAGCTGTCACCTGTTTCCAGATATCCATAGTGATACATTTTAGAGGAGTTCTGTATTGTACAAATTGGAAGGATCGAACTTTTAGTTTCTGTTTTACTTTCACCTTGCTTTAAGCGGCCACCTGCTCTAGATACCAATTAATTAACACAATTTAGTGAAAATTTAGAGAGATTTTACTGTATTTGCAAACACACTGGATCCAGATGAGACGCCGAGTAAAACGGCGTCTCATCGTGATCCAAACTGTTTGAAACTTTGTTTACCCTTTCGGCGCCACATTTCTAATTGTCGTCTGCAATCCGAGTTTGTCAAATCATTCAGTAAAATCAGGAAATAAGATTAATAAATGTAAATTTCAAAGGAGTAAAACACAGATATATAGAAATACACTTTGAGACAAAACGTGAAGTCCCTGATCAAACGCCGTCTTGAAAAGGCCGCGTCTGGTCTGGGATTGCACTATTTGTTGTGATGCATTTATGCGGCATTGGCAGTGAAAGGGTTAACAGTTTTAACGAGTAGAAAAGCTTGAGATACGTTGAGCAGATCATAGTTTGAGCAGCAGTATGAAAACGTCAAAATAATGTTTGTATACTATAGAACCTGTCTTAAGCGGTCATCAAAAAGGAGTCCAATTATGGGTGTGTGAGACAGGTGGTAGCTTAATGCAGGGTACATCTAATATAGAAAGATCCTATATAGGAGCTTTCTGTATTACTTTTGCCCTGCATTAAGCAACCACCTGCTTTTTAAGACTCATGTGTTCAATAAATGAATGGTCGCTTAAGGCAGGTTATACTGTAAATCAGTCATGCCGATAATTTCCAGCGATCTCGTCCAAGCTGGGTGCGAGACTAGATCTACAGTACTCCTTGGGTTTCGTGAAAAATATTGTTATCCCATTCCCTCATATTCTTTTCGGTAGATCTGTTGAAATAGGTGGTGTCTAACAATAGCCTTTAAGGGAATAGTCTAAAACAGCCTATAAAGGAATGGGTCAATACCAGGATGTACCCAGCAGTTTTACAGCTGACAGTGTGGACCATGATCAGATAACTCTTCAGTGGTTCCTCTAATCTTGGTACAGCTGGCAGTGTAGGCCATGATCAGATAGCTCTTCAGTGGTTCATCTAATGTACCCAGCAGCTTTACAGCTGGTAGTGCAGACCATGATCAGATAGCTTTTCAGTAGTTCCTCTAATCTTGGTCTATACCATCTGCTAACGCCCCTGTTTTCAAAACGCTTGACATGAATGATTTAAACATGAAAGGAAAACACAATAAAACATTTATATGCTATTCAGTAACGTGTCACATATAATTCTGTTTACTACTCTTGTCGCTGTAACCATGTAACGTGACCTCTGTTAACTCATTCCCTCCTAGTGACGCATTTTTGCGTCTCTGTAAAAGTCACTTTTCTGAAACCATTGTGATAAATAGAGCATTTGCTCCCATGGAGCAAATGCTCTATTTATCACAATTATTTCAAAACTGCACCATTCTAAATTTCACCTTTTCCATAGTTAATGCTCCTTTTCGGTAGATTTATTCAAAGAGGTTGGGTCTAATAATAGTACTAGGAGAGAATGAGTTACAGGTCAAAGTTTAAGTTTTACCCAATCGACAAAATGATTACCACAAAACAAACAAAAATCACCTTCGACTAAAACACCGTCGACCTTATCAACTCAGTAGACGGTTCAAAACTGTCGTCTACAAAATGTTCTGTCGTTTAAAGGTTATCACAATAATTCATGTCTATAACAACTTAAAATTATTTTAATTATTATCACTAACACAGGGGATAATAAAGAGATAAATAAATATCACACTTCAGTAGAACCTGATTTTTATAGAACATGGGAGTGTTAAAAAGTAGGTGGTTGATTAACTCAGGTCAAATATGTGACCACCTATGCAAACAGTTTGGATCCAGATGAGACGCCGAATAACACGACATCTCATCAGGATCCAAACTGTTTGTTACTGTGAATGTTTCTTGAAGCAAACATGAAGAAAACTAAAAATGGAAATTTGTAGCAGAGGATAACGTTTGCAGACGACACAATTTGACAGCGAAAGAGTTAACCCTTTCACTGCCAAACTCTGTCGTCTGCTAACTTTGTCGTCTGCTATAAATTTTATTTTTTTTCTTCATTTTTGTTTCAAAAACATAGTAACAGTAACAAACAGTTTGGATCCTAATCAAACGCCGAATTACTCGGCGTCTCATCTGGATCCAAACTGTTTGCATAGGTAATCACAAATCCGACATTGGCAGCGAAAGGGTTAATGTTCCAATAGTAACACTTTGCATTTGACCTGCATTAAGCTACCACTTGCCTTGCAGAACCAGATCTAGACCTCTACATTTGACCTGCATTAGGCTACCACTTGCCTTGTAGAAATAAATAAATAAATATCACACTACTGCAGAACCTGTCCTATTTTATTGAACATGGGAGTGTTAAAAAGTAGGTTGCTGCTTAATGATCCTAAAGTAGGTGGTTCTAGAAGCTGTCCTATTTTATTGAACATGGGAGTGTTAAAAAGTAGGTTGCTGCTTAATGATCCTAAAGTAGGTGGTTCTAGAACCTTTCCTATTTTATTGAACATGGGAGTGTTAAAAAGTAGGTTGCTGCTTAATGATCCTAAAGTATGTGGTTGTAGAATCTTTCCTATTTTATTGAACATGGGAGGTTTATGTAACCTGTATTTAGCTACCACCTGCCTTACAGACATAATACACAATAAGACATCTTTTGTATTGGCCGCTTGAGACAGATTCTACTGTATAACACCTAAAACTAATACACAGTAAAACCTCCCTATAACGGCCACGAAATTACATCAAGTAGTGTATGTTAGAGACAGGTGGTTGCTTAAAGCAAGGTGAAAGTAAAACAGAACGCTCCTACAGCAGCCACATGCCCTAAATACCAACTAATTAGCCCAATTTAGTGGCTGTTATAGAGAGGTTTAAATTTACTGTATGTTAATTATTATCACAACACTTAGCATAAATGAATAAATATCACACAACGGCAGGACCTGTTCAAAGCGGCTATTCATTTAATGAACACGGGACTGTTGACAGCAGATGGTTGCTTAATACAGTGAAACCCCGCTAATGCGACCATTTAATAATCAGCCACTGGTGTCGTTTAAAGCAGGTGGTTGCTTAATGCAGGACGAAAAATATGCAGAAAGCTCCTTTAGGAGCTTTCTGCATAACTTTCGTCCTGCATTAAGCTACCACCTGCCTCTGTCACCCAGAGTTAGGCTCCTTTTGGTGGTAGCATTAGCGGGGTTTTACTGTATTTCTTTATATATGAGTTTTCTGCATTACCTTTGATCTGCATTAAGCTACCACTTGCCTTACAGGCCCATAGATAGACATTTTTGTGATAACCGCTTAAGACAGGTTATACTAATAACACATTGAAAAGTAATACATGTATATTTCATCAATTTCCACCACCACTAAGCAAAAATAAATAAATAAATAAATAAATATCACACAAGTCAAACATGGTTGTTATAAATAGACAGAGATAATTCTGAACGTGCGAAATAATGGAATGAACTACTATAGGGATGTGATAAAACTGTTTGAATACACTAGAACGTGTCTCAAGCGGCCATCGAAAAGAAGAATCTCCTACTTTCAGAATTTCACATAAAGCGCTTTATTACAACAAGTGCGTGACGACATGTGCACCAGCGTACAGTACAAGGTTTTTAATTTTTCATGAAGTTTGTCTTTAGGTTATGGAAGCAGTGCAAATTTTATACAAATAGTAATATAAATACGTGTACATGCAACACTTTTGTGAATACAAATGATCCAATAGAAACTGTATTACCTTTGCCCTACATTAACCCTTCGCTTGCTATTCACGTCAATATACCTACCTGTAAATAGTGAAGACCCAGATGAGACAGCTCCTGCAGGAGCTGTCCCATCAGGATCTGCACTATTTACAAATTGATTGTGCAACCAGTGCACGCCACAGCAGTGATTTGCACAGCGAAATACGTGTACACAGTGGAGATATATGTAATTATACAACAGAGCATGGGTACAGAAGGAGAAATGTATTTTAAATTCAGCAAGCGAAGGGTTAAGTAACCACGTGCGTTTAGGGCTCTTAAGTTCAATCAATGAATGGCCGTTCAAGACATGTTCCACTATGTATCATACCTAAACAAATATAGAACAGAAATCAGACAAGAAATTAGTATATAACACACGAATCCCACGCCAAGGCACGCATAAACACAACCTTCACAAAACTGTTCCGTGCCTATTTCACACCGATAACCTTCCATAGTATACAATTTATAACTATGGTATCACAAGTCGGTCTGATATGGGCTAATACTGCGTTGCCTAGCTACATCTAAATAACTTAGAGCATTCCACCGAGTTTGAAATAAATAAGCATCTGCTTGAACCTTGGTACAAACAATTGGAAATCAGCGTTCAATATCAATATAAAGTAGAACCCCTCTAATGCGACCAGTTAATGAATAAACATAGGTGTCTTTATAAGCAGATGGTTGCTTACTGCAGGACAAAAGTAATGAAGAAAGCTACTCTAGGAGTTTTCTGCATTACTTCTGTCTTGCATTAAGCTACTACCTGCATCTAGCCCCATAATTATACCTCTTTTAGGTGGTCGCATTAGCGGGATTTTACTGTAGTTCGTACATTCCTGCATTCTAACGTTCATATATAGTAATGAATTATCTTGAAAAATATTTTTCTCATCATCATTTTTATCGCACTTATAAATAAACACGTTTATAAAACATTTTGATTAAATACTGTCTTTAACCTTATCAAATTAACACCTTTCAATAACATTCTAAGGCATATATTCAACGGACGAAGGCGATGAACGCATTATCCGCGATTCCTTCGTGAAAGAGTGTATAATATATTATATATTGAATACATACAGACTATGGTATACATTTTGCATATACGATCAATTATATATATTACACAAAGCCGTATCAAAACATCAAATGATATACAGACAACACATTTGATTAATATAAAGCATTGAATAGGTATCAAGATAGAAACTGGATTTACGAGCATGTAAACTGAATTAGGATTCAGTCTTAGATGTTATGGCCACTGTGCTTAACAGTATCTCCAAACCATCAAATCATGTTTCCGACATGCAATTAGAATAAACCGATTAAGTTGGAGATATTAGACTTACTAGTATATTAAGCTGTCACCTGTTTCCAGATATCCATAGTGATACATTTTAGAGGAGTTCTGTATTGTACAAATTGGAAGGATCGAACTTTTAGTTTCTGTTTTACTTTCACCTTGCTTTAAGCGGCCACCTGCTCTAGATACCAATTAATTAACACAATTTAGTGAAAATTTAGAGAGATTTTACTGTATTTGCAAACACACTGGATCCAGATGAGACGCCGAGTAAAACGGCGTCTCATCGTGATCCAAACTGTTTGAAACTTTGTTTACCCTTTCGGCGCCACATTTCTAATTGTCGTCTGCAATCCGAGTTTGTCAAATCATTCAGTAAAATCAGGAAATAAGATTAATAAATGTAAATTTCAAAGGAGTAAAACACAGATATATAGAAATACACTTTGAGACAAAACGTGAAGTCCCTGATCAAACGCCGTCTTGAAAAGGCCGCGTCTGGTCTGGGATTGCACTATTTGTTGTGATGCATTTATGCGGCATTGGCAGTGAAAGGGTTAACAGTTTTAACGAGTAGAAAAGCTTGAGATACGTTGAGCAGATCATAGTTTGAGCAGCAGTATGAAAACGTCAAAATAATGTTTGTATACTATAGAACCTGTCTTAAGCGGTCATCAAAAAGGAGTCCAATTATGGGTGTGTGAGACAGGTGGTAGCTTAATGCAGGGTACATCTAATATAGAAAGATCCTATATAGGAGCTTTCTGTATTACTTTTGCCCTGCATTAAGCAACCACCTGCTTTTTAAGACTCATGTGTTCAATAAATGAATGGTCGCTTAAGGCAGGTTATACTGTAAATCAGTCATGCCGATAATTTCCAGCGATCTCGTCCAAGCTGGGTGCGAGACTAGATCTACAGTACTCCTTGGGTTTCGTGAAAAATATTGTTATCCCATTCCCTCATATTCTTTTCGGTAGATCTGTTGAAATAGGTGGTGTCTAACAATAGCCTTTAAGGGAATAGTCTAAAACAGCCTATAAAGGAATGGGTCAATACCAGGATGTACCCAGCAGTTTTACAGCTGACAGTGTGGACCATGATCAGATAACTCTTCAGTGGTTCCTCTAATCTTGGTACAGCTGGCAGTGTAGGCCATGATCAGATAGCTCTTCAGTGGTTCATCTAATGTACCCAGCAGCTTTACAGCTGGTAGTGCAGACCATGATCAGATAGCTTTTCAGTAGTTCCTCTAATCTTGGTCTATACCATCTGCTAACGCCCCTGTTTTCAAAACGCTTGACATGAATGATTTAAACATGAAAGGAAAACACAATAAAACATTTATATGCTATTCAGTAACGTGTCACATATAATTCTGTTTACTACTCTTGTCGCTGTAACCATGTAACGTGACCTCTGTTAACTCATTCCCTCCTAGTGACGCATTTTTGCGTCTCTGTAAAAGTCACTTTTCTGAAACCATTGTGATAAATAGAGCATTTGCTCCCATGGAGCAAATGCTCTATTTATCACAATTATTTCAAAACTGCACATTTCTAAATTTCACCTTTTCCATAGTTAATGCTCCTTTTCGGTAGATTTATTCAAAGAGGTTGGGTCTAATAATAGTACTAGGAGAGAATGAGTTACAGGTCAAAGGTTAAGCTTTACCCAATCGACAAAATGATTACAACAAAACAAACAAAAATCACCTTCGACTAAATAACCGTCGACCTAAACAACTCAGTAGACGGTTCAAAACTGTCGTCTACAAAATGTTCTGTCGTTTAAAGGTTATCACAATAATTTATGTCTATAACAACTTAAAATTATTTTAATTATTATCACTAACACAGGGGATAAAAAAATCAGATAAATAAATATCACACTTCAGTAGAACCTGATTTTTATAGAACATGGGAGTGTTAAAAAGTAGGTGGTTGCTTAACTCAGGTCAAATATGTGACTACCTATGCAAAACGTTTGGATTCAGATGAGACGCCGAATAACACGACATCTCATCAGGATCCAAACTGTTTGTTACTGTGAATGTTTCTTGAAGCAAAAATGAAGAAAACTAAAAATGGAAATTTGTAGCAGAGGATGCCGTTTGCAGACGACACAATTTGACAGCGAAAGAGTTAACCCTTTCACTGCCAAACTCTGTTGTCCATTTTTAGTTTTCTTCATTTTTGTTTCAAAAACATAGTAACAGTAACAAACAGTTTGGATCCAGATGAGACGCCGAGGTAATCACAGATTCGGCATTGGCAGCGAAAGGGTTAATGTTCCTATAGTAACACTTTGCAGTTGACCTGCATTAAGCTACCACTTGCCTTGCAGAACCAGATTTAGACCTTTACATTTGACATGCATTAAGCTACCACTTGCCTTGTAGAAATAAATAAATAAATAAATATTACACTACGGTAGATCCTGTCCTATTTTATTGAACATGGGAGTGTTAAAAAGTAGGTTGCTGCTTAATGATCCTAAAGTATGTGGTTGTAGAACCTGTCCTATTTTATTGAACATGGGAGTGTTAAAAAGTAGGTTGCTGCTTAATAATCCTAAAGTAGGTGGCTGTAGAACCTCTCCTATTTTATTGAACATGGGAGGGTAAAAAGTAGGTGGCTGCTTAATGATCCTAAAGTAGGTGGTTGTAGAACCTGTCCTATTTTATTGAACATGGGAGTGTTAAAAAGTAGGTTGGTGCTTAATGATCCTAAAGTAGGTGGCTGTAGAACCTGTCCTATTTTATTGAACATGGGAGTGGTAAAAAGTAGGTGGCTGCTTAATGATCCTAAAGTAGGTGGTTGTAGAACCTCTCCTATTTTATTGAACATGGGAGTGTTAAAAAGTAGGTGGCTGCTTAATGCTCCTATAGTAATGCACTAAATGTAATCTGCATTCAGCTACCACCTGCCTTACAGACATAATACACAATAAGACATCTTTTGTATTGGCCGCTTGAGACAAATTCTACTGTATAACACCTAAATACACAGTAAAACCTCCCTATTACGGCCACGAAATTACATCAAGTAGTGTGTGTTAGAGACAGGTGGTTGCTTAAAGCAAGGTGAAAGTAAAACAGAACGTTCCTATAGGAGCGTTCTGTTTTACTTTCACCTTGCTTTAAGCAGCCACCTGTCCTAAATACCAACTAATTAACCCAATTTAGTGGCTGTTATAGAGAGGTTTAAATTTATTGTATGTTAATTATTATCACAAACACTTAGCATAAATTAATAAATATCACACAACGGCAGGACCTGCCAAAAGCGGACATTCAGTTAATGAACACGGAATTGTTAAAAGCAGATGGTTCCTTAATGTTCCTTTATATACATGAGCTTTCTGCCTTGTCTGATGCCTGTATTAAGCTACCAGCTGCCTTACAGATCCATAATTAGACCTCATTTGTGATGGCCACTTATAACACGTTGAAAATATGCTTAACTATCACCATCATCGAGCAAAAATAAATAAATAAATAGATAAATAAATAGAAAAATATCACACAAAATCAAACTTGGTTATTATAAATAAATAGAGATTGATGGAGAAATCGGGTATGCCACACTTTCGTCTTTCGCTTTAGCTTGTATAAATTAATGTGCACTGGTCAATGTGTTGCAGGACGACATGAAGTGTCTGAATCTGCCGATCTCGTCCATATTGATTGACTGAGGTGCACAAAATATTGCTAATATTTGTCTATTGCATATCATGTTGGAAAAGCAGGCCAAATGGTGTAGTCTCAGTAATGGTCATATACAAAGATCATGACCATTACAAAAAGTGGTAATTAACGTTCCGTCTTTAAATCTGGCCGTTGTAAATGCTTTCCAAGAACTCACATAATGCTGTAAGAGTGTTTCCAGCTTTGCTATCCCTTAACTTCTCCACACTAATATCTCCCCGTAAAAACTCAACAAACCTGATACGTTCGTAAAATGTCTCTGTACCATGCAAAAATATCTTGAACTTCTTATTCGGAGATTGAATACTTGTAATCACGTCTTCATCGAACTTTAGTCTCTCCCCACAGCATTTTGTAAGGATATCCTTTACGGCCTTTATGGAAACAGTTTTGTTTTTAAATGTGTGAAAAACACCACCATCCTCATCAAAAAACAACCCTTCCAGACTTGTGAAGCCTAATATGTAACTCGTCTTCTGTTTAGGGTCATTGCCACGTTCGTCTTTCGCTTTATCCAGTATAAAGTAATGATCCTTTTGCAGTTTTTGACAGAATTTGCCAAACCCTCTGTGTTTGTCCTTTCCGCCCATATTGACGAACTGAATACTGTGATACATTGTTTTTACTTGTCTCATATATGTCGCTAAAGCCTCAAGAAATTGTAGATCACTTGGGCCCTCAACGAAAATTGTCTTTTCTGCGAAACAAAGATTTGCAAAGTCATGAACAGAAACCGTGCCGGGTATAGCAGACATCATGGCTTCGTCCTTAGCCAGCTCTTTTCCTGTCGTGATCTTATTCACATTGTTGTCTTTTCTCAGGAAAAACATTCTGTGTATAAATTCTGGGTTTATAAAGCTCGGGCTGTGAGTTGATATGATGACGACTTTGTCAATATCTTTGGAAGACATTAACATGCGAAGTCTTTCTATCATCTGTACATGCATTCCTGTTCCTGGGTCTTCAAGACAAATTGTGTGGAATTTGTCCTGAGCCAAAAGTATTGAACATATTTTGGCTTCAAGGAAACCTTCAGATTGCTTCAGTATAGGATATTCATCGTTTACTAATATTCCGTCTGGTTCCAACTTGTACTCACCTCCCTTGTAGTTAGTGATAAAGTCAAAAAACCTTTTCTCATCTGTTTTTACCCTTTCGCTTAGTTTATTTTCTTTACTCTTTTTCAAATACCATTTTATAATTTCTGCTCTGTCACTGGCCTCTCTGTAGTTTTCCTTTCTTTTCTTGATATTTTTACTCTTACTCCACTGCAGTGGACCAATCCCTCGCATTGCAAATGTAAACCCAACACAGTTCAGGTGCTCTTTCAACAGGTCTTCACATCTTTTATGGCTAGTGTATGTCTTTGCCAAGGGTGCAAGTTTATCCAACCAATTTTCCTCCTCCATAGCTTCGGTTGTAAATACGCGTAATTCAGTTTCAGGCCAACTATGATAGTCAGACAAGCTGGTTACTGGTTTAATTTCATTATCTTCATACAAATAATGATCTATTCCAAGGTCTGTCACTTGTGAACTCTTGTCTAATATCACACATCCTTTTACAAATTCGTTCTTATTTCCGGCTTTATGTATGTAAAAAGATATGCAGGAACACCCATCCTTGGATTTGTATTTGCATACGACAATTGAATCTTCTTTTTCGGTGCAAAGGGACGAAATCGAAGAATTTATTTCTTTACTAAGGCACCGTCGAATAGCTTCAAATATGCTTGATTTACCAGATTGGTTTTCTCCAATAAGATAGTATGCACCGTTTTCTTCAAATATCAAAGTTCTTTCCTCTTCGAATTTTACAAAGTTTTTCAACGTCAGCTCACGCAGGATAAATTGCTGAAATAGAAGGTAGACATGGAAGTTAACAAAAGTCTTGATCTGAGCAACATATATATTGGATTCCTCTGTTCTAACTCATCTTAACTATTTTATATATACTGAAGTCCCTTCCCAAATAAGTGATGATTGTAAAAAATGAAAAGGTGTACAGTAATACAATGTGAAACAAATGCAAAGTTTATTTAATGTGGACGCACATTTACCAGCAGCGAGATACGTTCATGAATTTGGTAGAGGTCAAAATATAACAAATATCATAAAAGAATGATGTAAATAACATTCGTTTTTGCAGAAACACTGAAGCGTTGCCCAAAATTAAGAATCAATAAAAAACTAGTATTCATTTCGAAACTGAATAAACATAAAAGCTACAGCATTAGAACGGAGAATATTTCAAGCCCAAAGGCATTGCATACTTAATATCTAAATGGCATTACTTTTTAAATTCATTTACAGAGCCCTGATCACGGCGTCAAACAGTTTGGATCCTGATGAGACAGCAACACTGAATTACTCATCGTTTCAAATTCCTCACTAGGACTGAATGAGTTAACCATTTTACGAATGGATATTTGGCCCTTTCACCGCAAATGTCGCATAAATGCACCACGACAAATAGTGCATCCCAGATCAGACGCCGCCTTGAAAAGGTGGTGTCTGATCAGGGACTTCACTTTTTGTCCAAAACTCTATTTCTATATCCTTGCTTTTTTCCTTTGAATTTTGCATTTCTTGACTCATTTCCTTATTGTACCGAAACTGGATTGCAGACGACAATTAGAAATGTGGCCCAGAAAGGATTAATAAGAGTTTTATAATGGCATTATAAACAAGTGAATTTTTTACCAATGCAGAAACTATAGAATCATGTCTAAAATATTTTATAAGCCAACACAACCGATCCTGATCAATTGTCTCCTACAAGAAACGTCTGATCTGTGTCTACTCTGTTTACAAACGTGCCAATGGATGTTTCGATGAGTTTAAGTGTCGGGCAGTGTTCCTTATTGAGATTTGTCAACTAGTTAAGGCCATATCGAAAGCAAAATTAGGTTCAGGTTCACATATTTGTTTTATTTTTTTTTTTACCTTTCAGGCCCAGCAGCGAGGGACCTCGTTTATTTACCCCGTCCATTTGATGTGTGAGGGTTAGAGAACCACTCCCCCAACACCTTACACACTGGCATAATATAGTACATACAAATTCACAAACAGTATAAGAGATGGATATCAGACATATAACGAAATATAACGATAACGATATTTTTGAATGAGTTGTTATAAATGTAAATCTGGTGTTATTCCGAAGGCATAGCAACCAATCGCACACGTCTTTTGGCTAAACTCTCTTTTCCTGTACATTTAAGCGGTATGGCTAAAACAGTAATCCCATATGTACAGTCGCTGCAAGAACCAATTTAGTTTAATTGTAAAACAAGCAAATTAATCAATTTGAATGTAGTAAAAACATTTAGTTGCCAGGCCGGTTATTTATCTATTGTGTTATTTTTGTCTTCGTCCTACATGTTACACTATACTGATCTTTTAACATCTTTGTAGAATACGTACTGTATTTTTAAGATTTTTGAAAAATATGCATGGTATTTTGCCATATTTTTTTTCCAAAAATATACTCCCTGTTATTTTGTACGGCGGTCTGTCACATATATATTTAGCTCACCAAAGCACAAAGTGCTCAGGGTGAGCTTTTGTGATCGCTTGATGTCCATCGCCAATCGGCGTGCGTCGTGTGTCGTCAGTCGTCAACAATCTGAACCTTTAAAATATTCTCCTGAATCTACAAGGTTATCAACTTTCATCTTTGGCACATAGCATCACCTGTAGGTCCCCTACTAAAGTTATATAAATTATGCCCCATGGTCAAAATTGGTCCGGTCCCAGGGCTGGCCAGTTTTCTATAGATACATATTGTGAAAGATTTGAAAATCTTCTCCTCTGGAACTGAAAGGTCCTCAGCCTTCATATTCATATTCTACTATTCGAAGAAGTTTAATCATTACAACTGCAGTTACATGTTTTTACAGCTTAACCCTTTACTCTATAGCTTGTTTTCAGTATGAAAGTCAGATGGTTGCTTAAAGCTGACTGAAAGGAAAGCAGAATGCTTCCAAAGGAGCATTCTGCTTTAGTTTCAGCCTGCTTTAAGCTACCATCTGCTAATATATAAGACATATACAAGTCGATATGACCTTAACATTAACATTGCATCTTCCTTAGAAAAGCGGACAGCCCTTTTCCGTCTTTGAAGAAGTGTACCTGAAACCAATACCATTTTCATTGGCCTTACTCAGTAGTGTACAACTTTATAATGCGCACGATAAATGCGTGCATGGTCGTCGTTTAAAAGTTAATTGATGTGTACATGTTTTAAGGATTTTCATTTCAAAATATATTGTCACTTAAGTTAATATATGAAAAATGTATAATCTTCTACATTTTATAACTTAAAGTATAAAGTTACACTAGTTAAAACAATAATTAATACAATGAGTCATAAACCTAGGTATTACACAAAAATGTTTTGAGAACATCCCCCAAATATTTACCACAGTCAGCAGCGGTATCGGCATTGACATAAATGACAAATCTCATATAGAACAGCCACGGCAACACAAACTCGGCGTCTGTCCAATACCTACACTAGTAATTTCAGTTTGACAAAAACAATGAAGCATTGTTGAGTGTCAACAATTATAAGACCTGATAGTCTGTACCTATCTTTACGAGGCATATGATTTTGATCCACACTGTTTGAAAAACATGGTTTGCACAGGTTTAAATGACAGAAAAAATAAATTAGGATATAATAAGAAATATCGCAATACCAGGAACGGACATTCTGACTGTGGGATTGAATTCACTAACACTGTCATAATCGGAATTCATTAACCCTTTCGGCGCCTTGAAAAGGCTGGGAATGCACTGTTTGACGGGCAAAGACAAAATGAGCTGTATAACAATATACTCGAAATGTCTAGATTTAACTGCACGAACAGACGATTATAAAGAGTGACCACAACATAGGTGTTGGCGGAGAAATGACGAGAGTAGTATTTGAATGATATCTGACCACGCTGACGAGTGGGGTCAAAATTAGCTCATGATAAACGTTTAAGTATGAATAGTGACATCACGACTATATGTATTAACCCTTCTCTTGCTGAATTTTAAAATACATTTCTCCTTCTTTACCAATGGCCTGTTGTATAATTACATATATATATTCACTGTGTACACGTATATCGCTGTGCAATCACTGCTGTGGAGTGCACTGGTTGCTCAGTCAACATGTAAATAGTGCAGACCCTGATGAGACAGCTCCTGCAGGAACTGTCTCATCTGGGTCTTCACTATTTACAGGTAGGTATATTGACGTGAATAGCAAGCGAAGGATATCCGAACTGTTTACGGCCAACGACAAAACAATGGATTTGGGTACAGAAGAGCTTTCTTGAGATATTAGTTCTACTGATTATTTAGTCACGTTTTCAATGTATTTAGTACTAATACACGATTGGATTATAAACCATCCAAGACATTCATTCAGGCGCACCTTTTTGTAAAGTCTAAAATAAGTATTCACACTCCAAAATATGCTCGGGCGACTCAAGAAATTATGGATATCTGATATTTTGAAGAAATTCGTGGGATTTGTTTTCTTTCGTTTTCCTCAGCCATATCAGAGCACGTTGTCAAGTTAAATTCACTGCATAGACACGTTGAACTATTTTATCATGTTACCATTCATTTATGAAATAAGGGGCACGTTTGAAAGAAGTGTTTATTTATATAAGGAGGGCGATAGTTTAATATCTTCCTTTGATTGGCAATGTCTAAACGATGTTTCTGTGGACGATGTTTGCAAGCTTTTTACAGAAACATTTCTTCTTTTTGTAAATGTGTGCATACCGTCTCGAAGCATTACAATTCGATACGACGAGAAACCTTGATTTGGTTCTGAGTTTCGAAAATATTTCAGAGGCTACAATCAACAAAACTAAGCACGCGATATTGCAGTTACAGTAACAGTCTAATAATAACTATTATAAAGAATACCTTTCCTTCACCACCATCGCCTTCACGACTTTCACAATGCTTGGTCCCACCGTCCTCGTGTATATGACTAGTGTCGGTGTCCTGGTCGTCAATTTCCATTTCCTTTTCCATTTTCCTCTAGATAATGATTATCGAAAAGAAAAGATCGAAATGAAACGTTACCATACGTTCAGTTGACTCAGTAGACACCAAGTGAAACCCCTTTATCCTCAAAGGAATCACCTTAAAGGGAATCACCTTTATAACTACATACTCCGAATGTATAGGTTTATCGGTACTTAGAAATTTAAAGTCTAGACTTAAAATTCTCCTAACAATCTGTCACTGGTGAAACATCCGTACAATCTCATTGTAAATCCCGTTAGAGTCATGATTAGTTCAGTGGGTCGATAATACTGACCGACCTTAACCGAGGTTATTCTTGTCTTATCATAGGTCTTTGGTTCAGGGGAATAAACTTAGGATATTGATTTTTAAATACAATATAAATCATTTTCGATCTCGGTAAGTATAAAAACTGATCAGTGAGATGTGCAAACAATCCCGTTATCAAGGATCTACTTTGTTTGCTTATAGAATGTGATAGATGTTTCTTTTCTTTCTAAAATGGCTACAATGTTCCGTCTTTCATATTTCATTATAACTATTTTGGCCATGAATATTCAGTAGGTATTTGAATTTGGAATATATATATATAGAAAAGGGACACTCCGACAGGGATAATTGCGATGAAGCACGGGAGCAGTTCTATTTTGATCACTGACAGTCCTGTCTCATGTATATTCAAAACTCACCATACCCAGATAAATGGGGTCTAGGTTACATAACGCCAATTTTTAAAGGTGGTGAAGAGACAGATCTAAACAATTATAGAGGTATAACGCTAAATAACATATTCGCTAAGGTATACTCACAAGTCCTACTAAATAGACTCAATATATGGTCAAAAAGACATGAAAAAAATTTTAGATTGTCAATTTGGGTTCCAAAAATGAAAAAGCACTATCGATTGCATATTTATACTACATTCTATTATAAGAAAGACTTTATCGAAAGGCCAAAAATTATATTACGCCTTCATAGACTATGAAAAATGTTTCGATAAAATAACCTGCCCTATGCTTTGGCAAAAATTGGTAAAAGAAAACGTAAGTTCAAAATTTATAAATGCTGTTAAAGCTATGTATGGTTCAGTGAGAGCACAAATAAAGCTTAATGATTCGTTTTCAGAAAAAATCCCATCAACTACTTGGGTACTTTATGGTGCCACACACCTGAGAATTTCACTGCTGGATACTGATAGTCAATTATCAGATCAGGTTATCCCAATATGCAGCAGAACTATTGATAAAATATCTACAGCTTCACACCTTTTAGTGCTAGATTTATTTCTAAACACCTATAACCCTTTTCCTGTTTGCTTTGACAAAAACTGTCGAATCAGATCTATATCGTGTCAAAAGCAAACAGAGCAGACGCTGATCAGACGGCTTCTTTAGGACTCGTCTGATCTGAATCTACTCTGTTTACTAATGAAATAACATGTTATTTCTGCTAAGAGAAGTTTTTCTGTGGCTAAAACTGTAGAATCAGATCTATATCGAGCCAAAAGCAAACATATTAGACCCTGATCAAACGGCTTCTCTGATCTGGGTCTACTCTATTTGCTAATGCGTAAACACGGGTACTTTTATTGATTATTTCACACAAAAACTGGCATTTTCTACTGCCTAGCTCTTAATTTGCCAATCTACCTGGATCAAGGTATAATTGCATAACTTTATCTCATATGGTCATTGACCCTGACTGGACACTGCAGGAGCACCCCAGGTTATCAATAATCACTAATCTGCACCGCTGGATACTGTGTATATGGGGGGTCACTTATATAGAACTTTCTATTCTAATCTATTTCTTTTTGAAAGAGGTATAGATCTAGCATTCATTTTTGTCTATTAACATGTTCATATATCACTGTATTGTATTCGTTATCGTGCTTGCTATAAGCATACTATGTATGTTTTATGCAATAAAGAAATTGAATTGAAATGAATTGAATATAAGGAGCTTTGAAATGCCTTTAATGCTTAATAAAATATTTGTATTGTATTGTATTGTATACTCAGGTAAAAGAATATAACAATGGAATAATTAGCCATGTATAGAAGGTCAATGTACACAATGCTTGTCATTCAAAGCCCTCTCGCAATTTTAAGCCGTTCATACTGAATGGACTCTGTAGTTAATCCTATCCCTGTTCTATGTTTATTACAGATTTCAATACCTACTGATTATTCATTAGTAAAATCTTTATAATGAAATATGGAAGGTGGAACATTGTAGACATTTTAGAAAGTAAAGAAACATATATATCAAATCATTTTAGCAAACAGAGCAGACCCTGATCAGACGGCTCCTCCAGGAGCCGTCTGATCTGGGTCTACTCTGTTTGCAAATGCGTGAAAACACTTATATGAGGGAAAGTGTTAAACACTGATGGGTCATTCCACTTTGAACATTCTGCATTGAAGGGGTAAAACCAGCCATATGAGGCTCATGTAACTTTAAGCTTTATATATCAGCTTGAGTAATCTGTCGTATGCCTAGTTTACATTTGCCCTGAGATGAGTTTACGGCGCCCGTAGACTCGCCGTAAGGTCAAAACCGCACAGTCTCCGTACGGAGGCATACGGTCGCCGTACGATTTTCTTACGGATTCCCGGGCGCCGTAGCCCCTACGGTTTGTCATAAAAAGGTTATACAAATTTTCAAAAATCGCAAGCCCGAAGCCCGTAAACACGGGGTAACAAACATCGTACGACGTCCGCACGGGCATCGCACGGAGGCCGCGCGAGGATCGTGCGGAATATGACCGAATTTCGGTAGAAATGTAGCAAAATAATTGTACGGCGACCGTACGGTCATCGCAAGATCACCACAAGGGTGCCGCTTGGTGTCCGCGCGATACTCGTGAACTCGTACGTACATCGCACGGTCATCCTGCGGCAACCTCACAGCGACCGCACAATGGCCGTGCGGCGATTTTGAGATTTCTGATGAGTGCATATTTATTTGATATTCTCTGCACTAATAGTTTGTCTATCTATAGAAGATGGAACAACCCCGCTGGTCTTCGTATGGAACCCGCACAGGCTCCGTGCGGGCTCCGTACGTACTCCGCAAAGGCTCCGTACGGGCTCCATACGAGTGCCTTATCAAACCGGAGACAGCACGATGACTGCTAGGAGATCGCACGATCTCCGTACGGTCACCGCTCAGTCATCGTAGGGATAAGCCCCGATCAGTATACACAAATAATCGTGCGATGATTGTAGATAATGTAGACAAAAACACCGCAGCCGGTAGACTTCTACGATGCCAAACAAAATCATAGAAAAATCGAAGAGAAAGAAATCGTACGGCTTCTGTGGCAAATGTAAATTAGGCATTCCGAAGACCATTGTCAGTAGGCTATCATAATCATATCATGTCTAATACATAAGAACCTATCTTAAGCGACCATATAAACAGCTCTAATTATTGGCCTTTAAGACTTGTGGTAGCTTAATTCAGGTCAAAAAAGTAATGCAGAAAGCTGCTATAGGAGCTTTCGGCATTATGTTTGCCCTGCATTAAGACTTCTATGTTCAATAAATGAATTGTCGATTACATGTAGGACAGGTTCTACTGTACATACGTAGATACATATACGAGATCCCGTACAGACACGGTATAGGTACAGGTACATGTACGAGATCTAGTACAGACTCGGTATAGGTACATGTACGAGATCCAGTACAGACACGGTATAGGTACAGGTACATGTACGAGATCTAGTACAGACTCGGTATAGGTACATGTACGAGATCCAGTACAGACACGGTATAGGTATAGGTACATGTACGAGATCCAGTACAGACACGGTATAGGTACATGTACGAGATCCAGTACAGACACGGTATAGGTACATGTACGAGATCCAGTACAGACACGGTAGAAATACATGTACGAGATCCAGTACAGACACGGTATAGGTACATGTACGAGATCCAGTACAGACACGGTATAGATACATGTACCAGATCCAGTACAGACACGGTAGAGATACATTACGAGATCCAGTACAGACACGGTATAGGTACATGTACCAGATCCAGTACAGACACGGTATAGGTACATGTACGAGATCAAGTACAGACACGGTATAGATACATGTACCAGATCTAGTACAGACACGGTATAGATACATGTACGAGATCCAGTACAGACACGGTATAGATACATGTACGAGATCAAGTACAGACACGGTATATATACATGTACGAGATCCAGTACAGACACGGTATAGATACATGTACGAGATCCAGTACAGACACGGTATAGATACATGTACGAGATCCAGTACAGACACGGTATAGATACATGTACGAGATCCAGTACAGACACGGTATAGATACATGTACGAGATCCAGTACAGACACGGTATAGGTACATGTACGAGATCCAGTACATACACGGTATAGGTACATGTACGAGATCAAGTACAGACACGGTATAGATACATGTACGAGATCAAGTACAGACACGGTATAGATACATGTACGAGATCAAGTACAGACACGGTATAGGTACATGTACGAGATCTAGTACAGACACGGTATAGATACATGTACGAGATCCAGTACAGACACGGTATAGGTACATGTACGAGATCAAGTACAGACACGGTATAGATACATGTACGAGATCCAGTACAGACACGGTATAGATACATGTACGAGATCAAGTACAGACATGGTATACAGTTCAGACACGGTACAAGTACATGTACGAGTGGAAACTCGATGTCTCGAACTCGGATAATTCGAACTCAGTTTAACTCGAACTAAAAGTTTGGTCCTTCCAAAATTTACCATAAAGGATTGCTCAAAATATATCACTACGCATATCTAGAAATACATGTAATCGCTTAATGCAGGTGTAAAGTAATGATGAAAGCCCCTATAGGAGCTTTCAGCATTACTTTACACCTGCATAAATCTGTGGACTCGCGAAAATGTCCAGATTAGAAATCGGATAACTCTTCTTTTATCTCGAAGTAATTTACATGGTCCCTTGAAGTTCGAGATATCGAGGTTCAACTGTACATGTAAGTGGTATACGGTAAAGATAATGTTTGTTCTAGCCATGTCAGAAAACAAGTACATATATATACATGAAGTACATATTACAAAAATCGATATGCCTATCCATGGTTTGTTTGCACATCAAACACTCGTCATGTTATAGAACTGGCGACATCTTAAACCCCGACCAAAGTTTACTTTTAAATCTTACCGAGTGTCTAATAACTTGGATCCTGATAGGACGCCGATTTACTGAGAGTTACCTTTGAGTTTGGTTGTTGCGTCATTAGTCAGCTCGTGTCTATATGTTAACAGGTGTTCCTTTTATTTCATTAAAACGCTTTTCTACGCCTTTGCAAACAAGGTAGACCCAGATCAGACGGCACCTATTGGAGCACTCGAAACACCTCGGCTATTTCTATCGAATTCTGACGGAATACGGCGAGTAGTAACGATTGCTATTTGAGCCGTTTGATCATGGTCTGCACTATTTACTTATGAAATAATATTGATATGATTCTACAGTATGTGCCTGTGCCAAACATCCATGTGTCCATATGCTATTATAACAATTAATCTGATTATTAAGCATGATGTCATTATTTCTTACATGAATATTTATGGAGTAAGGGGTTAAGCACAATATTGTCTAAATAATGAATATTTATGCAAACAACTTGGACTCGGATACGACATCAAATAGATTGGCCTTTCATAAGGATCCAAACTGTTTGATACTCGTACTGTACTTTGTAAAAAAAGGAACTATAGCTTATGTTTAAAATACGTTGTACGACGAACATAGATAAATTAATTTTGGAACCACTTTAATGCAGGAAACGAGTCGACTGTCATTTACCAACAGTGTAGACACAGATCAGAGGGTCCCTTGGGGAACCCTGTGATCAGTGTCTGCATGGTTAATCATACCGAATCCTCTCTCAAGTTACACCCTACCTCTACTTTTAACCCTTTCCCTGTTCTGTATGTAGGCCAAACTTCAATACCTACTGAATATTCATTAATAAAATAATTATAAAGAAATATTGAAGGTGGAACATTGTACACATTTTAGAAAGCAAAGAAACAGATCTATCAAACTCTATTAGCAAACAGATCAGACCCTGATCAGACGGCTCCTCTAGGAGCCATCTGATCTGGGTCTACTCTGTTTGCAAATGCGTGAAAACACGTTTATATGAGGGAAAGGGTTAAACAGTAATGGATTATCCCACTCTGAAAATTCAACATGGAAAGGGTTAAAGGGTAGCCCCTTTATTCTGTACTAACCCCTACACTGTGAACACGTGTCCGTCAGTGGTTTTGAACACGACAGTTCGAATGAGTACAGTAGGTCCTGTCTTAACCCTTCTCCTGCTATTCATGTCAATATACCTAACTGTAAATAGCTAAGACCCATATGAGACAGCTCCTGCAGGAGCTGTCTCATCTGGGTCTGCACTATTTAAAAATTGATTGTGCAACCAGTGCACTCCACAGCAGTGATTGCACAGAGAAATAACTGCAGACAGTGAAGATATATGTAATTATACAACAGGGCATGGGTAAAGAAGAAGAAATGGGTTTTTTTAAATTCAGCAAGAGAAGGGGTTAAGCGTCCACCGAAAACAGGTCGAATTATGGGTCTGTATGGCAGTGGTAACTTAATACAGATCAAAGGTAATGCAGAAAGCTCTTATAGGAGCTTTCTGCATTACTTTTCCCCTGTATTAGGCAACCACCTGCTTTTTAAGACTCCCGTACTCAATAAATGAATGGCCGCTTAGGGCAGGTTCACTGCAGTCACAATATAGGGGTATGGGGAAGAAATGGAAATTTTATTCTAACAATGCCGTATTAGCATATTTCGACACAAAATAAAAATAAATTGCATCACTAGTTATGCGCCCTAGATTTACCACACGTTCTTGTTCCTTAACGCATTACCTCCTATACTATTTTTAGACCCAACTTCGTTGAAATAATCAACCGAAAAGGAGCATTAACTGAAAGCTTCTCTATGCCTAAACTGTTATACATAATCGAGATTTTATTTCATGACCAGTATTAGAACGCAATTTTCGCTAATATCTTTGTACTCTTTATCAATTTCGTCTACTCTTATTCTATGCTATTCTTCCACAGTTGAAACTCGATATCTCGAAAACTCAAATAACTCGAACATCGGGATAACTCGAAGTAAAAGCCCGGTCCTTCGAAAATTTACAATACAGAATTGTTCTGAAATATATCAATACGCGTATCTAGAAACACACTTGACAGGTTAATGCAGATCATATAGGAGCTTTCAGCATTACTTTCGATTTGCATTGATTGAACTTGAGGTATTGTTCAGATTAAAATACGGAATACTCGAACATCTGTCATCTTTAACTGTTTGTACAATTGTGACGTGGTGTCTTGTTTATCATATGTGTGTTATGCATTGTAGGGAAAGGGTCGTAACTAATGTTGGAATAAATTATTAACCAACACTATTTTTCTCCTTACTCTATAAATACGCTCTTCTGCGCCTTTGCAAAACAGAGTAGACCAAGAACAGGCGGCTCCTGTAGGACCCGTCGATCAGGGTCTGCTCTGTTTGCTAATGACATAATATAGATCTAATTCTGCATTTTATGTCTTGGTTAAATATATTATTAGTTATACAGATCTTTGGTAGGGTATCTGATCTTTTATTCCCTGCTGAGGAATGAATGAATGAATGCATGAATGCATGAATGAAAGACTTTATTTAAAGGAAAAACACGTATTTTCCTCAGTAGGGAATAAAAAGTCAGATACCCCGCCAAGTATCTGTATAACGATTTTATTATACTAGTTATACAGATTTTGGCGGGGTATCTGACTTTTTATTCCCTGCTGAGGAGTGGTCATAGTATAGGGTTTGGTAGAGAAATATGTACCTCTAAAATGTAAAATGTTGCAGAGGACAATTGAGCAGACAACATATTACGCAGGATACAGCAATTAGCAATCTATTAGTTTCAACGTGATAGCAAATATTACAAATAATCATTTAGACCCTGATCATTTATAGTGGAATAGCCCACCAATGTGTAACAACAGAGTACACTCGCCATGAGGGATTAAACCGGCTAGAGAATTTTTGTATGACAAACAGTGCATATCCTGATCAGAAGGTTTCTCTAGGAGCCCTATGATCTGAGTCTACACTGTTAGCAAATGCCCGTGCATGCTTGTCTTGGTTTACTTATCCGCCGACAGCAGGCTAAAGGTTAACTGGTAAACCATAGGTATAAAACCATAGATATCAGTCTCTAAATATAGAACTAGATATATTACTGTTTATATGCACGCATGGTAAACTGATCTAGGTTCCAGTTTAATTTTGAATCTTCAGTAGGACCTGTCCTAAGCGGCCATTCATTTATTTAACATTTAAGTCTTAAATAGAAGGCGTCCCATCATGACCCAAGTTGTTTGACACTATGTTAATTGTTTAAACCTTTCGGCGCCAAATTTCTTATTGTCGACTGCAATCCAAATTTTGTTACATCATTCGGCAAAATAAGGAAATGAGATAAATAAATTCAGGAATAAAGCACAGATATATAAAAATAGGGAATGAGACAAAAAGTGAAGTCCCTGATCAGACGCCGCTTTGAAAAGGTGGCGTCTGATCTGTGACTGCACCAATTGTCGGCTGTATTTATGCGACATTGGCGGTGAAAGGGTTAATGGTTTCAACGTTTTAACAAATAGAAAAGCTAGACAAAATTGTAGCAAATCAGAGTTTGAGTAATTGTATTTTTCAGCTGACTAATGGTTAACAAGTGATATGAAAGCGTCAAAATACTTTTGTATATTATACATGTTGAACCTGTCTTGAGCGGCCATCAAAACGAGGCACGCGTATGAATGTGTAAAGCAGATGGTAGTCTAATGCAGAATAAATGTAACGTACAAAGCTTCTATATGTGCTGTCTGTATAATTTTGCCCTGCATTAAGCAACCACTTGGTTTTTAAGACTCTTATGTTCAATAAATGAATGACCGCTTAAAAAGACTCTACTGTAAATCAGTCATACCCATCGTTTCCAATAATCTCGCTCTAATTGAGTGCGAGACTACTACAGTACTGCCTGGGTTTCGTGGAGGAAATTGTTATCCCATTCCCGTATATTATTTTCGGTTGATCTATTCAATGAGGTTGTGTCTAAAAGTAGTCTTTGAGTGAATGGTATATAATAACCCATAAGGGAATGGTCTTAAATAGCCTATAAGGGAATGGGTCAATACCAGGATGTACCCATCAGTTTTACAGCTGGCAGTGTAGACCATGATCAGATAGCTCTTCAGTGGTTCCTCTAATCGTGGTACAGCTGGCAGTGTAGACCATGATCAGATAACTATTCAGTGGTTCCTCTAATGTACCCAGCAGCTTTACAACTGGCAGTGTAGACCATGACCAGATAGCTCTTCAGTGGTTCCTCTAATCTTGGTCTATACCATCTGCTAACGTCCCTGTTTTCAAAATGCTGGACATGAATTATATAAACATGAAAAAAAAAACAATAAAACGTCTATATGCTACTCAGTAACGTGTCACATGTAATTCTGTTTACTATTCTTGTCGCTGTAACCATGTAACGTGACATCTGTTAACTCATTCCCTCCTAGTGACGCATTTTTTGCGTCTCTGTAAAAGTCACTTTTCTGAAATCGTTGTGATAAATAGAGCATTAGCTCCATAGGAGCAAATGCTCTATTTACCACAATGGTTTCAAAACTACACCATTCTAAATTTCACCTTTTCTACAGTTAATGCTCCTTTCGGTGGATTTGTTCAAAGAGGTTGGGTCTAAAAATAGTCTAGGAGAGAACGAGTTACAGGTCAAAGGTTACACTTTACCCAATCGTTAACAAAAATGATAAACTCTTTTGCTGCCAATGCCGGTTCTGTGATTACCTATGCAAACAGTTTGGATCCAGATGAGACGCGGAGTAACTCGGCGTCTCATCAGGGTCCAAACTGTTTGTTACTGTTACTATGTTTTTGAAATAAAAATGAAGAAAATTAAAAATATGATTTGTAGCAGACGACAAAGTTAGCAGACGAGAGAGTTTGGCAGCGAAATGATTAACACAAAACAAACAAAAAACACCTTCGAATAAATAACCGTCGACCTAAACAACTCAGTAGACGGTTTAAATATGTCGTCTACAAAATGTTTTGTCTTTTTAATTGCAATAAGTAATATTTCTTCTTATCTCTTAAAACTTGTCTTCAAAGAATTTAGACATTGATTAAAAAAAAGCTGAGTTGCTCGATATCTCATCTTTATTTAACTATTTCGCTGCAAATTTTTGTCGTCTTCTACTTTTGTCGTCTGCTGCAATTTTCATCTTTACACTTCTTTTTTTGTATCAAAAAACATAGTCACGGTTAACAAACGGTTTGGAGCCTAATGAGATGTCTAATCTGGATTCAAACTGTTTGCATAGGTTATCACAGATGCGACAATAGCAGCGAAAGAGTTAATCTGCGGGTCGGTACATGTCAATTGCCATTTGCTAAACTGCCATTTGCCAAATGTTCTTCTCGCTTACAGATGTACAGAAATTGGGTATATTATTGTTTTGATAAGGATACAAAACGTATTGTAGAATGAATCCCACTGAACTGTCTAATCCTAATCTAAGCTCTTTTCAGAGAAAAGAAACTAGAAATAATGGCAATATGGCAATACGCAATTGGCATTTGGCAAATTAGCAATTGGCATTTTGTAAATTAGCAATTGGCATTTGGCAAATTGGCATTAAGCAACTGGCAAATTAGCATGTTTCGATCCGCATTCCCTGCAGTACCGACGAGGATCTTACTTCTATAAAATGTCTGGAAAATACCATTCATAAAGAACACAAAACATATTGTGGAATGAAGCCCGCCGATCTGGATCCCGAAAAGGCAATGCGGTGGCGGTACTTGACCAACTTAATTAGCAAATTAGCAATTGGCATTTACCAATTAGCAAAAAAGCAATTAGCATTTGGCAACTGGCAAAGCAGCAATTGGCATGTCCCGACCTGCATTCCATAGTAAAGGTTATCACAATAACTTATGACTATAACAAGTTAAAACTATTTTAATTATTATCACTAACACTGGGGATTAAAAAAGATAAATAAATATCACACTTCAGTAGAACCTGATTTTCATAGAACATGGGAGTGTTAAAAAGTAGGTGGTTGCTTACATGTAACTCAGGTCAAATCTGTGACTACCTATGAAAAAGTTTGGATTCAGATGAGACGCCGAGTAGCACGACATCTCATCAGAATACAAACTGTTTGTTACTGTGAATGTTTCTTGAAGCAAACATGAAGAAAACTAAAAATGGAAATTTGTAGCAGAGGATAACGTTTGCAGACGACACAATTTGACAGCGAAAGAGTTAACCCTTTCACTGCCAAACTCTGTCGTCTGCTAACTTTGTCGTCTGCTATAAATTTTCATTTTTTTCTTCATTTTTCTTTCAAAAACATAGTAACAGTAACAAACAGTTTGGATCCTGATGAGACGCCGAGTTACTCGGCGTCTTATCTGGATCCAAACTGTTTGCATAGGTAATCACAGATCCGGCATTGGCAGCGAAAGGGTTAATGTTCCTATAGTAACACTTTGCATTTGACCTGCATTAAGCTACCACTTGCCTTTCAGAACCAGATTTAGACCTCTATTTTGTGACGGTTGCTGACAGGTTCTACTGTACAATACCTTAAACAGTAATATAGTTTAATTATTATTACTAACACTAAGTAGAAATAAATATCAAACTACAGTAGAACCTGTTTTATTTTATTGAACATGGGAGTGTTAAAAAGTAGGTTGCTGCTTAATGATCCTAAAATAGGTGGCTGTAGAACCTCTCCTATTTTATTGAACATGGGAGGGTTAAAAAGTAGGTTGCTGCTTAATGATCCTAAAGTAGGTGGCTGTAGAACCTCTCCTTTTTTATTGAACATGGGAGGGTTAAAAAGTAGGTGACTGCTTAATGCTCGTAAAGTAGGTGGCTGTAGAACCTGTCCTATTTTATTGAACATGGGAGTGTTAAAGTAGGTTGCTGCTTAATGCTCCTAAAGTAATGCACTAAATGTAACCTGCATTCAACTACCACCTGCCTTACAGACATAATACACAATAAGACATATTTTGTAATGGTCGCTTGAGACAGGTTCTACTGATTAACATCTTAAAACATAATATATTTTAATTATTTTCACACACACTTAGCATAAATAAATAAATATCACACAACAGCAGCACCTGCCAAAAGCGACCATTCAGTTAATGAACACGGAATTGTTAAAAGCAGATGCTTGCTTAATGTTCCTTTATATACATTATATACGTGAGCTTTCTGCCTTATCTGATGCCTGTATTAAGCTACCAGGTGCCTTTCAGATCCATAATTAAACCTCATTTGTGATGGCCACTTATAACACGTTGAAAAGTAATATGCTTAACTATCACCATCACCGAGCAAAAAAAAAAAATAGATAAATAAATAGAAAAATATCACACAAAATCAAACTTGGTTATTATCAATAAATAGAGATTGGTGGAGAAATCGGGTATGCCACACTTTCATCTTTCGCTTTATCTTGTATAAATGAATGTGCACTGTTCAATGTTTTGCAGGACGACATTTGCTAACACTAAGCGACATGCAGTGTCTGTATCAGCGGGTGTTGTATCAGCGGGATTCTGCTGTCCAGATGTTGGTGTCCGAGGGAGTGTTGTTGTCAAACGGGGCATCCCTATATGCTTGGTACCTCTGGTAACTCCAGTTCCAATGCCGGAGGGAGCACCGTAGTGGAACAGGGCATCCCTCTACGGTATAATACCCCGCTGGTACATTGGGAGTCTTGCTGGCATGACTTGCTACCCTGCCCTCAACCAGTGCCAGGGATTCCTGTTAAGCTAACCCAGTTCTCTTATTTTTGCTTACCAGTGAACTGGGTCATGTAATATATGGGCAGCGGGCAAATTAAGCCTGTACGGTCTAATGCAGCATCGTGTGTCTCAATCAGTCTCGATTTGTCCGATGTGATTCCTTTGCCATTGCAGCCGGTAGGTTATGTTGTAGGAACAGTATACGGGATACCTTCTTTAGCTCTACTTTGGCAGGGCTTTTGGGGTTCCCATAATAAGACATTTTATTCTGTAATTAAATTTTGGATATACCCTGTTACAACTCTATCAACCCTTCGCTTGCTAATCGCGTCAATAAACCTACCTGTAAATAGTGCAGGAGCTGTCTAATCAGGGTCTGCACTATTTACAAATTCATTGTGCAACCAGTACACCCAACAGCAGCGACTGCACAGCGAAGTACTTGTACACAGTGAATATATATGTAATTATACCACAGGGCATGGGTAAAGAAGGAGAAATGCGTTTTAAAATTCAGCAAGCGAAGGATTAAAATATGATCCGCTGTGTACTCCCTCACTGACATAGCGGGTAGAATAGTGTTTGACTGGAGGGGTTGCATAGTTCGCATACTATATAAATGTGGTATAATAATAATAATAATAATATCTGCCGATCTCGTCCATACTGCTTGACTGAGGTGCACAAAATATTGCCAATATTTGTCTATTGCATATCATGTTGGAAAAGCAGGTCAAATGGTGTAGTCTCAGTAATGGTCATATACAAAGGTCATGGCCATTACAAAAAGTGGTAATTAACGTTCCGTCTTTAAATCTGGCCGTTATAAATGCTTTCCAAGAACTCACATAGTGTTGTAAGAGTTTGTCCAGCTTTGCTATCCCTTAACTTCTCCACACTAATATCACCCCGTAAAAACTCAACAAACCTGATACGTTCGTAAAATGTCTCTGTACCATGCAAAAATATCTTGAATTTCCTGGTCGGAGGTTGAATACTTGTAATCACGTCTTCATCGAACTTTAGTCTCTCCCCACAG
The DNA here is from genome assembly GCA_963576725.1 of Azorinus chamasolen. Lineage (NCBI taxonomy): Eukaryota > Metazoa > Mollusca > Bivalvia > Cardiida > Solecurtidae > Azorinus > Azorinus chamasolen. The sequence goes on along the minus strand of OY755241.1, from coordinate 14,955,712 downwards.
CATTTTATAAGGATATCCTTTACGGCCTTTATGGAAACAGTTTTGTTTTTAAATGTGTGAAAAACACCACCATCCTCATCAAAAAACAACCCTTCCAGACTTGTGAAGCCTAATATGTAACTCGTCTTCTGTTTAGGGTCATTGCCACGTTCGTCTTTCGCTTTATCCAGTATAAAGTAATGATCCTTTTGCAGTTTTTGACAGAATTTGCCAAACCCTCTGTGTTTGTCCTTTCCGCCCATATTGACGAACTGAATACTGCGATACATTGTTTTTTCTTGTCTCATATATGTCGCTAAAGCCTCAAGAAATTGTAGATCACTTGGGCCCTCAACGAAAATTGTCTTTTCTGCGAAGCAAAGATTTGCAAAGTCATGAACAGAAACCGTGCCGGGTATAGCAGACATCATGGCTTCGTCCTTGGCCAGCTCTTTTCCTGTCGTGATCCTATTCACATTGTTGTCTTTTCTCAGGAAAAACATTCTGTGTATAAATTCTGGGTTTATAAAGCTTGGGCTGTGAGTTGATATGATGACGACTTTGTCAATATCTTTGGAAGACATTAACATGCGAAGTATTTCTATCATCTGTACATGCATTCCTGTTCCTGGGTCTTCAAGACAAATTGTGTGGAATTTGTCCTGGGCCAATAGTATTGAACATATTTTGGCTTCAAGGAATCCTTCAGATTGCTTCAGTATAGGATCTTTATCGTTTACTAATATTCCGTCTGGTTCCAACTTGTACTCACCTCCCTTGTAGTTAGTGATAAAGTCAAAAAACCTTTTCTCATCTGTTTTTACCCTTTCGCTTAGTTTATTTTCTTTACTCTTTTTCAAATACCATTTTATAATTTCTGCTCTGTCACTGGCCTCTCTGTAGTTTTCCTTTCTTTTCTTGATATTTTTACTCTTACTCCACTGCAGTGGACCAATCCCTCGCATTGCAAATGTAAACCCAACACAGTTCAGGTGCTCTTTCAACAGGTCTTCACCTCTTTTATGGCTAGTGTATGTCTTTGCCAAGGGTGTAAATTTATCCAACCAATTTTCCTTCTCCATAGCTTCGGTTGTAAATACGCCTAAATCAGTTTCAGGCCAACTACGATAGTCAGACAAGCTGGTTACTGGTTTAATTTCATTATCTTCATACACATAATGATCTATTCCAAGGTCTGTCACTTGTGAACTCTTGTCTAATATCACACATCCTTTTACAAATTCGTTCTTATTTCCGGCTTTATGTATGTAAAAAGATATGCAGGAACACCCATCCTTGGATTTGTATTTGCATACGACAACTGAATCTTCTTTTTCGGTGCATATGGACGAAATCGAAGAATTTATTTCTAAACTAAGGCACCGTCGAATAGCTTCAAATAAGCTTGATTTACCAGATTGGTTTTCTCCAATAAGATAGTATGCACCGTTTTCTTCAAATGTCAAAGTTATTTCCTCTTCGAATTTTACAAAGTTTTTCAACGTCAGCTCACGCGGGATAAATCGCTGAAGTAGAAGGTAGACCAGGAATTGGATTCCTCTGTTCTAACTCATCTTAACTATTTTATATATACGTCCCTTCCCAAATAAGTGATGATTGTAAAAAATGAAAAGGTGTACAGTAATACAATGTGAAACAAATACAAAGTTTATTTAATGTGGACGCACATCAGTTGACTCATATTTTACCAGCAGCGAGCTACGTTCATGAATTTGGTAGAGGTCAAAATATAACAAATATCATAAAAGAATTATGTAAATAACATTCGTTTTTGCAGAAGCACTGAAGCGCTGCCCAATATTAAGAATCAATAAAAAAAAAACTAGTATTCATTTCAAAACTGAATAAACATAAAAGCTACCGCATTATGAAACCTACTTATCCCGTTAGAACTGAGAATATTTCAAGCACAAAATCATTGCATGCTTAATATCTAAATAGCATTACTTTTTCAATTCATTTACAGAGCCCTGATCACGGCGTCAAACAGTTTGGATCCTGATGAGACAGCAACACTGATTTACTCATCGTTTCAAATTCTTCACCAGGACTGAATGAGTTAACCATTTTACGAATGGATATTTAACCCTTTCACCGCAAATGTCGCATAAATGCACAACGACAAATAGTGCAGCCCAGATCAGACGCCGCCTTGAAAAGGTGGTGTCTGATCAGGGACTTCACTTTTTGTCCCAAACTCTATTTCTATAGAGAAACATTTGAGAACATCCCCAAATATTTACCACAGTCAGCAGCGGTATCGGCATTGGCATAAATGACAAATCTCATATAGAACAGCCACGACAACACAAACTCGGCGTCTGTCCAGTACCGACACTGGTAATTTCAGTTTGACAAAACAATAAAGCATTGTTGAGTGTCAACAATTATAAGACCTGATAGTATGTACCTATCTTTACGAGGCAGATGATTTTGATCCACACTGTTTGAAAAATATGGTTTGCACAGGTCTAAATGACAGAAAAAATTAATTAGGATATAATAAGAAATAGCGCAATACCAGGAACGGACATACTGACTGTGGGATTGAATTCACCAACACTGTCATAATCGGAATTCATTAACCCTTTCGGCGCCTTGAAAAGGCGGCGTCTGATCTGGGAATGCACTGTTTGACGGGCAAAGACAAAATGAGCTGTATAACAATATACTCGAAATGTCTAGATTTAACTGCACGAACAGACGATTATAAAGAGTGACCGCAACATAGGCGTTTGTGGAGAAATGACGGGAGTAGTATTTGAACAATATCTGACCACGTTGACGAGTGGGGCCAAAATTAGCTCATGATAAACGTTTAAGTATGAATAGTGACATCACGACTCTATGTATTAACCCTTCTCTTGCTGAATTTTAAAATACATTTCTCCTTCTTTATCCATGTCCTGTTGTATAATTACATATATATATATTCACTGTGTACACGTATATCGCTGTGCAATCACTGCTGTGGAGTGCACTGGTTGCACAATCAACTTGTAAATAGTGCAGACCCTGATGAGACAGCTCCTGCAGGAACTGTCTCATCTGAGTATTCACTATGTACAGGTACGTATATTGACGTGAATAGCAAGCGAAGGATTAATATCCGAACTGTTTACGGCCAACGACAAAACAATGGATTTGGGTACAGAAGAGCTTTCTGGAGATATTAGTTCTACTGATATTTAGTCACGTTTTCAATGTATTTAGTACTAATACACGATTGGATTATAAACCATACAAGACATTCATTCAGGCGCACCTTTTTGTAAAGTCTAAAATAAGTCTTCACACTCCAAAATATGCTCGGGCGACTCAAGAAGTTATGGATATCTGATATTTTGAAGAAATTCGTGGGATTCGTTTTCCTCAGCCATATCAGAGCACGTTGTCAAGTTAAATTCAATGCATAGACACGTTGAGCTATTTTATCATGTTACCATTCCTTTATGAAATAAGGGAAACGTTTGAAAGAAGTGTTTATTTATATAAGGAGGGCGATAGTTTAATATTTTCCTTTGATTAGCAATGTCTAAACGATGTTTCTGTGGACGATGCTTGCAAGCTTTTAACAGAAATATTTCTTCTTTTTGTAAATGTGTGCATACCATCTCGAAGCATTACGGTTTGATACGACGAGAAACCTTGATTTGGTTCTGAGTTTCGAAAATATTGCAGAGGCTACAATCAACAAAACTAAGCACGCGAGGTTGCAGTTACAGTAACAGTCTAATAATAACTACAGTAAAACCTCGATTATTCGAAATTTCGGTATAGAAGAATTTAGACCCTTTTAGGCAGGTGGCTGCTTAATGCATGGTGAAAGTCATGCAGAAAGCTCCTAGAGGAGCTTATTGCATGACTTTCACCATGCATTAAGCTGCCACCTGTCTTAAAGAGCGATGATAATACGTATTTTAGTGTTTGGATAATCGAAGTTTTACTGTATTATAAAGAATACCTTTCCTTCCCCACCATCGCCTTCACGACTTTCACAATGCTTGGTCCCACCGTCCTCGTGTATATGACTAGTGTCGGTGTCCTGGTCGTCAATTTCCATTTCCTTTTCCATTTTCCTCTAGATAATGATTATCGAAAAGAAAAGATCGAAATGAAACGTTACCATACGTTCAGTTGACTCAGTAGACACCAAGTGAAACCCCTTTATCCTCAAACTCTCGAGATCCCGTAGATAAGGCATATGCAAACAGTCCAGACCCAGACCAAAGATCATTGGATTTTACCAGTACAACAAAACCTCTCTAAAACGAAATTCTGGTAGAGAAGAATTTAGATACTTTTAGGTAGGTGGCTGCTTAATGTTGCGTGAAAGTCATGCATAGCGTCCTAAATGAGCTATCTGCATAACTTTCACCTTGCATTAAGCTGTCACCTGGCTCCAAGACCGATTATATTAATACTAAACTAAACGTCCGGTTTACAGGGGTTTTGCTGTATATTTTTTGTTTTCAATGTTGCTCTCGGTATGATGAATGAATGAGTTTAAAGCTCTTTTTTTGGACTAGTGTACCGTACCGTACACAATATGGGACTTACTAAGTTAACCCTTTCCCTGTTGCATATTTATGTAAGAAATAATGACGTCATGAATATTATTCAGATTATTTTTTTATAATGGCATACGAACACATAATATTTTGGCTCGGACAGAAGCTGCAGAATCAGATCTGTATTACACCATAAGAAAACAGAGCAGACCCTGATCAGACGGCTCCTATAGGAGCCGTCTGATCTGGGTCTACTCTGTTTGCAGATGCGTAAAATGAGCTTACATGAGGGGAATGGCTAAAACCGCCGCTTATTTACTTATTTGATAGTATTATAACCCTTTACTCCATAAATATTCATGTAAGATATAATGGCTATATGAATATTGTTTAAATCAATTTTAACCATTGCAAAATGAACACAGGAAGTTTTGGCCATGGCAGAAACTGTCGAATCCTATTCATAGTATATCATAAGCAAACAGAGCAGACCCTGGTCGAATAATGTCTGATAGGAGCCGTCTGATCTGAGTCTACTCTGTCTGCAAAACGATAGAAAGGCGTCTCTCCGTAGTAAAAGGTTCTGTGGAAAACAGTAATGTGTTATTTGTTACGTTATTCTTATGTACACTAACTGAAAGAAATAAAACAAAAACTGTACCTGTCAATTTCTAGCACTCCATAATAGTCATACCACCGGAGCTAACTCGTGCTGCTGTGCACCTGAAGCAAATCCCCTGCCGTAGTGCAGTAAACCCCTTTTAAACCGGAAGTTAGAAATTAGAATGAGTATCTGTACCGGTTCTTTTAAGACAGACAGCAGCTTAATGGATGTTAAAAACTATGACTTACACCCTGCATTAAACAGCCACTTGCCTAAAATGACATACGTTGTTCTTTATACAATTCCGGTTTAAATATAATTATATATCTTCCAGTATCAACTCTACGCATACATCCAGGAGAGCTATGTTTACATGCTGAAGGATCAATAAACTAACTATCCGTTTTTCCAGGATCGACCAGTCATACTTTCTGCTGCTTTATCAAAGAATGAATCGATTATACGCACACGGAACTCTCATGGTAACACGCTGAGCAAACATACTCTGCAAGCCAGTTCCAGGTGTAGGCAAACATGTATGAATGAGTTGCATTGCGTTGGAACTTTACCGAATTGTCTCTGATTAACTTTTTTGTTTTGAATACAGTTGAACTTCGATTTGTCGAACTCGAATAACCCGAATGTCAGATAACTCAAAATTAAGGTCCGATCCTTGTTTTTAAATGAATCACGACGCATATCTAGACACACGCGTGACAGCTTAATGCAGGCCGAAAGAAATGCTGAAAGCTCCTACAGGAGTGTTCAGCATTATATTAGAACATCATTAAGCAGTGGACTTAAGAATAAGTTCAGATTAGAAATCTGATGACCCGAACCTCTGTTATCTCGAAGTAATTCATATTGCCACTTGAAGTTCGGGATATACAGGGTATATATATCGGAAATTTCGGTTCAGGTGCAGATCCATAAAGGAAACCCATTACCCTTCTTATGATGAAAAAGGTACATTGCACAAATGTATGTGAATATTCAGGTAAGAAAGTACATTGTACAAATGTATGTGAATATTCAGGTAAGAAAGTACATTGTACAAATGTATGTGAATATTCAGGTAAGAAAGTACATTGTACAAATGTATGTGAATATTCAGGTAAGAAATAATGACATGATTTTTTACAAGAAATAGTGACATTATTTTTTATAACAGGACATAGACACAGGACCCTTTAGCCATGGTACAAACTATAGAATCGTATCTATATTATATCATAAGCAAACAGAGCAGATCCTGGTAAGACGGCTCAGAGTATATATACTTGACATTCATATCTAGCAACAGGGTTTGGTATCTTTGGTTTCCGAGTTACCCGGCGCCTCAGTAGGATCTAAACTCTGTGCATTAAAAGTTACACAGTTTTCAGGTTACCTAATATGGAATATACACTGTCGGTAAATTTCATATGGGACGAGAGCGAAGCTCGAGTCCCATATGGAATTTACTAAAATGAATGAACGAATAAAAGACTTTATTTAAAGAGAGTTACCCGGTTAGTCAACAGACTAATCTACCCCCAGGGCCATCTAACAGAAGCATTTCATACAAAATAGTTAACAAACAGAAATATAAAAATATCTGTAATTTAAAAGACAATACAGAGTAGCCATATAATGTACATTTTAATCGATTAAAACAAACCGAATGCGAAGACTAGATCTAGTTTGAAAAGTGAAATATGGCGTTATAATTGTGTATATACCGTATTAGGCAACCTGAACACTGTGTAACGTTTTTATCCTACCGACTACCTTTTATTTTTGACGGACACACAAAACTAAGCGATGGACGAACATCATCATTAAACACAGTGAAGAAAATATTCCAAAATAGGGAATTAATATATTACATAAATACTTAAACTGCTCTGATCTAATATTTCGACCACTAAGGGCCTTTGTCAAAGATTATCATGTCGACATGATAATCTTTGACAAAGGCCCTTAGTGGTCGAAATATTAGATCAGAGCAGTTTAAGTATTTATGTCATCATTAAACTTTTTTGACGAAACAGATTTTTAAAAGGCGACCGTTGTCATTGAAGATGATAACATGACGTCATCATCATCTGAACAACATTGTGTGACGTCATGTTTACCGCCAACAACGTCGTGTTTACCGCTAAATGTAATAGGGAATCGACCGGGCGCCGAAGGCGCCGTCGATTCCCTCTACGGTACAAAAGGTTAACCCTGTAAAAAGTGTGTGACAAAATCCATTCGGCTATTTCGGGAGTTTTCATTGAAAAGCATTGACCAGCGCCCAAAATCCGAAATCGACATGTAATTTTCTGAGAAATGCAATTGAATCGGCGACGCCGTAAATCGGGTAATAAATCGTGGTACAGTCAATCTTTTAGAATTTCTTTTATCGCTACATCTCGGACATTCTTCTTTTTTCTGACAGATGCCGCCATATTGAAATTGACTCGAATCGACAAATTACACTGAATAAAGGGTGTCTACATCAAACAGACATTGGATATAAGCCTTTAAATACACACAAGAAGGTACATTAACAATGTTTATTGTAAGTGATTGGACTAATGAAATTACGAGCAAGCCGCAAAGCGGCTTGCGAGAAGTATAAATGTACATATTTTTCTAACTTCGACTTGCATGTCAGTGCCGCTGAAAACATGCAAAGATTGAGGTTTGATTGTGTATGGACGTAACAGGTAGGGTTATGTTACATTATATGACGGTTCTTTGTTATAACGAGCAATCTGCAAGCAGATTCCAAGGAATATACTGAATTTTAGCTCTGAATATGCTCAGATGAGCTTTTGTGATCGTCCGAGTCCTGACCGTCCGTCAACAACATCTCGGATACATCCTCTGATACTACATGGCAGAATGTAATCAAACTCCACATACACGATATTTGTATCATGCTTAGCTCTGTCAAAATTGTTAAAAGAATCTGGATCCATCTAGAACTGGTTGTCATGCAACCAAAAATAATCGCTATATCGGTATGACTAAACACCGGATATGAGATTCATATCCGCGGATATGAGTTAAACCTTTCAAAACAATGATAAAAATTGAGTGATAGTTGACCCTTTGATAAAAATACAGTGTTTATTCTAGAAATTGGAAAATAGGGATGACGGTAGTCTCATCAATAAACTGTAAGACAGCATGCTAATTTTATAATGGTTGCCTTCTCACGGTGTACTCTGCTTGGATATGTTAAAACCGAAAGTAGCTTGATGTCACCATTTAGAGTACACAAATGTGAATTTGGGCGGAGGTGGGGTTCGCGATGGGGTTTGCCCCTGTCCAAAAAAGGGGGGTTTAAAAAAATCGGGGGGGGGGGGGGGGGGCTGAAACGATATCGAAGAGAAAATACATACTTCACAGTAAAGTAAAAAACACTGGAATGATGACAATATTATTTTGTAAAATAAAATTGAAGGGCCATGGCCACCTTTTGTATTTATATTTGTTCAGAATTGAGAGCTACAGAACTCTGAACAATGTGAACATCTGCTTGTGAAGTATATTCAGTGTATTTTGAAGGAGTTGTACTCGCTTGAGCCTTCTCCATATTCCCTGGTTTTAAAAAGAAATCTGTAATTCTCTCCTTTTCCGAAATGATTCCAGTGTAAAAACCTCTTAACAAATTACATGCTGAGCTGAAAAATAGTTATGAATATCAAAATCTTAAGTTAGCTTGTGCTCCAAACTGGCAATTTCCATAAATGCTGTCAGTGTAGTTTAATGGAAGAATACCTCCTTGGCTTAGCCATAGAGGGAGTCTTGGTTCAAATCCTAGCACTGCCTATTGGAAATGCTTTTTGGAATCAGTTAGTGCTATAGACAACCTTTAAACAGAAAAAAATAATTGTCCCAAACAAAATTTATGATACTATGTGCACTTTTTGTGTCAATTGCTTTAGCAGGATGACAGATAGGGATTATGTTTAGTATGGCATCTTTTTTGGGGTCACATTTCTGCTGACAGGTGACACATGATCCTTTCAATGCTTCTGTTGTAAATATTCCTGTCATATTTCTCACTTCCTTGCCCATGTGTATCTCAAAAAAGATAAAATATTAACTACTTCAAACTGGATCTTGATTCATCATCAGTACAAGGGTTTGTGTAGCTAAATGAGTTTACTTTGTATACAGTATCAACATTTCAGTTCCAACCATTCTCAACTTATCCTGTCAAATTCAAAATTGCACATATAAACAATATGTATGGGTTTCAATTTTATTGTTAATATACTTTATTACAGTGAGTGTCCTGATTTTTGTCTAGCTTGCTTGTGGTCAACTCAACAGTTGCCAAAGTGGCAACTGTTTATGTGCATTCATATGTCTGTCTGTTGGTCTATTTGATTTTGTCACAGGCATACCAATATATTTTGCATTAGCCAATTTCCATATAATTTGGCCCATATCATGAGTAGACACACTCAGTGTACCAGGTACAAGGGCCTTATCTCTAGCATCACACATTTTGAAATGTATCCCTGATTTAAATTTGTTCATTCACTGGGCCAACATTTTTTTTTGATGGATGGCTTAATTAGTTGCTTGTAGATAGTGTAATTTTTGTAGGAATACTCAGTGCCATGTTTAACCCTTTCCCTGATGAATATTTATGTAGGAAAAAATGACGTCATGAATATTAATAATATTATTTTTTTATAATGGCATATGAACACATGACATCTTGGCTCAGGCAGAAGCTGTAGAATCAGATCTATTCTATATTTTAAACAATAATTTGACATACATAAATGTATGTTCTTACGTTTTGACCTCATGGCCCATTGTCTTAGATGAACGATACCAGAGGCATATACATACGTATGTATAATGACTCTGACGATACTGGGCACTATTGTTATTATCATTATCATCATTATTTTTATGTAGGAACCATCTGGTCTTGGTCTACTCTGTTTTCAGATGCTTGACAACACGTTTTTATGAAGAAAAGGGTTAATTTGACACGCATCTTAAGCACGTGTAGACAGTGTACCATGTACGAGATTCTAAGTTATGTTTTGAATTATCTCCCATTTCTTTAGTGTTTTCTGTACTAAGTAAGACTTGAAATACACATACTTTCTTTAAATTCTTTATCTATGTTTTCTTCTACTTCATCTCAGACAGTACGACTTTCTGTGCTCATGTGTAAAAAATGTTGATTGTCGATTCCCGTTAGAGGCAGTGCCTTAGTTATATTATTCGGTTGCTGAACTCACACGGCTTTCATGTGACATCATTTAACCAATCGGATAGCTAGAAACTCGTTGGAGGTAGGTTATTACAGATAAATACGCATTGTAAATAATGCCTATGCAAACAGAGTCGACCCATATCAGATAGCTAGGCCTACTCTAAGAGCCGCCTGATCAGGGTCTGCTCTGTTTAACCCTTTCCTTGATGAATATTCATATAGGAAATAATGACGTCATAAATATTAATAGATTTTTTTATAACGGCTTTTGAACACATGACATCTTGGCCCTGGAAGAAGCTGTAGAATCCGATCTATATTACACCATAAGCAAACAGAGCTGATCGTGATCAGACGAATCCTAAATATATTTGATCTATATAGGAACCGTCGTCTGGGTCTAATCTGTTTGCATATGCGTCAAAATGCGCCTATAAATATAAGCCAAGGGAAAGGGTTAATTGTGGAATAATGTAGAACGAATCCTATAGTTTCTGACATGCTCCAAAATGTCCTGTATGCATGTTCCATTTTTAAACACCCACCTACTTAATATTCATGATACATTTTGTACTATTATTTCTTACATGGACTGAATGGTTTATGAAACAGTTGAGCTTCGATATCTCGAGCTCGGATAATTCGAACCTCGGATAACTCGATTCGAGGCTCGGTTCTTCCAATACTTACAATACAGAATTGCTCTAAAGTGCATTACTACTTATATCTTAGAAACACGGGTGATAGCTCAATGCAGGTCTAAAGTAATGCTGAAAGCTCCTACAGGAGATCTCAGCATTACTTTAGACATGCATTAAGCTGTGGATTTGAGAAATTGTCAAGATTAGCAATCGGATAACTCGAACTTCTGTTAACTTGAACTGATTCTCATGGTTCATTGAAGTTCGAGATATTGTAGTTCAACTGTATCTGCATGATTCAGTGAGTTTTAGACGAGCTACAAATAAAACTGGCTTTGTGCAGTTATATAATCAATAGAGACCATCACCAGCTGTTGGCTTGGAAACCCAATATAGCTCTGATCAAAACGAACAGTAAACCCCCTTAACCCATTCCTTCAAATTGACACCTTTTGACGCCTCTATAAAAGTCACTTTCTGAAACCATTGTGATAAATAGAGCATTTGCTCCACGGGAGCAAATGCTCTATTTATCACAATGGTTTCAAAACTACACAATTCTGAAATTTTCCTTTTCTCTAGTAATCTCCTTTTCGGTAGATTTATTCAAAGAGGTATGATCTAAAAATAGCATATGAGGTAATGGGTTAAACAATACATTAAAATTAGTATCGATTCCGGTCTGCAGGGACAGATGGCAGCTTAATGCAAACTTCAACCGCCTGTATAAAATATCGAATTCCGGTTATGATGGGATTTTCTGTATGCTGTTTTGTTCGTTACGTAACAAAAACTAAACAGTTCTATTTGTCATTCAATGCTGGCCACGATATTAATCAGTCATATAATCAATATATATGTGAGTCATTTCATATCGGGGTTATAAATACATTGTAGCATATGCAGGCGCTCGCGCAAGCTGTTGATATTTTCAAAAGGATTGCACACAGACCAGGCCTCACAAAACCTGATCTGGATCCAAACTGGTTGATTCTTATATGCTAACACAGGATTCCAGATAAGATGCGTAAATCTAAACATGTTCATGATCAACTTCTCTATTTCTCTACTAACAGTATAGGGTTTGGTAGAGAAATGATGGTTTTGATATTAAAAAAAATATTGGGGTACCCACCTTTATACGAGTGTAGCTCTGTAAAATGCTGCAAGCGACAGATGTGCAGACGACATATTAAGCAGCATCTCTATTTCGCTACTAAACCCTATACTGTGACCACTCTTTAGAATCGTCTCTTCGAGACGATTCTAAAGAGTGGTCACAGTATAGGGTTTGGTGGAGAAATGATATTTTGGTTGTAGCTCTGTAAAATGCTGCAGACGACAAACGTGCAGACGACATATTAAGCAGCATACAGCAATGAGCAATCTATTGGTTTCAACATGATAGCAAAGATTACAAATAGCCCTTTCAATCCTGAATATTTAGAGTGGAATAGCCCATCAATGTTTAACAACAGAGTACACTTACCACGAGGGCTTAAAGCTGCTAGAGGATTTTTGTATGACAAACAGTGCAGATCCTGATCAGAGGGTTCCTTTTGGAGCCCCATGATCTGAGTCTACACTGTTAGCAAATGTCACTGCATGCGTGCTATGGTTTAAAAAGGGTTAACCTTTACCTTGTTGAACAAAGTAGTTTTACAGGATTTCTCACCTATTACTTTTTTAAAAAATTCACGCAATAATCAATCTGTCTACAAAATGCAATTATGGTGCCAAACAGTTTGGATCCTGATGAGACGCCGAGTTACTCAGCGTCTCATCTGAATACAAACTGTTTGCATATGTATTTACTTATCCGCCCATAGCAGGCTAAATATTATCTGGTAAAACCATAAGTATAAACCTATAGATATCAGGCTCTAAATATAGAACTAGATATATTACGGTTTATATGCACGCATGGTAAACTGATCTAGGCTCTAGTTTAATTTTGAATCTTCATTAGAACCTGTCCTAAGCGGCCATCCATTTATTTAACATAGAAATGTAAAAAAAGTGACTGGTTGCTTAATGCAGGTCGAAAGTAATACCGAAAGCTCCTATTAGAGCTCCTATTGATCCGAATTAAGCTATCACCTGTCATACCGACCCATAATTATACATGTTTTAGATGACCGCTTAAGACAGGTTCTACTGTATTAAATTAATGTAGCCTACATAGAAAATATCAAATAGCAAATATATTATAAATTTTATGATCTAGTAAATGTTATACATGTACTTTTACATACATAATTTCGTTGCGTATATATTCTGCTTTCAACCCGTAACACAGGTAATGCCAACCGTTTGTACATCACTAACAACTGAACTTGTAAATCAGGTAAAATGGGTTTCCATGGTAATATCTCCTTGAGATGTTAACAGCTGGTAAGAATTAATGTTATGGTTGGCAAATTCCAATATTTCATGAGAGAAATTATGACATCATGAATATTTATTACCTGAAATTTTATAACGTAAATCTTTTCGAGGTAAATGTCTGCTTTGAAAAAACTGTAGAATCCGATCTGTATCATGTCAAAAGCAAATATAGTATACCCTGATCACAGGATCCGTCTAATCTGGGTCTACTCTATTGCAAATGCGAGAAAATCAATCTACTAAATATGCATGATGCTATTATTTTACATCAATATGCATGGAGTAACGGGTTAACCGATGTCTGTTTTTAGACGGACTGAACTACAATTCGCCCTTAATCTTTGGTCCAATCGTAACTACTCGCCGTATTCCGTCAGAGTTCGGAATATAGGTCTTATTTCGATAGAGGTATTCCGAGTGATCTTTGGTCGATAGCGAGATTGGGTTAGATGTGGGACGAACTATCCTTTACACCACAGACACCTCCTTTGTCGCTTGTTAACCCTTTCCCTTATGTAAGCGCATTTTTACGCATCTGCAAACAGAGCAGACCCAGATCAGACGGCTCCTAATACCTATATTTGCTTATGGTGTAATATAGATCTGATTCTACAGCTTCTGCCTTAGCCAAAATAGCTTGTGTTCATTTCTATTATAAAAATAATCTAATTAATGTCATGACGTCATTATTCCTAACATGAATAAACAACAGGGAAAGGGTTAAGTAGAGTACCTAGTCATAGTCTCCTTTCAGTCCGAAGGACCGCTCCGCCATCTATACATTTACTCCCCTGGGGACCGTTTCACTAAACTTCGTACGATCAAATTATCGTAAGAATTTTCGTACGAAGTTCGCAGACCTTAAATTGCGTTTCACTAAACTCGACTTCGTACGAATTTTCGTACGAATTCTTCAAATTCTTTCGTAACTTTACGATAGGGTTCCAGCCAGCACACCTATATCGGGCCGATGTCGGCCTATAAGCGTAATGACGGCAACAATTCTCGACATCGGCTTGACGTCGGGCCGATATCATTCCCACGCTATAATATGAGCAAAATATGTTTTAACTTAAAATTACCATGTACCCATATCAAACCGACGAAGTACCGATAAAAAGTTTGACACTTGTATTAAAAAAATATGCCCGATAACATACGACGTCGGCCCGATGTTGTGCCGACCAAGTTTCTCTTAAGAAGACGTAGGTCGGGCCGATGCTGGGCCGATGTCACGTTAAGACGATCAGGAACGGACTCAACGTATCAAAGAAAATAATTTTATAAATTTACTGAACAGTATAATTTCCATGAAAAAATAAGTAATTATTTTTTTTATTTTGCTAGCCATTATCAGAATATTTTTTTAAAGCTTGGCAAAATAATAAATAATATTCGCTGCGGTCTTCTGGAGTTCGTCTGCAAAAGAAGTTGGATTGAACAACTAAACACTGGGTATGTAGAAACTTTTCCTGTTTTTGTATGATAATAGATATATTTAAGATATGATCAGATACTATTATTTTTTAGGAAATGTATATAGATCCTAATTTTAAAATATCTCATTTAAAAGACTTGGCTAAGACCATAATATGCTTTCTTGAATATACTTTGTAACCGGTTTTCGCGAATGAGTGATATTTAACTGGACGTTGCCTTCTGTGTTCATGGATGGAATTTCTCTGGATTAATTTTTAAAATCAAGATTATGAATATCAAAAATGACAAGATCTAGATATTTTATTAATTTTTGCTTCATAAGTTTAGAAAAAAGGTTTTCAGGACCTGGAAAATACTGTGTCTATGCAGACTATGTCTATGTCGTATAGCCTATACTTCCGGACCAAAACCAAATCGGACAGGGTCAAATCATACCCCAATATATTGAAAAGAATGTCCCATATGATTTGTTATTGATATTACCTAGTGGCAACCGACAAAAAATAGATCTACCTAAATTCGGACAAATAAGAATAGTGTCATGCATTGATTAATCCTTTCCCTCTTCTACCTTTATTCCAAATTCCAATACCTACTGTATATTCATTAACATAATACATGTAGTTCAAATTTATATGAAATATGGAATGTGGAACATTGTAGCCCTTTAATTAGAAAGTAAAGAAACAGATCTAGCAAATTCCATTTGCAAACATAGCAGACCCTGATTGGGCGGCTGCTATAGGAGCCCTCTGATCTGGGACTTCCCTGTTTGCAAAAGCGTAAAAACACGTTTATAATTTATGAACTTGGAAAGGGTGTTACAAAATATGTTAAATAAAAATTTATCTTCTTTTACAATAATCACTAATGGATTATATCTGTAAGTGTTTAGGCGGGGCCCATGTAATTTGGGTATTTTGGGCCTGTCCATGGCACACATTTTGTAATGCGAACTAGATCTACTTCTATATTTCTTTATACCAATTGACATCAAACTTTGCATTTGCATTTTATAATCAAGTATATGTAGACTTGTTCCATTAATCTCAATGTATTGTTTTCTTTCAGGCAAATACATTTCCCATCTTCAGATGATGAAGATACATCAACTACAATCTCTCTAAGTTACCTAAACCACCCAAACCAGTTTTTAGTTCAACCCAAGTGTTACCAGTGAGTAACACCGTGCAGCCGTCAATGAGCACACCAACACCAGATCCACTCTCACCAAGACATAACAGTACGCATGCAGCCTTCGACACCCACAGAACGACACCCACAGAATTTATCCATGGTAAATATATGACAAATCCAAATGCAATGTAATTAAGAGACTTTAGAAGAGAGTTTGGTACCGGTGTGGGTGGGGGGGGGGAGTGGGGGGGGTTAAAAAGTTGTGCATTATCAGGGCGTCTTTTTAATTGCAACCTTACCAAAATCCAGTTTAGAATAACATTTTGATAATCCCATCGAGTAGAAATTTGTACCTACTCTAGATCTAGGGCAACCATCGTCCTGCTGGGAATGGAATACTAAATTTAAGTAAAGGAATTCATTTATTCAAATGCCTTATTTGTCTTTATGTTTTTAATTAATTTCCAAGAAAAAACAACTTATATACACAAAACAATTTTAATGTGGTCCTTTGAAGATTAGATTTAACAAACGACATTCATACAGAAATAAGCGTCAAATTTCAACCAATCGGTGCCAGCATTGTTTGTGACACATATACTATTAATACCCCCTGATTCGAGGTTCTGGGCCAGATAGGTTTTGCCCTTAGTTTTGCCCTGAACCCTATCGCTGCCAATGCCGGATCTGTGATTACCTATGCAAACAGTTTGGATCCAGATGAGACGCCGAGTAACTCGCCGTCTCATCAGGATCCAAACAGTTTGTTACTGTTACTATGTTTTTGAAACAAAAATGAAGAAAATCAAAAGAATGAAACTTTGTAGCAGACGACAAAGTTAGCAGACGACAGGATTTGACAGCGAAAGGGTTAATGTATGTTTGTCTGTCCATCTTTTGCTATCTGTCTGTGCTGCTATCCAGGGGCATTTATGAATCACAAACATATTTGCTTGAGGTAAACAGAAGGCGGTATTAAGCTGCTATATGTATTTTTAAACCTTTACTCCATAAATATTCATGATAGAAATGACGGTATTAGTATTAATTAGGCTAATTATTAAAATGGCATACAAACACATGAAATTTCCACCAAAGTACAAACTGTAGAATCAGAACTATATTAAAATATCATATGCAAACAGAGTAGAGCCTGATCAGACGGGCCGGTTCCTATAGGAGCCGTCTGATCTTGGTCTGCTCTGTTTGGAAAGGCTTAGAAAGGAATATTTATGGAGTATATGGTTAAATAACTGCATACTTATTGAAAAATATTGGTTCAAGTACATTGAGATAATGTACATGTATTTTGTTTTGATTTTTAGCCAGGGACATATAAGGCTGATCACAGTTCTTGAAAAAATCAGGGGGCACAGGTGAAACAACTGGGCAAGCTTGAAACAATTTACAAGGAGTTGCAGGGAATGTCAAACAGCCTGCATGTATGACCAGAAATGTCCAAAGGAAGTTTGCCTGAGGAAGTATCCAGTTTGCTTCCACTGAACAGCCATGAGGATCTCAAAACCCTAGAAAACTTTTTAGCTGATAAGCAGATGTTTTCTTCTCTGGTAAGAATAATTAATTATATCAATACCCCAACAATCTTTGTAATTTAAGATTTCCAAAGCAAATACAGTATTCTGGGTAGGGCAGAAAGGGTCAGGTAGAAACAAGCAAGTATCTGTGTACAAAATTACTACCCAATATACAAACAATGCACTGAAAAGTAGTCAATTTGTGTAAAAAAAAGGTGAAACAAAAATTCGTCAAGTCAAACCTCATTGCAATACATGGATTTGTTCCCTCTTAAATATGACTATTCATTTCCCCGAGATAAATCTCGGGATGAATATTTCAACCTGTCGCTATATATATAGATAACGGGCAATATTCAACGGAGACAAAGATCTAGATATAAGTTGTTTGATTTTGCTCGTGTTTTGGATTTTGAAGGGTTAATGAAACTGAAAAGATGTACATTTTTCTCATACTTTACCTTGTCTTAACCCTTTCCTCCGTAGCTTATTTTCAGTATTGAATACAGATGGTTGCTTGAAGCAGACTGAAAGTAAAGCAGAATGCTCATTTAGTATTCTGCTTTACTTTTAAGTCTGCTTTAAATTTCTATCTGCTAGTATATAGGAAATATTTCTTATGTTGCATATTCATGACTGTATAAAGCAGAACTTTTTTTCTTTACTGGGGGGAATAACTTGAATGTGTTAAAATGAGTATCTATGAAGTAAAGGGTTAAGGCTCGAAATACTATTTAAGATATCTTTATCTTACACATGTTTAAGATCATTCAATTATGATCTGACACTAGTTGTCACGAGATCAACATTTCTCAAATTCGTTTAGAAAAAGGGTTATTTAACTCGCCAAATAATTTTTTTCTAAATTTTAAGAACTGCTTATTTCAGAAAACAACTTGTGACAAAACCTGTACTTATGGTACATCTATATCTTAATATACTATAATCGGTGTAAGGCGGGTGCCCAGGTATCAGCAGGTAATTGCCAAAGAGCTACCTGGGTACAAAATTTATACCCTTTTCAATCCTTATTCTACAGATAATGTTCTGTTGAAAAGGTGTTGTAAAATATTTATTGTTTAACCCTTTCCTCCATAGCCAAAGTACAAATCTCCTCAATATTCAACTGGTTTAAGGTAGGTTTCTGCTAGAGCAAGATAAAAGTAAATTAGAAAGCTCCTTAAATAGGACCTTTTTGTTTCACTGTCATCTTGCTTTAAGCTACCACTTGTAATCAAAACCTTCAATGAATGTTCATAGTGATGGCTGATTTTGATTTTTTTGTCTATTTTCAGAGGCAATTAGGAGATGCAGAGGGGAGGTAACGAATGTTGAATTGGAGGTGACTGTACGTGAACGGCTACGTACTGCAAGCGACAGAGTTGGAGGTGACTGTACGTGAACGGCTACGTACTGTAAGCGACAGAGTTGGAGGTGACTGTACGTGAACGGCTACGTACTGTAAGCGACAGAGTTGGAGGTGACTTATGTGAACGGCTACGTACTGCAAGTGACAGAGTTGGAGGTGACTGTACGTGAACGGCTACTTACTGTAAGCGACAGAGTTGGAGGTGACTGTACGTGAACGGCTACGTACTGCAAGCGACAGAGTTGGAGGTGACTGTACGTGAACGGCTACGTACTGTAAGCGACAGAGTTGGAGGTGACTGTCACGAGATCAACATTTCAACTCAAGCGACAGAGTTGGAGGTGACTGTACGTGAACGGCTACGTACTGTAAGTGACAGAGTTGGAGGTGACTATACGTGAACGGCTATATACTGCAAGTGACAGAGTTGGAGGTGACTGTACGTGAACGGCTACGTACTGTAAGCGACAGAGTTGGAGGTGACTGTACGTGAACGGCTATGTACTGCAAGCGACAGAGTTGGCGGTAGGAAGAGGAGAGCGGCAGCAAACTGTCAGAGTGAAAACTGTGAATTGATTCTATAATAGGATTGGAATAGACACTTTGTAGCAATTTAGGGACATTAGGGTATTTGTTTTCAGATAAATTTATTCTGTATTTGAGCATTTGAATGTATAACAGATTTAGACTTACTTGGGATATTTTGACTATCGCACGGTCTTGTCTTGCCTTGTGACACATGGCCAGTCAGTGCTAATCACATGACGCAGGTCGGTCACATTACTCGAGGAGTTATGTACATTTAAATCTCCTTAAGTTCTATATCCTTGAGTCATGTGACCTACCTAGGTTATGTGATTCACACTGATTGACCATCCGTCACACTTGTCCTATGCAAACAGTGTAGACCCTTATCAGTGGTCTCCTTAAGAATCCCTCTGATCAGGGTCTGCACTGTTTGTGGTTTTAAACTATATTGTACAGTCAAGTCTGTCTTAAGCGACCATGCTACGAGGAAGCCTAGCGATCATTAAAGACAGGTGACTGCTTAATGCAGGTCGAAAACATTATTTTCGATCTGCATTCAGAAGTCGCCTGTCTTAGAAACTTCAAGATGACTTCTGTTTCTTTTTGATGGTTGTTTAAAACAGGTTTGACTGCATAAAACAACCCTAAATATTGAAAAAAATATTGGAAATTGGAATTGTTTATTTGAAGTTTCAGGGGTTCATGAATTAATAAATGGATGAGACTTACTTTGGATTTACTAGTTTTTTTTATTTCGTTTTTAAAAATATGGAACACACATTTGATGAATTTTTTTTGTAGGAGTGTCTATTTAACATGATTGCAGATCTGTACTTCAAGATAGCACTTGTACAACCTTGACCAGAATTCAAAATGAGGTTTCAACATTATTTTGACATCCAGCCAGTGTCATACCGATGTCTTGTGTCTTCTTAACACTTTACTCCATAACATTTTTTCAGTATTGAAGACAGATGGTTGCTCAAAGCAGGATGTAAGTAAGGCATACTACTCCTTTAGGAGCATTCTACCTTACTTTCAGCCTGCTTTAAGCTGCATCATCTGCTAGAATATGGAAATATTTCTTGTTGTGCATATTCATGACTGTATATTTTCTTGAGTGGAGGAATAGATTATATGTCTTATAATGCGCATCTATGGAGTAAAGGTTAAAGAACCCGTTGGCCCAAAATCATGTGTTTCTGATGGGCTGTAGATATCTGATTGCAAACATTGGTCCGATGTCGACCCGCTTCTCGTTTGCAACTCGTTTTGACGTTGGCCCGATGTAAGGTTTGATGTCGGCCCGATATCGTTTGAATGTCATTTTGTCATCGGCTGTAGTTCATTTTTATGTCGGGCCGACGTCAGAACTTACATCGGGCCGACGTTAAAATGCGTTGCAAAAGAGAAGCGGGTCGACATCGGGCCGCCTTAAAATCCGACATTGGACCGATATTGGAAACAATATCGGTCCAATGTCGGCCCGATTGCAGCGTGCTGCCTGGGGTAGGGGCATTCGTAAACTCCAAAAAATTCGTAAGTGTCATGGCGGCCGTCTTTGTTTTAGTTCGATTCGACCATATAATGACGAATAGAACTCCGCTCTCTTGTAAATTTAGAAGTTTAGTGCGGTCCGACAAGCCCCGAAGTACACAGTCGTGTTATGGTGCAAGTTTTAGACAATGCCGAAATGGATGTTTACTGCAACCAAGACGATGCTGAGTATTCGTGATGTCGAACCAATATTTGCTACTAAAATCTGCAATTATAGCACCATTTTAATGAGGAAAGAACATTCTAAATCACAGGTAAGTTTGCTCAAGACACTTATCAATCGTTTCCAATTTTCGAATACTTTGCATACCCCCCCCCCCCCCAAAAAAAAGACCACCCCCCCCCCCCCCCCACCCCAAAGTTCAAATGTGTGTCTGTAAATGGTGATATCGAGCTATTTTCGGTTTTAACGATATCCCGGCAGACGGCAACCATCACAAAATTAGCATACCGTACAGTCCGTACATAGATCTACACGGCTTTGCTATAAGCAAGAACACATAAACATAGTTTACATGGCAATACTTTGGAACATGTTGACAAGGCAAAACAGTTAGCAAAAGTTTACCATTCAATCAGTCCTGAAATCATCAAATGTCAAAGTCACATACTTTATATAATATTATATAATATTTGCCATAATGCTATGCAATCAGTGTAGATCTATTTCAGTAATGGTCATGTCAGATATGTCTTAACCCTTTCCTCCATGGATATTTATTTGAGAAATAATGAAAACATGCATACTAATTACTCTAGAGATGCTTTATTCTGTATAATGGCATATGAACACAGATTTTGTAGAAATCCATTTATACATGTATCATGTCATCAGCAAACAGAACAGACCCTGATCAGTTGGCTGCTATCGCAGTCCCTCATAGTCTATTTTCAGATCCAACATATTTGAATAAATCTTCGGAAAAGGAGCATTAACTAGAGAAAAGAAAAAAATCAGATTTTTGTAGTTTAGAACCATTGTGATAAATAGAAAATTTGCTCCTATAGAGCAAGTGCTCTATTTATCACAACTGTTTCAGCAGGTTACTTTTGTGGAGGCGTCAATATGAGGGAATGGGTTATAGGAGCCATCTGATCATGGTCTACTCTGTTTGCTTTTAGGCAAAGAAAGGCGTATTGATGGAGTAAAGGGTTAAAGACCCAAAACATACTTCTTTAAGTGGCTGTTGTAGAGAGGTTTATGTATTTCATCACATCTTTAACCCTTTTCCTGTTGAATATACATGTATAATGACATCATGAACATTACAGAACCAAACATTTTAAAGCAGTATTAACAAAGGAATTTTGACTGTGGCAGAAAGCATAGATTTAATCTATAATTCCATAAGCAAACAGAGCAGATCCTAATCAGACAGCTCCTGCAGGAGACATCTGATCGGATATACTCTATTTGCAAAGGCATGAAAAAGTGTTTATTTATAGGAAAGGGTTAACCCTTTACCTGCTCCGTATTCATGTGAGAAAAAATGACATCATGAGTATTTACTAGCTGAATTTTTAAAATGGCACATGTACTCAGGATTTGTTGGTATCAGTATATACTGTAGTCAGATGAATTATAATTTTATAAGCAAACAAATGCCCTTTACAGGAGCTTTCTGATCAGGGTCTACTCTGTTTGCAAAGGAGTGTCCAGGCATTTATAAAATGAGAGAAAGGGTTACACAGTCTGTGTTACCAAAGGCATCTTGGAAATATATGTTGGTCACATTTGATACTGAGTAATATTATAATGTCATTCCACAGTTGATCTTCTTGAAATATTGAACTTTAACTCATAGTTATCATTAAATTTTAAAACAGTTATTTCTGTCATCACCAAACATGGTCTGCCAAGTCCTTTGTTCATCCAAAAGTTCACTGTTACTAGAATTATCTATACCGTATAGTGTTTCCCACAGGGTCCAATGAGGGCACGGTAATTTCTGTTGAGAAGGGCATTTATACGCCCGACATACCATCTTATCAGAGCATTTTAACATTTTGCCTATTTTGAATATTATATTGTGTAATGTAGTCTTCTATACGGTGTAGAATGTTGGAAACAAGTGTACTGGTATTAGCAACCAGTGTAGACCCTGGTCAGAGAGCTCCTACAGCAGACTTCTGATCAGAGTATATACTGCTTCTCATTCAATTGTAATCCCCTTCACTGGGCCATTCGCCTACAATATTGAGCACTGCCAACACATGGCGCAATACCTGTGAGTGATACTCACAGGTGCCCATCATTCCATTTTGTTTTTTTTACATTTGTGCAATAATCGAAGCGTAAAGTGTTCATAGGTCATCAAAATACTCTCTTATATTAAACTGTATTTCCAGTTTTATGATGAAATAAAAGCCATTTATTCTCCATTCAGGCGAAAGGGTTAAACTAAAGTTATATCCCTGAAACAAAAATAAATACACGCGTACAGTAAAACCTCTCTACAACGACCACTTAATTGTGTTAATCAGTTGGTATTTTGGGCAGGTGGATGCTTAAAGAAAGGTGAAAGTAAAACAGAACGCTCCTATAGTTTTTCGTTCACCTTGCTTTAAGCAGCCACCTGCATTTAACACAAAATACGTCAGGTAATTTAGTGGTCGTTATAGAGAAGTTTTACTGTATTCGATTCAAACATTCTCACTGAGCCTTGTAAATCTTTACAGCGAAATGATTTGAGATATCATAGGTGGTCCTTATAATTTTAAATTTGCATCTATGGGTGGTTATAAACTAAGCAATGCAAATAAACAGTGTCTCCCACCCGCACGATGTTGCCTCCTCTCCAACCAGAGGTTAAAATGGGCAAATGACAAGAATCTTAGCAAAACCAATCGTTTATATTTTATGGTTATCTGAGTTGATAGTTTTACTCAACTCAGATAACCATAAAATATAAACGATTGGTTTTGCTAAGATTCTTGTCATGAGCCCATCGCAGAGGTGTATGTGAGAGTAACGAACGACAACTCTGCAAAGAGATTGATAGTAATAATGCCAGATTATATCAAACACCTGTTCCACTATTGATTTGCAGGATTGCAACACCATTCGTAAAAATGAAAGGAAGTCGTGTTTTGACAGACTATGACTGTAACAAATTAACGACTTTAGCCGCGCTTTACACGTGAATATTTGATACACAGTCTGGAATTCCGCTTCCTACAAATTTCTCAATATTTATTTATATTAAATACGCTTATCTTCTGCTAAATGATTTTTGGACCAATGCAAAAATGGAACTGTGTCCAGTCAGGCGCACAAGTTTATATTTTGGGGGCCCAACGTTCCAAAATGGTGTTGAGACGCCGGATTTGTGCATCAGGAAAACCCTGAAATCATGCTATTTGTACAGTTTCGGATATCTATAGGCGACAGTAGATTAGAAATTCATTCAAGCAGCTATTATGTGGATCTTTTTAACATTTGAAATAAAAGATTAATGAATAAATGCATGACTTATGATGGAATAAGTGTGAGGTTGGGCGCCCGTAAACCGGTTTAAACCCCCAGTGATACATGCCACGGACCGTTCCCAGGCGGGACTTCCATCGTCCCCCTATTGTTTGTTTGTTTTGTCTTTGTGTGTCTCTTTGTGTCATTTATATACATGTACATTTACTTTTTTCGTCGTGGTGCTGTTTAGGCGGTTGTGTGTTTTGTATGCGGTGTTTCCGGCATGACTCATACATGTACTTTCGTATGTTGCTTTATTAGACCTTGGTATTCTGAATAGACTTTCAAAACACAATTATTACACTGCCAGTGTTTTATTTACTTTAACCAGTGATTTCAACCTTTGTTTACATATCTACACCTGACTAGTAAGTAAAACACGGAATTGTATAGGTATTCACACAGCGGCAGCCATTTGTTCATAAAGAAAGTATTTTGTTTATCTGTGTCTGATTAAATCCATGTCTGGAGTGGTCAACATGCAGACTTTCAATTCTGCTTAAAAATCCTTTTGAAATCAAGAAAGACGAGCAACGTGTCGAATTTGAGAAGGGTCGAATGTAAGAGCGGAATATGAGAGGGGTCAAATGTAAGAGTGGATTATGATAGGGATCGAATGTATCATGAACGGTATTCGGTAACACTGTCTGTCAAGACAAACAAATAATCTGCAGTGTAATATGCAGTTGGATTTAGCTACTGCAAAGTTTAATGAACAATGTGCTTTAGTCGCCGATTACCTCATAGGCGATTTTTAGATACAACATCTTTGAAAACATCTGCCGAAAAGGAGCATTAACTATAGAAAAGAAATTGTTTAGATTTTTTGGCTTGAAACCATTGTGATAAATTATCAAAAAGGGTGGTAGTGAACAGTTTTGAATATACAGCCTCTGATTTGACGATTGGCGCTGGCTTCCGAAATCAGAGGTCTGTATTTAGAATCTATTCACTACCACCCTTTTCAAAACATGGCTGCCGCCGGAGGATACATGTTGGGAGAAAAACAAATAGTCGACAACTTGGATAGATTTCGGTAATCTTTTAAAATCTTGACGGCAGGTGTTCCCAAACACATCATAGAATTGTGTCACATGTTTTTTTCGCATGCATATCGCGTATCAGTCGTATTTTGCACTTGTATCCAATGTAAAAAGCCGGTTGCAACATCGTGTCCTAGTAGCGTTTTTCGGTCAAATTTTCGACTTTGATAAGTTCTGCATCTAAATCGGAGCTTTGTGCCATGGAAACCAATACATTTTTGGAAAGAAAAATGTATATGCTATTGATTAGTACATAGCTTTGCTTGCTAGGTCAATTATTGACGATAAAATCGGGGTTTGTTTGAGGCGTGTCAAAATGAGACCGTGGATATGGCGAGCGGAGTTCCACCCCTTTTCTTATGTATATATATGAAATCAATGACTTCGACCCAGAATGGATTTTTTTACACAGGTGAGCCATTTTGAGGTCCAGGCACACTTCAGACCCCTGTGGGCTAAACTTGTAAACAACCTCGCCATTTTCTGACACAACTGTTTTCCCGCATAATTAGTATGTTTACATGTAACAGTAAGGCACAAATCGGGAACCAGCCAGAATCACGCATTTCACGCATGATTTCCGGTGTGTGCAAAGTGGAATTTCCCAAATAAGATACACTTTTTTGCACTCGGTTACATTACCTCTGGAGTTAGCACAGAGAGTAGTCCGAAATCATATGACGTCATTGTGTTCGAAATAGCGAAACTAACTCCCGTATAAAACAGAAAGCAAATTGTTGTGTGTGTTTCGTTGACAGTTCAACGGAAGAAACTTAAAAAGACGGGGGATTTCCCAATAAGTTGTGTGCCCATTTGGTTTATAGCAGAAGTTTAGTGCCCTTATACGCAGTTCGGAATTTGCAGTTTATAGAAACTGATTTCGAAAAATTGAGGAGACATCATTCCATTTTGTTTGTTTACATTTGTTCAATAATCGAAGCGTTAAGCGGCATGAAAATAGACCATCAAATAGTCTCTGAAATTAAACTGTATTACCAGTTTTATGATAAAATAAAACTATGTGTTCTTGATTTATGCTATTTTAATATAAACTATCGAATAAGATAGTCATAAACCACCGGTTTTGCCAAAATTATTTTTATTGAACCCATCGCAGAGGTGTATGTGTGAGTAACGAAAGACAACTCTGCATGGGAATTGGATAATATGATGTTAACAATTGAGGCGCTTTGCACACAAACAGGAGAAACGGCGATACTTGACTGAGAGATCTCAAAATGGGTCTGCATTTCTCGGCTAAGTTTACAAAGTGGGGGAGGGGGGATTTTTGGCATTTGGACAGCCATCCACAGAAACTATTTGTGATATTTAGTATCCACCACCAATATTATTATTTTTAGAACCTCATCCATGCGTAGCCGCTTTTTAAAATGCCGTCCGTCCCCGGTACACATTTAAATGGAATAGTCCTCATGCAGAAACTGTAGAATCAAAGTTATAGTATACAATCCTATAGGAGTCGTCTGATTAGGGTCTACTCTGTTTGCAAACGCGTGAAAAGAAGTTTATTTAAGGGAAAGGGTCAAGGTCATATATTCTATTGTAAAATTCAGATCCATAAATACCCACGAGGGAAAGGGTTAACCCTTACTGCATGGGACGCGAGCCACTAATGTCATTTGCAAACAGTGTAGACCCAGATGAGACGACTCCTAGAGGAGCCCTTACATCAGGTATGCGCTGTGTGTCACGTTACACTTTTCTGTGGAAATATCACTTAATATTCACCGTGAGCTTGACCCGTTTGAATTCTGGAATAATCCATTTGAACATTCAGCGTAGCAATTGTTAACCCTTTACCTCAGATTAATGCTTTTAACGTTTTTGCAGAGTGGACCCAGATCAGACGCTCTTGGAGGAGCTCTTTGATAAGTTTCTACTTTGCTTGCTTGTGAAATTATACAGAACTGACTTGACAGTATCTGTCATTATCTAGAATTCCCTTGTATATAAAACACAAAGTGAAGGAGTTACAATAGTTTTGCAACAAGACCTCGAATTATTGTGTCCATGTGGTACATGTATTATAACAGTTACTCTAATTAATATTCATGATATCATTATTTCGTACATAGTTAGCACTGTTTTCTCATAATTACTGACACATGGAAACGTTTTCTCGTTTTCACATTTAATTTCTGAATAATTTTACAACAAAACAATTTCTGCCTTTTAAATGGTGTTTGTTCCTACAAATATATGAATTGATTGCCAAACAGTTTTGGGTATTGAAGAGACACCAACTAAACTCAATATTTAGCGTTGGGTTTTAGCTTTCAGTATCCATGCTTATAAAACATTTTGGTTGAGTCTGAGTTCGTTCTCAAGTTTTTGATTGGTCAGATTTGAGCCTTTGGTTCAAATCTGACCAATCAAAAGCTTGAGAACAAACTCTGACTCAATTAAAAAGCTTTATAAGCATGGACCAAGATGATACAGAAACTTTATGGAGATCTCCAAAGACGCATCTCCTATATGTCACCGTCACTTGCTACCTACATTTCCATGTTTGTTGATCGTAGTACCGTATACTTTCATTGACTTGTGATCACCAGTTTTACAGAACACGTGTTCCCCATTTACAACGTAATCAGCGAACTTAATTTCATACAGGGTCTGAAACCCGGCTTTCTCATAAATGCGCTTGGAGTAATTTGATGTTCCCTCGCCTTTTATGTACACCTTTTCTAGGTCAAAGCATTTAATCATTTCTACTGCAGCACTGAAGACCTGTTTTGCAAGACCTTGATGACGATATTTTGGGACCCATGAAATGGAACGCCTCGGAACCAGCTCCTGTCTGTCCAAAAAAGTCAGCCATTTCATTACAGTGCTGTACTAAAGTCAATATTTTGTTTATAGCCGGATCTTCGACTTTGTCGGGATCGACCTTTTGACTCGATCGGACGATGCGTGTTATACGTATTGACATTGGCTCTCCAGTGTCTGAATTGATAAGCATCGCGGACAAGTGGTCACGCAATGCCGAGAGAAACACATCCGCAAATTCAGGCGACCATTGTAAGTTTATGGACTTGCAGGCCGGCTCTTCCTGTGAATAGTATTCCATTAGTGTCAGAGCATCGTCATAATATTCTTCAGTTACCAGAACCAGCTTCCCTTCCGTAATATTGGCAGCATCTCTCGCTCCCTCGAACGCCTTTAAAGAAACAATATACATGTAACGGCTAAGATTACTATGTAAAGGAAACATAATGCAATGTGTGACATGCTTGTATATGCCTACCTAATGCAGTGGAACCCCTCTAATGCGACCAATTAATGAATAAATATGGGTGTGGTTATAAGCAAGTGGTTGCTTAATGCAGGACAAAAGTAATGCAGAGAGCTTCTCTAGGAGCTTTCCACATTACTTTCGTCCTGCATTAAGCTACCACCTACCCATAAGACGCAAACTTATACCTCGTTTCGGTGGTCGTATTAGAGGGGTTTTACTGTATTTGACCACGAAGACAATTATCCCCTTACTCCACATGGATATTCATACCAAAACTAATGGTGTCGTAAGTATTAACCGTTAGCTGCTAAGCGCGTCCAGGCATGTGCAAACAGGTTTACGCAGACGAGACGGCGAGTAACTTGGCGTCTCATCAGGTTCCAAACTGTTTGACACCCGGTCAATAGTTGCTCAAAAGCTTGAACGAATCAGAAGCAAGTGGCAACGGCAACATATCCGAACTTTAGCAGATCTCATTTTTAAAACAGGCTAAGGGTGAGTTGAATAAGGGACTGCTTTATCATAACAGAAACTGTAAAAATATTAGGTCTATATCATTTTATAAGCAAACAGGAGAGACCCAGATCAGACAGCTCCTATAGGAGCCGTCTGATCTGGGTCAACTCTGTTTACAGAGATGTAGAAATACGTATTTACGGAGTGAACGCTTTCCTTCATACAAATACGTTCCATACTGTTTTATAAGCAAGCATAGCAGACCCTGATCAGAGGGCTCAAACAGGGTACATAAATAACTAAATATGCAACAGGGAACAGGTTATGGTCAAATCTGTCATCATAATAAATGAAACATGAACAATGACTTTAAAATAATGTACAGTTAGATCTTATTACGTAATATTATGTTTTATCAAGTATGTGCAGAGGTCCAGATAAGATGCGTAAATTTAAATATTTTCAACAATAGCTCCTTTAGTTCTCCACCAAACCATTTACTGTGGTAACTCTTTAGAACTGTCTCGAAGAGATGCTTCTAAAGAGTACTCACGGTATATGGTTTAGAGAAGAACTGGGTTCATGCTTATAAAACGATTTAGTTGAGTCTGAGTTGGTTCTCGAGCTTTTGATTGGTCAGATTTGAGTTCTCAAGCTTTTGATTGGTCAAAAACTTGAGAACGAACCCAGACTCAACTAAAAGTTTTATAAGCATGGATACTAATGGTTGTAGAATTTGGGTACGCTTATGTGAAATCTGGAAGAGAAGAATTGGAGGGCTTGGTGCAAAACTATTGTAACTCCTTCACAAAGTGGAGTTGCAATACTTTTGCACCAAACCTAGATACTTTTAGGCAGATGGCTCCTTACCGTTTCCCTGTTCTACATGTATTCCAAATTTCAATACCTACTGAATATTCATGGACAATACAGTTATAATGAAATATGGAAGGTGGGTTATTGTTGCCATTTTAGAAAGTAAAGAAACAGATATTTCAAATTCCACTAACATTCAGAGCAGACCGTCCTTTAGGAGCCGTCTGATCTGGGTCTACTGTGTTTGCAAATGTGTGGAAAGGGTTAATGCAGGGTGAAGGTTATGTAGAAAGGCCCCCCCTAGAGTGATGAAAAACTTACTTTTACTTTTTGTCCAAGAGTCAACGAACTTAACATCCTGAATAAAACTATTAATAATACATGTATCACATACTCGTATTATCATCATCTATGTAGGACATCAGCTAACAAGAGCAATCCCTTATCAAACGATTAAAACGAAATGAGGGCATGTGCAAACCTCACAACTGACGGATATGGTACATCTTGGACTGGCCAAAACTGTAAACGATTAACGTGAAATAAAGGCAGATGCAAATCTCACAACTGACGGTAGGTAGGAGTGGGTTGAAACTGTTTCGAATAAAACGAAATAAATACAGGTGCAAACCTCACATTTGACGGATCTAGTGCGGCTATGACTGGGATAAAACTGTTAACGAATAAAACCGAAACGAAGGCAGGTGTAATACTCACAACTGACGGATCTGGTATAGATTAGGTGGGATAAAACTGTTTTCGCCGTTTTGTAACAAATTGACGAAGAAAGTACAATTTTAACACTTTACTCGATAAATATTCATATAAGAAGTGATGACATCATGAATATTAATAAGATTATTTTTAATAGTAGCACATGGACACAGTGTGTTGCCATAAAAGAAACTGTAGAGTCATATCTATATCATGGCATGAGCAAACAGAGGAGCAGACCGCGATTAGATGGCTCCTACAGGGTCTACTCTGTTTGCAAATGCGTAGAAAGATCAAGGCGGCGTCTGATCAGGGACTTCACTTTTTGTAACATTCTCTATATATACATTGTATGTGCTTTATTCTTTTGAAATTTGCATTTATTTATCTCATTTCATTATTGTACCGAATGATTTTACAAAATTAGTATTGCAGACGACAATTAGAAATTTGGCGCCGAAAGGGTTAACCCTTTCGCTACCAATGCCGGATCTGTGATTACCTATGCAAACAGTTTGGATCCAGATGAGACGCCAAGTAACTCAGCGTCTCATCAGGATCCAAATTGTTTGTTACTGTTACTATGTTTTTGAAACAAAAATGAAGAAAATCAAAAGAATGAAATTTTGTAGCAGACGACAAAGTTAGCAGACGACATAGTTTGGCAGCGAAAGGGTTAATTATGTCTTACATGGATATTCATGGAGTAAACGGTTATAGGTTGAAACGGTTTTCTATAAAGTGTTATCCTTGAAATGGCATTAGGCATTTTCTTTTCGATCTTTATTTTTATATAATCCATTAGTATAGTCTCTACTGACAATGTGTACTAATTGTTTTATGATATCGGTGTTGTTGTGTTTTTGTTGTTTGCTTGTTTTTGTTGTTTGTTGTTGTTGTTGTTTTGAAGACTAATGGCGTATCCAAACATGTTCTTTACAGTATGTCACCTTCACTTGTAGTCACAGTTCAACTTTATGTAATCGTTTTACCGTACACTTTCATTGACTTGTGGTCACCAGTGTTACAGAACACCTGTTCCCCATCTACATTATATTCAGAGTACTGAACTTCGTAAAGTGTCCGAAAACCGGCATTCTCGTAAATGCTCTTGGAGTAGTTCGATGTTCCCTCACCCTTTATGAACACCTTTTCTAAGTCGAAGCCTTGAACCATTTCTAATGCAGCAGTGAAGATCTTTGTTGCCAGGCCTTGATGTCGATATTCTCGGGCCGTAGAGAGGCCAAAGAAATGAAACGCCTCGGAACCAGCTCCTGTCGATCCAAAAAAGTCAGCCATTTCTCCACAGTGTTTAAAAACAGCCAAATATTTCTTTATACCCGGGTCTATGGCTTTGCCATGTTCGATTGTTTGATTTGATCGAATTATGCGTATAATGCGTATACCATTGGCTCTCCTGTGTCCGAATTGATGAGCATCAGAGACATGTTGTCACGCAGTGCCGCAAGAAACAAATTAGAATATTCAGGCGTCCATTCTAAGTTTATGGACTTGCCGGCCGGTTCGTCCTTTACAAAGGGTTCCATGAGTGTCAGGGCATCGCCATAATATTCTTCAGTGACAAGAACAAGCTTCCCTTCCGTAATATTGGAAGCATCTCTCGCTCTCTGGAACGCCTTGAAAGAAGACAATATAACTATTAGGGTACCGCGTAAAGGATATCTAATGCCACATGTGGCATGTTTATGATTGTATTAGTTTTTACTGTATGTCTTCAGAAAATACATGTAGTATTGGTACGTAAATAGTTTCGATTCTTGTGAAACTACGAACCGAACACCGTCATTGTTTTTCATTCAGCTTAGTGGATACACAATTGAAGTTCGAAAACTCGAAGTAATAATCCAGTCCTTCCAAATTTCACATACACAAACCTGTTCTAAAATGTATCGCTACACGTTTTTAGAAACATACTATATCAAATCTTAATATAGGTCTAAAGCGATGGCTGAAAACTCCTACAGGAGCTTTAGCATTACCTTAGACATGCATTAAGCCGTGAACTTGAACATTATAAATAGGTTAATAGGTTAAGTCGAAGTACTATTATCTCGAAGTAATGTGTATGGTACCTTGATGTTCGATATGTCGAAATTCAGCTGTACATGTACAGTAATGTAATTCTTGCTTACAGCGGCCATCATGCAGCCTAATCAAAGGATTTTTAACAGGTGGTAGCATGATACATGACGACAGTAATGCAGAAAGCTCCTCTAGGAGCTTACTGTATCACTTCCGTCCTGCATTAAGCATCCACCTGCTATTATAGATTAACATGTTTATTCAGCGTATTCTTGATATATAGAGGTTCTTACAAGGGTGTTCGTTACAAATTGTTTTTATGAAACGAATTTACTATAATAACATGACACTAGTTTTAGCGAATGTAATATTCATTATAGTAAACGAGTTTCATGAAAACAACTTATAATAAACACTAATGTAAGATTCTATTCATCACATTAAAAGTAGAAAGTGCCATAGAAAAGGAAACAGATTCTATCCAACGGCTGTTCGGCCATTGTTTACAGCGCAGTACAGCCAGATTAAAACTATTCATCTGCATGAAAAATGCACTAGTGCATTTCCGCGATTTACGGCACTCTATTTCGGCAATCCCACACGGCAGATCATGTGATAAAAATAGGTTATACTCTAGGGACACGACATTAACATCGCTCACTACTAAAGCCTCGAGCAGTGTCCAGTCCCAATGAAGTCAGTTGGTTGACAAAGTCTGTAGTACACGGTCGGACGAAAGCTCCCAAGCAAGGTACGCTTTTAAATGTTTGGTTTGAAATTGAAAAGTTTAAATCAATCATAATAAGGTTATACTCTACATGTACTTGTAGATTACTGCATATGGTTAGGTGCTCACTAGCGCTAACTACTGTACATCTTTCATCTTTGTACAGAGCCGCATTTCAAAATGGAAGATTAACACATGTAGGAAACGTTTGCTAAAGAAGAAACAGTAAAGTCGGATATATATATTATTCTAAAAGCAAACAGAGCAGACACTGATCAGACGGCTCCTAGAGGAGCCGTCTGATCTGGGTCTACACTGTTTGCAAAGGCGTAGAAAGGCATGTATATGGAGTACAGATTCAAAGTAGAGCCAAAGATCAGTTCTCACACATACTCGGTATTCTTCAGAGATTAGATGGCATCAAGAGTATTTATCTTGCACACGCGTACTGTTAGATTTGACGTCACACGCGTACTAATAGATTTGACGTCACTGACAAAAACAACGTCAAACGACATCAGACACTCGTATGTAGCATAGTGCGAGGCGTT
Source organism: Azorinus chamasolen (assembly GCA_963576725.1). Taxonomy (NCBI): domain Eukaryota; kingdom Metazoa; phylum Mollusca; class Bivalvia; order Cardiida; family Solecurtidae; genus Azorinus; species Azorinus chamasolen. The sequence goes on along the minus strand of OY755241.1, from coordinate 14,921,703 downwards.
TCACAGAATGCCTGCAGCCCTGCAGGACCTGCTGCTGTCACGTGACAGATGAATTCACAATAGGGAGGGTGTGTTATGACGGCCCCAAGAACAATGGATTGCCTTTGAACAATAGAGGGTTTCTTTTAGCAAGATTGATATAGTTTAACATTAACATCTGCTTTGTATGTATGTCTTCTAGATCTGCTTTGTTTGTATGTTTTATTTTTTCTGTGATGCTTGTTTAAATACCACAAGCCGTGGTTCGTGTGGTTCGTGCGCTTTTTAGTAAATGCTTGCAATTGTGCTTGTTTTTTATGTGTAGTTTTAACTTTGCAAGCTTGTTCATATTTGTTTTTACTTGTTAACTGTTGATTTACGTTTGTTTTGTCGGAATAAAAGTCCTATAGGGCTTATGTTGTATTGTTTGCTGTATCCCGTCTATGTCTATTGTCTATGTGTATCCCACATTCCATACAGGGTATCGTATGACGGCTGCCGTCACGTGACCCGTGACGTCACAATAGGGAAGTCGACACGGTCAGTGACCGTGACATAATAGACTAGAACATTCCATAGAAGGCGCCCGGGTGATACCGGCCATCCCACATTCCACAGAGGGTATCGTATGGCTGCTGCCATTTGTTAACACATGAGATAGGCATTCATTTGTATTGGACGAGTTTTCAAACGAGACCTTGGAGAAATGAATAGTGTTATGCCTGGATGTGTGTACAATTTCATATTAACACATTCGGCGCCAAATGTCTACTTGTCGTCTGCATTCCACATTTTGTTTAATCATTCGATACAATAATGACATGAGATAAATAAATGCAATTTTCAAAAGAATAAAGCACATACATGTATATAAAAAGAGAATGAGACAAAAAGTGATGTCCTTGATAAGACGCCGCCTTAAAAAACGGCGTCTGATCGGGGACTGCACCATTTGTCGTGGTGCATTTATGCGCCTTCGGTGGTGAAAGGGTTGAATGACAATCCGTACTATAATGCTATATAAGATTCGAAATTGTTTTAAGACTTGCTCGATTATTTCCCCGTCAACCCCTAAGATCTGAACACTCGTTAGGGTCAGCTAATTGGATTTGAAATACGATTATTTATTTACAACTCTGTAATAGATACTAGTAAATGACAGTAAATGGTCATTGTACAGTGGAACCTGTCTTAAGCGGCCATCAAACGGAAGCCTAACTATGGATCTGTAAGGCATGTGACAGCTTAATTCAGGTAAAACATTGCATTTATTCCCAGAGGTCCAAATAAGATAAGAAAATTAAAACATTTTCAAGAATAAACTCTTTGTTTCTCAACCAAATCCTATGTTGTGACCACTCTTTAGGATCGTCTCCAAGAGACGATTCTAAAGAGTGGTCGCATCACAGGGTTTTGTGGAAAAATAACAATTTAGTTCTTGAGTACACACCTTTATCTTTTCACTGCTTATCCTGCACTCACGACACTTTCGCCGCATATGCAGATTGGATCCATATGAATCATCAAGTACCTATGCATTCCAACAGGATCCAGAACCAGGCTGTTTGACTGACACTTATTCAATAGTTTATCGCAAGCTTGTGCCATGATCAGTAATTTCGCAAAAGCTGGAACGAAACGGAGGTAGTCCAAATGAACAGATCCAAATGTGAGCCGATTTTATGTTTACTACTTTAATGCGTACATTAAAACATTTTAAAGAATAACTTCTTTATTTCTCCATCAAACGCCCTGTGTGGCCATTCTTTAGAGTCGTCTCGAAGAGACGATTCTAAAGAATGGTCATAACAAAGGGTTGGTTGAGAAATGAAACTTTTAGTATTTTAGGCACATGTATCTGTATCTCTGAAAGCTTAAAGGTAGTCAAAATGAAAAGATCCAGATGTGAGCAGGTATTATTTTTTAATATTTTAAAAATGGGTAATTCAGACGAAAACTCACCTTTTGTTTTTGCCTGAGAGTAAGTGTGCTTAACATCCTAAATATTAAGTCAGAACGAAATGCCAGGTGTAACTCATATACAAGTATAAAATCATCAAATTTCGACTGTGCATATATAGGAGACCAGCCAACCATGATAATGTCACTGCAATGGCCCCTTATCTAACAGATGACACGAAATGCAAGTTTCACACAAGTTTCGGGAACAAATTTAAACCAAATGATTAAGTTGCATTTAAAAAGTAACAAACCAGGTACAATTTTGTGCGGGAAACATGCATTTATGGCACTATTCGTATTAACATGAGAAGGAAGAAAATACATTTAAACTAGCCATGAAACAGATTAAGTCCGTCTATACAAAAATATAGTATTTTCCTGCTCAACACGTGTTTTTACGCAACACTTAACAAGCGAAGTTTTATCCAAGCGTACAATAAATATCTATTGATAAATTCATATAGTGCACACATATACCTCTACGATATAGAGAAAACACAATTCAGATGGTGGTAATGTTTCAGTGGAGGAGAGAAGGAACGCCTTAGATATTGGTAGTAATGTTTCAGGCGAGGAGAGAATGGACAATTTAGATGGTGGTAATGTTTAAAGCGCGTAGAGAGTAGTAACATGGTGTAACATGGAGTAGTAACACGTAGTATGGTGGTTATATTCCAGAGGAGTAGAGTAGGAGCATTTGGGGTTGTTCAGGCAAGGAGATTATGGACGCTTTAGATAGTGGTATGATTCAGGCAAGAAGAGTAGGAACGCTTTATATAGTGGTAAGGATTGCGGCAAGGAGAATAAGAACGTTTTAGATAGTGGTAAGGATTCAGGCAAGAATAGTAGGAACGCTTTAGATAGTGGTAAGGATTCAGTCAAGGATGGTAGGAACGCCGTGGATAGTGGTAATGATTCAGACAAGAAGGGTAGGAACGTTTTAGATAGTGGTAAGGATTCGGGTAAGGATAGTAGGAACGCTTTAGATAGTGGTAATGAACGGAACGCCTTAGATAATGGTAATGTTTCAGGTAAGGAGAGAACGTAACGCTTTAGATAGTGGTAAGGATTCAGGTAAAGAGAGAAGTAACGCTTTATATCGTGGTAATATTTCAGGAAAGGGGAGTAGGAACGCTTTAGATAGTGGTAATGATTCAGGCAAGAATAGTAGGAACGCTTTAGATATGTAATGATTCAGGCAAGGAGAGTAGGTACGCTTTATATAGTGGTAATGATTCAGGCAAAAAAGAGTAGGAACGCTTTTCATAGTGGTAAGGATTGCGGCTAGGAGAGTAGGACCGTTTTAGATAGTGATAAGGATTCAGGCAAGAAGAGTAGGAACGCTTTAGATAGTGGTAATGATTCAGTTAAGAAGAGTAGGAACGGAACGCTTTAGATAATGGTAATGTTTCAGGTAAGGAGAGAACGTAACTGTTCAGATAGTGGTAAGGATTCGGGCAATTATGCTATAAATGCCTGAATCGTTTAAGGGCGAGGAAAGTTGGAGCACTTAAGGTCGTAGTTAATGCTCCAGGTAAAGAGTGTAGGAACGCTTTAGATAGTGGTAATGATTTAGGCGAGGGGGGTAGGAACGCTTTAGATAAATGTAATGTTTCAGGCGAGCAGAGTAGAAACACTTTAGACGGAGGTAATGTTTCAGCCGATGAGGGTAGGAACACTTTAGATACTGGTAATGTTTCAGCTGCGAGGAGAGTGGGAACACTTTAGATTGTGGTATTGTTTCAGGCGCGGAGAGTATAAACACTTTATATGGAGGTATTGTTTCAAAGGCGTGGAGAGTAGGAACACTTTAGATGGGGGTAATGTTTTAAGGGCGAAGAGAGTATGAACACTAATGGCTTTCCCTTCTTTACAGTTGTTCTCCAGATCATTTATCTTGCGTAATAAATGTCAAATCGACCAGATAAAACCATGCTGACGGGACGATAGCTAAATTACGTATGAATGCATACATTAACACGCGGTAGGAATCGGAATAGGCCTATTGTTATCAGATCCCTTAGTTTACGCTAAAACATGTCAGAGATCGCGTGCACGGTTCATTAAGGGACGTGACCAAGCTAGCTTTCTATTTTAACAATTTCTAGTTTAGTTTCTAAATCGAAAAGTGTGCACCTTTTCGGGGTTACTTACGAACGGCATTAACCTCGCCCGGGAAAATTTAATTTTATTCAGTGAGTGGCATCCGCCACAATTTTGATGTGTGTTCGGAAATCCGACACTAATACAATTATATAATTTATTAGTTCTACATTTTTATTACAGAACTTGATTTGGATTTTCACGCTGGACATTTATCTGGATACTTAATTTATACGGATGAAATTTACCACTGTTTATGTCATCTTATATATGTAGAAATATTCTGATTACAATACTGGGAACAAAACATGTCTGGTGTATTTCCTGAGCGCCCGACAAATGATAGATGTATCAACTCGATACTGCCAATTCAGATACAGTTACTTACGAAACCAATTCAATACTATGCATAAACAGAGATCCAGATAAGATGCTTAAATTAAAACATTTTCAACAATCTCCACCAAACCCTATACTGTGACCACTCTTTAGAATCGAAGAGACGATTCTAAAGAGTGGTCACATTATAGGGTTTGTTTGAGAAATGAAGCATTTGAGTACGCACCGTTATCTGTAGATCTGATTAAACATGTTCGTCTGTGTGTCGTTGTATAGTTGGGTGTATTTGCTTCGCCAAAGGGAAACAACTACACACAGGGATACAACGCCACATATTTTTTCAGATCTTTTATACCATTTGTTTGTTCACTATATATGTATATACACTAATGCACTGTTTGTATCCATTTATATGAATGCTCTCCTTTTCTCGCTTCCCAGTCGTGCTAGATAAGCTGAGTCACTAAAAATAGCCGTACAAGAAATCCTTATCTGGAACACCCCGTGACTAGTGTATTCATACGCGCGATTGGGTAAAATCAATACAAGGGAAGGACTTCTTACAGAATTATACCAACATTTCTATAAATTATGTAACTGTGTTTCAGGAAAGTATTCTTAATTTCAGGTTAGATTATTATGCAAAATATAAATAACCATCGTTCCAGATATTATGGCCTTCGACCGATATTCATTTAGCCCCTCACTGCTGTTGTTCGAATCCCGGCTTGTGCACTTGGACTTTTCATGTGATGAAACCTTCCTGCTGTCTGGCGGTAGGTCAGCGGTTCTACTCAGGTGTTCTTTTGTGCACGAAACAAAGCAGTTTGTTCCGTACATGGAAAAAAACGGATGAGGTCCTCATTCAATCGTAATTAGCTGGTTGTGGCGCCAGAAATACTGTTAAAGTCACCTAAACCCCGATACAAATAAAACAAAAAACATTTCGAAAAAGTTTCATTGTTAAGTAGTAGCAGAAATGAGCTACCATATAAACACTATTTGCAAGATTTATGCAATCACAGGATACCGGCCGTCTAGGTAAATGGCGCCCGCGTGACCCCTTCTTAAACGAATGAATGGAAATGGAGACGTTACAACGCTTCGAGGGCTATATATACTCGCGTACAGCAAATTACATACGCATGTGTGAGTATTTTAAATACATGACACATGACTGATGCAAATTTTACTGAAACAAAACTAAACCGTTTGTTGTGCAATTTTATATAGAAAAAAGAAAACTAAGAAAATAAATGTTGTACTAGTGTAAAGCAGATTAACAGGGGTGATAAAATAGTGTTGGTAGCGTACACTAGGGCCTGTCTTAAGCGGGCTTTAACTTGAGGTCTGATTGTGGGTATATAAGGAAGATGGTAGCTTAACGCAGGTCAAAGTAATGCAGAAAGCTCCTATAGGAGCTTTCTGCATTACTTTTGCCCTGCATTAAGCAATCTGCTGTTTAAGATTTACATGTTTACATGATTGGCCGCCTAGGATAGGTTCTACTGTATGTACTCACTAAAAGTAGGTTGTCGTATATTATTGACAGAGCGGTGTATAAAATTATGCAGGTATGCAATATATGTATCTTACCTCATGATGTTGTTATCACTTATTCAATAGTGTCTCGTAGATAAGATTAAATTGCATACATTGAAAGGGACCGCATATGGGTTGGGAAATCGGCGAACCGGTAGTTGGAGTCCTTGTATATTAAATAACACTAAATCGACCAAATCCATTTTTTTGGACTTTTTTAGACCATCTAGACCCACGAACAGTATACCAAGATGTGTGGGGGCTGGAAAAGCCCTCTCACCAGGTCTGCACTGTTTGTAATGTATCCATTTTCCCTTTAAAAAACATGAATATTTACGGCAAGGTTATCTTGTCTGAAATCTGGAACATTTGAAAAGTCAGCGTTTAACCTTTTACTCCATAAATAAGCTTTTCTACCATTTGCAAAGAGAGTAAACCCAGATCTGCCCTGTTTGCTTATGATATAATTTAGATATCTACTGTTTCTGTCTTGACCAAAGTGTCTTGTATCCATGTGCTATTATAACAATTAATCTAACTGATAATCATGGGTTCATTATTTCTTACATGCATATTCATGGAGTAAAGGGTTAAAGGTTTAAACGGTTTTTCGAGAAAGTGTTATTAATGAAATGGTACAGTGAGACTCTTAGGCTTTTATTCGATCTTTATCTTTACAACTGTCATTATTGTTTTCCTTCTACGAGTTTGTTGACGGTAAATGCTTTATGACATCGGTGTTGTTGTTTTGTTTTGTTTTGTTGGTTTTTTTGGTTTTTTGGGGGGGGTTTTTTGGGGGGGGGCGTTGTTGTGGCGTTTCCAAAGATGTTATTTACAGTATATCACCTTCACTTGTAGTCACAGTTCAACTTTTTGTAATCGTTTTACCGTAAACTTTCATTGATTTGTGGTCACCAGTGTTGCAGATCACCTGTTCCCCATCCACTATATACTCAGAGTACTGAACTTCGTAGAGTGTCCGAAAACCGGCTTTCTCGTAAATGCTCTTGGAGTAGTTCGATGTTCCCTCGCCTTTTATGTACACATTTTCTAAGTCGAAGCCTTGAACCATTTCTATTGCAGCAGTGAAGATCTTTGTTGCCAGGCCTTGATGTCGATATTTTGGGGCTGTAGAGAGGCCAAAGAAGTGAAACGCCTCGGCACCAGCTCCTGTTGATCCAAAAAAGTCGGCCATGTCGTCACAGTGTTTTATAAGAGCCAAAAATTTCTTTATACCCGGAATTTCAGCTTTGTCAGGATCGACCGTTTGTTTCGATCTGGCGATGCGTATTATGCGTATGGCCATTGGCTCTCCTGTGTCTGAATTGATGAGCATCAGAGACATATTGTCACGCAGTGACGCAAGAAACAAATCAGAATATTCAGACGTCCATTCTAAGTTTAAGGACTTGCTGACCGGTTCGTCATTTGAAAAGTATTTCATCAGTGTCAGCGCATCGTCATAATAGTCTTCAGTAACAAGAACAAGCTTCCCTTCCGTAATATTGGCAGCATCTCTCGCTCTCTCAAACGCCTTGAAAGAAGAAAAATTCAATATAACAGAGTACCTGGTAACGGATATCTAATGCTACATATGACATGCTTTTGGCTTTTTTAGTTTTTGCTGTATGTCTTCACAAAATAATATAAGTACGTAAAATAGTTTCGATTCTGGTGAAACCACGAACTGAACGGCTTAATTGTTTTCCAGCGATTCGTTCAATTTAGTAGATATACAGTTAAACTTCGATATCTCGAACTCGGATAACTCGCACGTCGGGGTAACTAGGAGTAATAATCCGGTCCTTCCAAAATTTACAATACAAAATTGTTCTTAAATGTATCACTGCGCATGTCTAGAAACACGTGTGACAGCTTAATGTAGGTCTAGAGTAATACTGAAAGCTCATGTAGGAGCTGTCAGCATTACTTTAAACCTGCATTAAGCTGTGAACTAGAGAAATTGTCAAGATTAGAAATGGGATAAGTCGAATATTGTTATCTCCAAGTTATTTGTATGGTCCGTTGAAGTTCGATATATCGAAATAATTCAGCTATACATGATTACATGTAGTAATTCTTGTTTACGGTGACCATAATGCAGCCTAATAATAGGTTGTTTCTTTTTAAACAGGTGATCGGTTGATGCATGATGAAAGTAATGCAGAAATCTCTTCTAAGAGCGTATTACATTCGCCCTGCATTAAGCATCCATCTGCTCTTATAGATCCCTATGCTTTTGTTGCTATATAGAGGATCTTAAATGGGTGTTCATTACAAATTGTTTTTATTAAACGAGTTTACTATAATAATATGACACGAGCTTTAGCGAATTCAATATTCATTATAGTAAACGAGTTTCATGAAAGCAACTTGTAATAAACACGAATGTAAGATTCTTTTTATCACATAACACTTAACAATTAACACATGAAACTTTTGCCAAAGCATAAACAGTAGATCAGATCTATATTATTCCAAATGTAAACAGAGCAGACACTGACCAGGCGGCTCCTAATTGTCGTCTGCAATCCAAGTTTGTTAAACCACTCAGTAAAATAAGGAAATGAGATAAATAAATGCAAATTTCAAAGGAATAAAACACATATATAGAAACAGAGATTGAGACAAATAGTGAAGCCCCTGATCAGACGCCTTGAAAAGACTGCTTCTGATCTGGGACTGCACTATTTGTCGTGGTGCATTTATGCGACTGCGGTGGTGAAAGGGTTAAGAGTTGTTATCTTTCACATACGTACTATTAGATTTGACGTCACTGAAATACAATGTTCATCGAACGACATAAGAAACTCGTAAGTAGTATGGTGCGAGGCGTTTCACAGAATGACTGCAACCCTGCAGGACCTGCTGCTGTCACGTGACATATGACGTCACAATAGGTAGGGTATCGTCTGACGGCTCAAGAAGTATGGGTGACCTAGAAATATAGAGGTCACGCTGACCAACCTACATTCCGTAGAGGGTATCGTCTGACAGCTGCAGTCACTGTGAAACGCATCCCACTATACTATTCTCGTATAAGAATATGAACGTCATTAACATTTTACGCTGAGTATCACTTATTTTGCACACAAATAACATTCGTTAGCATCAATGTACGACCTCAGCCCTTTCGCCTCGGAATAAGGTTCGTCTGCTGAGACTGTCGTCTGTTTCAGATTTCAAAGAATTGCTTTCCATTTACATTTCCAAACCCATACCCAGGGCTAAATAGCTTGGTCCTGATAATATTAGTTATGCATTGCTTAGTGTCCCTAATATGGACTATACACTGCCAGCAAATATTTATATGGGACGAGGCTGGCAGTGAATAGTCCATATTAGGGACACTAAGCACTGCATAACGAATTTATCTTACCGACTACCTTTAAGTTCAACTATTTATACGCATGTTTGCATCATAGGCCTACATGTACGGCTTTCCTTGGGGAAACAAGGGAATTAACTCTTGCAAACTTGATATTACAACAAGAGAAGAGTAGATTACTTCCCTTTATAGAATTAAAGAACATATTTTGTATTCGCCTCAAATCTCGTTTATATATATTTTGTTGTTTTCTTTTTTATCATTGTAAAACTAATTAATGTTTATATTTCAACTCCAATTAAAGCATAGATTATATGCATGCATTTTTTAAAACTGTAAGTATAAATATAAAATATTATTATAAATAAGAGGAAAGCATATGGCGGTCAAATAAGGGGAGTAACTCTTGTAAAGCCATTATAAAGATTTTAGTACCCCATAAGGAATCTATGGCGGTTTCTATGACCTCTATTATTAACCAATGGAATGACAAGAATTTTGTAGGAGGTAAGATAAGATGTCAATATACTCGGCTTCCCATGTGATCCAGACATTGCCATTGTCATCATGGATTCCCCTATGGCGGTGAAAAATCACTTTTTGGTCGATAGTTCAGTCATTTGTGATTAAAAGTCTGATATTTGTTAACACATGGGATACACTTGCAATTGAATGAGACTTTGGCGAAATGAATAGTTTAATGCCTGAACGTGTCAACAATTTCATATTAAATGACAACCCGTACTAGAATGTTAGGTAAGATTCGTAACTGATTCAAGACTTGCTCGTTTATTTCTCCGTCAACCCCTAAGATCTAGACACACGTTAGGGTCAGCTAATTTGATTTGAAATACGTTTGTTTATTAATAGATACTATAGTTCGATTTTGACCCGTGAGCTGTGACCTTTAGGATCAGTCCACCAGTAGAGGTAAAACTCGTCACAAACAATTTATTTGTTTCGGAGTTACCTGTGGTTATACAGACAAGAAAAAAGCATATACGAGTAAAACTCTCTATAACGGCCGCTAAATTGTGTTAATTAGTTGGTATTTAGGGCAGGTGGCTGCTTAAAGCAAGGTGAAAGTAAAACAGAACGCTCCTCTAGGAGCTTTCTGCATGGCTTTCACTCTGCATTACGCAGCCACCTGTCTACAAAGACATACATTCTTCATTACTTCATTACTTAAAGTTCGTAGTATTGAGTTTTTACAGTATAAAAATTGGCTCTCAAACTTTAAGAATCGAATTAATCACTATGAATATTAATTGCTATGACTCATGCATTTGGTGCATTGTTTTGCAATTTTGCATTACATTTTAATCCTTATTACCAGATGTCTAAAAATGATGCGCAAATTAAAACATTTTCAAGAATAACTTCTTTATTTTTGCACCAATCTCTTCGAGACGATTATAAAGAGAGGTCACAACACAGGATTTTATGGAGAAATAACGATTTTAGCACTCGATTACGCTCCTTTATCTTATTTTCTGCTTATCCCGAACTCGAGACACTTTCGTCGCTTTTGCAGACATATTGGATCCATATGAATCATTGAGAAACTATAAATTCCAAAAGGATCTGGATCCAGGCTGTTTGACGTTTAATCAATAGTTGCACAGTGATAATTGATCAATATTTTCTCAAAAGCTCAGAGATCCAGATAAAATGTGTAAATTAAAACATTTTCAATATTAAATTATTTATTCCTCAACCAAACTCGAAGAGATTATTCTAAAGAGTGGTCACAACATAGGGTTTGGTGGAGAAATGACAATTTTAGTATTTGAGTACGCACCTATATATGTAGTCTCTGAAAGCTGGAACGAAACGGATTTATTCAAAATGAACAGATCCAAATGTGAGCAGATGTTCTTGTTTTATAACTTAAAATGGGTAATTCAGAAGAAAACTAACCTTTCGTTTTTGCTCTAGAGTAAATGCAGTTAACATCCTTAATATTAAGTCAGAACAAAATGCCAGGTGTAAACCATATACGAGTATGATATATGAAACAAATTTGATTACTGCTCATATGCAGAAGACCAGCTAACCATGACACTACAATGCCCCTTATCAAACAGATGGAACGAACACACTGCAGCTTTCACAAGTTTGAGGAACAAAATTAAACTAAATGGTTATCGCATTTTAAACGTGACAGACCATGCACAATTGTGTGTAGAAAACACGAATTTATGGCACTATATGTATTAACACGAGAAGAAAGAAAACAAAGTTAAACTAGCCATGAGACAGATTAATAAATTCGTCTATAAAAAATATATTGCATGTATTACAGGTTTTTATGCAACATTTCACAAGCGTATTTATATTATATAGTGAAGACGACTTCAGGTTTCCATAACGGGTAAAAATGGTCTGAGCAATACCCTTTCTATGCTTTTGCAAACAGTAAAGACCCAGATCAGATGGGTCCTATAGGAGCCGTCTCATTAGAATCTGCTATATTTCCTTATGATATTATAATTAATAAAGATATGACTTGACAGTTTCTGCCACGGCCAAACATTCATGTGTCCATGAGCTATCATAATAATCAATCTAATTAATATTCATGGTGTAATTATTTCTTAACCTGAATATTCATGGTGTTATGGGTTAAGTACATATACACATCAAGGTTGTTCATCTGTGACAGTTTGGAGTAAATCCTCCCATTGGTGTGGTGTATGAGGAGTTGGACGCAAATTGTGGGATGTAAGAAGGGATGGACAAGAGCAAGGTTGTATGCCTCCAACCATGTGTGTGTGTGTGTGTGTCGGGGGGGGGGGGCATAACTATTTGCTATATTGTCTTAACAAGATACTTCAGTCTTATTGCTCGACTTTCATCAGCTGTTGTAAGAAATGGTCAGCAAGTGTAGTGGGACCGTTTGAGTAATGAAATTTCAAAGATAAGAATCATCCAGAACAACATTTAATTTTACAGTTTATGCCATGGCCAAACATTTATGCATTCAAATGCCATTATAAAAAACAAGAGGGCCATTGGCCCTATGTCGTTCACCTGAGTTACAGTTATATATTGACAATGTTAATTTTTCAGTGGTCAACATTTCTAGCAGATGACAGAAACTTAGTGTTAACCCTTTTACTGCTGAATCAACTTGAAACTAAAACTGACACATAGTTTGGATGGTTTGTTCCCACTTTGCCAACCTTTTTATTTAAATGTACATCCATATTGTTCAAAAATTGATATGAAATGTATGAAAAAACACACTCGAGAAATAGTTCGTTGAGACTAATTCCAAACCGAAACTGTTCTGCATTCGGCAAACACAAATTAATACATCCATTACTTTTGGCTCGTTTGATTTTACTGGAATATAATCTGGCCGTGAATTGTCTGATTCGTTTCTGCAAAATATGGGTGCGATATTCTAGTATGCTTTCTATTTCAATTATTTGTTGTTCAAAACGTAAGATTTCTTATATTGAAACACGGAACACCCGTTAAACACAAGACACACACACAATAAGTTACTAGGTTGCATAAGTTGTATCAAGTTTGGATACGTTTGTGCACATTGTTAGTGAATCCATCTTCATTTCGATGCTATGTTTTAGGTTCCGATTCTAATTCCTAATCGATTTTGTTTTCAGTTTCACACCAGTCTAAATTTTAGTTATCAGAAATCTACTGGAAACGACAAACAAAACCTATTGATTCTGTTATGAGAATAGTCTTCACTGATCTTCTTATGATTCCTGCATAGATCTATATAAATATTGTGCTGGCAGACGAAAGAATTGAGGGGTTTTATTTACTTAATACATCTAATATCAATTCAGCCAGGTGAGCTGTAAAGTTAGAAGTTTTCTCTATTATTTAGTCTTGGTTCGGCAGCTTAAAATGTACGTTTTAACCAGTTTCAATAGTCATTCGAATAATACGTGTATGGTTGTTTTATTACGCTTATGCTTAATATTTTACTGTGTAAAAATCTACCTGTGTACATGTTTTGTCGTTCTGCTTGATACACATGTACTACATATTTAGGTGTTGCTCAATCGATTCACTGACATGATTTACCTGTATCCTATGGATGAAAAAAGATAATCCAATTTTTTTCTAAAAACGTAGATATAGGTGTAAATCAGTTTTGGTTCTGGTTTGATAATGAGATATTGGGCGTCTGTTCTGGATCTAAACTGTTGTTAACGTCATGGCAACCGAATTCTGGGAGTGAAGGGGTTTACGAATTAAATTAATCAATATTATTAAAGAAGCGTACATGTACGTGATTTATCTTAACCTCAAACCACGGACCTCGTACACCCACATTCTTTCGTTAAACGGATATGTCTAAACCAAAGTGTCGCCTGCTTAAATTCCATGACCAATTCCTTATTTGGAGATAGGTCACAATTTTCCGATTGTAAATTGTATTTACTATTAAACCCTTCCATGTCAAACTTGAAAACTCTAATGTTTGCAAACAGTTTGGATCCTGATCAGACGCCGTGTCTGATAAGGATCCAAACCATTTGACACTCATATTAAAGTTTCTTAAAACCCATTCCTCCATACATGTAGGCTCTATTTGGATCCAACCTCTTTGAATAAATCTACCGAAAATGAGTATTAAGTAGATGAAATTATTGTTTTTAGAATTTTGTAATTTGAAACCATTGTGATAAATAGAGCATATGCTCCTATACATGTAGGAGCAAATGCTCTTTTTATCACATTGGTTTCAACAGGTGACTTTTACAGAGGCGTAGAAAGGAGTATTTATGGAGGAAAGGGTTAAGTAAAAACTATCATAAAATTCCAAGTTTTTATAAAGAAAAGTAGATGAAACATTTAAGCAGACAATGATTTGGCAGTGACTATGTTAGACGGATTATTACGTCATAATGACAGTGAAGGGGTTTATAACATACAGTACAACCTCTCCACAACGGCCCTCTGCACAGCAAACACCTCCTTTCAATAACACTTTAAATGAATCCCCAAAACTTACAGTGGAACCTCTCCACATCGATACAAATAAAATGTCTGTTTTAAGGCAGGTGGCAGATTAATGCAGGATAAAAGTACCTTTGTCCTGCATTAAGCAGCCACCTGTATTCAAAAGATCCCAGGTATTCCTTACTGGGTTGTCTCTTGAGAGTGATTTGCCATGAAACTCCGATGAGCAACAATCTCTCTACAACGACAATACAGAAGTTCATATCCCCCAGAGTGTTGCTTTGCAGAGGTTATACTGTAGCTATCATTTATTAATAAATACGTACAGCAAAATATGTCCCTCATACGCCAACTTTCTTTCTTTTTAAAAGGATATTTCTTAATTTAAATGCCAATTGCTGGTTTAAAAGTAAGCCGGTGGTCTAATATTCGATGCGTTAAAAATGTAACTGCCCCTGATAAAAACAAAATTACAGCTAAACCTTATAAAACGAACCCTGTGACCATACCGAGAAAATGACCTGGTTAGAGAGGTTCTCAACCCGGTATAGCGAAGTAAAATAACAATTCAAAACAGTTGAATTGGCTGTCATTTAAAAAAGGTGGCAACAAACCACAGGATACATGTAACTCCAATATCGGTTTAGAAAGATTATCGGTTGAGGGGCGATTGTTAACAACCATTCTTAAAAAATGTTGATTTGACGTTCGTTTAAAACAGATGACAGCTAATTGCAGAATTGAAGTAATTTAGAAAGTTCCTTACTCTTTCTGCATTACCGATTTCCTGTGTAATCAACCATCTGTTTTTAGAATAATGTAGGTATTTTCTTTTTTATCCTTTGCGAGCAAGAGGAGCAAGTAAAATAAAACAAGAGAGTCGTCACGGGTGACAAATGCCCCCAAAGTGTTTGACACCGAAATGCATTTTGGCGGAAAAACAATACAATGTAATGCAGGTGTAACATGAAATTTTGATGCTGTTAAAAATGACACAGGAGTCAGTTCTTAACATTAGAAACAGAACCTTTGACGATTATGATAGCGAAGAAAAGAGCCAAGGGTCAAAACTTAGTTAAAAAGGACCCTACGTCATTCTCAACGTTAAAAAGGACCCTGGGTTGATTGTCAACGTTTAATGTATAGGAGATATGCTCTGGACAAGATTTTGTATCTGGTAAGGTATAGGAGATATGCTCCGGACTGTAAAATGAGGTCAAAGGTCAAGGTCAGTGATCGGAAAATGGTACACGACTCTCCGCCATCCCAAGATGAACTCACAAACCAAATTTGGAATCCGTAGCTGGTAAGGTATAGGAGAAATGCTCCGGACAAGCTTTGTGTAAAATCTAGGTCAATGGTCAAGGTCACAGTGACCTGAAAATGGTACGCGACACACCGCCATCCCAAGATAAACTCACACACCAAATTTGGAATCCGTAGCTGGTAAGGTATAGGAGATATTCTCTGGACAACCTTTTTTGTAAAATCGAGGTCGGAGGTCAAGGTCAAGGTCACAGTGACCTGAAAATGGCACACGACATTCCTCCATCCCAAGATGAACTAACACACCAAATTTGGAATCCGTTGCTGGTAAAGTATAGGAGATATACTCCGGACAAGCTTTTTGCAGCTGGTAAGGTATAAGCTTTTTGTAAAATCGAGGTCAAAGGTCAAGGTCACAGTGACCTGAAAATGATACGCGACACTCAGCCATCCAAAGATGAACTCACATACCACATTTTGGATCTGTAGCTGGTAAGGTATAGGAGATATGCTCCGGACAAGCTTTTTGAAAAATCGAGGTTAAAGGTCAAGGTCAATGTCACAGTGACCTGAAAATGGTACGCAACACTCCGCCATCTCAAGGTGATCTCACACACCAAATTTGGAATCTGCAGCTGGTAAGGTATAGGAGATATGCTCTGGACAAGCTTTTTGTAAAATCGGTCAAAGGTCAAGGTCAAGGTCACAGTGATCTGAAAATGGTACGCGACACTCCTCCATCCCAAGATGAACTCACACACCAAATTTGGAATCCTTAGCTGGTAAGGAATAGGAGATATACTCCGGACAAGCTTTTTGTAGCTGGTAAGGTATAAGCTTTTTTAAAATCGAGGTCAAAGGTCAAGGTCAAGGTCACAGTGACCTGGAAATGGTACGCGACACTCCGCCATCCCAAGATGAACTCACACACCAAATTTGGAATCTGTAGCTGGTAAGGTAAAGGAGATATGCTCCGGACAAGCTTTTTGTAAAATCGGTCAAAGGTCATGGTCAAGGTCACAGTGATCTGAAAATGGTACGCGACTTTCCTCCATCCGAAGATGAACTCACACACCAAATTTGGAATCCTTAGCTGGTAAGGTATAGGGGATATACTCCGGACAAGCTTTTTGTAGCTGGTAAGGTATAAGCTTTTTTAAAATCGAGGTCAAAGGTCAAGGTCAAGGTCACAGTGACTTGGAAATGGTACGCGACACTCCGCCATCCCAAGATGAACTCACACACCAAATTTGGAATCTGTAGCTGGTAAGGTAAAGGAGATATGCTCCGGACAAGCTTTTTGTAAAATCAAGGTCAAAGGTCAAGGTCAAGGTCACAGTGACATGAAAATGGTACGCGACACTCCCCCATCCCAAGATGAACTCACACACTAAATTTGGTATCCGTAGCTGATGTGACAAAGGAGATATACTCCGGACAAAAGGTACACACACCCTCACACCCACCCACACACACACACACACACACACACACACACACACACACACACACACACACACACACACGCACGGTGCGATCACTATATGCCGCCAAAGCCCAGCTTTGGGGGCATAATAAAAATTAAAGGAGACAAATGTCAGCCATGTCAAAAATACCGGGGACAAATCTCCGCCCAAGCCAAAACAGTTGGTGGCAAATGTCCCGGTAAACGGACATTAGCCCGCCCGGACGACAGCCCACCCGAATCACAGCCCACCATTTCTCTAAGGGCGGACATTTTTTTGATGGGCGGACATTAGCCCACTCGGACAATAGACCCCTCGCGCTGCATATTAACTAGGCGGACATCAGCCCACCCGGACAGTAGACCCCTCAAGATTATAATATATGTTTATTCACACTCCTAACTAGGTGAAAATCGTTGTAATTACCAATGATTTATCAAATATTCAGCTACTCTTACTGGTTCTTTATGTTACGGAAAAAAGTCTCTTTCGGACCGAGGATGTTTGGCCCCTAATTATATTAGTTATAATGTTTGTTTATGTTTCATTGCACTGCACTGTTTGATAAATCATGGATAATTAGCTACATTGATTGTTAACCTGAAAAATACTGTACTGATACTGTAATATTGAACGACTTTTATTTTTCCCCCAAATTTATTTCTATTTAATAAACACGAACACTGCTTTCAATACGATCACTTCCGTTGCCGGGCAATGTATAAGCCTTTAGCCGAATTTCTGAAAAAATTGATGCGGGAATGTTAGAGTTTCCCAAATTAAAACATTTTTTTTAAATGAAATACAATTGTAGGTGAAGATTTGTGAAACACTGAGATAATCGATATCTTACGTCTACATGTATTCAACTGATACAATGAACACGCGCATGTCTAATTGGATTATCAAACACACGCTTGTCATTAATTGGATTATCACACCTGTAAGCATTATCTTGTAGTTCAACGCTTACGTACTTGTTCGAACATTACCGAAAAATAAAATTTGTGTGATATGTTTATGTTGCTCCGATCTAAAATCGAAGATATTATTTTTACAGTCATTTGGCCTTACAGACCTACAGAAATAGGTGAGCCAATTACGGGGTCTACTGTCCGGGTGGGCTGATATCCGCCTCGTTACTATACATCTCGAGGGGTCTATTGTCCGAGTGGGCTAATGTCCGCCCATCAAAAAAGTACGAGTGGTCTAATGTCCGCCCTCCTCAAAACCACGAGTGGGCTAATGTCCGCCCCAAACAAAAACACGGGTGGGTTAATGTCCACCCTTAGCGAAATAGTGGGCTGTCATCCGGGTGGGCTGTCATCCGGGTGGGCTAATGTCCTAGAACCAAATGTCCCATGCCCAAATAGGAGGACAAATGTCCTAGAGGGAAAATGTCCGTATACCAAAGGGTAGATACAACAAGAAGCTTGAATGTATCGGCCTTCGGGAACGCCGTATAAATTTCCAGCTGAACTTTGGAAAAAAAGATACCATGATCTGGCTTTTTTTAAATGGGAGACATTCTTATTTATTTGTTGGGCATGCCTGATATGCCGAATAGGGGTACACTCAAGAGCCCTTCTCTACAAAAGCTCCTCATACAAAAGAAAGTCCCTAACTACAAAAAGCACTCGATCAAAAGCCCCTCACTAAAATGGCCAAGGCTTACATAAGCCCCTCACTATTTTTGTTAATCAATCATTATACTCCAAATATTTGGACAAAGTAGACCAAAATCAAAATTACAGTTATCTGATCTGGATCTACCCTGTTTGCTGAATGACAAGTTTATAAAGATTTATTAAGTAAGGTAATTACCACACTCCTTTTAAAAGTACACTTAACAAAACACATAAAGTTAGTTCAATTAATGTTAACTCTATACTTATAAAAGTAAACATAGTAGATCACAAGGAAGAGATTCCTTATATTTATTTCAAACAGGGTAGACCCAAATCAAAACTAAAGTTATATTATCTGGTTCAACCATGTTTTCTTTGTGACAGTTCAATAGCTATGAATGATGCAATATTAGCCATATCGTTTATAAATTATTATAATATTACCAACAAACTTTTTCCATTTTCTAATTCCTTAATTTCCAAACAGAGTAGACCAAAATTAAAATACTGAGCTATCTGATCTGGATCTACCCTGTTTGCTCAATGACAAGCTTATAAAGATTCGATAGGTAAGGTAATTAGCACACTGCTTTTAAAAGTACACTTAACAAAACGCGTAAAGTTAGTTCAATTAATGTTAGTATTGTTTTTTGTGAGGGGCTTTTGTAAACCTTGACCATTTTGGTGAGGGGCTTTTGCAAGAGGGGCTTTTGTAGTGAGGGGCTTATGTATGAGGAGCTTTTGTAGCGAGGGGCTATTGTGATACACCCGTCGAATAATTTAGATCAACAGTATTTAGAATTTTAAATCTCGTTTTGATTTAATAAGATCTAGATATTAAGATATACATGTACAGTCTCACGGCGTTCATTTATGTGTTGTAAAATGTCTTCTTCTGGCTACTGTAAAGTACCGTATCAGATCTAGTAAAAGTATTTTAGAATATATCTAGATCATATCAATCTTAACTGTCTTTAGAACTAGAATTCGCAATAATCTAACTGTTTTAAATCGTTAGGGTTTAATTATGCTTAGCCATAGATCTAATTAGTCAAAGCATAGTTATCTTCTATTTTTCGGGAAGCTGTTTAACAAATCATAACTTTAGACAATTGGCACATTCTTAGGTAGTTTTCATTACACGCATTCCTGTTACGTAATAATTTATAAGGTGTCCAACGCATGCTTGGACTCACCCATGGACCCCCCCCCCCCCCCAAAAAAAAAACAAAAAAAAAAACAAATTGTGGTCGAAGTTAAACAAGCCTAAAACTATCTATTTGAACCTTAAACCACTCCGAAAAACAAGAAAAACTCGACCCGGAAAAAATTTCCTTTCGGGTCTATATATGTATTGAAAGGTACCTAACTACGTCAGATCAGCGGCGGAAAATACAACAGTCATGTTTTTCAAAGTCTTACAGCAAAGCCAATTGGCAAAAACAAGAAACTACATTGTATCTATCAGTATGTTTTGCGGTGATTATGGGTAAGGATTTATTTTGCTCTATAATCAATTCGACCAGTTGACTGATCGTCTGATATGTATGTAGCTATACTATAAGCTAGAAATACAGATATATTTAGGTGTTGTTTTATTTCGAAAAACTATCAGTATTATCACCAGTTATGTATATAAAACGTTAACCCTTTCCCTCATAATTCCGCATTTTCTCGTACTAGAAACAGAGAAGACACAGAGCAGAATCTGTATTCCATGAATACGCCTTTCTACCCCTATGCAAACAGAAGAAACCAAGGTCTGCCATTGCCAACAATTCCTGTTTCTATGTGCATTAAAATAATTTAATTAACATTCATTATTTCATATTTTCTTTATATATATTTATTCCATAAACACAACTTTCTGCGCCTGTGCAAACAGTGTATACCCATATCATATTACTCAGCGTCTCATCAGGATTCAAGACTACCAATAAATATGGCTTTAGTTCTATACAACCAAAACTGATATTGTTATCATAATCGGCGAGGGGACCAATGCGTAATTAAAACTGATCAAAGCAATACACCAAACTTGTAGAATTACCTCTTTGCACGCTAAGTAATTTTGCGTCTAAAGTGATCATAAGACGTTGCCTACTTCAGTTCTTCAATGATGTGCATTTGGATACTGAAGAAACTTCGTGTAACTTGGCGTCTAATATGGATCATATCTGTTATCATGGTTTTGTAATTAGCATACGCTGAGTAAATGTTATAGTTTACTATTACGTGAACATATATAAATATTCTTCAGGCAAAGGATAAATAGAACTATGACAACCTGGAATGTTAGAATTGATCAACAAAGTTACTGGATCTGTTACATATACTTGCTGCCATCGAATTCTGGATCAGACTTTGGGTTGAATTCACAGCCACATGCACTCAAACAAACGCATGTGCACAATGTTGAAATGTTCTGTTGTGTACCAATATGGGTCAGTAAGGTTATATCCGATTACATGTTTGTTGTCTATGTATCTATCATCCAACTGGATATAACAAGTACATGCACGAGTACATAAATGTAATACGACTCACTGCATCTGTATTGAATGTTTCATTTCAATATATCTACGTCAAACTATTAAGATTGTTATCAGTGTCATAAGTATGAGCGGAAAACTTAGATTTATGGTGCGTTACTTTAACGACTTAATAATCAAACAAGAACTAGAATATACACTGCTTTACAATACCCGAGTGAAATATTCAATAATTTATTTAATATAAAACAACTATGGTTCTATTGCATTAAAGGTCCTTAATTCATATTGTAATACAATAAGTAAATTCAGAGAGAGACACACACACACACAATGAGAGAGACAGACAGACAGACAGAGACAGAGAGAGAGACAGAGAGAAACAGATAGACAGACAGAGAGAGACAGACACACACATAGACAGACAAACAGACAGACACACACAGAGACACAGATACAGACACACAGAGACAAACAGAGAGAGAGGGAGAGACACAGAGAGACAGAGACAGACAGATACAGGCAAAGATACAGAGACAAAGAGAAGGAGACAGACAGACATACATACAGAGAGACATACAGACAGACAAACGACAGACAAACAGATATGTTCATCGAATAGACAAACGGTGTAGATCCAAATTATAAGGCTCCAGTGTGAACCTCATGATCTGGATCTACACTGTGTTAAACGTTAATAGACGAACTAATTCTATGGGTGATAAGTGCTGTTAGTGTGTTGTACAATATATTTAGGATTTGTTCGTCAAACAGACAAATAGTGTAGATCCAAACCATAAGGTTTCATTGTGAACCTCATGATCTGGATATACACTGTATACAATGTAAATAGACGACATCATTTTAGTGTTGTAAGTGTGTTTTTACTATATTTAGGATATGTGTGCTTGAAATGATTTACAATGAAAGTTTGTAAAACAGATTTGTCTTGTTTTAACTTCACGATTTATTTTTAAAAAAAAAAATAATAATAATAATAACCAAAAACAAATTGGCATTTTTTCACTTAACGGTGGTAATTTTCCAAGTGGCATATTTTCCAGTGGCATTTTTTATAATTAGATCAATAGTATTTAAATTTTTAATTCTCATTTTATTTTAATAAGATCTAGATATTAAGGTATACAGTCTCATGGCGTTCATTTGTGTGTTGTAAAATGTCTTTCTGGATACTGTACAGTACCGTAACAGATCTAATAAAAGTATTTTAGAATAGATCTAGATCATATCAATCTAAACTATCTTTAGAACTAGAATTCACAATAATCTAACTTTTTAAATAGATCTAAATCGTTGGGGTTTAAGCTTAGCCATAGATCTAATTAGTCAAAACATAGTTATCTTCTATTTTTCGGGAAGCTGTTTAACAAATCACAACTTTATATTGTTTGGTAGTACTTACTGTTTCAGTAGAATCATTCCTGTTGCGTAATAATTCATAACTTTTACTTCATAACTTTGTTGATAAAACAGTGTTTGATAGATGACAGTTGTGTGATCACTGACCCTTGTCCCCTGCTGAGAAATTAGGGGATTTACTGACCATCTGGCACCTTTGGTCGTTACTATTTTCCTAAGTCTAGTTAGTAAATCAGCAGTATACATGTGTTTAGGCTGAGTAAGTAATGTAATAATATAGTCTCCAACTGTCTAACACAATTCATTTTCAGTATTCCAAAACAAATAGTTTGTATTGTTAAAATCTTTGTATGCGGGAAATAAAAGTACCGACATTTGAAAGCTGTACACCCAGACAAGATAGCTCGAAAAGCAACCCTCTGACCAGGGTCTTCACTGTTTATTATTCAAAATCATGTAGCAAATTTAAATCTTATATAATGAATGGAATCTACAGTTAAAAAATGGCCGGCCATTCCACCTTAAAATATAACTCTTTCCCTGATATAAACGTGTGTTCGTGCATTTGCAAACAGCGCAGACCCAGATCATACGACTCCTATAGGAGTCTGCTCTGTTAATAAAATTGTAATAGGCCCGACTCTACTATACATTTCATATCAACACCAAAACTATCTTGTCTACAAATGCCATTTAAAACATAAGCTTATAAATATTCATGATATCATTATTTCTTACATGAATACTTAACAGGGAAAAGGTTAATCATCACAATGTAACAGAATAACAAGAATGTTTTCATAGTTATACATTTCATAAAAATATGTTTGCTTATCCCTTTACCATAATTATATAAACATATATATTTCCATGCCTTTGCAAACAGCGTACACCAAGATTTGGATGCGCCTATTGGAGCCGTATGATCGGGACCCACTCTGTTTGCTTATGAAAGTAAATCAGATCTGACTCTACATTTTCTACCAGTACAAAAAAGTCATGTACCGTGTACCTATACCATTATGAAAATCAACTAATTAATATTATGATGTCATTTTTTCTGACACAAATATTCAACAGGGAAAGGGTTGAAAACTACCGACAACCAACCTCAAGGTTAAGAATTTAGCTACAAATGTATACCTGACATGACCCGGCAACAGAAGTAAAAATTCTGAAATCATCGACGCTTTTTCACGTGCTTGCAAACAGAATAGACCCGGATCAGATGGCTCCTATAGGAACCGTCTGATCTGGGTATTCTGTTTGCTTATGAATTTATGTTGGATCTGTCTCTATATTTTTCCAATACCAAACCATCCTCAGTAAATATGCTATTATAATAAAATAATTTAATAAATATTCATAATATCAGTATTTCTTACAATAATATTCACGGAGTAAAGGGTCCCAGCCAATTTATATGTGTATTACGATGTCAACTCTTAATTCTAGGTGGAATTTCAGGCCCTGTGATTTTAAATTTATATACATTTGCAACAAATAACTTTTTTGTCAGGGTTTCAGTATAGTATCCTGTGATAGGAAATATGGCAAACATCTTTAGAAATGTGTGTACGTTTGTAACTCTAATCAGTATTATACCCTTTAACAAATGCAGTTTATATTTGTTATTAATTGATCAGTTTCAATATGCAAACACAGCAGATCCTGACCAGACAGTTCCTATAGGAGCTGTCTGATATGAGTCTTCTCTGTTTGCTAGTGCGAGAAAAGGTGGGATAAAATGTTAATTGACATCACTACTCATAACTCGTAATATTCAAATGGTTTTAAGATATTATTAAAAATTCAATATTTTGAATTTCGGTTGGAGTCCAAAATACTAATTTTGTTTATAATATTCAAGATACCAATCTGATTATTATAATTTTTTTATGTTATTACTCTAATTATATTCACACTATACGGTTTTCCTTTTATAAATTAAAAAATATTTGTTATTACATTTTTTTTATACCTAAGGCATTTTTACCACTTTACCTGTGGCATTTTTACCTAGGGAATTTTTACCTATGGCATATTTACCTAAGGCATTTTTACCTGTGGCATTTTTACCTACATTCTTATAATACAAATATTTAACTTTTTATTTAACTTTGTACTGTGCTGTACCCATGCTTTGAAAAGCTTATATCTGTCAGAGACATATACATACAGTATATATCTCTATATCTGTTTTCAACTCCACCGGTTGGCATGTTAAACCGTTGTTATTTTTGTTACATAGTCGGCAAAAAGTGTATTGTAGGCAAATACCTATGATAACATAAATAAGAAACTTAGACAAATCATGCAACATCTCGCGGCCAATGTACCAAATCACGCACAGTCACGTTTGCAAATACATCTAATTGTAAAAAAAGGTACAGGAAATATAAGTATATCATTAGGATTAGGATCAAATATGTCTGACTCTCATTTTTATGGCTTTCGGAGCCATATAGCAATCGGTGTCTTTACGGCAACGAGTTCACTTGTCTAGTGAACATGCGCAAGACAAAATAGTTTTCTTCAGTCTGCACTAGTTTGGTTATAAAATGTTCATGTATTTGTTTACTCTCCATGTATTTAATAATAATCCGCTGTGTAAGATAACTATTACTACTAATCTACAAAAAGATAAACTTAAAAGTCTTGAAAAAGCCTATATATGATTATACGACGTATAGATACAGATACAGAATTTTAATAAACTCCAAAGAAGACGCGAACGAATATTTTTACCATAGTTTTCACAACACCTTGGCGTTCTAAAGCAGAAGGAATATAACCGAGGTTTCCGATTGCATTTTTATACACATTCGTAACTGATTAGCATATAGACCAACATCTTCAGCCAATCAAACTGCCTTTTGCCTTTGCATTCGGTCATTTCCGTTTGACCCGTACTCAAATTAGAAATAGAAAGTTTCACAAATGACAAGAAATCTAAAATAACCAACTAATGAAATTCGGAATTCCCATATACACATGTATCACGCATCGAACAGCGTGTTTTGACTATGGCACCCAACCTCAACACAAGTCTAAGTCTTACAAGAAGTAAAACCGGAAAAACACGGGGTTCTATCGGCTTATCAAAGTAAGTGTTCAATCAAATTATATTCCAGTGTCAATAACAACTGTGAAAATTGAGCCTCTTCTATGTATCGTGTAACCGCCGAGTCGCCGACACTGTCGTTTGCTCAAGACGTTTGTGTCGTGTCAAAGCAAAAGTAGGTAGCAATTTGTTGGAATGTCTTTCCCGGATTACAACTCTATTTCAGACTGTAGTTCTGAATTTGAGTTTCATCAGGTTCCAAACAACTACCGTAATTGTATTGACCTACTTAGTAATTAAAAATAAAAACAGTCTACCTTCAATTTGTACGCAGACAACATGTATTCAAAATAAACGAGTGCTGAACATGGAAAAATAAATCTTATATATGTAAGAATTAGTTGAACAAAACATGTAGGATTATAGGTAGCCTTTGTATAACTTTGATGTTATGCTTCAGTTTTTGCATCAGCTTTGGACATGAAATCATTAATTGACCCTTTACTTCATGAATATTCACGTAAGAAATAATGACATCATGAATATAATTAAGATATTCTTTTGGCCATAGTAGAAACTAGAAGCATGTCTATATATAAACAGCAGATCATGAGATGACTCCTTTTGTTTCAGTCTGTCATATTTTATGTCCCCACTCAATTTGAGGGGGAAGGGGCTGATTTTGCGCTGTTTGTTGGTTTGTTGGCTTGGCTCAAACTTTAATGTTGGCAATAACTTTGTAGCCATTGCACATACATACTTAAACCTGGCATGCCTGTGCAACTTACGGAGGCGAACATTTTTATTTATTTATTGGGGGTGAGGTGGGGGAGGACTTATTAAAATCAAGGTCATATCACAGTTAAATGTCACATGTCACATTACGGGTCAAATTTATATTATATTGGTCACAATCAGGGACATAGTGTTTCACAAAAACGTGTTGTCATTAATACTTTTATCAATTCCAAGACGTTATTGTTATGAACTCCCCAATTTCTCCCCTTACACTTAAAGGCATTTCGAAAGAAATGTTGACCCATTAACCCAATGCTGTGTATTTTGAGAGCTGACTGTCAAGCATCTGATACACAAACTAATAAGGCGTGCTACATCACAGAGGATCAATGTATAATTGCATAACTTTATCTCTTATGGCTATGGACCTTGACTGGACACTGCAGGAGCACAGCTGGATACTGTGTATATAGGGGGGTGTACTTATATAAGGAGCTTTGAAATGCCTTTAACATCCATATCAAACCCGAAAGCCATTATGGCCATTCAAGCCTTTGATTCTGTTTTTTCTTCAGTGACATTAAGCAAAGCTTATTTCATTTAATTTTACAAACTAAATTTTGAAGCGGACAATAATTCAGTATAATGAGGGTTAAATTTATTGGTCATACATTAAAACAATGATCGCTGTGGGTGCTCTACAATGTACGGAAACTACCCTGGTGTTTCAGAGCAGGGGGGGTCATTGATTTATGATCATCAATAAAGTTCCAACAACTTTAAAAGAAAGTCTTATCGGGTATTTCCGCTCTTTTGCGACTATCAAGATGTTACAATTCATTGGTTCAGTACCTTTAAGACCCACCCATTGAAAAAGACATAATCCAGTCAACTGTCACCTATAGGCGTGTCAATCACCAGTAGTTAACATTGCTTATTGCCCCCCCCCTCTCTCTCTCTCTCTCTATCTCTCTCTCTCTCTCGAGTTCCTCACTGTATACTGCACATATAAGCTCGACTGTCTGTATGCTTCTCTCTCTCTCCTCTCTTCTCTCCCTTCCTCCATCTTCTCTCTCTCCCTCCCCTCTCTCTCCCTCTCCTCTCTCTCTCCTCTCTATCTCCCTATCTCCTCTCTCTCTCTCTCTCTCTCTCTCTCTCTCTCTCTCTCTCTCTCTCTCTAAGTCCCTCACTGTATATTGCACATATACGCTTGTAAGGCATCGTCTGTATGCTTCAGTACCTTTAAGACGCTCCCATTGAAAAAGACATAATCCAATCAACTGTCACCTATAGGCGTGTCAAGCACCAATAGTTAACATTGTCCCCCCCCCCTCTCTCTCTCTCTCTCTCTCTCCCTCTCTCTCCCTCTCTCTCGAGTTCCTCACTGTATACTGTACATATACGCTTGTGACGCATCTTCTGTCCGTATGCTTCTCTCCCTCTTTCTCTCTGTCTGTCTCTTTGTTCGTCTCTCTGTCTCTGTCTCTCTGTCTGTCTGTCTATCTGTCTGTCTCTCTGTCTGTCTCTGTCTGTCTCTGTCTCTGTGTCCCTCTCTCTCGCGTGCCTGCAGATATGAATTAACTACGTGAATTGTACTTTTGTGCTAGATAGAAATTCCTTTAACCCTTCTTCCGCTGAGTTTTCATATATAAATGTCCTCTACGAATATCTATCATCTCAACGTTTATATTGGTAATAAATACAGGAATAATTTCCGCAGGACGAATACCAATTCATGTTTGATAGATCCTATAAGAAACCAGTGCACACCCTGATCATAAGCCTCTGAGAGATGTCTGATCTGGGTCTGCACTGTTTTTAAATTGGGTCAATATATGCTACTAGCATGAAAAGGGTTAATATGATTTAAATGAATAACAGTACGGTCGTAGCTTTGAACTCATTTGAAAGACAACGAACTACCAATATTTGGATATCTGTTATATCTGGTGGCTGTTTTATACAGATTTTTTATTGATGCAGGGGACTGCTTTCCGCCGTTTCAAAATAATACAGTAAGCTACAATAGTTTTCATCTAAATTCTGATATCAACTTAAATATTGTAGCTGCACTGAATGGTCGATCAAAACAAAAATAGAAGTAATAGTATAGATTACTAGTGTAGATCCGTTTCGAACTTAAATCATTATTTAATCAACTGTTAGCATCTCTTCTTCGAATGAGACCCAAGTTAAACCCTTTACTCCATATGTACTCATTTAAACGCATTCAATCTATTCCTACTCTCAAAAGATAGTTCCACTCCGTACATGTTCTATATCGCAGCAGACGGTAGCTTAAAGCAGACTAGTTGAGAGTAAATCAAAATGGTCACATTCAGTCTGTTTTAAGCAAACATCTGTCTTCAATACTAAACACAAACTTTGGAGTAAAGGATTAAGGTTTCGAAAAGAAGTATTTCAAGAAATAAACAAGTAATGGTTTTCCCCAAGACACATCTCTCCACCAACTTTAATACGCGCGTGGGGTCGAAACAAATATGACCGAATGCTCCCGACATGTATAATCTCTGCGCTACGCTTTTTCTGAAAATCAGATTGTGAAAATAATTACTGCTGGTATTTTGTATCTGTTTCTTTTTCTCGAGCATTTATAGTCTGGAAATCGTTAAAATCTGACTATAAATTGTAGTTTTAGCAGAAAGAACCCGTTTCAGTCTCGGGTTTTGGGTGAAGGCTATATCTATTCACATATGTTATCTAATTTAATTTTGAATTTAAAAGGTGACAGTATTCAATATGTGTTTCTTAAATTGAAAAATGCACATGTGTATGTACATATATATGTAAGCTTTTGTATATCTTATCTAAATAATTTACATCTAAAGCGATTAACGGACTGCCAGTCATAAAGGTAGTGTTCGCGATGAAGCCTCGCAATCCACGCTGGTATCAGCACGGACTGCGATGGCTCCGCGGCGGTAATATCCCGTGGGGCAAATTTCGGTCTGCGGTAGACACAGATTTTGTCCGCGATGATCCATAACAATTGTCCGCGCTGGAAACACGCGCTCAATTTATTTTGTCCGCGCTGGTAAAACGGAAAACAAAAAGTCCGCGTGGCCTGTACTGTATATATTGTTATGTACATGTAAAGTGAAATATAGGCTGTGAAAATTAATCAAGGATGTATATATCAATCCAGGTAAGGTCCAGTGCGATCAGCAGTGGTACACCGTGGTCCACGATGACACCATCGCGACCATCGGTGATAACGATCGCGCCCGGCGACGAGTGCCCCTGATGAGACACCATCGCGGACCCATCACAACCCGCGCTGGATTGCGGAAGACCGCATATCAGCGCGGACAAAAAAAAACTTGTCCGCGTTGGATAAAATTGCGATGGGCCGCGGAAAACAAAAAGTCCGCGGAACTTGTACTGTAACACCTCTGCTAATCTCCCAATTTATTTGTTCACACCTCAGAGTTACCTGTATTTTCTATACTGTTGGAAAAAGTAAGTAAAAGATGAGCTCAGTATTTAAAAAGGTTTGTTAATGCAATGCAGAAGTTATTTTGATAAAAGATTGACCAATATAAATTATTTTTGTTTACAAAACTAATAATCTAACACATAATTAGCTCAATGATGGATTGATATCAAGTAATGATCAAAAAATTAAATGACTAACTGGATGATAAGGATAATTGTCATAAAACCGTTAGATGTAATTAATTGACTGACAACAAATCACTTTATCCTGGTTGTAATTACTAATTAATGAAAACAGTGTAGATCAGTGTACATCGAAAATGCAGCTTCTAATCTGGGTCTAAACTTTTCTCACTCATCAAAATCAACAGTTAATCCACTACTGCTGCAAACAGTGCAAACCCTGATCTACCGGTGTTTTCTGAAGTCCATAGAATAGTTTATCCATGCCTATACTTTGTCTTTTTGTGTGATTGCATTGTATTTTCGTACTTTTTCCTGAGGAGACTGCGAGTGTGAGTCTGTTCAGGGCCAATTTGTGAGTCTGTGCTGCAAACAATACATACCCGATCAGTTACCACAAATGGCCAGGGTCTTCGCTATTTGCAGCATCATTCATGTAACAAGAATATCAATAAATGATATAATTAAAAATGAATTATAGTCAGTCATGTAAATTACAGGTAGTGCTGTAAACACTACAGACCCTGATCGGTAACCGGCGTCATAGAAATAAATGATATGAATTAGAAATAAATTACATACATTACTATAAGATACTATAAGACACTATAAGATACTATAAGCCTGACACGTAAATCAATGAATGATGAAATGTATATAAATTAAAAGATAAGAAAGTGTATTCTCTCATTTTGTTTGCCGTTTTCCTTGTTTCCTTTTAATGATTTTATTAATAATATAAAGGATACAAAACCCCTTGTTTTCTTTTAATAGTAATTGTTAATACTACCATCCAAACTACTTAAACAATAGAGGTTGGCAAAGTGGGAACACACTGTTTGGATTCAGATCTAATACCAAGTAACTGTCTGACCAAGATCTAAACTGTTTACAACTTGTGAGAATTTTTTCTTGGGTCAAAATGCCTAAAAATGATCTTTTAGAAATTCAAAAGATGACAAACCTGAAGCAGACGATATTACAGATCTCTACAGCTTGCTTAATCCTTACAATGCTTAGTAATGTTTCGTCTGCAACAGTTGTCGTCTGCTTCAAGTCTTAAATTCTTTCATTTTTTTTCTCAAAAATATAGTCAAGATGACAAACAGTTTTGAGCCTGGTCAGACGCAGTATTATGTGGCCTCTCATCTGGATCTAAACTGTTTGCATAGGTAATCACAGTTTCGCCGCTAGCGATCAAAGAGTTAAGAGTATGACCTGGAGAGATTTTAGAATAATGTAACAGTTGCCCTGCGCTACTGACTGTAACCTTTATACTGTAGTTTCTGATGTGAAGAAATCTATTTAACCCTTCATGTCCCTCGTATAAACTTGTGTTCATGCATCTGCAAACAGAGTAGACCCAGATAAGACGGCTCCTATAGGATCAGCGCGTATGTAGCTATAGTGTTGTCACGGTTGTCTCCCGAATTCTCTTAGGGGGGTTCCCGCTATGCAGGGCTCGTGCACGGGGGTTTTTCCAGGAAGTTTGAGTCGCAATCCATTTTATAAGGATTTCGACAAAGCCGAAACCCGAAAAAAGTACAGTTCAGATGGTGGAAATGTTCCAGGGTAGGAGATTAGACATACCTAATATACAATACTGGTAGTGTTTCAGGTGAGGAGATACTGGACAATTTAGATGGTGGTAATGTTTCAAGCGCGAGGAGAGGAACACACTTATATCAATTATAATCAAGACGAGAAGAGAAGGAACGCTTCAGATAGTGGTACATATATTAATTCAGGTAAGGAGAGTAGGAACACTTTAAATGGTGATAATGATTCAGGCAAGGAGAGTAGGAACGCTTTAGGTGGAGGTAATGTTTCAAGCGCGAGGAGTAGGAACATTTTAGTTGGTGGTAATCTTTCAAGTGCGAGGCGAGAATGAACACTGTAGACGCATGTATTGTTTCAAGGGCGAGGAGAGTAAGTACACTTAAGATGGTAGTAATGTTCCGGGCAAGGAGAGTAGGCATGCTTTAGATGGTGGAAATATCTATGACGAGCGATAAGGGTGCGAACATTTAAGACAATGCTAATGTTTCAGGTACAAGGAGAGTAATATTTCTTGAAACAGCGGTAATGTTCCAGGCAGGACGAATAGGAACGCTTTAAATGAATGTAATGTTTCATACGAGGAGAGTAGAAACACTTTAGACGGAGGTGATGTTTCAGGCAAAAAGGGTATGGACACTTTAGATACTGGTGATCTTTCAGGTGCGAGGAGAGTAGGAACGCTTTAGATTGTGATAGTGTTTCAAGGGAGTGGAGAGTAGGAACACTGTAGATGGAGGTAATGCTTCAAGTGCGAGGATAGTACACTTCTGATGGATTGGTTTGGTTTGGTTTTTATCGGAGTGAACGTCGTTTTTACAGTATTTCAATATAACACAATCAGTCAGCAGCCATTTTGTTCATGCAATATATCCACAAACGTGGTAACTATTTAACACATAATATAAGATCCATTATACAATTACAGTACATGTATAAATTAAATAAATTTTATCCACTATTGTCATGCTCAGCGCGTCTTATGTAACACCTGTAAATGCACAGTAATGGCTTTCCTTTGTTTACAGTTGTTCTCCAGATCATTTGTCTTGCGTAATAAATGTGAAATCATCCAGATACAACTATGCTGGCGGATTTACGAAAGGGATTAACAACGGTCGGGAAAATGTAGTTTTATTTATTGGATGGCACCCACCACAATTTTCATGTGTGTTCGGATATCCGACACCAATACAATTATATCACTTCTACAATTTGTTCTTAGCGAACTTGGTTTGGATTTCTACGCTGGACATTTATTTGGATACTAATTTATTCGGATGCAATTTTCCACTGTTTATGTCACTGATAACAATACTGGTGTGATGAAAATCGGCAGCGGTGTAATTCTTACGATAATTTGAATTTTATAAAATACATCTTTCAGTCCGAGAATATACGATTTAGAGACGCTAATTACACCATCAAATCATCAGTCAAATGTAAGTTGTCAGTGCCGATCTAATACGTAATTATATATAAATACTCTTTTAGAATCATGACAAATCATAACTGTGCAGTTTTTATTGTTTTGAGTTTCAAATCATTCCAATCTATATGCCTATTTGGACAACGAAAATGTCCGAGGATATCGAAGTCACGGCGCCTATATAAACGGCTGCATTCTAGAAATTGAGTAGTAGGGGGCTGGCGATTAACATCGTCAGAACAAGAATAATTTTAAGACAAGGATATCTTGGTACTTTGGTTTGATTATACAGTTTGTCTCAGAGTTGAAACTTCGGCTCAGAGTTGCAGACGCTGTATTATACCGGGTCGCAAATATACCTTGTTGGGTGTTCCAAGCATTAGATCCTAGGACTTTGGGTGGAAGTGTATGTCCTCGGGTATCAACAGAGTTGCAGCTTCGGCTCAGAGTTGTTGATGCTCCATAGAGTTGGGCTTGACCCCACGCATATACAAGACAGCATGTAGCTTGATGCATTTAAGAAATCTACAGGGTTCTATAAATTTATATAGACCCGAAGCAGAGACTTGAGGCACGACTTGAAGCACATACCTCAAGCACGACTTGAAGCATGCTGACTTAGGGCAAGACCTCGGGCAGTGATTACCCCAGCTAGGACTGACTATTCTATTACTCTAGATAGTCATATAGAGTTGTCGTCACACAGATATAGGTGACACTTTTATTTTACGCAAGCTCAGATCTTTCAAGTAGATCGACCTGAAGCATTATAATTAGTGATTCGTTATCATTTATATCATACTCCATGTAAATAATATCAAGTTCTGTATTTTATTGTTTAATCAATCACACGGCAAGGTAGCCTGAGGAAAATTTATATATTGCTTCAAGCAAAGCAGCTTGAAGTCCGTAAACTAGATTTTTACTGTTTCTATTATATAACCGCTCGGAAATATACAATCACACACAAATCACGTTACAAATTTGGTGACAGCGCGGTGGGATACACTTAACTTGACTTCAGATCGTTGTCAAAATTCACAGCTTCAAGATCATGGCTTCGGGAGATATATAAACACATGAGCTTGCTACATTACAAGCAGAGCTTCAAGCACTTAAAATCGAGAATGAGAAGCTCAGAATGGAGAAAGAAATAACATTGCTTGAGAATGAATTGTCTCGAAGACCAGTAACCTCCACTCCTGCCTATGACTCTGGCATTAACATACCAGATCTAACTTCAGAGGTAGGGTCGCACACACCAAGGAAGATTGAGAGTCAGTCTATGGCTGTTTTCTGGGGAAACTATTTGAGAGATATTCATGAAACTTCACACAAATGTTTAATGCATCGAGATCTGAAGCTGAGTTGATTCTGAGGTTCATTTGATTTTTCATTTCAGAGTTATGGCCCTTGTCCTTACATAATATGCAAATAGCTTGTCCGCTGTTTTCTGGAAAAACTATTTGAGAGATATTAATGAAACTTCACACAAATGTTTAATGCATCAAGATCTGAAGCTGAGTCAATTCTAAGGTTCATTTGATTTGTCGTTTCGGAGTTATGGCCCTTGTATTTAAAAAATAATGCAAATAGTTTGTCTGCCGTTTTCTGAGAAAACTATTAATGAAACTTCACACAAATGTTTAATGCATCAAGATCTGAAACTGAATCGATTCTGAGGATCATTTGAATTTTCTTTTCAGAGTTATGACCCTTGTCCTTAAAAAATAATGCAAATAGTTTGTCCGCTGTTTTATGGGAAAACTATTTGAGAGACATTAATGAAACTTAACAAAAATGTTTAATGCATCAAGATCTGAAACTGAATTGATTCTGAGGATCATTTGATTTTTCTTTTCAGAGTTATGGCCCTTTGTCCTTAAAAAATAATGCAAATACATGCAAATAGTTTGTCCGCAGTTTTCTGGGAAAATTATTTAAGAGATATTAATGAAACTTCATAAAAATGTTTAATGCATCAAGATCTGATGCTGAGTCGATTTTGAGGTTTATTTGATTTGTCGTTTCAGAGTTATGGCCCTTTTACTTAAAAAATAATGCAAATATATGCATACACATGTAGTTTGTCCGCTGTTTTCTGGCTAAACTGTTTGACAGATATTAATGCAACTTCATACACATGTTTAATGCATCAAGACCTGAAGCTAAATCGATTCTGAGGATCATTTAATTTGTTGTTTCGGAGTTATGGCCCTTGCACTTAAAAAATAATGCAAATATGAGGATGGCCATAACTGTTTCATTTGAAATGATATTTACTTCAATTTTTTTATATGGTTAAACCTTAATGTGAATTTTCACATATATTGCGGGGTTTTGGTATGTCATTTTATTCTAAAGTTATGGTCCTTGAACTTTGTGTGTTCGTTGCTTTGTTTGTCGGTCAACTTTTAGTTTGTCTGTTGTTTTCTGGGAAAATGTTTTAAACAACAAAATTTGAAGCTGAGTTTATTTTGAGGTTCTTTCAGTTTGTCTTTTACAGAGTTATGGCCGTTGCACTTTACAAAAATCTGCAAAAATGAGGATTAGCTGTAACTTTTTTATTTAATAAGATATTCACTTCATTTTTTTAAAAAAAATAGTATCACCTTAATATGGAAATCAAGATCTGAAGCACAGATTAGAAAATGTCAACACTTATAAGGCATGTTGAATCAGAGAAAGTTTGCAAGTGGGCGTATTATGTACCGTATGCGGTACTCTTGTATTGTTTTGAGTTTCAAATCATTCCAATCTATATGCCTATTTGGACAACGAAAATGTCCGAGGATACCGAAGTCACAGTTTGCCTCAGAGTTGAAACTTCGGCTCAGAGTTGAAGACGTTGATATACCGGGTCGCAAATATACCTTGTTGGGTGCTCCAAGCATTAGATCCTAGGACTTTGGGTGGAAGTGTATGTCCTCGGGTATCAACAGAGTTGCAGCTTCGGCTCAGAGTTGTTGATGCTCCAGGCATAGTGTAGCTCGGGTCGTAGAGTGGTGCTTGACCCCAAGCATATACAAGACTGCATGTAGCTTGATGCATTTAAGAAATCTACAGGGTTCTATACATTTATATAGACCCGAAGCATAAACCTCAGGCACGACTTGAAACATACCTCAAGTACGACTTGAAGCATACTGACTTGAGGCAAGACCTCAAGCAGTGATTACCCCAGCTAGGACTGACTGTTCTATTACTCTATATAGGCATATACGTGTAGAGTTGTCGTCACACGGATATAGGTGACACTTTTGATTATTTTACGCAAGCTCAGATCTTTCAAGTAGATCGACCTGAAGCATTATAATTAGTGATTCGTTATCATTTACATCATGCTCCATGTAAATAATATCAAGTTCTGTATTTTATTTGTTTAATCAATCACACGGCAAGGTAGCCTGATGAAAATTTATATATTGCTTCAATGAAGTTTGCAGCTGATATCAATCTTATGGCATGAGAAGTGTTGGTGGTGATTACGCCTTGTATGTGACTTTCTACTGTATGTGTGTGTATGTGTATAAACTGCTATATAAATTGCTTTCTGTCGATGTTTAGGTGATGGTGGAGTTTTGTGTGTGGCTTTTCCTGCTTGACTTTACTACTTTTTTATTAAGATGAAGATATGTTTCCAAGCTTTGAGTTTCTAATTACGACTACACGTGTAAGTGTGTATGGGTGTAATATATGGGTGTAATATTTGCTATATTTTGGCTCCTATGGTCAAAATAAGATTTGTTCATATACAGTAAAACCTCTCTATAACGACCACTAAATTACACCAAATATTTTGTGTTAAAGGCAGGTGGCTGCTTAAAGAAAGGTGAAAGTAAAACAGAACGCTCCTATAGGAGCGTTCTGTTTTACTTTCACCTTGCTTTAATCAGTCACCTGCTTTAAATACCAACTAATGAACACAATTTAGTGGTCGTTATAGAGAGGTTTCACTGTACTAGTTAGACAATGTAGCTAGTTAACCCTTTGTCCCTTTACTCCATATACTGACCTTACTACACCTGCTAACAGAGAAGATCCAGATCAGAGGCTCCTATGTACGACTCTGCAAACAGAGTAGACCCAGATCAGATCCTATATGAGCCTCTGATCAGGGTAAACTCTGTTTGCGGAGGCGTAGAAAAAGGCGTATTTATAGAGTAAAGGGTTAACACCATTGTAAACAGCGTAGAAGGAGACGTAAAACCCGATAAAAAACAAACCAAATCATGTTACATGTCTGCTCTGTTTACTAATGGTAACTGTGTTTCAAGAATGCTTTCGTAATCTCACACGTTAGATGATCAGGTAAAATATTAACCCTTCGCTTGCTATTCACGTCAATATTCCTACATGTAAATAGTGAAGACCCAGGTGCAGGAGTTGTCTCATCAGGGTCTGCACTATTTACAAGTTGATTGTGCAACATGTGCACTCCACAGCAGTAATTTCACAGCGAAATACTTGAACACAGTGAAGATATATGTAATTATACAACAGGGCATGGGTAAAGAAGGGGAAATGTATTTTAAAATTCAGCAAGCGAAGGGTTAATGAAGGGTGAAAGTAATGCAGAAAGTTCATTTACATTAAGCAGCCACTCTAAAAGTATCTAAATTCTTCTCTACTAGAATTCCGGTGTAGGGTGTGTGTGTGTGTGGGGGGGGGGGGGGGGGGGTCTAGATAAGATGCCTAAATCAAAACATTTTCAATAATAATTTCTTTATTTCTCCACTAAACCCTACATTGTGTCCACTAGCTAAAGTCGTCTCGAACAGATGATTCTTTCAAATAGTAATATTTGCTATTAACCCTTTGCTTGCTATTCACGTCAATGTACCTACCTGTAAATTGCGAAGACCCAGATGAGACGGCTCCTGCAGGAGCTGTTTAATCAGGGTATGCACTATTTACATGTTGATTGTGCAACCAGTGCACTCCACAGCAGTGATTGCACAGCGAAATACTTGTACACAGTGAATATATATGTAATTATACATGGGTAAAGAAGGAAAAAATGTATTTCAAAATTCAGCAAGAGCAGGGTTAATACGACCCTTTAGGGGCCTTCGTGGTCGAGTAGTTATGGTCTTCGACTGACATTCATTTAGCCCTTACTGTTGTGATTGGAATCCCAGCCTGTGCATTTGGAGTTTTCATGTGATGAAACCTTCCAGCTGTCTGGCGGTAGGCCAGCGCTTCTACTCAGGTGTTCTGTACACGATACAATGCAATTTGATCCGTACATGGAAAAGCATCTGGGGTCTTCCTCCAATTGTAATTAGCTGGGTGTCGCAATATGACTGAAATACTGTCAACGTCACCGAAACTCCGATACAAATAAAACGAAAACCCTTTCGCAAAGGTTTCATGGTTAAGTAGCAGCAGACATGAGCTACCATATAAACACTATTTGCAAGATTTATGCAATCGCGGGATATCAGCTGTCTAGGCAAATGGCGCCCACATGACCCCTTAGTAAATGAAATAAATGGAAATGTAGACGTTACAAAGCTTCTACGGCTATATACACGCGCGTACAGCATATTACATATGCATGAGTGAGTAGTTCTTAACCCTTCTCTTGCTGAATTTTAAAACACATTTCTCCTTGTTTACTCATGTCCTGTTGTATAATTACATATATCTTCACTGTGTACAAGTATATCGCTGTGCAATCACTGCGCTGGAATACATTAGTTTCACAATCAACTTGTAAATAGTGCAGACCCTGATGAAACAGCTCCTACAGGAGCTGTCTCATCTGGGTCTTCACTATTTACAGGTAGGTATATTGACGTGAACAGCAAGCGAAGGGTTAAACAGGGAAATATTTGTGCAACTTTGACAGAAACAAGACTAAACCTTTTGTTGTGCCATTTATACAGGAAAACGAAATTTAAAAAATGCTGTTTGACCTATCGTAAAGCAGATTAACTCTTTCGCTGCCAATTTTTTTATTTTTCTTCATTTTTGTTTCAAGAAACTGTCACAGTAACAAACAGTTTGGATACTGATGAGACGCCGAGTTACTCGGCGTCTCATCTGTATCCAAACTGTGTGCAAAATAAGCGGCCATCAAACATATGTGGGTATATAAGAAAGGTGGTAGCTTAATGCAAGTCAAAAGTAATGCAGACGTCTCCTATAGGAGCTTTCTATATTACTTTTACCCTGCATTATGCAATCATCAGTTTTTAAGACTCATACTCATGTTTCATAAATGATTGGTCGCTTAGGCCAGGTTCTACTGTACGTCATCGCTGAAAGTAGGTTATATTATTGACAGGGTGGTGTATAAAAATACGCAGGTACACAATATCTTACCTGAGATGTTTTTATTCACTTATCCAATGGTGTCTGGTGGATAAGTTTAAATTGCATGTATTGAAATGGGCCGCATATTCTTATGTCATTAATTACGATCCTGTCCCTCAGGTGAATTTCGTGAAATTATTAATCAAGGATTAAACGCGGTTGTAAAAATCCATTCCAAAGGTAGGGGATCCCTCGAAAGGCAAAATAGCACTGCAAAGAGAAAATTGCAGAGACGTTTTTATTGAGCCTGTTCATGAGCAGTAATTAAAAGTGCAACACTACTCACGCCCCCTAGCACCAGCCTAAGCGGTATTCATTTTTCATAATTAAAAGCATTGAAACTGATGATAGCGAAGGACCATAAATTATAACACTAAGAATGGGGTACGGGGCGACGCTTACGATGCTATAGTGCGCGTCGAAGATAATAATAATGTCATTAATATGAGGATGGCCTCTGTGAATTGAGGTTGAAACGTCAACAAGTGAGTGAAACTTATTAATGTAGTGATAGGAAGAAATTATTCACAAAATCATTAATATTAATTAGATTAATTTGTTATGAAAGCACGTGGACACAGAGTTTTGCATCCGACAGAAACTATAAAATCAGATCTATATTATTCCATAAGCAAACAGAGCAGACCTTGGTCAGAAGGCTTCTTCAGAAGGCATCTGATCTGGGTATACTTCGTTTACAAAGGCGTATAAAACCTTATTTGTGGAGTAAATGGTTAATAGCTAGGACCCAGATGCAGCTCGGGGCTCATTATGGACGTAGTTGTTTGACACTCAGTCAATAGCTCCTTAAAAGTTTGTGCCCTGGCACTTAGTCAATTGTTCCTTTACTGGACATTACTCAGAAGTAGTAGTAGATCTTTATTACCTCCATTCATGGAGAGCTACATAAACACATATAAGAAAATCACATACACATGGAAAATCCACAATTGAACGAAACAAGACATAGTTAACAGGTTGACAGAACAAAGTTTACAATATACAATACAAGGAATACATGTTCATAGCAGATCAATATGCAATTACATATAACGCAATAATATCAGTAGCTTGAGTGAATAGTAACCCGGTGTCTCATCAGGATCCAAACTGTTTATTATTGTTACTATGTTTTTGAAACGAAAATGAAGAAAATCAAAAAAATGAAATTTTGTAGCAGACGACAAAGTTAGCAGACGACAGCATTTGGCAGCGAACGGGTTAATTGCAATAATATTATATATCTAAGTATTTTGCAAACAGTATAGATCCAGATATGTAGCACTCTGATAGTTCAATAATGTATATCATACCTAACAGAATTTAGGAAAAGCCCTCTAAAAGACAATGTAAACTGGGTCCCTGCTTATAAAACTTTTAGTTGAGTCTGAGTACGTTCTCAAGCTTTTGATTGGTCAGATTTGAGCCTCTGGCTCAAATCTGACCAATCAAAAGCTTGAGAACTCAAATCTGACCAATCAAAAGCTTGAGAACGAAACACAGACTCAACTAAAAGCTTTATAAGCATGGACCCAGGTCTTCTTTCAACATCTTCTCACTTCTTTCATTTCTACAGTTATGGTCTATGGAGAACTATGACTGGTCTTCACCAGACAGTGGAATTCTCCCTGATGGAAGCTGGACATATCAAGTTGAATCCAGATTGGCATTTTGGGGTGTTTAAGTCCAAATGGATGCACCGTTCTGTGGAAACACTGGATCAGATTGCCGAATGTGTTAAATTGTCTTCAAAGAACAGGCATAACATCCCTCAAATTGTAAATGACAGTGAAAAGTCAGTTATCTTCCATGACTGGTCTGTATACCTGAAACAGTTCTTTAAATCTATTCCCTCCTTGAACAAGTATCATCACTTCAGCATGACAAGTAAAAGGCCAGGTGTTGTATTAGTAAAAGAATATGCAACTGACAATGGACATGAACTTAATATCTTGAAAAAACATACCCCAAGTACCGAGTAGGTGTCCAGTTGCCAGAAGAAATAGAACCAAAAGGTTTATATCCTCCTAGGCAATGGTACTTGTTTGAGGAAATAAGTCAATACTGTTTTCACAATACAAGTGCTTGTTCAAGGCCAGTAGCACCTAAAGCAGTACACATAAAATCAGAAAATTGACAAAAAAGTGAAATGTGTTCAATAATATTTACTGTCAGACTGTTGTTAAGCTAGTTAGTAAATGTAAATTACATTTGTTTCAGCAGTTTTGACCAAGATCAGAGTCTGATTTCCTGTTTAGGAGCCCTCTGATAAGGGAGATAGAGAGAGCGACAAGGACACAGAGAGAGGGGAGAGGAGAGAGAGAGAGAGAGAGAGAGTTGTTTGAATCTGAGATCAGACTTGGCGTCTGATCTGGATCTTAGCTGTTTCCAATCGATAGTACTGTGCATGATGCGAAAATATTATACTTAGTATTTTTCTTGTGTACTATATAGATCTACTAGGGATTATTGATAAAGGATTTTTTTCTTCCTGTTACTGATCAAAATTAAACTGTTCTTAACAATGTTTCAATAAAGATGTTGTGTTTATGTCATACAGTTAACATATATTGACTAAGTCATGTTTTTTCAATCCCGTTTCCATGATAACGGTTTCCATATAAGTAATAAATACATTACTTTAGAAACACCATCACTATATTTGACTAGATAATAAAAAAAAACTGCATGAAAGGTGAAAACAAAGTTCAATGCGATGTCATTTCATATCAGTTGTCTGCTGTAATTTGCAAAAATGCGATTTTATTAGAAAACATACCAAAATCTCAATTTGACCAAAAAACTTCAATAAGCTCCTTTTTCCCATGGCTTGTCACATATATGCAATATCCCCTCACATAACCTCTGTCATTCATTACCAAATTTACTCAACGTTTTCCCAGATAAATTCTTTATCACAAGCAATTTGCTGCATTAAATACACCTATTTATAACATAACACGTGGCTTCAGCGTGACGTAACACTATCATTTATTTTTTGATAATCATGGGCATATAATCACTAGTGAATAACATTCGAACGACCGAATGACATTCGAACGATTAATACGCGCTGTCAAAACAAACAAACTGGCGGACGGTGGTCGACCTACCTGTCCACGATTGAGTCATGATAGATGGCAAAGGATTGTTGGCACTTGCGCCTTAATTTCGATAAAATAATACAAATTGTAATCGCTGTCAGGAATCATATACAAAATGTATGCCAAAAAAGACCTACCAGCTACTCTGACCCATACAATCAATTCTACATTTAAATTAAAATGCCTCCTCAACTTTGCATTTTCTTCACCGCATGTCCTTTTGTTTATGCAGATTTCTACTCATACAAATATCTCATCAATCAACAACAATAGTCATCTGAATCCAGCACAGCACAAACATATTTCAAATATGCTATACTCACTAACTCAGCTGATCGCGAAAATCTTCCTCCTGTTCCAACACATTTTATGCAGCAGTTCGTACTGAATCTTTTGTCCATTTCAAACATTTTCACAGAACTTGAATCGAGATTTTTTTTCTCGGTGGAAATGTCCATGTCCATGTGTATACATACAACACTAATGAAGGGCTTAATATACCAAAACGAAGGCGAATTTCGAATCCCATTGACAGTGAGTGTCGGACGTGTTCGCGACTGTATTATATGTAGGTCTTCATGTAAATGGCGCGCTTTACATAGACACATGTTGTGTACAATGACGTCACAATGTGACGTGTTTGTAACTATGTACATGTATGTCAAAACTGTAACTCAAAATATATTTTGACGTGTTTCTGTATGTTTTTGTATCATAAACTATCACAGTTAAATTGAATACCAGAGAGGTCTGAATTAGATCCTGGTTGATATGACAGTAAGTAAAAAATAAAGTTGGAAAATTTGGACCTACT
Source organism: Azorinus chamasolen (assembly GCA_963576725.1). Lineage (NCBI taxonomy): Eukaryota > Metazoa > Mollusca > Bivalvia > Cardiida > Solecurtidae > Azorinus > Azorinus chamasolen. Next base: position 14,878,608 of record OY755241.1, on the reverse strand, counting down.
TTGTCCCAGTTACCTAGCGAACCTAATAACACCTTTCATTCATCATTTCTATATGTAAGGAGAATTTATAACAATCCACGTTACTGCTGAAATATTGGCTGCAAATAACATTTGTGTGTGTTATGTTATAAATAGGATCTTGCATTCGTGTTCATGATTATTGGATTTATTAAATTCGTCTTTTTAAAACGATAAAAAACTCGCTAAAGCTCGTTTTTTTATCGTTTTAAAAAGACTCATTTAATAAATCCAATAATCAAGAACACTCATGTAAGATCCTCTATATATCACCGTTTCTACTTCTGATTATAGCATTAGACTAAATACATTGGAAAACATTCACCTATATACAATGTAATAACAGCACCTTGAATGAGAACACATTAAATGTTCATTACTAATACAATTATTTATCAAAGTTCCAAATACAAAATAGATGAATGACAGAGCCATGCAACTAATGAATGAAATAAATAAAACTCAGTTGAAAATAAAACTGTACTTACCCAGAAATCTGCCTCACTCTAGTAGCTAAAATCCATCTGCCAAATTGCCAGACTTCACAATTCGAACGCACCTATCTATATCTCGTGCACGTTAGAAAAGATGACTGCCAGATAAACTGCCCAACCCTTTATTTCTTTATTTCTGTCTCATCAATGTACATCGAGTATACAATACATACATCTATGATAAAAAGTACATTGCCACTCTATTTAGAGTTATAGGAGACTATTTGCTATCACATGAAAATTATTATTGCCCCACAGCCTCATGAGCACTCACAAAGAAGACCTAAAAACTCTTTGAACACATGTGTCCCCTGTTGGTGGGCATACGTGCGACATGGATTCACAGAAGCAGTGACGTAAAAAGTTACGAACATTGCAAGGCACCTTTAACCATCAATCTCCTTCCAATCAGTGAAAACCCATCCCTAAAGTTCCAATCTACCATTAGCATTCTGCACAGGATAAGAAGGCAAAAAAGAAGAAGGGGAGTAACTCCTACTGTACCGGTGCAAGAGTCAAGAACTTTGCGTTATCCACTTCTACTTGTCATACCCCTTACATAAATCCAGAGGTTACACTATAATATAAGTAACCTACAGGAGAGAGAAAGTGGAAAGGGGAACAACTCTTACAGGAGCAGTGAAATTAGAGCATCTCCATAAAACGAAAATCCATCATAAATACTCCAGTGTAAACAGGAGATACAGATGAGAGTAAAAATGCACAAGACCAAAACACGGTCAGACAGACAATCAGCGGTACTGTGACCCCCATGTCGCATCCTTGCCCACAACAGGTGACAATCTCAATCCGATAAAAATTAAGAGATTTCAGCACAAAAGAGTGCCGACCTTCATCAGTCAACTCAAACATAATTTGTCTGATCAAGGCAGACACTGTTTGCAGAAATGGAGACAGGAAGTGCACATGAAGCAGCGGGCAAAATTACATATCTTCGATTATACACATGTACATTTAAAACTAAAATTAAAAACTCCCTTGCTAATTAAATGTCACTAGCTATCACGAAGCTGTTTCATAGCTGATGATTGGAAATACATGACATATCTACATTGTGTCAGATCATGATTACCACCAGGCAGATTAGCAGAAGAGTTTTAAGGATGTACAGTGAAACCTCGTCCCAGCGACTATCAAAACGATAGTACAAAAGACGGGCGATACCTCAGAGCAATGCGAAAGCCAATCAGAAAGCTCCTTAAGGAGCCCTCTGTCTTACTCTCATCCCGCTCCAACCCTGCCCGAAACACATAAAGGTCAATCTAATCTGGCCGCCGTTATAGGCAGGTTTCACTGTATCTCTAAAAGATAACATATATAACATGACCATTTTACACATTATTGATACAAGTTATACATACATTAAAAGTACTAACTGGTTAAGAAAAAATTGTTCCTTATCTATACATCCATCAGCACCTTTCCACTGAAGCGTACCTCAAATTCCTTTATCCTCATCTCTCCACCAAACCCCACGATAATGGTGACCTCTCAGTAGAGTCGTCCAAGTGCAGACCCTTATAAGAGGGCCCTCTGCTCTTGGTCTGAACCTAGACGGCCCCACTGATCAGTCACCCATAGAGTTTGGGAGAGAGATAAAGTCTCAAGGACCAGAAGTACATGGATAAACGTATATTCTCAGGGGTTCTGCCCCTAACTTCAAAGTGCCTCATCTATACAAATGATCAGGCCTAAGTTTAAGAATAGAGAAGCAGGTTCTGGCTGACAATTTCACTAATTCGTCACTCTATTTATACACTCTCCATGCCAGTCCATTCACACTTCATTGAGCACTAAATAGACTGGTTGGTCAGTTAAGCGGTGGTCACAACCCGCCGTACGTGCAAGTGCGTGTTGTCTACGTGCAAAAACGTGGGGAAATTTTGGGGATCCGTACGTGGTGAGTACGGCCTTCGTACGGATTTAGGTGTATGCAGACACGCCGATTCGGTTATATGTTTGTTATATTTAGCTATTTACACGCTGCTCAAATAATTCTGAGTCAGATTTCGAAACATACTTTCGTCATATTTCTTTAGAAATATATATGCATGTAAATTGAAAATACGCAACGAGTAAACTAGTTTAGATCTCGATGAGGTATTCGACGTCTCCCCTGTAGTAAACCCTTTCCCTGTTCTATGTTCATTGCAAATTGCAATACCTACTGAATATGTATAGACAAAACATGAAAGGTGTCGAAGGGTGTGAATGATTTTATTGCTTTTAATTATGAATTTTGTATTTGCTTACCCTTGTATAGTTATTTATTATAGTAGGACAATGTCGGCTAAGTGTCAGTAGTGTGCAGTCTACTGTAAATCTGGGTAGTGGCTAAAGGCCTGGTCACAACCCGCCGTGCGTGTTTTTAGCACGTACGTTTTTGGGGAGGCCAGGGCTGCTACGTTTTTCTGAAAACGTGGAGAAGAAGTAGCAAATGCAGGGAGGAACGCACGTCACACGCACGGTTGCGCAAGGTGTACGTACGTGGCACGCACGAGAGCCTCGCCCTGGTCGGTATATTCAATTTACATGCATATATATTTCTAAAGAAATATGACGAAAGTATGTTTCGAAATCTGACTCAGAATAATTTGAGCAACGTGTAAATAGCTAAATATAACAAACATATAACCCTTAACCCATTCCCTCATGGGCTATTTTTTAGAACCAACATCTTTCAATAAATCTACCGAAAAGGAGCATTAACTGGAGAAAAGGAAAATCTTAGATTTTTTTAGTTTGAAACCATTGTGATGAATAGAGCATTTGCTCCTATATATCACAATAGTTTCAAGAAGTAACTATTACAGAGGCGCAGAAAGGCCTATTTGTGGATGAAAGGGTTAACTGGGTCACTAATGCCATTTGCAAACAAGGGACAAGTGACTATGGTCTTCGGCTGACAATCACATAGCCCCTCACCAATATGGTTTGAATCCCGGTCAAAATGTGTATGGGGGTGTCCGGGAAGAGCCCTCCTCTCATCGGGAACTACACTCTTTTAATGTACAGTAAAACCTCCCTATAACGACCACTAAATTGTGTTAATTAGTTGGTATTTAGGGTAGGTGGTTGCTTAAAGCAAGGTGAAAGAAAAACAGAACGCTCCTTACTTTAAGTATCCCCCTGCCTTTAACACAAGATACTTAATGTAATTTAGTGGTCGTTATAGAGAGATTTACTGTATCCCTTTAAAGCATGAATATATACAGTAAGGTTGACTTGTTGGACTCCGTAAATACGCCTTTCTACTCTTTGCAAATAGAGTAGACCCAGATCAGACAGTCCTATAGGAGCCCTCTGATCAGGGTCTTCTATGTTTGCTTATAGTATAATTTAGATATCTACAGTTGCTGCCATGGCCAAATATTCCCGTGTCCATGTGATATTATAACAATTAATCTAATTAATATTCATGAGGTCATTATGTCTTACATGAATATTCATGAAGTAAAGGGTTAAATGTTCAAACGGTGTTTCGATAAAGTGTTATCGTTGAAATGGGTCAGTAAGACTCTTAGGCATTTTTTTTAATTTTTATTTTCATATTTGCCATCATTATTTTCCTACTACAAGTTTGTTTAATTGTCTTGTGATATTCGTGCTTGTTATATGATATCGAAGACTAATGGCGTTTCCACCGGTGTTCGTTACCGTATGTCACCCTCACTGTAGGATCAGTTCAACTTTTTGTAATCGTTTTACAGTAAACTTTCATTGATTTGTGGTCACCAGTGTTACAGAACACCTGTGTCCCATCTACTATGTACTCAGAGAACTGAACTTCGTAGAGTTTCCGAAATCCGGCTTTCTCATAAATGCTCTGGGCGTAGTTCGATGTTCCCTCGCCCTTTATGTACACCTTTTCTAGGTCGAAGCCTTGGACCATTTCTATTGCAGCGCTGAAGATCTTTTTGGCCAGGGCTTGATGCCGATATTTTGGGGCTGTAGAGAGGCCAAAGAAATGAAAAGCCTCACGACCAGCTCCCGTTGATCCAAAGAAGTCGGCCATGTCGTCACAGTGTTTTACAAGAGCCAAATATTTCTTTATACCCGGGTCTATGGCCTTGTCCGGTTCGGTTTTTTGGTTCGATCGAGCGATGCGTATTATGCGTATGGCCATTGGTTCTCCTGTATCTGAATTGATGAGCATCAGAGACATATTGTCACGCAGTAACACAAGAAACAAATTAGAATATTCAGGCGTCCATTCTAAGTTTAAGGACTTGCTGGCCGGTTCGTCCTTTGCATAGTGTTCCATCAGTGTCAGAGCATCGTCATAATATTCTTCAGTGACAAGAACAAGCTTTCCTTCCGTAATATTGGAAGCATCTCTCGCTCTCTCGAACGCCTGTAAATAAGACAATATAATTATTAGGGTACCGTGTAAAGGATATCTAATACTACACGTAACAGTCTTGTGATTGTATTAGTTTTTGCTGTATGACTTCGCATAATACTATCAGATGATAAAATAGTTTCGATTCTGATGAGACACCGGGCCGAACGCACTCATTGTTTTTTCAACGATTCGGCCAGTTTAGTGGATATACAGTTGAACTTTGATATCTCGGATAACTCGATCTTCGGGATAACTCGAGCAAAACGCTCAGTCTTTCCAAAACTTAAATACAGAATTGCTCTAAAATGTATTGCTACATATATATAGAAACACATGTCACAGCTTAATACAGTTCTAAAGTAATGCTAAAAGCTCCTATATGAGCTTTCAGCTTTACTTTATACCTGTATATATTAAGCCGTGAACTAGAAAAAGTGTTCAGACTAGAAAGCGGATAACCCGAACTTGTGTTATCTCGAACTAATTTGTATAGTCCCCTGAAAGTCGAGATATCGACGGTTAAATGTACAAGTATTGTTGTAACGTGCACACCGAGTGACCCAGCAACAACAAACCCTGTCTAAATCTCACATCAAGAGATGAGATGTTTGTTGCGCTATATATATACGTCCACTTCCCAAGATACAATGATCTGGTCAGCTTCATTTGCATAATTACCAACGTTCTACGAACGTTACACAGTTATCCCTGTTCTGTTTACATTGGAAATCATTCAGCATAAGTATAGGTTTTTAAACAGGTGGTAGTAGCCTGATGCAGGACGAAAGTAATACAGAAAGCTCCTTTAGGAGCTTTCTGCATTACTTATGGCCTGCATTAAACTAACCACTTGCTCTAACACATCCCCATTTATTTAGTTCATGGTTGCTATAAACAGGTTTTACTCGACTTGTATATTACTGAATATGGTTAGTTTTTATATTGCATGTGCGTACTATTATATTTGACGTCACTGAAAAACAATATCAAACCAAATCAGATGTACATGAATGAATGCCATTAACTTTTTTATCTGAGTATCGCTTATTTTGAGCACAAATGTCATACTCCTTCGCCGCAGAATTTTTTTTCTGCGTGGTTGGCGTCTGTTTCAGGTTTCAAAGAATGTTTTCTAGTTACTTGTACAAAACTATACCAACGGTTTAACAGTTTGGGTCCTGGTGGGATGCCAAGACACCCGGCGTCAGCGGCGTAGCTTGGATTAAATGAATGTGTAGGCCGTTAACTCGTTACTCAGTTATTCGTGAAAGTAATAAGGACATCAGGAATATTAGATTAACCCTTCGCTTGCTGAATTTTAAAATATATTTCTCCTTCTTTACCCATGCCCTGTTGTATATTTACATATATCTGTACTGTGTACAAGTATTTCGCTGTGCAATCACTGCTGTGGAGTGCACTGGTTGCACAATCAACTTGTAAATAGTGCAGACCCTGATGAGACAGCTCCTGCAGGAGCTGTCTCATCTGGGTCTTCACTATTTATAGGTACATGTAGGTATATTGACGTGAATAGCAAGCGAATGGTTAAAATGTTTTTGTCTAACCCAAGACACCCCCTTGATTGTCCACTGCTGTGGAGTACACTGGTTGCACAATCAACTTGTAAATAGTGCAGACCCTGATGAGTCTCATCTGGGTCTTCACTATTTACAGGTAGGTGTATTGACGTGAATAGCAAGCGAAGGGTTAAGATCTAGCCATTGTATTACAAGAAGAATATTCCTTATATTTATTCCCAACCAGGGTAGACCGAAATCTAAAAAAAATGATCTATATCGACCCTGTTTGCCCAAATATTGTCTATGATTGCAATTGTAGACTGGAATAATCACAGCACCATAATACATGTATTAGCACATATCATTAGCACATATTGTAGAGAAACGTACATTGTGTTACCACAAAGGGAGGAAATTCTTTATTTAATATATTTCAGAATAGAATAGACCGAGACCAAAATGATCTATCTGATTTGTATCTACCCTGTTTGCTCAAAGACAGTTATTGAAGATTCATTAGGTAAGGAAGTTATAACAAGAGTGTCAGTGGGCACAATATACGCCCGTCGAGGCCTTGTTCAACATAAACGGAGGTTAACATATTTGTTAAACGCAAATTCTAATATCAAATGTGCGATGTTCCAAGTTTCAAGGCTTTATCTCAAAGGGTTGTGTAAAAAATGGACTTTAACAAAAGAATCAAACAAACATTTTAAACTAAAATTGGCCGTAATGCTGTCAAAATGTTTTACAGAGTTATGTTCTCTTGCCTACAGATGATGCTTGTGATGGTGAACAAGTTTTCCAAGTTTCAAGGCTTTATCTCAAAGGGTTATGTAAATAGGTGGACTTTAACAAAATCTGTCAAAAAAATCATGATTTATAGGAGTTATATACTCTTGCCTACGGGTGAAGCCTGTGATGATGAATAAGTGTTGGAAGTTTCAAAGCTTTATCTCAAAGGGTTATGTAAAAAGGTGGACTTTAACAAAAACCTTAACCAAAAATGCAAAGTTAAAAAGGGCCGTAACTCTGTCAAATGTTTGGCAGAGTCGTGTACTCTTGCCTACAGATGACGATTGTAATGGTGAAAAAGTTTTCCAAGTTTCAAAGCTTTATCTCAAAGGGTTGTATAAGTCTGTGGACTTTTGACATAAATTGAGGTTAACATATTTGCTTAACGCAAAAGCTAAACGCAAATTCAAAGTCCAGATAAACATTGTGGTTAAATTTGAGAACGAGACATCCATACTAACTTGAGTTAAAGATGTTACAGACAGATAGAGAGACATACGGACATACTGACAGACAGACAGCGCCATTCCATAACACGTCCCTTTTTCAAACGGGCGTATAAAAATCTTCATTTTACCTGTCAATAGCTATTACAGGTAGGTAAATTCGGAGATTATACTATACATGTATAAAACTACTACATGTATGTAAAAATAATTATTCAGCTCAAAATAAAATATGTTGTTTTCAGCCATCAAAAACTTCTGCACATATATATTGTAATTATATTGTAATGATATTATATCATTGATAAAAAAAGCATGTTAAAACCTCTTATTTTTTATAATCGATGGTCAATTGTCCGGGTTAAGGGGTAATTATCCGAGGGCCAATCGTTCGAGGGTCAATCGTCCTAAGAGGCAATTGTCCTATGGGGCAATTGTCCGTACCCCCTCCCCCATCCTCCCACAGGGAGATGTCTTATCTTGGTCTACTCTGTTTGCAGAGACATAGATAGGCGCATTTATAGCATAACGGGTTAAAAGAACTCCACACAGGACCACTGAAAATGGCTTAATATGTTTTAACCGTTTAACCCTTTCGGTGCCAAATTTCTAATTGTCGTCTGCAATCCAAGTTTGTTAAATCATTCAGTAAAATAAGGAAATGAGATAAATAAATGCAAATTATAAAGGAATAAAGCATATATATATAGAAATAGAGATCAAGACAAATAGTGAAGTCCCTGATCAGACGCCACCTTCAAAAGGCGGCGTCTGATCTGGGACTGCACTATTTGTCGTGGTGCATTTATGCAACTTCCAGGGGTGAAAGGGTCAACACAAAACAATAAATACGTGGAATGAATTAAGCTTTTACGAGTATGAAAATTGGCTCTTGAACTTTGAGAATCGAATTAAGTACTATTGAATAATTATGATGTTATCATTTGTTGTATTGTTTTGCAATTTTACAAATCATTTAAATCCTGACCCGGGTTATTCCGCTAGCCGCGACTTTAGTTGCATTTGCAAACAGATTGGATCCAGATGAGCCCGAGAGTAACTATGCATTTCAACAGGATCCGGATCTTGTCTGTTTGGCGCACAGCCAACAGTTTCTCACTAGCTTACGCCATGCTTATTCATCAATGTTTTCTCAAAAGCTGGAACGAAACGGAAGTAGTCCGAATGAATAGATCCAAATTTGGGTAAATATTATCCTTTTTCTGAGGGGAAATACCCTTTCCTTCATAACGTGTTTTCACGTATTTGCAAACAGAGTAGACCCAGATCAGACGGCTCCTATAGGAGCCGTCTGATCAGGGTCTGCTCTGTTTTGCTATTGTAATTTAATAGATTTGTTTCTTTATATTCTATATTTCCTTATACCGATTTTGCTCATGAATATGCAGTAGTTATTGAAAATTGGAATAAACACAGAACAGGGAAAGGGTGAAAACAGACGAAAACTCACCTTTCGTTTTTGCTCGAGAGTAAGTGTACTTAACATCCTGAATATTAAGTCTAAACAAAATGTCAGGTGTAAACCATATACGAGTATAATATGAACAAATGTTCGACTGCTCATATGCAGGAGACCAGCCAACCTTGACAATGTCACTGCATTGCCCCTTATCAAACAAATGAAACGAAATGCAGCTTTCACATGTTTTAGGAATGCATTTTAACTAAATGATTAAATTGCATTTAAAACGTGACAGACCAGTTACAATTTTGTGTGGAAAACATGCATCTATGGCACTGTTTGTATTAACACGAGAAAGAAGAAAATACATTTGAACTAGCAAGGAAGCAGGTTAATAAGTTCGTCTATACAAAATAAATTATGTTCCTGCTATACACAGGTTTTCGTGTAACATTTTACAAGCGTAGTTTTATCCAATCGTAAAATATGTGCCTAATGACATAGTACACACACATTCATCTACGATGTAGAAAAACAGTTAAAACACGCTGTAGAGTGTGTAATGTTTCAGTCGAAGATAGTAGGAACACCTTAGATATTGGTAATGTGTAAGGCGAGGAGAATATGGACAATATAGATGGCAGTAATGTTTCAGGCGTGAGGGGCGTAATAGCACTATAGGTAGTTTTAATGTTTCAGGCTTGGAGAGTTAGAATACTTAAGATGGAGGGAATGTTTCAGGCGCGAACAGAGAAAGAAAAGGTTTGGGAGGTACTGTTTCAGGCGCAAGGAGAGCATGAACACTTTAGATGGAGGTAATGTTTCAGGAGTTAGGAGAGCATGAACACTTTAGATGGAGGTAATAATTCAGGCGAGGACAGCATGAACACTTAAGGTGGAGTTAATGTTTCAGGAGTTAGGAGAGCATGAACACCTTAAATGGAGGTAATGTTTCAGGCGCCAGGAGAGCATGAACACTTAAGACAATGGTAATGTTTCAGGTGAGGAGAGTATGAATACTTTAGATGGAGGTAATTTTCAGGCACCATGAGAGTATGAGCACGTTAGATTGTGGTAATGGTTCAGGGGCGAGCAAAATAAGAACACGTTAGGGTAGTAATGTTTCAGGCACGAGGAGGATATAGGGACACTTTAGATGTGGTAATGTTTCAGGTACGGGAAGAGTAGGGACACTTTAGATGGATGTAAAGTTTCAGGCATGGGCAGAGTATGAACACTTTAGATGGTGGTAATGTTTCAGGCCCAGTGAAAGTAGGGACACTTTAGATGGTGGTAATGTTTCAGGCACAGGGAGAGTAAGCACACTTTAGATAGTGGTTATGTTTCAGGCACGGGGAGAGTAAGAACGCTTTAGATGGTGGTAATGTTTCGGACACAGGGAGAGTATGAACACGTTAGGGATGGTAAACTTTTCAAGCTATAGTCAGTGTCAGCTTTAGATGGTGGTAATGTTTCAGGCACCAGGAGAATATGAACACTTTCTATGTTGGTATTGTTTAATGCATTGTTGAGGGTGTGGACACTTTAGATGGTGCTGATGTTTCAGGTGCGAGGAGAGTTGGAACTCTTTGGATGATTGCTATGTTTCAGGCGCGAGTGGAGTAGTAATGTTTTTTAGATGGCCCTAGTGTTTCAGGCGAGGAGACTATGAATACTCTAGATGGAGGTAATGTTTTAAAGGCGAGGGGAGTAAAAACACTTTAACCCATTCCCTCATACTGACGACGTTTGACGACTCTGTATATAAAAGTCACTTTGTGAAACCATTGTGATAAATAAAGCATTTGCTCCTATAGGAACAAATGCTCTATTTAACACAATGGTTTCAAACTACAAAACTCTAAAAACATCCTTTTCTCTAGTTAATGCTTCTTTTGGGTAGATTCATTCAAAGAGGTTGTATCTAAAAATAGCCTATGAGGTAATGGGTTAAGTAGTAGTAATACATGTACCATATACTAAAGAGTGGTCACAACATGGGGCTTGGTAGAGAAATAACGAGTTTAGTGTTTGAGTACGCACTTTTATCTGCTGCTCTGTACAATTCACTCTCTGTATTTCCAAACTTCAAGCTGTAACCAGTGTCAAACAGGTTGGATGCTGATGAGACACCGAATTAACACTTTACCTGTTGTCTCATATAAACGTGTTTTCACGGCACAGACGGGGCTCAGACGGCTCCGATGGGGTCTGCTCTGTTTGCTTGTGGAATTTGAAAAATCTGTTTGTGTACTTTCTAAAATGGCTACAATGTTCTACTTTATATATGTCATTATAGTTATTTTGTTCATGAATATTCAGTAGGTATTTGAATCTTGAATAAATATAGAATAGGGAAAGGGTTAGCGCCATTGCAAACAGCGTAGACAGCTCGTTATCTGTCTGCTCTGTATACAGATCTGATCTTAACCCTTCTCTTGCTGAATTTTGAAATACATTTCTCCTTCTTTACCCATGCCCTGTTGTATATTTACATATATCTTTACTGTGTACAAGTATTTCGCTGTGCAATCACTGCTGTGAAGTGCACTGGTTGCACAATCAACTTGTAAATAGTGCAGACCCTGATGAGACAGCTCCTGCAGGAGCTGTCTCATCTGGGTCTTCACTATTTACAGGTAGGTATATTGACGTGAATAGCAAGCGAAGGGTTAAAATGTTTTTGTCTAACCCAAGACACCCCCTTGATTGTTTTTCTATTGTAAAATTAAGCTAATGAATATTCATGAAGTGATATAATCATGCATTAATGTTCATAAGGGAAAGAGTCAAGCTATGTAATTGACTATCAGGAAACTCAGGAAAGAGTCAAGCTATGTAATTGACTATCAGGAAACTCAGGAAAGTATTCGTAATTGACTATCAGGAAACTCAGGAAAGTATTCGTAATTCCACGTTAGACATGCATTGTCATCGTTTAGGGACTTCCGTGGTCCATTGATTATGGTCTTCGACTGACATTCGTTTAGCCTCTCACTGTTGTGATTCGAATCCGACCTGGACATGTAGACTTTTCATGTGATGAAGCGTTCTGGACAGCAGTCAGGCGGTAGGTCCAAAGGTGCCAGGCGTGTGACAACTTTATAAATACTACAAACAAATATCTTCAAATACGTTTAGACATAATACTTTGACAGAAAAAAAGTTTTGAAAAAAAGTTCGTATAGTATAATTATATGTCTAAACGTATGATGTCTAAACGTATTTGAAGATGTTTGTCAGTAGTATTTATGAAATGGGCACGCGCCTCGCACCTGTGGGTAGGTCGGAGGTTCTAACCAGGTGTTTTCTGTACACGAAACAATGCAATTTGTTCCGTACATGGAAAACAGAAATGAGCTACCATATAAACACTATTTGCAAGCTTTATGCAATCACAGAATATCAGCCGGCTAGGCAAATGTAACCCACGTGAACCCTACGTAAGAATGTAAATGTAGATGTTACAACGCTTCGAGAGCTACACGCATACAGCAAATTAGTATTATTACATGTAGAATTACACGGGTGAGTATTTCTAAAACATGATACATTGCTGATGCAGCTTTGACTGAAACAAACCTAAACTGTTTCTTGTGCCGTTTATATATGAAAACGAAAACGTAGAAAAATATTTTTGAACTAGGGTAAAGCAGCTTAATAGAGGTGATAATATATATAGTGTTGGTAGCGTACACTAGGGCCTGTCTTAAGCGGCCATCAAATAGAGGTCTGACTGTGCGTATTTAAGGAAGGTCGTAGCTTAATGCAGGTCAAAAGAATACAGAAAGCTCCTCTAGGAGCTTTTTGCATTACTTTTGCCCTGCATTAAGCAATCACCTGCTTTTTAAGACTCATATGTTCAATAAATGATTGGCCGTTTAGGCCAGGTTCTACTGTATGTCATCGCTGAAGATAGGTTATCTATACTTTCCTGTATTGGAGGAAATAAAGTAATATCTATCTATCTGTATAAAAATATGCAAGTATACAATACCTTACTTGAGATGTTTTATTCACTCATTCATTGGTGTTTCGTAGATAAGCTTCAATTGCATGCATTGAAATGGACCGCAAATTCGTATGTCTTTAATTACACCCCCACACTTAAATTATATAATGGAATTAATATTCATGATGCCATCTTTTCTAATTTGTATATTTATGGAATAAAGAGTTTAACAAATGACCTATAATTGTGACCTTGACCTTTGACCTATGGTACAGTTATGTGGGGTATGTATACACGTTGTCATTGGGAAGGAATATATAACACTTTCCTTGTTGAATATCAATTAATTTGATTTAACACATTAACACACTGTGAACCTATTGTGATAAATAGAGCATTTGCTCCTATAGGAGCGAATGCTCTGTTTATCACAGTGGTTTCAAACTACATTCTAAAAATTTCCTTTGCTCTAGTTAATGCTCCTTTTTGGTAGATTAATTAAAAAAGGCAGGATCTAAAAATAGCCTAGGAGAGAATGAGTTAAAACTTTACACTTTTAAGAAATAATGACATCACGAATATTAATTAGTTTAAGTCATCTGTAGTAGTTATTTTTGAAACCATTGCAATAAATAGAGCATTTGCTCCTTAGGAGCAAATGCTCTATTTATCGGTATGGTTTCAAAATTACACAATTCTAAAAGTTTCCTTTTTCTCCAGCAAATACCCCTTCTGGGTAGATTTGTTCGAAAAGTATGGCTCTAAAAATAGTAGAGGGGGCTATGGATTAAGAGATAAATGACATCGTGGCTATTTACCAGTAACTGGTAGTGGGTTTTTTTTCATAATCGCAGTTCAACGTTTCTGGATTGTAGTGCCGTATACTTTCATAGACTTGTGATCACCAGTTTTACAGAATACCTGTTCCCCATCCACTTTATAATCAGAGTAATTAATTTCGTACAGTGTCTGAAATCCGGCTTTCTCGTAAATGCGCTTGGAGTAGTTCGATGTTCCTTCGCCTTTTATGCACACCTGTTCTAGATCGAAGCACTTGACCATTTCCATTGCAGCAGTAAAGATCTTCGTGGCCAAGCCTTTATTTCTGTACTTTTCAGCCACACTGAGACTCATGAAGTGGATCGCTTCAGAGCCCGCTCCCATTTGTCCGAAAAAATCAGTCTGGTCACTGCAGTATAGAAGAAATGTGTCTATTGTCTTAAGTGCCGGGTCCCCATAAACAGAAAGATCGATCTTGTCACTGGATCGTAGAATACGGTTCATACGTAATGCCATAGGCTCTCCATTGTCCGTATTGATAATCATCAAAGACAGGTTGTCACGAAAAATCAATTTTAATTTTTCTGCATATTCGGGCGACAACTTTAAATCCACGGCCATGTTGATCGGCTCGTCACGCGCAAAGTATTTCATGAGTTCCAGAGCATCGTCATAATATTCTTCAGTGACCAAAACCAGCTTCCCTTCCGGAATATTAACGGCATCTCTCGCTCCCTCGAACGCCTACAAAGAAACAGTATATGACAGCGTATACAGTATAACCCCGCTATGAGCTGCACATGGGGATTAATAAGAGCAGGTGGTTGTTTAATGCAGGACGACAATGATACAGAAAGCTTCCTGCATTAGTCCTTTCCCTCATATAAAGGCCTTTTCACGCATTTGCAAACAGAGCAGACCCAGATCAGACGGCTCCTACAGGATCTGGTCTGTTTGCTTATGTGAATTTATAGATCAGATTATGCAGTTTCCACGGCAGTGAAAATGGTCCTTGTCCATGTTCCATTTTATTGAATGAGGCGAAGACATTTTGAATATGAAACAGAGACGGGCTAAGCAACCCACTTTGTTTAAGAACCAGGATAAAGAGCACGTTTGCAGCTGTTGGTAACAGCTTTTAACATTTGCCATAAGAACGGTCGAAAATAGACAATTCATATAAAGAAAATTAAAGAGATGTTACATGTACCAACACTTGTGGGTATTATGTGTGACCCTTTCCTTCATATAAACGCCTTTTCGCGCATTTGCAAACAGAGTACACCCAGATCGGACGGCTCCTATATGTGCCGTCGGATCATCGTCTGCTAAAGGAATTTGATAGATCTGTTTCTTTAGTTTCCAAAATGGCTACAATGTTTCACCTTCCATATTTTATTATAATTACATGTATTTTATCTGTGAATATTCAGTACATGTAGTTATTAAAATATTGAATAAAGATAGAGATGGGAAAGGGTTAACCCTTTCCCTTATGTAAGCGCATTTTGATGAATCTGCAAACAGAGTAGACTCAGATCGGACGGCTCTTATATGAGCCGTCTGATAAGTGTCTGCTCTGTTTGTTTATGGTGTAATATAGGTCTGATTCTATAGCATCTGCCTGAGCCAAAATATCCAGTGTTCATATGCCATTATAAAAAATAATCTTATTAATATTCATGACGTCATTATTTCCTACATGAATATTCATCAGGGTTAATTGAACGTACGGTTGATAACTGGTGTAACCTCCAGCACCATATCATCCAATATTCACCAGCACCTATAAGGAAGATTTTTAATATTTGGATGACTGACAATTGTCGTCTGCAAATTTTTGCCCTCTGCTTATATTTTATTCATATTCATTTCTTTATTTTGCAGAAATAGTTTATTCTGAGTGTCAAACCATTTGGATCTGGATCAGACACCGAGATGTCAGCGGCTGGATAGACTCAGGCTATTTGAATAGGTTACTACAATTATACGTTTTTATTATGACTTCAATTTTATGGTGGCATATTTCTGACACCACTTGCCATTTAGCTTTCGCGAAAAGTTTCCAGTTAATATCTCAAATAATTATGTAGTAAGTGGAGAGTATCGAGTCAAAATGATCGGTTAGTGCCATATACTGCCATCACATAATATAAATAACTCCTAATAATTAAAGTGGTTAAGAGGTGTCAGAAATACGTCACCATACACTATACCCTGTTCATTCTAGTAAGAGTTGTCTACCTTATTCCCCAATGTAAAATCAAGTCTATATAGTACCTACAAAACAGTAAAACTTTTGCATTTATTCTAATAAACAACTGATCCGAACTCAATATTGAAATTACCCTTATCTCATTTTCACACTGGTTAAAAACATTGCCACTATATATGACTTTAGGGAAACTTTAAACAAAGCGTGTGCTCACAATATTTCTCACTGTGTTACCCCCAATGGCTTATTGACCCATGTGAACGAAATACGTCATCATCGACCTATTGTTTCTTAACCCTTTCCCTCATATAGACGTGTTTTCACGCATTTGCAAACAGAGTCGACCCAGATCAGACGGCTCCTAGAGGAGCCATCTGATCAGGGTCTGCTCTGTTTGCTAATAGAATTAGATAGATCTGTTTCTTTGCTTTCTAAAATGTGTACAATGTTCCACCTTCAATATTTCTTTATAATTATTTTATTAATGAATATTCAGTAGGTATTAAAAGTTGGCCAACGTACAGAAGAGGGAAAGGGTTAATCAATAGATACGTCTTTTTACGCTTTTGAAAAAAGGAAGACCCAGATCAGACGGCTCCTATAGAAGCCGTCTGATCAGGGTCTGCTCTGTTTGCTTCAGAAAAAATATAGACCCGAACTTACAATATGTCATTTCAAATTTTCATGTTTTACATCCTGTGTTTACATGCAATTATAAAAAGAACAGATTATCTAATCAGTAGATCTACAAGTAGGCCTATTTATTATGCCATTACTTCTTACATATATAGCTATGGAGTAAAGGGTTAAACAGCGTGGTTGATTTAACCCATTCCCTAATAATGACAACTTTTGGCGCCTCTGTAAAAGTCACTTTCTGAACCCATTGTGATAAACAGAGCATTTGCTCCCTATAGGAGCAAATGCTCTATTTATCACAATGGTTTCAAAATTATACAAATCTGAAATTTTCCTTTTCTCCAGTTAAAATGCTCCGTTTCGGTAGATTTATTCAAATAGGTAGGATCTAAAAATAGCCTATGAGGTAATGGGTTAAAGGTTATATAATACTATCAATACAGAGAGACACTCACCTTTACTTTCTGCTCAAACGTTAGTGAACTTAACATCCTGTACGTCTAAGTTTCAATGGGTAGAACTTTCCTATTGTTCTGCAAAATTCAAATTACAACACATGGACCCGTGGTTATAAAACTTCAGAGTTACGAGTTTGATGTTTGGGTTCATTCTCAAGTATCGGATTGGTCTGGCCAATCAGATTCTTGAGAATGGTGCAAAATTCGAGCTAAACGTTTAAAACCACGAGGTCTGGACGACGTACTTTAGTTTATACAACAAACTAGGTCAATGTCAGTAATGATAGCCTTTGCTGACGGTGTACAATTTAATCTATTCCCTCATATTGACACCTTTCGATGCCGCTGTAAACCTTACCCATTTGAAACTATTGTGATAAATAGAATACAATAGTTTCTGAACTACACAGCTCTATATAGTTCCTATTTTTTCTAGTCAAGGCTCCATTTCAATATATTTATTCAAAGAGGTCTGAAATTAGTCTATGAGGGAAAGAGTTAATACGGATGCGAGTCAAGTAGTAACCTTTAACCCTTTCCATGTTCTATATTTAGCCCAAATTTCAATACCTACTGAATATTCATGGACAAAATAGTTATAATGAAATATGGAAAGTTGAACATTAAAGCCATTTTAATAGAAAGTAAAGTACGTAATAGATCTTTTAAATTCCACTAGCGAACAAAGCAGACCCGGATCAGACAGTTCCTATAGGAGCTATAGCCGTCTGATCTGGGTCTACTATGTTTGCAAATGCTCATATATATGAGGGAAAGGGTTTAAAAATCTATTTTATAACGCTTTGGTAATGTTAACATACCAATACTGGCACAAATGTTGTAACATCACTGTTGATTTTAAGTCGAAAACAAAAATACTGTCGGGAAATAGCAGGAGACATTCTTCAGATACTTTGTTGACATAGCAAAGTGTACAAATAATCTCGCAGTCTATCATTTAACCCTTGACTCCATAAATACGCCTTTCTACGCCTTTGCATACAGAGAAGACTCAGAACAGGAGCCGTCTGATCAGGGTCTGCTCTGTTTGCTTGTGATACTAGCGAACAAAGCAGACCCGGATCAGACAGTTCCTATAGGAGCTATAGCCGTCTGATCTGGGTCTACTATGTTTGCAAATGCTCATATATATGAGGGAAATACTGGCACAAATGTTGTAACATCACTGTTGATTTTAAGTCGAAAACAAAAATACTGTCGGGAAATAGCAGGAGACATTCTTCAGATACTTTGTTGACATAGCAAAGTGTACAAATAATCTCGCAGTCTATCATTTAACCCTTGACTCCATAAATACGCCTTTCTACGCCTTTGCATACAGAGAAGACTCAGAACAGGAGCCGTCTGATCAGGGTCTGCTCTGTTTGCTTGTGATATAATAAAGATTTGATTTTACAGTGTCTGCTTCAACAAAAAACGTGTTAACATGTCATTTAAAAATTAATCTAATTAATATCGATGGTGCCATCATTTATTTTATGAATATGCATGGAGTAAAGGGTTAAACCTTAACCTCCAAGCTTTAAGCGCGACCTGGCTGGCATTTGGATCCAGATGAGACTCGGAGGAGCTCGGCATCTCATCAGGATCCAAGCTGTTTGACACTCTGTCACATTGAACGAACGAAAAGGCATTCAATCCTAATAAATAAATAAGTAAATAGTAATATTTTTGGTTGAATTATTTTTTATATTCATTTTGTATGTCGAAAAATTGTAATAATAATAAGAAGACACTCTGGTGATGAGAAGAGTAGGGCATCGCGATCGGGTTTCTCTGAAACCGAACAGAACAACTCCACCCTCTCTAGGGTATAATTATAGTCTTCGTTGAAAATAGTTACTTCCCTTATATACTTGAAGAATGATAAGGGGAAATAATCGTTGCATTTTCAGACAGCTATCGGATCGGTGGTGTTTATTATCGAGCCATCTCAGTCTATAATAATAATTTAATGATAATAATAACAACGACAACAATACTGTAATAATAATAATCAAGGCATAATATTAATATATATTTGTCATTAGACCGATCCTTGAATACGCCGATCTTACGTGGGGTAATTGCACCAAGGACCAAATTTAAGAACTTGGGGAAAAAAAGATGCAGGTAGACTTATAAATAACAGGAACAACTAAACTTATTCAACTTCATGAATAAATACTTAAATAGGATGTAAGACGTTTTTTCTGCAAAACAGTATTTCACCTAACACCAATATTACAAGAGTGTAAATCTATATTATCACTTTTTTATCAGATGAGTTAACTTGTAGTATATAACAAGAGTTTTGTCGAAACATGATGATTAGTAAACCAGAATGCGATATTTTATTCAATTGACACATGATAAACGAGAAACGCAGCAATGTTTGGCCATATGTTCCAATCGTCTCTTTAACCCTTCCCCTCATATAAACGTGTTTTCAAACACAGTAGACCCATATCAGACGGCTCCTATAGGAGCCGTCTGATCAGAGCATGTTCTGTTTGCTATTCGAATTTGAAATACCTATTTCTTTACTTTGTAAAATGGCTACAATGGCCCCCCTTCCATAGTTTATTATAACTATTATGTCCACGAAATCCGAATAAACAGAACAGGGGAAGGGTTAAAGGCAACCATTGGAACTTGTTGGAAAAGTGTCCCAAAATGATAAAATGTTATTACCAAAACAAATCGATGATCAAAAAATCAAAGGCGGTACATTTAACGAGAAACTAAACAACAGTCCATATAGGCCACGAGTTACATCCTGAAACTTAGTCATTAAACCACACTTGACAAAATTCTGTGTTAATAATATTCCCATTTTGTTGGTACCAGTGGCTCATGTGGGAAATCCCCCCCCCCCATCCCATCCACACATACACACACACACACACACGCTGGGAGGCAGATAGCCTTGTCCGTCCATACGCCCGTTCGTACATCAATACGTATGTACGCTCCACAAATATTATGTGCAATACTCTTCATACACCAAAGGGGGGTTACTTCAAACTTTAACAGATGATCAATACTGATTCGATGATGTTCGTAAAGAAGGGAATTTTAGCTGTGACCATTTTCTACCAGAGTTTTGTTTTGATATCCTGGGTTTTTATCTGGTTTTACGTCGCTTTAACAGCATTTCAGTCATATCATGATGTCCAACTAATTACAGGTAGATGAAAACACCAGAGGTTCTTCTGTGCACGGAACAGATTGCACTGTTTCGTGCACAGAAGAACATCTGGTTAGAACCGACCTACCGCAAGTCAATTGGAAGGCCAGACCGAGATTTGAATCACAGCGGTGAGAGGCTAAGAGATTGTCAATCGAAGACCATAAACATCCGGCCACGAAGGCCGTTTGGGCACCAGAATTATGGGACTTTCAAACCAGATCTCAAAGTCAAGCATTTCAAAGTCCCAAACATTTCAAAGTCGCAATATCGCACTGGGGCATCCGTGTCTTGTGGATATAATTTTTCTGGTTTATCTCTAAGGGATTTCTGATATAAAAGCATGTTGCTTGATTCTCTCTATATGATGGCTCTATTTAGCCAAGGAATGTCCCCCAACAGATGGAGTTTTCATATTCAGAAGAATAGTTTGCATTCCTTAACCCATTATCTCATGAATATGTGTATGTCTTGTTTAGCTCGACTGTCATTTTGCTATGTACTTTATTATTATATTCACTGAAGGGGAAGGGCTTTATGTAAGTTGGAAGAACTTGTTGCCCAACACTATTTCTGTTTATTATGAAATAAAATATGTTTTAACTAATCTGATAGGCTATTTAAACCCAACCTCTTTGAATAAATTTACTGAAAATGGCATAAAAGAGATTTTTTTAGAATTGTGTAGTTTTGAAACCATTGTAATAAATAGAGAATTTGCTACTATGGAGCATATGCTCTATTTATTACAATGGTTTGGTTTTGTTTGTGTTGATTAGCGTCCATTTCTGCTCACTATATGGGCTAATTGGACGCACGGGAGAGAGGGGAGAAGATACAGAGGCACCCGGTCGCAATGCCCTACTCTTATTATAGACAGAGTTTCTCTTGTTGTTTTAGATACCCAGTGTAAAGCACTGATACATCGGACCTCGGTATATAGTCTCGTCCAAAGGACTTGGTCCGGCGCTGGAGCGAACCCGTGACCCCTGATATTGTAGTCGAGCGCGTTAGGGCCACACGACCACCACATCTGCCGTTTTACAATGGTTTCAAAAATTTGACTTTTACAAAGCTGTCAAAAGGCGTCATTATGAGGATTGGTATGGAACATTGATATGTGATAGGACGTATATACGTATTCATATAATCAAAACCGAGGTGGTGTTAGATCAGTGGAAGCGCCAAATAAGGAGGCCATTATAACAAGTTTTTGAAGTCTGTTCATGTATCCTTACTACATTTAAATTCAGAGCTACTGATAATAAAGGTGCGTACCCAAATACTTAAACCGTCATTTCTCCATCAAAGAGGGGATTCTTAAGAGTTTCAGAGTATAGTGTTGGGAGGAGAAATAAAGGAGCTATCCTTGAAAATGTTTAAATTTACGCATGTCTTATCTGGGCCTTATTAATGATACGTGATTATCCATTTACGTACCAATTCATTAATAAATTCAATAAAGTTTTTAACAAACACGAACAAGATACAGTTGAACTTCGAACTCGAACTCGAACTCGGATAACTCGAATTTCGCGATAACTCGAACTAAAAGTTCGGTCCTTCCAAAATCTTACAATACACAATTGCTCTAAAATGTATCACTACTCATATCTAGAAACACATTTCAGCATTACTGTAGACCTGCATTAAGCTATGAACTTGAGAAATTGTCCAGATTACAAATCGGATAACTCGAACTTCTGTTATCTCGAACTAATTTATATACATGTAGTCTTTTGAAGTTCGAGATATCGAAGTTCAATTAACTGTATATGCACTCAAAGACACTTGCTGTCAGGTGCAAAATTTTACAAGGGTATAACTGGAAAATATTTGGAACAAATATATGAGAAATGGTGAAAAACAATTTATTCCGAAATAGAAATTTTTCACGGTATGTAGTTATGCCATCCTTCGAACTGTGACGAAATTAGCACAATTCGGAGATGGTGGGTGATATATTAGCTCTTACTGGAACTTTATTAAAAGAAACTCTGTACAAACACCGGTGTACATATTGGCTGCAAAACGTTCAGTCATTACTGACAGCAAACGATTCCTCGTCGATAAAGGCACACATGCTTGATTGGGTCGAAATATATCAACATACTTTATAAAAAAATATATATATAGTCATGATGCCATATAAAGTAAGTTTCGGACATGACAGATGGTGCATCATGGTAAGTACATTGAAAAAGTAAGCACAGTTTGGGGAAACCAACGACGGAAATTCACTTTCTGTACTTCTTGTCGTAAGGGAGATTTAATTTTACTGATGCTTTTGAAGTACTTTCATGTATTTCGATCTTATTTGTACTGCATCAACGTAAACTCCGGATAACACATCAGTTGGCAGTTAAACATTCAGTCATAATTTACACCAAGAGATTCCTCCAGGATGGGGGAATGTCTAATTCTTAGGGTCTAAATATAAGGATAGACCATGCAGTCTTGGTTCCACATAAAGAGTCTTCCATATAGACTTTTAACAGCTTATTTTGGTCGTTTTCCTTTTAGCAATCAAGTCATATGTTCTAAATATGCCATTGATTCTGAAGAGTAACTACACCAATGTAAGATCTAGAAGCAGACTAGTGTTCTGTGATTTGCAAACAGTTTAACCCTTTTGACACGCATGCACTATACATGCAAACAGTGTAAATTCAAATCAGATGATTTCTAGAGGAGCGCTCTGATCATGGCCTCACACTTTGTCAATTAAAATCATCTAGCAAGTTTAAGCTTTTTATATTGAGTGGTCTCTATAGTTAACCCTTTCCTCCATAAATACGCATTTCTACGCCGTTGTAAAAATCTAGTTTTGAAACCATTGTGATAAATAGAGCAAATTCTCTATTTATCATAATGGTTTCAAACAACACAATCTAAAATGTTCCTTTTCTCTAGTTAATGCTCCTTTTCGGTAGATTTATTCAAAGAGGGATCTAAAAATAGCCTATGAGGTAATGGGTTAAACACCGGGGGGCTATTCCACCCTGATAATGCAGCTTTGACCCTTTAAAATTGTAGCATTATATCTATATCATGTCATAAGCAATCAGAGCAGACTCAGATCAGATGGTTCCTACAGGATCCGATCTGGGTCTACTCAGTTTGCAAAGGTGTGAAAATGAGTTTATATGAGGAAAGGGTTAAAAACTGAAATTGTGACAGAAAGTTCATCTTTTGACTTTGCTAATATATTATTTTCTGAATATTAGTTTTGTATTGTAATTACCTGGCATCGCAGACTTTGTCAAAATTGTTTTAACCCTTTCCCTCATATAAACGCATTTTCACGCATTTACAAACAGAGTAGACCCAGATCAGACCGTGAGACGTCTGTTCTGTTTGCTAATGGATCGATCCTTCCTTCCAAATTGAATTTGATAGATCTGTTTCTTTTGTTTCCAAAATGGCTATATAATGTGCTACCTTCCATATTTCATTATAGCCTAACTATTTTGTCCATGAATATTCAGTAGGTATTGAAATTTTGAATAAACATAGAACGGGGAAAGGGTTAAGGTCATAGTAGACTACTGTCCACTGAGTGGTTTTGAATTTTTCACGTTCTATACCACCGCCGCCACCACCATCACAGTAAATGTATAGTCGATAGAAAACATTGCCGGTGGACGTTTGGATAGCCAAATTCTAATTTCAGCAGTCAGTACACAAAAACTGATGACGTCACATGTTACTACTCAAAGCTTTTGCAAAATGAAAATATTTCAGTGGAAAGGTCGCATGTGAAAGTATCGGGTCTAGAGATATAAGCGCGGTTTCTGAATGGAATTTGAATTTAATTGGACGGATAATTATCGTGTTTGCTTGAAAAAGAAGGAACTTTATGTGACTTGACACTTGAAAAACGATCGAAGGGGCCACTGAGAGCACAGGTAAATTCCTGCTTGACCGTCACACCTGTTATTGATTAATTGACACGATGTGTGGCAGCTTTTGTTCCATTCAAAACAAGCAGGGATAGTTAGCATCGCACAATGTATTCATGTTAGCTTGAAAATAAAAACAACAACACTGGATGTCGGTCGCGGCTCGCAAAATTCGACATGTTTATAGCTTTAAATGCATACTTAAAAAAGTGCGCCGTATTCGTCCTCAGTATTGTTCGTACCTAGGTACTAGATTCGTGTACATCTTTTAGTCCTGCCCAAGTTGAATATTCATGTTAGAAACAATTTATTATGGGTTACCTTTGCCTGTCCCAGGTGTTACTGTCAGCGGGGACGGGGTGGGGGTGGGGGGTGGAGCAGCTAACCCCCAAAATGACATATAATGTATCATTCATAAAAAGTGTGCAGAATCCGATTTTGGTATCAAAATAGCTATTTAACCAGACGCTTATGCGACCTCTCTTATACATTTAAGATATACCTTATTTTCCAGTACTTTTCTTGGGACCGGTAATTAAAGTAAAGGCATTTTGACAGAAACAGTAGGATCAGATATATCCTTTTTGTGTCACCTGCCGAGAGGCAGTGTGTTACTTAGGGATCACTTTTCGTTTTTAATGGCTGTCGACCATTTCTAAACTAATCATTATAGAGCTTTCAAATTTCATGTGTCTTCCTCTCATTGAGGGCCATTGATGTAACTAAGGTCCATCACTCTGCATGCAATACTTTTTGAGTTATTCCCCTTTGTTCTGATTTTCGCACTCCAGCATATTAACAGTTTTTGTTCAGCTGCGAGCAGGTGACACATGTGTTCCTCCGAACACTCTTATTGTATATATATATCACTTACGTAAATTTAACTCAAACGTCATAAAATCTCGTAGATGCATCTTTGACATATGATAAATTGTTATTATACAGGAACGTGAGGTAAAATGTGTACCACGGTAAGAGGTTATATAGGGTATATTATTCCCTATTCTGTGTTTATTCCAAATTTCAATACCTTCTGAAAACAAACATACCCACTCAGACCCCGGATCGAACCCGGGTCACCAGATTCGCAGTCATGCACTCTACCAGCTCAGACCAGGGATCGAACACGGGTCGTCAGGTTTGCAGTCATGTACTCTACCATGTCGCCATAAAAGCATGCTTGTACAGCAAGGCCATACAAGTGATGATAAACCTACACACTGTGACATATACATTCATACCGGTAATATCATTATAAATTTATTTCATTTATTTCATAAATATTCATGAAGTGAAGGGTTGATACCTAGCACTTACTGACGACCCGTGTTCGATCCCTGGTCTGAGCTGGTAGAGTGCATGACTGCAAATCCGGTGACCCGGGTTCGATCGGGGGTCTGAGTGGGTATGTTTGTTTATAAGAACACCCAGTTACATTTGTCGCACAACACGGGACTGTGACTGTATGTGCTCTAGCTGAGTTCAATTCCCTGTCGTTCTCATACCAGCAGAAATTCAAGACAAATTTCAACTTTCTTGGGGAGTATGTCACAATGTGCAGGTTTATCATCACTTGTACGGCCTTGCTGTACAAGCGTGCTTTTATGGCAACATGGTAGGATGCATGACTGCGAATCTGGTGACCAGGGTTCAATCCCGGGTCTGAGCGGGTATTTTTCTTTGTAAGAACACCCGATTACATATAGAGGCTGATTTTTTATGCCTTTACTCCATGAATATTCATGTAGGAAAATTAATAGTGACATCATGAATATTGATTAGAAAAGTTGACACTGTCAGATACTGTAGATTCATATAGATATTATTGCATGAGTAAACAGAGCAGACCTGCATGATCAGATGGCTCCTACAGGAGCCGTCTGATGTCAGTCTACTCTGATTGCAAAAGGCGTAGAAAGGTGTATTTATAGAGTAATGGGTAAACAATAAAATGTATATATAGTAAAACCTCTATAACGGCCACTAAATTACATCAAGTATTTTGTGTTAAAGGCAGGTGGTTGCTTAAAGCAAGGAGTGTTCTGTTTTACTTTCACCTTGCTTTAAGCAGCCACCTGCCCATAAAAACAACTAATTGAAACACTTTAGTGACCATTATAGAGAGGTTTTACTGTATGTATAATGGTATATGAACACAGGAATGTTTTGACATGGCAGAAACTGTAGAATTAGATCTACAGTAAAACCTCTCTATAACGGCGACTAAATTATGTTAATTATTTGGTATTTAGGCAGGTGGCTGTTTAAAGCAAGGGAGCTCCTATAGGAGCATTCTGTTTTACTTTCACCTTGCTTTAAGCTGTGATCTGGATTTACTCCATTTGCAAAGATGTCTCCAGTCAAGTTAACCCTTTCCCTCATATAAGCGTGTTTTCACGCATTTGCAAACAGAGTAGACCCAGATCAGATGGCTCCTAGAGGAGTCATCTGATCAGGGTCTGCTCTGTTTGCTAATTAATGGAATTTGAAAGATCTGTTTCTATATTTTCTGAAATGGCTACAGTGGTTCACCTTTCATGTTTCAATTTAGCTGTTTTGTCCATGAATATTCAGTAGGTAATGAAATTTGTAATAAACATAGAACAGGGAAAGGGTTAAGGGTTGACAGCTTTAGCAAAAAAATTGTTTGAATGAAAAAATGATGAGGATTTAAATTCCTCAGAAGTAATCATGCATTCGGTTCAATACTTTACTTTTGTATATAAATGTTTTGAGCCCATGGGAATTTACTGAATCTACACCAAGCCGACCAAGGAATATCAACCCTTTCCCTGTTCTATATACCCTATCCCTGTTCTGTTTATTCTAAATTTCAATATATACCTACTAAATATTCATGGACAAACTAGTTATAATGAAAAATGGAAGATACATTGTAGCCACTTTAGAAACTAAAAACCAGATCTATCAAATTCCATTAGCAAACAGAGCAGACCCTGATCAGACGGCTCCTAATTAGTCTGATCTGGGTCTACTCTGTTTGCAGATGCGTGAAGGAAAGGGTTAAAATCTTATTTACCATCCCATCACAAAATGGACAATGTATGAAGTTTACAGTAAGCTTGGGTTAATCCTTTACCTTATGAATATTTATGTAAGAATTCGTTACTGAATATTCAGTAACTGAATTTTTATTATGGCCAATGAATACGTTTTTTTTGCTATTTCCATAAGAAATGGTAGAATCAGCTAGATCTGTAAACTACCATTTAAATTAAGCAAACAGAACAGACCCTGATTAGACAGTTCCTACAGGAGCCATCTGACTGCTAATGTCAACAATCTGACTGCTAATGTCAACATACTCGTTTTCCTCATTCAAAGGATTAAATTCTGAATAGTTTGAATTATTACAGTCACGAGGTCCAAATAAAATGCGTAAATTAAAAACATTTTCAAGAATAACTTCTTTATTTCTCTACCAAGCCCCATGTTGAGACCGCTCTTTAGAATCTAAAGAGTGGTCACAACATAGGGCTTGGTGGAGAAATGACTATTTTAGTCTTTCAGTGTACACGATTATCGCCGGGTTGCTCTGTTAGTCTTCAAAAATGACATCTGCTTCAGTTTGTAGCCATAATGCACATACATACTTCAAACTTGGCATGCATGTGCAACTTAATTATGGAGGTGAACATTTTTATGGGTGACTTATTAAGGTCAAGGTCATAAATTAAGGTCAAAGCTCATATCGGGGACATAGTGTTTCACAAACTTATCTTGTTGTATTTACAGGTATTATCAAAAATCATCTGAATCCGCAGTGTTATATATACTCAACAGTTTTTGACAGGGCAGTATATAGATAAGATGTGAATATTAACCCTTTCCTCCATAAATACAACTTTCTACGCCTCTTTAATTGTCACTTCTTGGGTTGGGTTTTACGTCCGACCAACAGTATTTCAGTTATTTGCAGACAGCTAGCATCCGCTTGAGACAATTTATAGTGCTGCCTCACTGGAATGCCCCTGCCACGGGCGCATGGCAAGAGCACCCTACCCAGTCACACTATCCTGACACCGGGCCGACCAGTCCTAGAACTTCCCTTTTAATTTCAAGTGTAGACAAGGGAGCTACTACATGTAGTACCAACCCACATCGAACCCACAACCTTCCGTACCGCAGGCGAACGCTCTTCCGCTGAGCCATACGGCCGGTAGTCAGTCACTTCTTGAAACGATTTATGATTTCAAACTACAAACAATGGTTTCAAACTACAAAATTCTAAGAAATTTCCTTTTCTCTAGTTATAATGCTCCTTTTCGGTAGATTTATTCAGAGGTTGGATCTAAAAATAGCCTATGCATTAGATGATCAAATTTGCAGATTACATGTTGAGGGTTAATGGTGCAAAACAATTGTAACTCCTTCACAAAGTTTTGCACCAAACCCTCGATTTATTGTGTGGTGATGGTATATAGCTGCAAAAGAGTCAAATATAATTCAGTACATATTTATTTAGCTTTGTTTATAATTGAGAAAACCAGTAAACTAGAAATAAGTTTTATGAAATGATTACAAATGCTGCTGTCAAATGGACTGCCCCATTCCTTGACTCATATTGATTTCAACATGTGTTCAAGTGATATATAAAACATATTTGTTTATTTCAGAAACATGTAATTCAAATAGAACATCATGGTGTCCCAGCAGTCTACGTACAGGCACCTGTCCCCATCCCGTCCTCGTAGACAGACGCTGGCTGTCTTTCATTCCCCACCTAGGCAGGCTGGCAGCGAAGTGAAGTATGGGTCCGAGGCATCTACAGCACTGAATCGCAAATGGGTAGGTTATGTATATATATATATAACACTTCTAGTTTTAACCATACTAAAACGATTTCAAATATTTCTTTGATCTCGCTTTGGTCCTGTCAATGATTTAATCACGTGAATGGTGTAGGGGTGTTGTTCATATATGTTACTCCATGAATATTCAGGCAAAAAATTTTGACATCATGAATATTAACCCTTTCCTCCATAAATACACCTTTCTACACATTTCCAAACAGAGTAGACCCAGATCAGACGGCTCCTATAGGAGCCGTCTGATCAGGGTCTGCTCTGTTTGCTTATATGGTATATTACAGCTATGATTCTACATATATGTTTCTGTTATGGCTAAACAATCCTGTGTCCGTGATTGTGTTATTATAGCAATTAATCTAATTAATATTCATGATGACATTATTTCTTACATGATTATTCATGGAGTAAAGGGTTAATAAACATTCATGATTTTTTTATATGAATATTCAAGAGATAAGGTTTAAAAAACTTTGACATTTTGTTTTAACAATAGTAAAGCTATACCTTCTGACGGAGCATCAGATAAATATGCGTACTCAAATACTAAAAGAGTCATTTCTCTACCAAACCCTACGTTGTGCCCAAAAGTTTACATGGGCCTGTGACATTATAAAAACAAATCTTATTAATATTCATGATGCCATCATTTCTTATGTGAATATTAATGGAGCAAAGGGTCAATGACTCAAATAAATTCATGCATAACCCGAATACACTAATACTATATTTAATCCTCTTGGAAGTCAGGAGATGACTGAGAAAAATGGCAAAGACTTTCGGCACACAATGGAACAGCTTTAGTATGCCATTAGTGAATTAACCCATTCCCTCATAGGCTATTTTTAGAACCAACCTCTTTGAATAAATCTACCAAAAAGGACCATTTTCTAGGAAAAAGGGAAATTATAGAATTGTAATAAATAGAGCTTTGGCTCTGTAGGAGCAAATGTTTTATTTAACATATGAATGGTTCAGAGCTCAAGATAAGGTGTGTGAATTCAAACATTTTCAAGAATAACTCCTTTATTTCTCCACCAAACCCTAATACTGTGTCCACTCTTCACAGACTCTTCGAGTTGATTCTAAAGAGTGGTCACAGTATGGGGTTGTTTGAGAAATGATGATTTTAGTATTTCGGTATGCACCCATAGCTGTAGCTCTGGTGGTTTCAAAAAGTGACTTTTTACAGATCTAGAGAGGTGCATGTCAACAGGCATCAGTATGAGGGAATGGCCATGGGTTAAGTCTGTTGCTGTCAATTTGATTCTAGATGAGATACTGGATTCAGTTTGGTGTACAACTCCCTCCCTACAACGACCCTCTCAATAACGATTCCCTCCTTACAATAACGCATGTCACTGATTCCGAAACAACAAGGCTCCATAAACAACTTTTTCCATCATATTTTCTTTATGCCTCCATCAAACCCTATGTTGTGACCACTCTTTAGAATCGTCACTTTGTGACGATTCTAAAGAATGGTCACAACATAGGGTTTGATTGAGGCATAACGGTTTTAGTTCTCGAAATACACCTTATCCCAAAGGGTGTCGTTGTAGAGAGGGAACACTGTACAACTCCCTCTGGGAATCAAATATTTGACACTATATGTATTATTGAGATGTTGAAAGGAATACATGCAAAATAGTCTACCTTGAGAACTGAATGGGAGAACATGTTTTGCCAATAGCAGTTACCTAGCTCTTTGCATGCTAATGGTAGACTCTCCCGCCATTTATGTCCCGTACAAATAATTGGGTCTTGATCTGGCCCAACAAACATGAGGCTTGATCTGAGATCCATATTTTTTGTCACTCAGGCTATTTAGTTTCTGGAAAAACAAAATGACAGAAAGAAAATTAATACATGTAGTTTCAAAAATATTACAGACAACAATTGAGCAGACGACAAAATTACTTATCATGCAAAGGGTTAAAATTCCAAGGGTTACCTAACATCAGATAAGTGAACATAACAAAAGACTACAGACAATTCAGTCGGTGTCTGATAATCGTATTCACCCTTTAAATGCTTAATTTTCAAAATAGGATGGTCCATTATCAGTTAACCATAGAGTTCATTTAACCCTTTCCCTTATGTAAACTATTTTTATGCATCTGCAAACAGAGTAGACCCAGTTGCTCTGTTTGCTTATGGTGTAATATAGATCTGATTCTACAGCTTTTGCCTGAGGCAAAATGTCCTGTGTTCATATACCATTAATAAAAAAAAATCTTATTAATATTCATGACAACATTATTTCCTACATGAATGTTCATCAGGGAAAGGGTTAAATTATAAGCTAAGGAATTTGAATAACAAACAGTTCAGCCTGTGATCAGAGGGTTTCACCAGGAGCCCCCTGATCTGAGTCTACACTGTTTGCAAATTCCTGAGTAACCCACATGTAAAGGGTTAACCTTTTGTATGCTCATTTGTTGTCATCTGCAAGTTTTTTAACCATTTCTTAAAGCAATCATTTCTTAAAGCAACCATTTCTTAAAGCAATCATTTCTTAAAGCAACCATTTCTTAAAGCACTTATCAGAGTGTTATATTTGGATCCTCAACAGCAGAGGTCCAGATAAGATGCGTAAATTTTCAAGAGTAACTTCTTTATTTGTCCACCAAACCCTATGTTGTGACCACTCTTTAGAATCGTCTCTTCGAGACGATTCAAAAGAGTGGTCACAACATAGGGTTTGGTTGAGGAAGGACGATTTCAGTATTTGTGTACACTCACCATAGACACCAAGTTACCCAGTAACTGGTCTGATAGATCCAGATTGTTTTCAATAGTTTTCATAAATTCATTATTAGCTTGCAAAAAGTTAGCACACCAAAAGAGTAGGGTAATTATTTTGAGCAATAATTGTTTGCTAAAAATGTAAATAGTCGATAATTACCATTATGGACCAGAAATAATTCTTTTGTAAATTTAGTTTTGAATAAATCTACTTAAAGATTATTCAAAAAAAGGTTTATTTACAGCACTTCAGAGAAAGAAAATTAAGAAACATCGAATGAAAAATTCCTTTGCTTTTATGAAAAATATTAACATATTGAACAATTTTGAAGTCATCTGAATGGGAAGTGATTAAAGTTTATAAAAGATAATACAAGTTGTGTTTGATATCATATTTTGTCAAGTTCTTTAACAAGGTTATTGATATAAGTGGTAATTAATCCTTAACCCATTCCCTGTTCTATGTTTATTCCAAATTTCAATACCTACTGAGTATTCAATGATAAAATAGTTATACTGAAATATGCAAGGTGGAACATTGTAGCTATCTTAGAAAGAATAGAAACAGATCTTTCAAATTACATTAGCAAACAGAGCAGACCCTGATCAGACGGCTCCTTTAGGAGCCGTCTGATCTGGGTCTACTCTGTTTGCAGATGCGTGAAAACATGTTTATATGAGGGAAAGCCCGGTTAACCCTTTCCCAGTTCTGTATTTATTCAATATTTTAATAACTACATGTACTTAATATGTATATATATGGACAAAGTAATTATTAAAAAATATGGAAGGTAGAACATGGTAACCATTTTAAAAAGTAAAGAAACAGATCTATCAAATTCCATTAGCAAACAGAGTAGACCCAGATTGGATGGCTACTATAGGAGCGATTTGATCTGGTTCTACTCTGTTTACAGACGTGTGAAGAGGTGTTTATATGAAGGAAAGGGTTATGTGACATCCTACCTTTCAACACCTTTGCAAACAGAATAGACACAGATCAGATAAGTCCCGCATGAATGTATTTATGTCTAAATGATAGCATCATCAACGGAGGTCTAGATAAGATGCGTAAATTTAAACATTTTCAAGTATAAATCCTTTATTTCTCCACCAAACTCTATACTGTAACCACTATTCGAGACAATTCTAAAGAGCGGTCATAGTAAACTAAAGGGTTTGATGGAGAAATGACAATTTTAGTATTTGGGTTACGCATCTTTATCTGTAGCTCTGTGCATATGAACACAGACAGTTTTATTTTGGCCATGCCACAAATGGCATTATAAAACAGATCTAGATATTTTTATAGGCAGAGTAAACCCTAATCAGACAGCTTACTACAGGAGCCATATGATCTGGATCTACTTTATTTGCAAAATGCATTAAAAGTCATATCTTTTAAGTGTAATTCAGATGAGATGCCAAGTTAGAATATTAGTTTGTAACTTATTTAATCTACACTGTTGACACAAGTTACCAATAATCAGGCCTGTTTCTGTCAAGTATTGGAAAAATGCAATTTTATAATGGAGAATTTTTTCACACATAAAACTCAATGATTTGGAAAGCATTTTTGGACCCAATCTAACTTCTATTTTTTTTTTTTGAAAATTGAAATGTTACATACATGGCACTGAGAATGTTGGTTTTTTTTTATTGAATATAGGAGCCTTAAAAAGCAGATGGTTGTCTTATGTAGAGCAAATTCAATGCAGAAGCTTTCTGCATTATGTTTGACCTGCATTAAGCTACTTTAATCCTTTTCTCCATGAATATTCATGTAAGAAATAATGACATCATGAATATTGATTAGATTAATTTGTTATAATAGCACATGGGCACATGAATGTTTAGTCAAGGCAGAAACTAGAATCATATCTATATTATATCGTAAGCAAACAGAGCAGACCCTGATCAGACGGCTCCTTTAGGAGCCGTCTGATCTGAGTCTACTCTGTTTGCAAAGGCGTAAAATGGCGTATTTATGGAGGAAAGGGTTAAGCCATAAATTGATACTAATTTGAATGTCTAGAGAGGTTTACAGTACACTGTATGATATGACATGTTTGTCCTTATGGTGCCATACATCTTTACAGCACTTTATACAGTCACAATTATTAATCGTGTGTCATAAATCTAAGTACAGAGCGACAGATAAAGGTGCGTACACAAATACTAAAATCATGACTTTCAACCTGCATTAAGCTTCCACCTGTCTAAAAAGATTGTTATTTAGACAGTGGCTGTCTGTCTGTTCTGGGTCTACTATGTTTTCAAAAGTATCAAAGAGAGTCTCTACCAGGTATAGGGTTAACCCATTACCTCATAGGCTATTTTTAGACAGACCCTCTTTGAATAAATCTACCGAAAAGGAGCATTTACTAGAGGGAAGGAAAATTTTAGAATTGGGTAGTTCTGAAATCATTATGATAAATAGAGCATTTGCTCCATAGGAGCAAATGCTTGATATAAAATATCACAATGGTTTCAAAAAGTGACTTTTACAGAGGCGTCAAAAGGCGTCAATATGAGGGAATTCTGGGTTGATAAAAAAACACAGTGTTATGGTGCAATACTTACAGTAGACAAAGTATGCCACAAATAGCCCAAAGTGTTGAAATAGCTTTATTGTTTCTTCAAAGTGTTTGTTTGTTTCATCAAAGTCTACCTCATCAAAGTGTTTGATTTAGCACATAAGAGATGTTTACTACCTGTATATATATATAAGGGTCAGGCATGTAGATCAAACATACCAATGTAAGTAGGAGATTTATGACCTTAACCCTTTCCTACATATAAATTATTAGACTTGTGTTATATAAAAAGAACCATTATAAATTCTAAGTGTCACCTTTTCTGAATAACCTCCCTAAAGTTTTATGTCCCCTGAAACAAAGTGGGGGACATATTGTGTTTGCTTTGTTTATTATTATTATTCTTTCTTCCGATTCTTTTTCTTGCCCTGTGAACTTGACACATTTCTTGGTAAGTAATGGTCCGATCCTAATGAAACTTCACATGAACATTGCTGATTACATGCATATGTGCATCCCACTTTCATTTTCTTTTTAAATCACCATAGCAACCAAATGGTGGGCACTAATTTTGTTTGGTAAAGTTACATATTTCTCAATTTTGCCGGAAATTGGAATCATGGGATATTTCAATACTTTATATCAATTTGTAGGTGTTTCGAAAGTATTGGTTGCCATGGTGACTCAGATTGGTCTAAATTAAAAAAAAAATCGAGGAATTGAGAACTGTTCGATTTTGCAGAAAATTGATATGTTGATATATTTTGAAAGAATTGGTTGCCATGGTATTAAACTGAATAGGGGCTCTATACCATTTGTCAGTTTTGTTTGGGGGACATTCTGTAATGGATTCTTTTTATTAGATCTTTTTAATTTTTATTTTCCTTGCCATATCTTAGTAATGAGTATTATGCTGTATAATGTACAAGAACCATAACTCTAGTATCACTCAAATGTCTCCCTTTTTATCCCTCCTTCCCCTATTACAGGTTGGTTGGTTTGTCTGTTTGACCCCATTGCACTGCCACATACAGACTTCAAACTTGGCATTCATGCGCAACTTAATAATGAAGGCAAATAGTTTTATGGGTGCCTTATTAAGGTTAAGGTCATACATAAAGGTCAAAAAAGGGACACAGTGTTTCACAAACACATCTTTTTCTGTATGTTTTCTTCAATAATGACTTTGTCTGGCATGGGTTAAGACTGGACATATTGCTCACATGCACCTAGTCTAATTTAGTGTTTGTTTATGGATTATTGCAAACAGAGAAGACCCAGATCAGACAGCTCCTCTAGGAGCCCTCTGATCTGGGTCGACACTGTTTGCAAATGCCAGTCCATGTACGTCACTCAAAGGCTTTTATGCCTAAGTTATTTCTTGTTTGCTTTACCATATGTTTGACTGGAACTTAATGAAACTTTTATGGTTGAAACTGGTGTACAGTAAAACCCCGCTAATGCGACCACCTAAAAGAAGTATAATTCTGGGTGCTAGGGGCAGGTGGTAGCTTAATGCAGGACGAATGTTATGCAGAAAGCTCCTATATTTCGTCCTGCATTAAGCAACCACCTGATTTAAACGACACCAGTAGCTGTTTATTAAGTGGTCGCATTAGTGGGGTTTTACTGTATATATTATTAGAATCGTTCTTCCGAGGTCTAAGGGAGCGTACACATAGGATTTAGTGTTGTTTCTTGATTCAGCTAGAATTATAGCAGAACAGTAGGCTCTGTCAGAAGCCCTTTGTTATGATTGTGTACACACTACACAGGTATACATGTGTACAGTATAAAATAAAATATAACCCCTCTAAACCAAAACTTTAATAAAGAAGAATTTAGGTCTTTTTAGGTAGATGGCTGCTTATTGTGAAAATCATGTAGAAATCTCTCGAAGGAGCTTTGGTAAGTTTCTGTATGACATTCACCATACAAAAACTGCCTTTTGTCTTTGTCAGGATGCTGGGTGATGCCCCAATGACAAGACCCAGCTTCAGACCTTTTTAAATATTTCGGGCGTTCCGTGAGGTGACAATGTCTTGAGCCAAACACAGCACAAGGCTTGAAACTATAAAAAATGATGTGGCTGGGATATGCTAGCCGGTGATGAATGTATGGTGTTCTGAGGCTACTTTGCCTGAGACGAACACTATGAAAACATGAAATTATACACAAAACCCTATGTTATGGTGATCAACAATACCTCAGCTTTGGGGCCAACAATTAAACAATAAACTATAACTGTGAACAACTACTACAGCCCCAAGCCAGCGAGACGGCTGGTCGATGCCTCAACTTCAAAATGGTGCTTGGAACAAAATCCTCAAGCTATGTCATGAAACTGTATAAATGTGAGCTATATAACCCTAGACTATGAGAGTTGAGACCCTAAGCATCAAACCCTGTTGAAACCTGTGGTTTGAAGCTATCTCAACACTACTGTGACTTCAAACCTACGTATCAGACCCTATGTCTCAAAGCATATATGTAACCCTACGCTCTGAAACCTATCTTGAGCAGTGTATGAAACCTGCTTCAAGAAGCTTA
This sequence comes from Azorinus chamasolen, assembly GCA_963576725.1. Classification (NCBI taxonomy): domain Eukaryota; kingdom Metazoa; phylum Mollusca; class Bivalvia; order Cardiida; family Solecurtidae; genus Azorinus; species Azorinus chamasolen. Next base: position 14,841,743 of record OY755241.1, on the reverse strand, counting down.
TGAAACTAACGCTTTGAAGCCTGCCTGCAGTATGTTGCCGAGCCCGGCTCGAAAACACTGCCTCAAAAAGACAGCCTCAAAAAGACGGCTTCAAAAGTATAGCCTCAAAAAGACGGCCTCAGGCAGACGGTTCAGCAACGCTCCGAACCCTGAGCACGGTCTACAGCAAACCTGCTTCAAACCGAATATAACCCCAGGCTATATCAGTCTGAGCAACACTATCTCAATGCCTCAGCTACTCTGAGACCGCTATGAAATAGTAGTATAATATTATTAAAGGCTGGTTGGACTGTCTAAACGTGCAATTTTCATGCCCAAAGAGAGAACTCAGAGGACAGTTACTTAGCCCATTCAAAGAACAGGTAACTGCACAATTACGTAGCCCAAGCAGACAATATATTCGCCAGTCTTTAACCTTAATGAGTGCAATACTCTATCAGTCAAAAACCAACGATATAGCTTCTATACATAAGTATATAAAGCCGTCACTGAAAGTTCTATGAATATTCAGTGCCCTGATCACAAAATAACCAGCAGTGATCGTTGAATAAGCTTGCGCCAGTCTCAGCATTTATATACAGCTTCCATTAGTTTGAGGTACTTCAGAAAACTAGCATATAAACATTTTATTCATATTAATTATTTCGATTGACCAACCGCCTCACTCATTTGAATATATACACAGTACTAATTTTTATAAGGTATAAAACAAACAAAATGAAGTTTAAATGTGAACTTACTTTTATAAACAACAAATCAATGAAATCTAACTAACAATTAAAAAAGGGAGATAATCCTGTATATACAAAACTACAGTTAACTCAAATCGCTTACCTAGCGATATACTACAGGTTTTCTTGACAACAGCCCCCTTCTCAAGAAAACGCTCTACTGTTTTCAACTAATACAAGAAAATCTGTTACTCTATTGACGGCTCAGGTAGTCAGCACATACATTGTCTGAGCCCTTGATTACTTGAACCTTGAATTGATAATTTTGTAGGAACAGAGCCCATCTCATGATCCTACCACTCTCTATCTTGCATTTCTGTATGTATGATAATGGTGCATGATCTGTCTGAAGTATGAACTCCGCACCATACAGGTACTTCTGAAATTTTCTAATGCCGAAAATGATGGCTAGGCACTCACGCTCTATGACGGAGTAGTTCTTCTCCCTCTGTAGCAGCTTTTTACTAGCATATGCTATGGGGAACAAGCCATCTTCAAACTCTTGCATCAAGGCTGCTCCAACTCCACTGTCTGAGGCATCTGTTTGTAAAACAAAGGGCCTCTTGAAGTCTGGTAGCCTGAGGATGGGTGAGCGAGTTAACATGTCCTTGAGCGTATTGAACGCCTGCTCATGTTCATCCATCCAAACAACTGTGTTCGGCTTTCCTTTCTTCGTCAGGTCTGTGAGCGGAGACGCAACGTCGGCGAATGCTGGGATAAACTTCCTATAGTATCCCGCCAAGCCCAAGAATGCTCGTACTTGCCTTTTGGTCTTGGGTCTATCTGCATTCTTGATCTTATGAAGCTTTTCTTGCTCCATCTGCAGCATACCTTTGCCAACTACATGTCCCGTGAATGAAATGTTTTCATATCCAATCATGCATTTGGATGGTCTTATGGTCAAGCCGGCATCTCGCACCCTTGTAAAAACTTCTCTCAACATTCTGAGATGTGGCACCCAGGACTGGGTATGGCCCATAATATCATCGACATAGTTGTCGGCATCACTGCAACCATGCAGCAGTTTGCGCATCATCCTGTTGAACGTGCTCCCCGAGTTTACCATGCCAAAAGGCATCTTCTTAAACTGGTAACTTCCATCTGGGGTCGTGAAAGCCGTCAGGTGCTTCGACTTATCTTCAACAGGTATCTGCCAGTAACCCTTGCTCAAGTCAATCTTAGTGAAGAATTTATCTTCCTTCAAGCTTGACATGATGTCCTCAGGGTTACCCATAGGTTCTGTGTCAAACTTTGTAACCATGTTGAGCCTTCTGAAATCAATACAGAACCTATTTGTGCCGTCTTTCTTTTTCACCAACACAATTGGTGAGTTGTAATCTGATTGTGCTGGCTCTATCACTCCAGCATCAAGCATGTTCTGAACCTCATCAGAAACTTCTTTTCTCTTTGCATATGGTATGGGGTATGGTCGAACCCTAACCGGTGTATTGCTGGTGAGCTCTATCTTATGCTCCTCCAGCTCAGTTGTTCCAGGCTTCTCGGTGAAAATGTTCTGGAACTCTTCAAGCAACCTGAGCACATCGTGCCGTTGCTCACGTGTCAAGCTTTCTGACACCATGACATCTTTGTAAGTCTCGCAGCTAGTCAAGCCTGCCAGTTCAATCAAGCTTTCATCATCAACCGCCCCATCATCTTCACTGTGTTCAGCCTCTATGATCGCCATGCATGAAACAACATCCTCGAGCTCCCTCTCTTCATACTTCTTCAGAAGGTTGATGTGGTATGGGCCAACCCTGTCACCAACCTGGACCTTGTAGTCCATCCTGTTAACTGCCTCAATGACTTCGAACGGCCCCTTCCACTGCAGAGTCAGTTTGTTGTGCGAGGTAGGCAACAACAAGCAGAACCTTATCTCCTTTTACAAGCTTTCTGTTTCTAGCTGACTTGTCATAGTGGTGCTTGTACATACACTGGGCATCGTTCAAACTTTCACGAGCTATCTTGCAAGTGTCCTCGAGTCTGTGTCTCAGGCCAAGCACATATTGGTATGTGGTCATGACTTCTGGCGTTTCTCTCTCAGTCCAGAGTTCCTTCAGCACTTGCATGGGACCTCGAACAGTGCGACCATACATGAGCTCAAACGGTGAGAAACCCGTTGATGCTTGTGGGACCTCTCTGTAAGCGAACAGCACAGCAGATAAATATCTGTCCCAATCCTTGGGTCGCTCCTGGCACATTTTCTTGAGCATGCTCTTCAAAATGCCATTCATCCGCTCACACCACCCATTACATTTGGGGTTGTATGGTGTAGTAAAGAGTTGTTTCAGAGATATCAGTCGACAAACCTCCCTCATCAAGTCTGAGGTGAACTGACTTCCTTTGTCACTGAGTATCTCAGATGGGAACCCAACTCTTGAAAATACATCGAGCAGTGCTTCAGCCACCCGCTCTGTCTCGATCTTTGGCAAGGCCACAGCCTCGGGGTACTTTGTAGCATAATCAACTACAGTGAGTATGTATCTGTTCCCTTTCTCAGATACAGGCGTTATGGGACCAATAAGATCAACGGCAACCCGATGAAATGGTGTATCCATAATTGGCATCTCCCCCATAGGTACCTTTGAGACTCTTCCCTTTGGTACTGTCTTCTGACATATATCGCATGAGCGACAAAACCTTGTCACATCACTGGTTACCCCAGGCCAGTGAAAGCTTGTTGTAATCCTATCAACCGTCTTCTTGGTTGAGAGGTGTCCACCAACAATTGATTCGTGTGCCATGCTCATAACACGTCTTCTATGCTTTGTTGGTACAACTACTTGCTTGATTTCAATTGAACCAGAGCCCTTGCTCTCTGTGAACAACCTATACAGAACATCCTTCTGTACCTCATATCTATAACTGTTTCCACCCCTTGTGGTCAGCGTACTCTTGTCTCGGGCATAAGACCACAACTTTTGCAAAGATGTGTCTTCAGTCTGAGCCTTCCTGAGCTCATCAATAGTAACCTCATCCCCAGGAGAGTTTGGAACACTTAATGCCCTGAGAGGTCTCTCTTCCTTCTTGGTCTGAGCTCGTGTCATGACAGCTGCCGAAACTCTAGCTTCGGGGTTCTGTGCTTCATGACCCATGGTTTCGAACCATTCCTGGTTTGGGGTGTTTGAAACTCCAGGTATATTCCCCAACACCAGATCACATATGAGTGAGCTCAACACCATGGCTTCAACATTGCCAGTGTAATATGGTGTATCAACCTGAACCAATGCTGCTGGTACTATCTTGGCCCCGCCATCGATAGTTATCATAATATATCTCTTGTCCAGCATCTGGTCGTCTCGCACCAGGTTCTTTCGTATGGCCGCCAACTCACAGCCAGTATCTCTCAAAACCTTGACTGCTCGACCATCAACTAACCCTGGTTGCAAATTCAAATTCCTCTCGCCTTCAAGCGATTCAACGGTACAGCCACCTGCTATGATTGGCACAGACTCTCCGTTAGCTAAGCATAGCTCTTCATCTCTGATACATTCTTGTATGTGGCTCTGGTTGCAGGAGACCGACATACACAAAGCAGATATTTTCTGCTTGTCTGGAGACTGGTATTGACTCTGATAACGCCTATGCTTGAACTCTTTGTGGTATGTCTGAGCACCATGCTGCTGCTGTCCAGAGTCTTCATAACACATAGCTCCAGCACTTATTTTCTTCGGGCCATTCTGGCGACAGTCTCTGGCGAAATGTCCCTCTTTTCTGCATATGAAACAAACCTTTTTCTGAGGTTCCGACCGCGGTGCTGGGCTAGGTCTGAGGTTAGTATTAGGCCTCTGATGTTGCCTGTTTGATGATGAGTTGAGCTTGGCATGCTTGCCCGAGCATATGGAGCCACCATGAGCCTCTATATATTGCTCAGCTAGCTTCGTCACATCATCAACCGACTTCGGGACTCTCTCTTTCAAGAACAAAGCAAGTTCGGGCGAACAGGTTTGTATAAACTGCTCTCGAACCACCAAGTCCATCAAGCCTTCATACGATTTCTCAACCTCAGCCATCTCTGTCCATCTACTAAAATACCTTATCAACCTAGCCATAAACTGAAAAACAGTCTCCCCATGCTCGGGTCGACTTTCTCTAAACTTCTGCCTGAAACCTTCTTCTGTCAGCTGATATCGTCTGAGCACAGCCTTTTTCAGAGCCTTGTAATCATGAGCATGTTCTGGAGGCATGCTGGTATATACCTCAAGACCCTTGCCTGTCAAAAGCGAGCTCAAACTAACTGCCCATGTCTTCTCTTCCCAGCCTTGGCTCTGAGCAAAGCGCTCGAACCGTTCTATATATGAGTCCATATCATCTTTCTGCTCATCAAACTTCGGCAATTTTGGTCTGGGAGCCTTACTGCTTGTTTCTGAGGTAGGCCCCCTCATGCCTGTCTCGGCCCTTAACTTGACCAGCGCGATCTCACGCTCCTGTTCTTCACGCTTCATATGGGCTTTTCTCTCAAACTGATCATGCTCACGCTTCTGCCGCTCATCTTCACGTTTCTGTCGCTCATCTTCTCGTCTCGACATACGCTCTTCCCTATCTAAATATTCTTTCTCTTTCTTCTCAGCATAGTCCCTGAGGTCTTGCCCAGTCAACCCTAAACGCACACCAGCCGAAATCCACTTATCTATGTCCATGATCACCAAACTAATGCTTCAACCTTATGTAGCTTCAGCTATAAAAACCTTCTGAGAACTAATCCCGGACGAGCCCCCAAATTGTCAGGATGCTGGGTGATGCCCCAATGACAAGACCCAGCTTCAGACCTTTTTAAATATTTCGGGCGTTCCGTGAGGTGACAATGTCTTGAGCCAAACACAGCACAAGGCTTGAAACTATAAAAAATGATGTGGCTGGGATATGCTAGCCGGTGATGAATGTATGGTGTTCTGAGGCTACTTTGCCTGAGACGAACACTATGAAAACATGAAATTATACACAAAACCCTATGTTATGGTGATCAACAATACCTCAGCTTTGGGGCCAACAATTAAACAATAAACTATAACTGTGAACAACTACTACAGCCCCAAGCCAGCGAGACGGCTGGTCGATGCCTCAACTTCAAAATGGTGCTTGGAACAAAATCCTCAAGCTATGTCATGAAACTGTATAAATGTGAGCTATATAACCCTAGACTATGAGAGTTGAGACCCTAAGCATCAAACCCTGTTGAAACCTGTGGTTTGAAGCTATCTCAACACTACTGTGACTTCAAACCTACGTATCAGACCCTATGTCTCAAAGCATATATGTAACCCTACGCTCTGAAACCTATCTTGAGCAGTGTATGAAACCTGCTTCAAGAAGCTTATGAAACTAACGCTTTGAAGCCTGCCTGCAGTATGTTGCCGAGCCCGGCTCGAAAACACTGCCTCAAAAAGACAGCCTCAAAAAGACGGCTTCAAAAGTATAGCCTCAAAAAGACGGCCTCAGGCAGACGGTTCAGCAACGCTCCGAACCCTGAGCACGGTCTACAGCAAACCTGCTTCAAACCGAATATAACCCCAGGCTATATCAGTCTGAGCAACACTATCTCAATGCCTCAGCTACTCTGAGACCGCTATGAAATAGTAGTATAATATTATTAAAGGCTGGTTGGACTGTCTAAACGTGCAATTTTCATGCCCAAAGAGAGAACTCAGAGGACAGTTACTTAGCCCATTCAAAGAACAGGTAACTGCACAATTACGTAGCCCAAGCAGACAATATATTCGCCAGTCTTTAACCTTAATGAGTGCAATACTCTATCAGTCAAAAACCAACGATATAGCTTCTATACATAAGTATATAAAGCCGTCACTGAAAGTTCTATGAATATTCAGTGCCCTGATCACAAAATAACCAGCAGTGATCGTTGAATAAGCTTGCGCCAGTCTCAGCATTTATATACAGCTTCCATTAGTTTGAGGTACTTCAGAAAACTAGCATATAAACATTTTATTCATATTAATTATTTCGATTGACCAACCGCCTCACTCATTTGAATATATACACAGTACTAATTTTTATAAGGTATAAAACAAACAAAATGAAGTTTAAAAGTGAACTTACTTTTATAAACAACAAATCAATGAAATCTAACTAACAATTAAAAAAGGGAGATAATCCTGTATATACAAAACTACAGTTAACTCAAATCGCTTACCTAGCGATATACTACAGGTTTTCTTGACAGTCTTAATGCCTTTGTAACATAATGCTACTTATTTGAATGTCCATTTGAGAGAGGTTTGACTGTATATGCAAGAATGTTTTGATAAAGGCTCATCATAAAGCCATATTTACAGTGTTGGACAAGTAGGTGTAACCCTTTCTCTGTTCAGTATTCATTTAAGATAATGACACCATGAAAATCTATTTGCTGAATTTTTATAGTGTAATTACTTTTGAAGGAATTTTTTATACCTTCGTTGACGATAGTCAGGGGGCATTATGTTTTGCACCTGTCCGTCCATCTGTGTGTCATGCTTTTACGTGCAATTGGTTGTCACAGTTTTTTCATCGTCTTATATATCTCACTAACCACTATAGCTATTGGCATGGAGTTACATATACACATTAACCCTTTGCTTGCTATTCGCGTCAATATACCTACCTGTAAATAGTGAAGACCCTGATGAGACAGCTCCTGCAGGAGCTGTCTCATCAGGGTCTGCACTATTTACAAGTAGATTGTGCAACCAGCGCACTCCACAGCAGTGATTGCACAGCGAAATACTTGTACACAGTGAAGATATATGTAATTATACAACAGGGCATGGGTAAAGAAGGAGAAATGTATTTTAAAATTCAGCAAGCGAAGGGTTAACCACCATCCATGCTTTCATTGCAAACCTAGCCCATGCTGCTGCAAGCCAAAAGTCAAGGTCAAATGACCTAGGAATTTTACGTGCAGCTAGGCAAGCACCACCACCGGGGCATCGCTGTGTCTTACAGACACAATTTTCTAGTTTTGCTTTGACAAAAAACTGTAGAATCAGATCTATTTCATGTTAAAAGCAAACAGAGAAGACCCTGATCAGACGGCTCCTATAAGATCCGTCTCAGCTCTGGGTCTGCTCTGTTTGTAAATGCGTGAAAAGGCGTTTAATGAAGGAAAGGGTTAACCCTTTCAGTGCTGAATTTTCAGAGTAGAATAGCCTGTCAGTGTTAAACTATTATAGAGTCCACTTAATATCAAAAGTATAAACTTACTAGTGGGTATTGAATGACAAACACTGCAGACCTTGATCAGAGGGCTCCTGTTGGATCCCTCTAATCTGGGTCTGCACAGTTTGCAAAATGCCATTACATGCATATCCTGCATTCAAAAGATTAATGAGAATATGAAGAGGGTAAATAAAGACGTCCACAAAGTTTGCAGTTTTAATGCCTCAGTTACTAATTAATAGCCCTTTACTCCATAAATACGCCTTTGTACGCCTTTACAAACACCGAGTAGTCCCAGATCAGATGGCTCCTGTAGAAGCCGTCTGATCAGGGTCTGCTCTGTAAATGCTTATGAATAATATTTAGATCTGATTTTACAGTTTCTGCCATGGCCAAAACTAAATCCTGTGTCCATGTGCTATTATAAAAAATCAATCTTGTTATTTATTCATGACATCATTATTTCTTACATGAATATTCATGGAGGAAAGGGTCGTTAACTTTCGTCTTCAAAATTTGCAGTCTGCAGAAATTCAGATCCCTATGAACATTGTTCTTCTAGTTCTTTCATGTCTGTATTGTATCTAACAGTTTATAATTTTTAATCCTTTACTCCATGAATATTCATGTAAGAAATAAGGACACCATGCATATTAATTAGATTAGTTGTTATAAAAGCATAATTATGGACAATAATAGGAAGTTTTGGCCATGGCAGAAACTGTAGAATCGTATCTATATTACAGTAGAACCCCTCTAATGCGACCACTTAATGAATAAACATGGTTATCTTTATAAGCAGGTGGTTGCTTAATGCAGGACAAAATTAATGCAGAAAGCTCCTCTAGGAGCTTTCTGCATTACTTTTGCCCTGCATTAAGCTACCACCTGCATCTAGCACCCATAATTATATCCCTTTAAGGTGGTCGCATTAGCGGGGTTTTACTGTATATCATAAGCAAACAGAGCAGACCCTGATTAGATGGCTGCCTATAGGAGCTGTCTTTTCTGGGTCTACTCTATTTGCAAAGGCGTAGAAAGGCCTATTTGTGGAGTAATAGGTTAACCTTTTTACAAAAGTCATCTCAAATTGCTCCATAATGTTGAAAGAATTAACCCTGTCCCACATATTTATAAATGCTTTTTCACTCCTTTGCAAACAGAGTAAGGTATAGAACCAGTGTCCAAAGTGACCATGCATTTATTGAAAATAGGAGTCTTAAAATACAGGTGGTTGCTTGATCCCTTCCCTTATATACACGTCTTCTCTTCACGCATTTGCAAACAGATTAGACCCAGATCAGATGGCTCCTGTATAGGAGCCATCTGATCTGGGTCTGCTCTGTTTGCTTCAGGACATTTTGTAGATCTGATTATGTAGTTTCTGCAACAGTGAAAAAAAGACCTTTTCCATGTTCCATTTTACTGTGCATAAATATTCATGAGGTGAAGAAATTTTGAATAAATATGAAACAGGGAAAGGGTTAAAGGGGAAGTCCCTACATTCGAAACATTTCAAAAGTGCCTAAAAGATACAAAACTCATTTGTTTATTTGCTGAAAAGAAGTATATCGCAAGAAAACCAGTCGAATAATCACAGAAGAAGACACAACTTCATATGTTTAAGATGTTATTCGGCAATGAAATATTATAATCAGCTTGCATTTAGTCGATAATATTTTGTTGTAGAACAAAAATTATAAGTATCGATGAAAACGGGTTATTTTGTGTCACAGGGGCATTTTTCAATATAAGTTTAAATTGACAATCTTCATAATAATGATTGAACATATGATAACAAATATTAAGTTTTATGACATTATTGAAAATATGCGTTCATTCACTTCATTGTAGGGACTTCCTCTTTAATGCAGGGCCAAAGTAAAGCAGAAGGCTCCTATATGAGCTGTCTGATCAGAATCTGTTCTGTTTGGTTATGAAACTATAGACCTGACTTTACAGTTTCTACCGTCATACCAAAAAAATTCCTGTGATAATAATTATCCAATTATAAAATTTCGGCTAATAAACATTCATGATAATCAGTAATTCTTACATGAATACCCAACAGGGAAAGGATCATCAATTTCAGTGCTTTTAGTTTTGAAATTTGAATATTGCTAGGGAGCGTGTCAGCAGTGTTGCACTTTTAATTACTGGTCAATACGTGAACTGTGTCTGCAATTTTCTCTTTTCACGTTGCTGTTTTTCCTTTCAAAGGATCTACCGGTAATCTTATCAGAGTTTATTAACCCTTTTCTCCATCTGGGTCTAATCTGTTTGCAAATGTGTAGAAAGGCATATGGACTAAAGGGTTAAATCTTATCACATTATTTTCATTGGAATGCTTGATAATCTCTGCAACACGTTTTCGAGTTTTAATCCAGTTTAGATGCTGGTGAAATGTACGGCGTGCCCCATCTGAATCTAAACCAATCATTGACTTTGAAAAAAAAAAGCTGAAAGAAATGTGCACTTTTGATTTATAAAAGCAGAGAACAGATTTTATTTTTATCAGCTAATTAAATGGCTTAACAAATATTGACCTACCTCTCTATATACCTGTCAGAGGTCCAGATAATAAGATGTGTAAATTTAGACATTTTCAACAATGTCTCCTTTATTTCTCCACCAAACCCTATACTGTGACTACTCAGCAGAATCGTCTCAAAGAGCCAATTCTAAAGATATAGTCACAGTATAGGGTTTGGTGGAGAAATGACGATTTTAGTATTTTGGTATATATGCACCTTTATCTGTCACATCTCTGCAGAGATCCAGATAAGATGCGTAAATAATAAAACATTTTCAAGAATAGCTCCTTTAAAATATTTCTCCACCAAACCCTATGTTGTGACCACCCATAAAAATTGTCGGAATTTTAGCATTTGAATACACCCCTTTATCTATTGCTCTGAGGCCATTTACTTATAATTTTCTCAGTGGTCTATTGTTACCCTTTCGGCGCCAAATTTCTAATTGTCGTCTGCAATGCAATGTTTGTTAAGTCATTCAGTATAATAAGGAGATGAGATAAATAAATGCAAATTTCAAAGCAATAAAGCAAAGATATCATAGAAATAGAATTTGAGACAAAAACTGCAGTCCCTGATCAGACGCCGCCTTTTCAAGGAGGCGTCTAATCTTGGATTGCACTATTTTGTTGTAGTGCATTTATGCGACATCGGCAGTGAAAGGGTTAACCCTTTCCCTGTTCAGTATTAATGTAAGAATTAATGACAACATGAATATTTATTAGCTCATTTTTAGCTCCGCTTTTTCAAAAAGTGGAGCTATTGTCATGACCCTCTCGTCAGCGTCGGTGTCGGCGTCGGCATTGGTTAACCTTTTTGTTAAGGTCTTTTTCTCAGAAACCATCAAAGATATTTGGTTCATATTTGGTATGTATGTTTACTATCACAAGGGGAACCCATTTCACAAGGGTAGGTAACCCTAAAATTAAATTTGCTATAGTTATGCCCCTTTTTCGACTTCGAATTTTCATTGTTGGTTAAGTTTTATGTTCAGGTCCATGTCTCAGAAACTGTCCAAGATATTTGGTTCATCTTTGGTATACATATTAACTATTACAAGGGGGGCCCATTTTACAAGGGCAGGTAACCCTAAAATTAATTTTGCTGTTGTTATCTCCCCTTTCTGACTTAGTCTTCAACTACACTATCCAGCACCTTTTTGTTAAGGTCCTTTTCTCAGAAACCATCAAAAATATTTGGTTCATATTTGGTTTATATGTTTACTATCACAAGGGGAATCCATTTCCCAAGGGTAGGTAACCCCAAAATTAATTTTGCCATAGTTATGCCCCTTTTTCGACTTAGAATTTTCATTGTTGGTTCAGTTTTATGTTCAGGTCCATGTCTCAGAAACTGTCCAAGATATTTGGTTCAATCTTTGGTATACATATTAACTATTACAAGGGGGACCCATTTCACAAGGGCAGATAACCCTTAAATTAATTTTGCTGTTGTAATCTCCCCTTTCTGACTTAGACTTCCACTACACTATCCAGCACTAAAGAAAGTGGAGCGCGCTGTCTGCGGACAGCTCTTGTTTATAATGTAAACTTCTCAAGGGAATCTTTTGATTTGACATTAAAACTATAAAATCAGATTTATATCATGTCATTTAAAGCAAACAGAGCAGACCCTGATCAGACAGCTCCATAATAGAAGCCGTCTGATCTGGGTCTACTCAGTTTGCAAATGCATGAAAAGGCATATATAAATATGAAGGAAATGGTTAATGTTCAGTATGAGAGGAATTAGATATTTATTAACTGGAATACTTTAGACCGGAATATTTTAATGACAGACAGTATATATACTGATCAGAGGGCTTCTTCAGAGTCGGATTCTCATCTAGATCAATGAAACTGCAGAGGTTCATTTAAGATGCGTAAATTAAACATTTTCAAGAATAACTCCATTATTTCTCCACCAAACCCTATGTTGTGACCACTCTTTAGAATCGTCTCCTCGAGACGATTCTAAAGAGTGGTCACAACAAAGGGTTTGGTGGAGAAATGACGATTTTAATATCTGAGTACGTACATTTATAGATCTGCTGCCCTGAAACTGTTTGCAGTAGTAATTAATTACCATTTGACCAACAACAAGCTATTTGTCTGCATTTCTTCATTTTTTGCTCAAGGCTGCAAATGTAGATTTAGCGATTTACTAAAATTACAACTTTTAGCGATTTTCTGAAATTAAAAACTCAGGTATCAAATAATTAATCATTATGCCCCCTGGGGAGGAGGGAAATTCATGTCTATTTGTGCATCATTATAACTGCTGAACAAACGTAAAGGCTATAAGGCGTAGGAAGTTGTATTTATGGAGTATAGGGTTATTATTTGTTATTGTTAAAAACCTTAGTCAAAATCTGTGTAGCCTAGCTTCTCTGTATAATGTCTTAAACCTTTCCCTGTTCTATGTTTATTTCAAATTTCATAACCTACTGCTTATTCATGGACAAAATGAGATAGGGGAGATGGAGCATTGTAGCCATTTTAGAAACTAAAGACACATGTCTATCAAATTTCATTAGCAAACAGAGTAGACCCTGATCAGACGGCTCCTCTAGGAGCCGTCTGATCTGGGTCTACTCTGTTTGCAAACACGTTTGTATGAAGGAAAGGGTTAATGTGTCTAATATTCCTTTATGATTTTAGTATTTGAGCCGTGAGTAGATCACAACTAACTCAGGTTATACATACATTGTAGATGGAAGTAAACATTCAATATTAACCCTTTCCTCCATGAATATTCATGTGAGAAGAAATGACGTTATGAATATTAATTAGATTAATTTGTTATAACAGCACCTTGACACAGGCATTTTGGCCATGACAGAAATTTAACCCTTTCCCCCATATAAACGTGTTTTCATGCATTTGCAAACAGAGTAGACCCTGATCAGACGGTTCCTCTAGGAGCCGTCTGATCTGGGTCTACTCCTAGAGGAGCCGTCTGATCAGGGTCTACTCTGTTTGCTAAAAGAATTTGAAAGATCTGTGTCTTTACTCCCTACACTGGCTACAATGGTCCACCTTGCATATTTCTTGATAACTATTTTGTTAATGAATATTCAGTAGGTATTTAAATTTGGCCAAAATACAGAACAGGGAAAGGGTTAAGTGTGTTAAACTCATTTCTATATTATATCATAAGCAAACAGAGCAGATCCAGATCGAATGGTTCCTATAGGAACCGTAAAGTAAAGGATTAAAGGCCAACCTTTGCAAGAGGACTTAACCCTTTCCTCCATAAATACGTCTTTCTATGTCTCTTGAAACCATTGTGATAAATAGAGCATTTGCTCCTATAGGAGCAAATGCTCTATTTATCAAAATGGTTTCAAACTACAAAATTCTAAAATTTTACTTTTCTCTAGTAAATGCTCCTTTTGGGTATATTCATTCAAAGAGGTTGGGTCTAAAATAGCCTATGGATGAATGGGTTAAGTTAACAATGCAAATATTGTTCTGACTGCTCCTTTAGGACTGACATCACAATCTATTTGCACAGATTGAAACACCCACTTATTTCCAAGATTCAAAGGGTTAATTAACTTTTGAAATTGAAAATGTAAATCTATGGGCAATTATGGGCATATAATCAGACATGCTTGTAATGCACATTGACAATGTTGATAGAGCTACAAGTAAGTTGTACCTGGCCTGTTGATTTTGCTAAAAATTGTAATACCATTAGACAAGTGATAAAACTTAAAGAATCAGGGTCTGCTCTGTTTGCCAGTAATATAATTAAGATATGGTTTTAGAGTTTCTGCCATGTCTGAAAATTCTTGTGTCCAATTGTGCTATTGTAACAAATTTGAAAATCTAATTATTATATTCATGACATCATTATTTCTTACATGAATATTCAGAGTTAACTGATATTCATACTTTTAGCCAAATGATACTTATCCCCCGCTGTGGTAATCCTGGCCTGGGCATTTGGATTTTATATAAGAAGAAGCCGAATCCTGCTGGCTTGCAGTAGGTCGGCGGTTCTAATAGTACCTGGGTGTTCTTCTGTGTATAGAACAATGCAATTTGCTACATGCTTGGAAAAAACTCTCATTGGGGCTTCTTACACTTTTAATTAGATGGACATCAAGATATGACTGCAATAATGTTAAAGCAGCACAAAACCATATATATAAACAAACAAGCAAATTAACCCTTCGCTTGCTGTTAACGTCAATATACCTACCTGTAAATAGTGAAGACCCAGATGAGACAGCTCCTGCAGGAGCTGTCTCATCAGGGTCTGCACTATTTACAAATTGATTGTACAACCAGTGCACTCCACAGCAGTGATTGCACAGTGAAATACTTGTGCACAGTGAAGATATATGTAATTATACAACAATGCATGGGTAAAGAAGGAGAAATGTATTTTAAAATTCAGCAAGAGAAGGGTTAAACAAACAGACAAAATTCCTGCTATTCAGTTATGGACTACCATAGTCGGATAGTCCATTTTGTGAATATTTTATTTATGTAAAACACATAAGGTCCAGATAAGATGTGTAATTTGAAACATTTTCAAGAATAACTCCTTTTTTTCTCCATCAAACCCTATGTTGTGACCACTCAAAGAGACGATTCTAAAGAGTGGTCACAACATAGGGTTTAGTGGAGAAATGACAATCTTAGAATTTGTGTACGCACATTAATTTATCTAAGCACTGGTAAGTCTTCATGAATATCAAGTAGATTATTTTTATGAACGCATAATTATGAACACAGAAAATGTTGACTATTGCAGAAATTGTATAGAATCAGATCTATTATTATTCCATAGGCAGACCCTGATTAGATGGCTCCTACAGGAGCCATCTGATCCTGGACTTAAATCTCTGTTTGCAATGGATCTATTGAGTAATGGGTTAAGCCAGGGTTTATGCTGATCTGATGACGAAATCATTGATTTTATGGAATTCAATTCACACCATGCCAGTTACGAAATGATTATGAATTGTTTGCGAACAGCTTGGATCCTGAGATAAGATACTGAATATTATAATTATATATAATTAACCCTTTCCTCCATAAATATACGCCATTCAATTCTATGCCTCTGTAAAAGTCACTTTTTGAAACCTGGTGATAAATAGAGCATTTGCTCCATAGGAGCTCCTATAGGAGCCGTCTGATCTTGGTCTACTCTGTTGCAACGGCTTTAACCCTATCCTCCATAGGCTATTTTAGACCCAACCTCTTTGAATGAATCTACCCAAAAGGAGCATTTACTAGTGAAAAAAAACTTTTAGAATTTTGTTGTTAATATGAAAACTATAGGAACAAATGCTCTATTCATCACAATGGTTTCAAGAAGTGGTTATTACGGAGGCGTAGAAAGGCGTATTTATGGAGTGAGGGTTAGACATTGGAGAGAACTGACTGCACACAGGACTTTATTTCCAGTCATCATAAATTCTGGGAATTTGATTGGCTGAGACCCTCCACGTGAACGGGGTGTAAGAAACCGTACACCCCGTTTGATCCAAGGTATACGGACTCAAGTTTGTCACGTGACTGATCGGTTTTGTTTCATCATCAATTCGCATAAACAAACTCAATTTCTGTGTGTATAAGGTGGGTTTTTCCTATGAAATAAACGGAATTCATCCATACAAACTGTCTAGCATCTACACACATGGACACAAACAACTTATGTATCAATTACATGTTTGTATCTTGCTTCTTTTGTTTTCCCCAAATACCCCAAATCTTGTTTACTTACAGTGCGTGAAAATCAGCGCGTGAGTTTGAGTGACGTCAAACGTCATTTTTGAGTCAGGACTTATTGACAGTTGTGCCAAATCGCACGCGCCGTAAGTAAACAAGTGTTTTGAGGGATTTAATATACAGAATTTCGTTAGGTTATGCATATATTCTTTCTTGTAATGGATCCAGACTGGAAATAAATTCGTTACACGGTGTTTCGGCAGGGTGTACGGGTTTGTATGACGGTTTTGGAATCTGTATTTTTGATTCTGTATCCAAAACCGTCATACAAACCCGTACACCGTGCCGAAACACCGTGTAACTAATAGTGTCTAAATTTATTTTTATCCAATGTATTTGACTATAACTATAGCTTTAACCCTTTATTCCATAGATACTCTTTCCTATGTCCTTGCAAACAGAGAAGACCCAGATCAGACAGATCCTTAGGAGCCATTCTGATCAGGGTCTGTTCTGTTTGCTTATAACATAACATACATCTTATTTTCTGTCTGTGTTCATTTGCTAATATAAAGATACAGCTAATCAATATGCGTGATGTCATTATTCTTGCATGAATATTCATGGAGTAAAGAGTTAACCATTTCCCTGTTCTAAGTTTATTCCATATTTCAATACCTACTGAAGATTCATGGACAAAATAGTTATATGAAATATGGAATGTCGAACATTGTAATTTTAGAAACTAGAGAAACAGATCTGTCAAATTCCATTAGCAAACAGAGCAGACCCTGATCAGACGGCTCCTATAGGAGCCATCTGATCTGGGTCTACTCTGTTTGCAAATGCATGTGTTTGTATAAGGGAAATGGTTAAGGAGGAGAAAAAAAAGAAAAGAGAAAAATAAATAATCAGAACTGCAGCAACCAACAACTTTTGCAGATGACACTTTACTATGCGTGCAAAGAGATTACGCCTTTGGCAACAGCTGGGTTGATATGGTGTGTTCAGTGTGTTCGATGTATCACAGACCTGTCGAACCAATCCAGTCCTCCACATCTGTCACTTGGTCTGGCTGACGCATAGGTTGTATATTGGATATTTGCTCAGACGTTTTACTAGATCACAGAGACTGCCGAGTCATATATTTGTTTGATATAGCAGATTTGCCGCTTCTAACTGTTTATCAATACAACACTGACTTTTCTAATGGACTATACCAAAATTCAAACAGGTCAAGCTCATGCTGAATATTTAGGTATTCTTCTAAAGAAAAGTGTATCATGACAAACAGTGCAGACCATTATGAGAGGGCTCCTCTAGGAGCCCGCCCTCTCATCTGGGTCTACACTGTTTGTGACACGTATCCTGCACAGTAAGGGTTAACAAATATTTTTAACTCTTCACACTGTTCAGGTGAATCTTTGCTAACCTATGAAAACATTTTATATCCAAATCGTTACAATCCGAAATGTTTTAAACTTTGGACAGCCTAGTTTCATTGATATTAACAATTAAAAGATGTCAAACTTTGCAGATATAACAATTTCTTTGCCAGCATAGTTTACCTTTTATTCCATGAATTATTATGCCTTTGTAAACATTTAGTAAGTAAACTCAGATCAGAGGGCTTATGTAAAAACTCTCTGATCAGGATCTGCTCTATTTGCGTATGAAATAATACAGTATATTGGCGATATTTCGAGCACCATCGGGAATCGGCAAAAACCTCGGATTATCGCGATGCTCGAAAGAATCGAGAGCATTTTATGTCATTTCCAAGAACATTGTTTGACACATTATTTGACGACGAGAGGAAGCGTATTTCTTCACAGTAAACTGTTTTAACATTATCATAAACTTCAATGCATTATATAATTCATCGATTCTTTCCTTATATAAGTGATAGCAGAAAACACCATTCACATCGGCGACCGAAGTTTCAGTATAATTTGTTTGGGTCCGTTCGACGGACCCTTCACAATAAACTCAAAACTTGTTTCAAACCATTTAGACATATCCCTAGAATAGTCGTAGCATATAGCGTTATGTCGTCTATTTTTCCATTTGTCGACGTTAATTTAGTTGTTGGTGCTGAGTTGGGTGCACAAACAAACATTTTCGTTTCATTCTCGTGCTGTTTCGTAGTAAGGAAAATCGGGGCAAGTGACCAAATTAATAAATAACCGGAACACTCAGCTTTTTTCGTCTGACATAGTTATTCTCGTTCACCTCTCGTAGCAAGAGTCTGCATGAACAAGACTGTCTAAAAGTATCAAAAATATTGCGAATTTCAAAGCACTACACGAAAAGCACTGCACTATTACAAAATTTAAAGCAGAAAGACGTTATATGGCGCACATTCAGCGGTACTGAAAAAACTCTACACATTTGCGAACGTATGCAATTTATGAGTATGACTCTTTGTTTACTAAGACTTCAGTCTATTAAATTATCATCATTATTTACACCAAAGTAAAGTCTGCATTCAATGAATGTGTTATTCACACATTTGGAAGATCTAATGCCCCATAGATGGATCTTTCAAAAGGTCACGACAACGTATCGAGAGGGTGTGAATAATTACCTCGGAGGTGGGAAAACACCGTGCTCGAATTAAACAATCAATAAAGGGAACCAGATTGATCCACGGGACCAGCACACATGCTATGCGGATTAATGCAGGTATTTTCAATGAGATTTGATAGAATTTGAGCCGGGACCTCAACATTCCCTCGGAATAAGCAGGTATCTCAGAAAAACAAGTGTCGAAATAACGCCGTTATACTGTATTAACTCTTCGCTTGCTGAAGTTTAAAATACATTTCTCCTTCTTTACCCATTCCCTGTTGTATAGTTACATATATCTAAACTGTGTACAAGTATTTCGCTGTACAATCACTGCTGTGGAGTACACTGGTTGCACAATCAACTTGTAAATAGTGCAGACCCTGATGAGACAGCTCCTGCAGGAGCTGTCTCATCTGGGTCTACACTTTTTACAGGTAGGTATATTGACGCGAATAGCAAGCGAAGGGTAACGAACCTGATTCTTGTGCTAACAATTATTGCCATTTTAAAAACCAATCTAATGAATATTCATTATGTAATTATTTTCTTACATGAAGTGAGACATTATTTTTTCAGATGTACAGTAAAACCTCTCTAAACCAGATGTTAAATTTAGTATAAATATCGGTCTTGGAGACAGGTGGCAGCTTAATGCAGGATGAAAGTCATGCAGAAAGCTCCTGTAGGAGCTTTCTGCATGACTTTCATCCTGCATAAAATAACCACATGCCTAAAAGTATCGAAATTCTTCTCTACTTAGAATTTCAATTTAGAGGGGTTTTAATTACTGTACATAGTTGTGTGAGTGGCATCAAAAGAAGTCGTGAATATTATAGATGGTAGTGCTTCATCCTTCAAATAAATTTTATAATGTCTATATTTGTGTCCAATGTTAGTCCCACTATTCCTGACGCTTGATAATGAACTTGTCATCCATAATGTTATCCAGACCGGATTCATTGAACACATCATTCTTCCATTGGTTATGAAACCTGCAACAATTTTCTCAGCTTTTCCTGGCTTGAATTCACTTGGCCAAAGTTTCTGCTGTTTTAACCCTTTCCCTGTTCTATATTTACTATTATTTAATCCAACTTTCAATACCTACTGAATATTCATAGACAAAATTGTTTTATTGAAATATGGAAGTCATTACATTGTAGCCATTTTAGAAAGTAAAGAAACAGATCTATCAAATTCTATTAGCAAACAGAGCAAGCCCTGATCAGACGGCTCCTTTAGGAGCTGTCTGATCTGGATCTGCTCTGTTTGCAAAGGCGTAGTTATGGAGTAAAGGGTTATGGAAATGATGGAAATTCAGCAGTGGAAGGGTTATAACAGTTTTAAGGAGATATTTTATTCTATTCAAATCTATTCTAAAGAAATGGCTGTTCTATTGAAGCCCTTGTGACGGTGAACAAGTGTGTGAATTTAACCCTTTCCCTTTTATAAACGTGTTTTCAAGCATTTGCAAACAGAGTAGACCCAGTTCAGACGGCTCCTAGAGTCTGCTCTGTTTGCTGATAGAATTTGATAGATATGTTCCTTACTTTTTAAAATTTCTACAATATTCCTCCTATTTTGTTAATGAATATTCAGTAGGTATTGAAATTTGGCCTAAATACAGAACAGGGAACTTAGGGTTAAGTTTCACAAGATTTGCATGAACAGTAAAGATGTAACAGCCATCATTTAAGTTTCTGGATGACATCACAATGTAGACCCTGGAGTTACGACAGCAGTTCATGTAAAAGAAGAGCTATATAAAGAGCCAAGATGAACTTATGTTGCTCGCTTGAAAACAAATTTATACGTAGGAAAGCCGGTTAAATGACATAGAATATTATGCCAATATTAGTCGCGCAGTGTGTACCAGATTTGTATCTGCATTCATAAATGTGGTATAAATATAAAGTGACTATTTCATTGCATCATATAGTATAATGCTCTAGTTGTGTGTAATGGCTGTATGGAATCATCACAGTAATCAATGAGGGGAAGTATTATCACCATCAAAAAAGGTACTTGCATTGAAATGAACTCTTTAAACCATTACCTCATAGGCTATTTTTTGATTGAACCTCTTGAATAAATTTACCGAAAAGGAGCATTTACTAGAGAAAAGAAACAATTTTGAATTGTGTATTTTTGAAACCATTGTGCTGCATAATTTGCTCTTCAGGAGCAAATGCTCTATTTATCGCAATGGTTTCAAAGTGACTTTCACAGAGGCGTCAGTATGAGGAATGGGTTAAAACATTCCGTCATAAGCTACCATATATTTTAAGATTCAGCTTCTTTGAATAAATCTATCAAAAGGGGCATTTAATTACTAGGGAAAATGGAACTTTTTTAGAATTTTGTAGTTTTGAAAAGCTTGTGATTTTGAATCTAAATCAAATTGAGCAAATGCTTTATTTATCACAATGGTTTCAAAATGGTTTCAAAATGTGACTTTTACAGAGGTGTCAATTTAAGGCATCAAATTATAAGGCGAATGGTTGAATTCTGAAAATTAGCATAAGAGAGATGCTCTTGGCCAACTTAACGTAAGATAATCATGGAAACCTTGTACTTGACCTTTAAATCTATTCATGCTGAAAATTTAAATGCGATTCCATCCACTGAATATTAATTAGCTGAACCCACTCCCTCTTAGGCTATTTTTTTATCCAACCTCTTTGAATAAATCTACTAAAATTAGGAGCGTTAACTAGAGAAAAGGAAACCTTCAGAATTTGTTAGTTTGAAACCATTGTGATAAATAGAGCATTTGCTCCTATAGGAGCAAACGCTCTATTTATCACTATGGTTTCAACTGGTGTTTTTTACAGAGGCGTAGATTAAGGCGTATATATGATGGAGGAAAGGGTTAATGAAGCCATTAGCCTCTCGTATCAAAAATAAATCTCCATTTAATTCAATTTGCTTTAACAATTGACATGATTAAAAATCTTATATCGGTTCAAGCTCTGACATGGAGCAGTAACATATTTTTGCTTAATTACGATTCGTCAAATTTTTGAGTAACTGTTGACTTAGATACTGAGACAGATCCCAGTTACTCAATATCACATCTAGTTCCAAGCTATTTGCAAATGCCAGTATTGCTTGATAAAGGTCAAATAATGTCGAAACACATCATGTTTTATCAAGTCCTCAAGGTCATGTGGAAATGGATTGCAAATTTCATCAGCAAATCAAGTACTTTACCATAAATTCAGTGTTTGTGAGCAGAAGAAGGTTTTAAAAATAAAGGTGTTTGTCCAATTTGAAATTAAGTTCACACAATATAGTTTCCCTATTTATTGCCCCTCTCTAATAAATGCCTCCTTACTTACTAATAATGAATAAAACAACTAAAACCATATATATATAATAACCATTAACCCATTCCCTCATATTGACGCCTATTGACGCCTCTGTAAAAGTCACTTTTTGAAACCATTGTGATAAATAAAGCATTCAGATTTACTACACAATTCTAAAATTTTCCTTTTCTAAGATAAGTCCTCCTTTTCAGTAGTTTTGATAAAAAAGGTTGGGTCTAAAAATAGCCTATGAGATAATGGGTTCAATAAAAAAAATAATACAGGTGGTAGCTTAATGCAGACTGAAAGCAATGCAGAAAGCTCTGCTAGAGCTTTCTGCATTGCTTTAATTTTGCATTCAACACCCACTTGTGCATAAAATGCATTCAGAAATTCCCTTTGAAAACTGTTATGCTAGAGTTTACTAACCATAATAATTTATTATGGTAATTATGCTTTAGTTATTATTGCATTGAACTTTATGAAAAATAAGCATTCACTCATTAAAGCTCACATCTTATTTGAAGGAACTTAATTAAACTTTGGTCAGCAGGTGCAAATTTGTATTAACGGTTATAATTAACCCTAAATTTCCTTCATATAAATGCCTTTTCATACATTTGCTAATTAACAGAGAAGACCCAGATCAGACGGCTCCTATAGCAGCCGTCTGATCAGAGTCTGCTCTGTTTGCTTATGACATAATAATGTAAATCTGACTTTACAGTCTTTATCAAAAACAAAAACAAAATACCTTAAAAAATTTACATTATAAAAAATTTAACTTATAAATATTCATGATGTCATAATTTCCTACATGAATATTGAATAAGGAAATGGGTTAAAGAATATTCATGAAGTTATCAATATATGCATAAACAGTACTATATATAATTATATAGTCATGATTTGGGAAAGAGTTTAGTCAGTCAGATACTGTTTATCTCCAGATAAGATGCGTAATTTAAAATGTTTTCAAGAACAACTCCTTTTTTTCTCCACCAAACCCTATAGAGTTTGATGGAGAAATAACATTTTTAGTACATTGTATTTAGATACGCAGACTTAGCTGTGAGCATATATGAAGTTTGAGCATACATCTACTTTCATAGCAAGATGGAGTTTAACATTCCAGTCTATGGTATTAATTGTTTTCATGCTAAGTAATTTCGTCATCTACTCAGATCAATTGTCATCTGCAATATTTTCAAAATTATTAATTTTCTTTCTGATTCTTTTGCATGCAGAACCTAAGTGAATAACAGCTTGAATCTCAGATCCGGTCTGATCTGGATCCAAGCTGTTTGTATACTGGTCATGAATGGTTGGAGATAAAATACCTCCTAGCATGCAAAGAGTTAACCCCTACTGTGAGGGACGCGAGTCACTAATGTCCTTTGCAAACAGTGTAGACCATGATGAGAGGGCTCCTCTAGGAGGATCAGGGTCTGTACTGTTGGTCATGTTACACTTTTCTTTAGAAAAATTCCTACTTATTCACCATAAGCTTGACCTGTATGAATTTTGGAAGAGGCGATTTGAAAACTCAAGTTTTGTAAAGGTTAAGAGTACTGATGGGGAAATCTATCAATAGCTACATGAAATTTTTTTTAGCTGATATAATTGCAAGAGAGGAGAGTGAGTGACAGAAATTCAATATTCAGTTAGTTTGTTCCTAATACCTCTTTCAACAATACATAGATTTGTCTGGGGGGTTTTGTATCACGTTTTATGTCACTTTAACAGTATTTCAGTCATATCACGATGTTCAACAATATATAGATTTTGTCTGTAACATATCAGGGTTTGTCACCATAATAGTATTTGAGTCAATATCGCGATGTCTGGAAGCTTATTACAAGTGGAGGGTTTCCGTGCATGGAACATTTTTTAATTGCTTTGTTTCGTGCACAGAACACCAGAGTATAGATTCTCCATTCCTTACTGCAAGACAGGTGGACATCTTTCAAATGATAATCCAAATGGCTGGCTATATAGACCAGAATATAACCCATTCCATCATATTAACGCCTTTTGAAGCCTGTGTAAAATTCACTTTTTTTGTAAAAATAACTTTTTGAAACCATTGTGATAAATAAAGCATTTGCTTCATATCACAGTGGTCTCTAAATTACAAAATTCTTAGAAAAAATCCCATTCTCTAGTTAATGCTCCTTTTTGGTAGATTCATTCAAAGAGGTTGGATCTAAAAATAGCATATGATGTAATGGGTTAAACCACAGGTTTCATCTGTGAAAAGTTTTAAATCATGGTCAATACAGTTTTAATACGTTTGCAAACAGAGTAGACCTAGATCAGGCAGCCTGTGTATGTACAAACTCTGCTCTGTTTGCTAAATGAAATGATATAGATATAATTCTAGTTTCTGCCAATGTCCAAGAATTCTTGAGCTCACATGCCTATAAATATAAATCTAATTAATATTTAGAATTTCATTATTTCTTACATGAATTTGAATGGCGTGAAGCGTTCACTCTTTGAATGCAGGAAACAAATGTACTGGCATTTGCAAACAATGTAGACCCAGTTTGACAAACAGTGCCGATCCGCAGATTACGTGTATATGGTTCCTATAGGAGCCATCTGATCAGGGTCTGCACTGTTTGCTTATAGAATTTGATCTTTTTTTTAATTTCTAAAATGGATACATTGCTTCACAACACTCCATATTTCATTAGAACCGACAATTTTGCCCATGAGTATTCAGTAGGTATTGAAATTTGGAGTAAACATAGAACAGGGAAAGCGTTTAAACTGATTTGAAATTGAACATCATAATTACCGGGAACATAGGCATGCAGAAGTCTGTGTTGTGGTGGACACTTAACGACACATGCGCCTGTTCATTTAAAACAAGGACGTCAAACATTCCGACCTATATGCAAATATTTTCACAAATATGTTGATTGTGCCTCATACCCCTAACCTTATTAATATTCATAAAACCCTTTCCTCCATAAGTAATTATAACTCTTTCTAAGCATCTGCAAACAGAGTAGACCCAGATCAGATGACTCCTATAGGATCTGCTATAGGATCAGGGTCTGCTCTGTTTGCTAATGGAATTTGAAAGATCTGTGTCTTTACTTTCTAAAATGGCTACAATGTTCCACTTTCCATATTCTATTATAAATATTTTGATCATGAATATTCAGTAGGTATTGAAATTTGGAATAAAAATAGAACAGGGAAAGGGTTAATATAGATATGAATGTACAGTTTCGTCCATGGTAGCATGATTGTGCTGTTAACCCTTTCCCTGTTCTGTATGTAGGCCAATTTTCAGAACCTACTGACTATTCGTTAATAAAATAGTTAAAAAGAATTCTTGAAGGTGGAACATTGTAGACATTTTAGAAAGTAAAGAAACAGATCTATCAAATTCTAATAGCATACAGAGTAGACCCTGATCAGACGGCTCCTCTAGAAGCCATCTGATCTGGGTCTACTCTGTTTGCAAATGCGTGAAAACACGTTTTTATGAAGGAAAGAGTTAAGAGAATGTTTAACCATGACCAATTGTTTGGTATTATGACTGCTACAACAAATTGATCAGGAATTGTAACTTTTTATCTTAGATCTTTACAGAGTTATTTCCCTTTACAAACATGCTTTATTTATAATTGAGCCTTATACATGTAGTACTCTTTAAACCTTTCCCCTTTTTAATATTTTATCAAAAATTACCTCACCAAAAATGAATATTCATGGACAGAATAAACAAATGAATTATGAAAACAGGAATTTTTCACTGATCAATATGGAAACTGCAGAATTATATTGATAAATTTTCGTAATAAAACAGAGCAGACCCTGTTGCTCATAAAAAGTAGGCTTTAGGAAATAGCGCTGACCCAGATCAAACTGCTTGTGAATCAGTGACTGCATGGTCTACACTATTTGCTACTATATCAGTTATCAACCACAGGGGTAAGACCCGTTTGAGTCAGTATATGTATATATAGAAATATTACATATACTGACTCAAACGGGTCTTACCCCTGTGTTATCAACATGATACCAAACAGGCATTTTTAGCACTTTTCTTCATATAAGCACTTCATGATGCCTTTGCAAACAGAGTAGACCTTGATCAGATGGCTCCTATAGGAGCCATCAGCTGATCAGGGTCTGCTCTGTTTGCTTTAGGCATGATATGGATCTTATTCCGCAGTTTTGTCAAAGCAAACAATTGTTCCTTTGTTGAATGTACACTATAAAAGAACAACTAATAAATGTGCATAATGCCATTATTTCTTTATACAATAATATTGAACAGGGAAAGGGTTAACGTTACAAATATATGGGAAAAGCATTATACTCATAAGCACATTGTTTTTTCATTTCAGGTGCATCGGTCATTAGGGGACCTCACATCAGACCACAGCTTGCATGTTGCTAGTGCTGTGCATCAGTCCAGCTTTTATCAGGACCTGTACCAGAAATATCCCCATGCCTTTCAGCACAGGCTCGAAGAAAGGGAGACAACTAGGAGACTGTTCAATGCCAGGCCACAGGTTCGGTTTGACGATGAGCATAACTTTGAAGGACAACATAATTCAGTACATGCTGACAGGATCTATTCGCATTTAACTAACTGGGACCGAGAAGTAGGTCATTATTTCAAAAATAGGTCACATTTTCGGGACTGCATGACATCTGCTGGAACATCGGAAATTAGCGGTCCTCCGACAAGAGCTAGGCATTTTAACTCAGAGACACTAAATAAATTGTTAAATGAGCAATCTCCCCTTCGTAGAAAGTTTCAAAAAGATGCCCCTTCAACAAGAAGTGAGTTGGATATTCAGGACTACTTTCTGGAGAAAAGTAGAGCTCGGAGCAGGCAGCGGAGAAAACACTGCAGGATTTTACAGAGAAAAATTGAAAAGAGTGATAGTGAAAATGTAGAGGATAAGGAAAATTCTAAATCAAAAACTAAACCACATCACAGCTATGAAAACTGGACACACCATCTGAACACTGACAAGGGGAATTCTTCTGAAAATGTCAAACTTCCTGCAGAAAATAGATTCTCACGTAAAAGGGTGGATGTAAACTCAGTCGTTGCCGACACTGATCTCAAAATTGATACTCTATTGGAAAAGATAAGTCTGAAAATGTCAAGTCCTGAATCATTGCCTGACAGTGCTATAGATGTAGACACACCCTCTGTGCAGTCTTTCGTTTCAGCAGGCAAGGGAGGTAACCTGGAAATGCAGCTTGCAGAGTTACCAGACTTGACCAGGAGTGCTGAAAATAGTTTTGGATGTGCCAGAGAATGTGAAAATGGTGCAGACTCGCGGCAGAAACAATTAAAAGGTTCTCAGGATATAGATGAAGATAAAACCAGAATAGAGACTACAGACTTTTACAAAGATCATGAAAATTCTGAAATAGACACTGTGATAGAAACTAACAATTATTCCCTTGCTGCTGTTAATGAAAATAACAACGCAAGGAATTTAGAACTACCAGATGAAAATGTGGAGTCAAGTACGGGTTTATTACAAATTTATAACGGAAATGGTGTGTACTCAAAACAAAATGAAACAGTTACTGATGTTCAAGCAGTTTCATGGGAAGTTATGCCAGACAACTACCCAACTGCAGATCAGGCTGTTGAAACAGCTACACTGGAAACAGATGCTGATGACACCTCAGAGTCTAATACTATGGAAAGTCTGTCGTCAGATGTTCAGAGTGTACAGAGCTGTGTGGAAAGGCCAGTACTCCATATAGATGCTTCACAAGATGTTCCCCAACATACTCTGCAGAAATACCACAATAAGGGTAAGAGTTCTTCCATAAATATTCGTGTAAGAAATAATTACTTACTTAATATTAACCCTTTGCTCCATGAATATTCATGTAAGAAATAATGACATCGTGAATATTCATTAGATGAATTGTTAAAATAGCACACGAATGCAGGAATTTTCGGCCATAACAGAAACTGTAGAATCGTATCTATATCATATACATGTAATAAGCAAACTGTAGAGTACACCCTGATCAGATGGCTCCTACAAGAGCCATCTGATCTGGGTCTACTCTGTTTGCAGATGTGTGAAAAGGCGTTTATATTAGAGAAAGGGTATAGAATTTCTGATAACCTATCGCTTGTACTAGCTAGTAGATTGGATCCAGATGAGACTAGAACCCTGTTTGATAGTACTGTGAAAGAAATTGAAGAAATGTCTGATTTGAGATTTGAAGCAGAAAACCTTTGTTTAACCCTTTACTGCATAAATACGCCTTCGAGATCTACGTCTTTTCAAACAGAGTAGACCCAGATCAGACGGCTCCTATAGGAGCCGTCTGATCAGGGTCTGCTCTGTTTGCTTATGGTATAATATAGGCTCTGTTTGCTTATGGTATAATATCCATATGATTCTACAAGTTTCTGCCATGGCCAAAAGTCCCTGTGTGCAATTTAAGTGTTAGTAAAACAATTAATCTAATTAATATTCACGATGTCATTCATGGAGTAAAGGGTTAAGATAGTAGCTTAGTGTTTAAAGTGTTCACATGTGCATGTATGGGTTGACCTACAAATCTTGGTAACACTTGCACTTGTTTCAGAATTATTCATCCTTTACTCCATTATAAAAGAGTCCATATATATATACACCCTCATATACACCCTTGCTAACAGAGCTGACCCAGATCAGACCGCTCTTGCAGGAGCAGTCTGATCAGGGTATGATCTGTTTGCTTATTAACCCTTTCCCTGTTCTATGTTTATTTCGAATGTCAATACCAATTGAATATTCATGGCCAAAATGGTTAAGATGAAATATGAAAGGTGGAACATTGTAGCCGTTTTAGAAAGTAAAGAGACAGATCTATCATATTCCAGTAGCAAACAGAGCAGACCCTGATCAGACGGCTCCTCTAGGAGCCATCTGATCTGGGTCTACTCTGTTTGCAAATGCTTGAGAACATGTCTGTATGAGGGAAAGGGATAAATAATATCAATCTGATTCTACAGTTTCTGCCATTGCTGGAAATTCCTGTTGCTGTAATTATGCTGTTATTAAATTTCAGCTAATTGATATTCATAAAGTCATTTTAAATGAATATTCATCAGGTAAAGAGCTATCAAAATTCAGCCAAGTAATATTCATAAAGTCATTATTTTTTAAATCAATATTCATGATATAGAGGATTCAACAGACAGTTTTATATTACAGATGTCAGTAACTTACCTTTGTTATGTTAAAGGAGATCTGGGTCCATGCTTATAAAACTTTTAGTTGAGTCTGAGTTCGTTCTCAAGTTTTTGATTGGTCAGATTTGAGCCTTTGGCTCAAATCTGAACAATCAAAAGCTTGAGAACTCAAATCTGACCAATCAAAATCTTGAGAACGAACTCAGGCTCAACTAAAAGCTTTATAAGCATGGACCCTGAATCAAATATACAAACAGCTTGCAATTAACCCTTTACTCCATGAATACAAAAATGTATTCATTTAACACTTTCCTTGTTTTAATATTCATATAAACCTTTCCCTCATAAAAACGCATTTTCATGCATTTGCAAACAGAGTAGACCCAAATCACATGGTTTCTCTAGGAGCCATCTGATCAGGGTCTACTCTGTTTGCTAACTAGTGGAATTTGATAGATCTCTAGGATCTTAAATGGCTGCAATGTACCCCCTTTCATATTTCATTATAAGTATTTTGTCCATATGTATTGAAATTTGTAGTAAATATAGAACAGGGAAAGGGATAAGAAATATTTACTAGCTGAATATTTATAATAACATGAGTACACAGGATTCCTTTGGGTATTGATAGAAACTGTAGAGTTAGATATATTATAATTTCAGAAGCAAACATAGCAGACCCTGATCAGATGACTCCTACTGGAGTCATCTGATTGAGGTCTACTCTGTTTGCTTATGTGTTGGAGTTATCTGATTGAGGTCTACTCTGTTTGTTAATGTGTGGGAATCATCTGATTGAGGTCTACTCTGTTTCCTTATGCGTTGGAGTCATCTGATTGAGGTCTACTCTGTTTGCTAATGCGTTGGAGTCATCTGATTGAGGTCTACTCTGTTTCCTTATGCGTTGGAGTCATCTGATTGAGGTCTACTCTGTTTGCTAATGCGTTGGAGTCATCTGATTGAGGTCTACTCTGTTTGCTAATTGCGTGAAAATTGAAAAAGGCATTTAAATGAAGTAAAGGGTTAAGAAATAACAACATCATGAATATTAATTAGATTGAAGTTTTATAATGGTATACGAACGCACGAAATTTTGGTCATGGCAGAAATAGTAAAGTCATATCTACATTATTCCATATGCAAACAGAGCAGACCCTGATCAGACAGCTCCTACTGGATCCATGTGATCTTGGTATGATCTGTTTGCAAAGGCATAAAAAGGGCATACACAGCATAACTTGTCTTAAGTGACCGTCAAAAGGAGGTCTAATTATGGGTCTGTAAGACAGGTGGAAGCTTAATACTGGTCAAAATTAATGCAAAAGGCTCCTATAGGAGCTTTTTAGCTCACCTGAGCTTGCTCAAGTGAGCTATTGTCATGGTGCTCCGTCCGGCGTCCGTCGTCGTGCGTCGTGCGTTGTGCGTCGTGCGTCGTGCGTCGTCAACATTTGGCTTGTGAACACTCTAGAGGTCACATTTGTAGCCAAATCTTCATGAAACTTGGTCAGAATGATTGTCTTGAAAAAATCTCGGATGAGTTCGAAAGTGGGTCATGTGGGGTCAAAAACTAGGTCACTAGGTCAAATTATTCAAAATATTTGTGAACACTCTAGAGGTCACATTTTTAGTCCAATCTTCATGAAACTTAGTCAGAATGATTGTCTTGATAGAAACTTGGATGAGTTTGAAAGTGGGTCACATACGGTTAAAAACTAGGTCACTGGGTCAAATTATTGAAAAACCTTGTGAACAATCTAGAGGTCACATTTTTAGTCCAATCTTGATCAGACTTGCTCAGGATGATATTCTTGATGATATCTCGATCAAGTTCGATCATGGGTGGGGCAGGATTAAAAAGTAGGTCATTAGGTCAAATCTTAAAAAAATCTTGTTTACACTGTAGAAGCCACAATTTCTGCCTAATCTTCATCAAACTTGCTCAGAATGATAACCTTGATGATATCTTGATCGAGTTTGATCATATGTGGGCTTGGGTCAAAAAGTAGGTCACTAGGTCAAATCTTAGAAAAATCTTGTTTACACTCTAGAAGCCACATTTTCTGCCTATTCTTCATCAAACTTGCTCAGAATGATGACCTTGATGATATCTCAATTGAGATCCATCATGGGTGGGCTGGGGTCAAAATGTAGGTCACTAGGTCAAATCTTAGAAAAATCTTGTTTACACCCTAGAGGCCACATTTTCAGCCCAATCTTGATCAAACTTGCTCAGAATGATAACCTTGATGATCTCTCATTTGAGTTCGGTTGTGGGTGGTGTGGGGTGAAAAAGTAGGTCACTAGGTCAAATCTTAGAAAAATCTTGCCTACACTCTAGAAGCCACATTTTCTGCCTAATCTTGATCACGCTTGCTCAGAATGATAATCTTATGCCGTGTGATTCTTGCTCAGAATGATAACCTTATGCCGTGTGATTCTTTAGCCTATTGGAGGGGCTGTATTCGAATAAACTTTTCAAGCTACAATAGTAATGTGTACCTTGTCTGCATAAGCCTTTCAGATTGAATAACTCTCTGCACAATATGGATATTTTCAATGTTATCAAATGAAAATTAGAAATATTAATTTGTTTTCAACACAAGCCTCACCGATAGTCCATAAAATTAGCTCATTTAGGTATTTAACTATATAAGTAGCAAGCTTGCTGTTTATACAGCTAAATATCTAAATGAGCTAGTTTGGATTTGCAATGAAGAGAATTGGCAATCATAGACATGCGGTCAACTTTTGAAAAATCTTGTCCATTACTTGTGTGTAACATTGTTGTAACCAACACTTAACAAATGTCAGGTGAGCGCCCCAGGACCCTCAGGGTCCTCTTGTTGCATTACTTTTGCCCTGTATTAAGCAACCACCCGCTCTTTAAGGTTCCTTTGTCCAGTTAATATGAGGTTGCTTAAGACAAGTTCTACAGTATATGCCATGCTATATGGAGCCATGGGTTGACAGTTCAACAGTATATGCCATGCTATATGGAGCAATGGGTGGCTATATGGAGCCATGGGTTGACAGTTCTACAGTATATGCCATGCTATATGGAGCAATGGGTGGCTATATGGAGCCATGGGTTGACAATTCTACAGTATATGCCATGCTATATGGAGCCATGGGTTGACAGTTTTACAGTATATGCCATGCTATATGGAACATTGGGTTGACAGTTCTACAGTATATGCCATGCTATATGGAGCCATGGGTTGACAGTTCTACAGTATATGCCATGCTATATGGAACATTGGGTTGACAGTTCTACAGTATATGCCATGCTATATGGAGTAATGGGTTGACAGTTCTACAGTATATGCCATGCTATATGGAGCCATGGGTTGACAGTTCTACAGTATATGCCATGCTATATGGAGCAATGGGTTGACAGTTCTACAGTATATGCCATGATATATGGAGCCATGGGTTGACAGTTCTACAGTATATGCCATGCTATATGGAACATTGGGTTGACAGTTCTACAGTATATGCCATGCTATATGGAGTAATGGGTTGACAGTTCTACAGTATATGCCATGCTATATGGAGCCATGGGTTGACAGTTCTACAGTATATGCCATGCTATATGGAGCCATGGGTTGACAGTTCTACAGTATATGCCATGCTATATGGAGCATTGGGTTGACAGTTCTACAGTATATGCCATGCTATATGGAGCAATGGGTAGACAGTTCTACAGTATATGCCATGCTATATGGAGCAATGGGTTGACAGTTCTACAGTATATGCCATGCTATATGGAACATTGGGTTGACAGTTCTACAGTATATGCCATGCTATATGGAGCAATGGGTTGACAGTTCTACAGTATATGCCATGCTATATGGAGCCATGGGTTGACAGTTCTACAGTATATGCCATGCTATATGGAGCATTGGGTTGACAGTTCTACAGTATATGCCATGCTATATGGAGCCATGGGTTGACAGTTCTACAGTATATGCCATGCTATATGGAGCCATGGGTTGACAGTTCTACAGTATATGCCATGCTATATGGAGCCATGGGTTGACAGTTCTACAGTATATGCCATGCTATATGGAGCAATGGGTGGCTATATGGAGCCATGGGTTGACAGTTCTACAGTATATGCCATGCTATATGGAGCATTGGGTTGACAGTTCTACAGTATATGCCATGCTATATGGAGTAATGGGTTGACAGTTCTACAGTATATGCCATGCTATATGGAGTAATGGGTTGACAGTTCTACAGTATATGCCATGTTATATGGAGTCATGGGTTGACAGTTCTACAGTATATGCCATGCTATATGGAGTCATGGGTTGACAGTTCTACATTATATGCCATGCTATATGGAGCCATGGGTTGACAGTTCTACAGTATATGCCATGCTATATGGAGCCATGGGTTGACAGTTCTACAGTATATGTGCCATGCTATATGGAGCCATGGGTTGACAGTTCTACAGTATATGCCATGCTATATGGAGCCATGGGTTGACAGTTCTACAGTATATGCCATGCTATATGGAGCAATGGGTTGACAGTTCTACAGTATATGCCATGCTATATGGAGCAATGGGTGGCTATATGGAGCCATGGGTTGACAGTTCTACAGTATATGTCATGCTATATGGAGCCATGGGTAGACAGTTCCACAGTATATGCCATGCTATATGGAGCATTGGGTTGACAGTTCTACAGTATATGCCATGCTATATGGAGCCATGGGTAGACAGTTCCACAGTATATGCCATGCTATATGGAGCATTGGGTTGACAGTTCTACAGTATATGCCATGCTATATGGAGCAATGGGTTGACAGTTCTACAGTATATGCCATGCTATATGGAGCCATGGGTTGACAGTTCTACAGTATATGCCATGCTATATGGAGCCATGGGTTGACAGTTCTACAGTATATGCCATGCTATATGGAGCCATGGGTTGACAGTTCTACAGTATATGTCATGCTATATGGAGCATTGGGTTGACAGTTCTACAGTATATGCCATGCTATATGGAGCCATGGGTAGACAGTTCCACAGTATATGCCATGCTATATGGAGCATTGGGTTGACAGTTCTACAGTATATGCCATGCTATATGGAGCAATGGGTTGACAGTTCTACAGTATATGCCATGCTATATGGAGCCATGGGTTGACAGTTCTACAGTATATGCCATGCTATATGGAGCCATGGGTTGACAGTTCTACAGTATATGCCATGCTATATGGAGCCATGGGTTGACAGTTCTACAGTATATGCCATGCTATATGGAGCCATGGGTTGACAGTTTTACAGTATATGCCATGCTATATGGAGCAATGGGTGGCTATATGGAGCCATGGGTTGACAGTTCTACAGTATATGCCATGCTATATGGAGCCATGGGTTGACAGTTCTACAGTATATGCCATGCTATATGGAGTAATGGGTTGACAGTTCTACAGTATATGTCATGCTATATGGAGCCATGGGTTGACAGTTCTACAGTATATGCCATGCTATATGGAGCCATGGGTTGACAGTTCTACAGTATATGCCATGCTATATGGAGCAATGGGTAGACAGTTCTACTGTATATGCCATGCTATATGGAGCAATGGGTTGACAGTTCTACAGTATATGCCATGCTATATGGAGCAATGGGTAGACAGTTCTACAGTATATGCCATGCTATATGGAGCCATGGGTTGACAGTTCTACAGTATATGCCATGCTATATGGAGCCATGGGTTGACACTTCTACAGTATATGCCATGCTATATGGAGCAATGGGTTGACAGTTCTACAGTATATGCCATGCTATATGGAGCCATGGGTTGACAGTTCTACAGTATATGCCATGTTATATGGAGTAATGGGTTGACAGTTCTACAGTATATGCCATGCTATATGGAGCCATGGGTAGACAGTTCTACAGTATATGCCATGCTATATGGAGCCATGGGTTGACAGTTCTACAGTATATGCCATGCTATATGGAGCCATGGGTTGACAGTTCTACAGTATATGTCATGATATATGGAGCCATGGGTTGACAGTTCTACAGTATATGCCATGCTATATGGAGCAATGGGTTGACAGACAATAATTTTCATGGAATGATAATTGGTAATTAGGAACATGTGTGTAGTTATAATTAACTCAAATTTACTGGGTAATGTAAATAAGGTTATTGACCACCTCCGTCATGTTGGTATCTGTTTTCATGGAAATTATGTTATTACATTGCATCTTATTACATGCATTAGACATGGTGGGTTAGGAAACTCAGAAATAAGACCGATGCGATTCTGTATCCACACCTTGCACAGGTTGTATTTGACATTTAACCCTTTCCCTCATACAAATGCTTTTTCATGCCTTTGCAAACAGAGTTGACCCAGATCAGACGGCTCCTGTAGGAGCAGTCTGATCAGGGTCTACTCTGTTTACTTATGAAACTATAATAGGTATTACTTTACAGTTTCTACCAATACCAAAAGCTCCTGTGTACATATGTCAAAGAGACAATTCTAAAGAGTGGTCACAACATATACATATATAGGACAATTTCAGTACTTGAGTGCGTGCGATTATCTGTTAGAATGTAAAGAGATACAAGATCCAGGTTGTTTTAGTGTTTAAACATTACATGGTTATGATTATCAAACTGATGAAGGATTTAGAAAATTGCAGAAATGTCCTGTTGAAATGTGGATAATTTTTGTGTCATCTTCTTTAGTAGTGTGACACTTAGAGATATCATCTCCATTTTCTACCCATCTACATGTATCTGTTTTTCTATCTGCCTGTCTGTCATGCTGCTATTGTTTAACGCTTTTATTTGCCACATTTTCCTAGCACTGGTGACACTTATTATTCCATTGAATATTCTTATTTAGAGCAGGTAGCGTTTTTGGATAGACCTGGTTTCAGCTTGACCTCACTGAGGAATTTGATCACAAAATTCCTTTATCAATAATCAATACATAACCCTTAAAATGCAAAGATTTTAACCCTTTCCTTCATATAAACACCTTTTCCTGCTTCTACAAACGGAGTAGACCCAGATGAGACAGCTCCTAGAGGAGCCGTCGGATCAGGGTGATGTCTGCTCTGTTTGCTAATGGAATTTGAAAGATCTGTTTCTTTACTTTCTAAAATGGCTACGTACAATGTTCCACCTTCCATATTTCATTATAACTATTTTGGCCATGAATATTCAGTAGGTACTGAAATTTTGAATAATTATAGAACAGGGAAAAGGTTAAAATGAAATGGTCCAGCATTGGTTTACAGTAAAGTCCATTAAATGTGAAAAGGATTAAATGGCAAACAGTGCAGACTCTGATCTAATAACTTTTCCAGGATCTCTATGATCTGGGTGTAAATTGTGTGCCAATTGTTATAATGGACATAGGAAGTTTTGGCCATGGCAGAAACTGCAAAATCATATCTACATGTATATTAACCCTTCTCTTGCTGAATTTTAAATCACATTTCTCTCTCTTTGCCCATGCCCTGTTGTATAATTACATATATCGTCACTGTGTACAAGTATTGCGCTGTGCAATCACTGCTGTGGAGTGCACTGGTTGCACAATCAACTTGTAAATAGTGCAGACCCTGATGAGACAGCTCCTGCAGGAGCTGTCTCATCTGGGTCTTCACTATTTACAGGTAGGTATATTGACGTGAATAGCAAGCGAAGGGTTAATTATATCATAAGCAAACAGAAAACCCTGATCAAACAGCTCAACAGGAGTCGGCTGATCTGGGTCTACTCTGCAAATGTGTAGAAAGGCGTATTTATGGAGTAAAGTGCTAAATTTTAAAAAAAAACACTGATCAAGGTCATCTCTGTTTGCTAATGAATTTACATATATTTGACCCAACAGTTTCTACCAATACCAAAGATTCCTATAGAGCACTTACCGGTATGTCATTATAAATATGGCAGTTAATAAATATTCATGAAGCTTAGATTATTTCTTACATGAAATTATGCAACAGGGAATGGGTTAACCCTTTACTCCATAAATACACCTTTGCAAACAGAGTAGACCCAGATCAGACAACTCCTATAGGAGCCGTCTGATCTGGGTCTACTCTGTTTGCTTATGATATAAGATAGATAATGATTCTACAGTTTCTTAGATGACCAACAATTCATGTGTTCTTGTGATATAGTACCAATTAAATCTAATTAATATTCATGACATCATTATTTCTTACATGAATACGCAACAGGGAATGCCCGGTCAGAGAGTGACTAGTCACTTTTATAGTCATGCATAACTACAAAAGCAGGGTCATGGAACTTTATAGGATGGTTGATCGATATGTACCATTGATCACCTTTGGTATAGTTATGACATGCACTTAATAACACTAGAGATATAGCCCTTGTATTAACCCATTCTCTCATAGGCTATTTTTAGACCTGACCTCTTTGCATAAATCTACCGAAAAGGAGCATTTACTAGTGAAAGGGAAAACTTTAGAATTGTGTAGTATTGACACAAATTGTGATAAGTAGAGCATTTGCTCCATAGGAGCAAATGCTCTATTTGTCACAATGGTTCAAAAAGTGTCTTTTTACAGAGGCGTCAATATGAGGGAATGGGTTAAATTTTCAATACCTACTGAATAATCATGGACAAAATAGTTGCAATGAAATGTGGATGGTGTTACATCGTAGCAATTTTAGAAACTAAAGAAACAGATCTATCAAAATCCATTAGCAAACAGAATAGACCCTGATCAGTCGGCTCAGTAGTTTAGATGCGTGAAATATTTGGTAAACAGTGTAGAGCAATATGAGAGGACTTCATGAAGGATCTGCGCTGTTTGTCATTCAAAATCCGGAACGAATATACTTTACCGGTCCCGAAAAAAAGTATTGGAAATGTAGGTATTTTACTCTGTCGCGTGGGAGGGTTCTTAAATCAATAAATACAAAAAAGTAAGCTTCAAAACCCTCTTAAACTTTTTCAAGCCTTTGCAAACAGAATAGGCCAAGATAAGGTGGCTTCTATATGGAATTTAAATTTTAAAATTACAATGTATGTAGATCTGATTCGAATTCTACAAACGCCAAAGCAGAGCAATCCTGCATGCATGCCTTCATTTACTATTATACTCTTTACAAATTCTATGGATATTCGTGACAGAAATGATGTCATCATGAATATTATTAAACCCTTTCCTCAATAGGCTATTTTTAGACCCAACCTCTTTGAATGAATCTACCCAAAAGGAGGATTAACTAGAGAAAAGGAAAACTTTAGAATTTTGTAGTTTGAAACCATTGTGATAAATAGAGCATTTGCTCCTATAGGAGCAAATGCTCTATTTATCACAATGGTTTCAAGAAGTGGTTATTACAGAGGCGTAGAAAGACGTATTTATGGAGGAAAGGGTTAATGGTATTAATTGTTGTAATAACACAGTCATGGACACAGGAATCATTGATCATGGCAGAAACTGTAGTATCAGATTATTATCTATATTATAGCATAAGCAAACAGAGCAGACCCTGAACAGACAGCTCCTACAGGCAGAAACTATGCAATCAATATACAGAGCAGACTCTGATTAGATGGCTCCTTAAATTAGGAGCCATCTTGTCTGGGTGTGTTCCATTTGCAAATTTAAGATGCAGAACATTAGGCACTTGTGTCACGGAAAGGGTTAAAATGAATGGAAGATAATGAAGCAGACAGCGTGTTGACAGATGAACATTACTTGGTGTTGTTATTGCTTGATATTTGTAAGGGTTTTATGGTTAGAAACATGTTGCATAAACCTTTGAATAGTATATGAAGTGAAATACTTGTCTGCTTCATACATAGAGTACAATCCAGAGGTCCAGGTATTAGGTGCATAAATTTAAACATTTTCTACATTTATAGTTCCTTTATTTCTCCACCAAAGCCTATACTGTGACCATCCTTTAGAATCGTCTCTTCGAGAAGATTCTAAAGAGTGGTCACAGTATTGGCTTTGGTGGAGAAATGACAATTTTAGCATTTGGGTACGCACAGGTATCTGTAGCTCTGATCATCTATTGCTGTATCTTTCTGAACATCAAACAGTGTAGATCATGATGTGGCATTGAATTACTGATTGTCTCATCAGAGTCAAAACTGCTTGGATAGAATATCAATACTGTAAGGGTTAACAGCTGTCAAGAGACAGGTGAATTTCTTCAAATTTCCTTAACAGTTTGAATCAAGATGAGTAAATCTGTGTCTCATCAGAATCCAAACTGTTTGACAGTCAGATTGTATGTTTGAAAGCAGGATTTTTCTGATAAGAACAGAGACATAGATACATGTATGATACATAAATTTCAAGGATATAAACGCCTTAATTTCTCTAGCAAACCCTGTGTTTTGACCACTCTTTAGATTTGTCTCCTTGAGATGATTTTAAAGAGTGGTCACAACATAGGGTTTGCTGGAGAAATAATGATTTTAGCATTTAAATCTGCGCCTTTACCTCTAGCTCTGTAAGAGACGGGTCATGAATTGAGCAAATGAAAATTCTCTCAGCCGGCTAAAGATAAACATGTAACAGATTCTCGATTCTTTGCATGCTACAGTATTTGTAATTGTTTTCTGCGAAAATTGTTGTCTGCTCCAATTTTCAAAGATAATGTTTCTTTTTTTATTTCAAATAATATTATGCAATCATAGTGTCAAAACAGTATGGCTCCTGATTAGAATTAGAGTTATTTGGTGGCTTTTCTAAACTGTTGGCAAATGCAGAACTACAGATAAAGGTGCGTACTCAAATACTAAAATCGTCATTTCTCCACCAAACCCTATATTGTGACCACTCTTTAAAATCATCTCTTCGATACAATTCTAAAGAGTGGTCACAGTATAGAGTTTGATGGAGAAATAAAGGAGTTATGCATGAAAATGTTTAAATTTACGCCTTTTATCTGGAGCTCTGCATATGTTATCACACGTTTACTGCTAGCATGCAAAGAGCTAAGAGGAGTACTGGATGTGTTGTGCATGTGTGAAATATGGAATATGAATTTGTTGACATATTGTGCACCGGTACTTATGGTAAAATACTTTGTTCTTCGTTCTGACTGTTCAACCCTTTCTACCATAAATACACCTTTCTGTGCCTTTGTCAGTATAGTCACTTCTTGAAGCTAACAATTGTGATAAATAGAGCATTTGCTCCATGGGAGCAAATGCTCTATTTATCACAATGTTTCAGTGCTACACAATTCTGACATTTTTCTTTTCTCTAGTAAATGCTCCTTTTCAGTAGATTTATTCAAAGAGGTTGGGTCTAAAAATAGCTAATGGGGGAATGTGTTAAGCTTAACCCTTTACTTCATAAATAGGCCTGACAAATTGCTACCAGAGTAGATCCAGATTAGATGGTTCCTGGAGCAGCTGTCTGATCAGGGTCTGCTCTGTTTGCTTATAGATTTAATAATACGAGTAGACCTGACTCTACAGTTTGTACCAATACCAAAATATCAGCTGTACATAATTTATAATTATGCTGTTATAAAAAAAATAATCTAAATTAATATTAACCCTCTTCTCCATAAATAAGCGTATATGCCACTGCAAACAGAGTAGAACCAAATCAGATGGCTCCTGTACTTTGCTCATGATATAAGACTTGATTCAATTGAAGCTAAAACCGTGACCAAAGCTTCCTGTTTCCATGTGCTATTATAACAAATTAATCTAATTAATATTCATGACGTAATCAATTCATATTTGAATATGCATGAAGGAGAGGGTTAATGATGTCATTATTTCTTACACAAAAATTAAACAGGGAAATACTAAATTAAAGGGAAATAAATAAATTGCTACTTCCTCTCTTATCATCACATTCTTGGGACTAAAGGTTTTGTCACTAGTAGTATTATCAGGTTCATTCTTTTATGTCACAGGAAGTCATGATGCAATGAAAATTTTACCTGTACAAATTGTGTTCCGTTCAATTCTAATGTTGTTCACACCTCATATTCAGTATTTACACATTCCTTGCATTTCCAAAAACATTTTTCTTGTCTTTCTATACTTGGCTAATCTATTATAACAACAAAAATAATTGATCTTTTCAAGCCTAACCTTTTGCATGCTAGGGGAGAATTTGTTGCAGACTTTATAACTCTTTGCACGCTAGCGGCAAACCTGTGATTACCCATGCAAACAGTTTGGATCAAGATGAGACGCCACATAATGCGGCGTCTCATCAGGATCCAAACTCTTTGTCATCTTGACTATATTTTTTCAAAGAAATGAGAGAAGGTTTATTTTAAGAATTGAAGAAGACGACAATTGTTGCAGACAAAATATTACTTAGTGTGCAAAGAGTTAAACAGTGTGGATCCTGATTAGACTGTATGTAACTATGACAACTCATTAGAGTTGGAAACATTTGACATCATGTTCTGAAATAAAATGGAAGAAAAATTACTCAGGATGAATTTAATCTGTGTACAATTAAAGTGATCCAAATGTATATTAACCCATAGCCAGCCAGGCACAACTTTAGTTGCAATTTGCAAACAGTGTAGACCCAGATGAGAGAGCTCCTTTAGGAGCTCTCATCTGGGTCTGCACTGTTTGCCATGGAAAACACATGCCTGCTTGCTCTGTGCTTTTGCCTAGGAAATTCATTTCAACATATCCTGTATATTTTTGTAAAGATTTGCCTAATTGATATTCAAAAAGGGCCGAGTGATAAAAAAAAATATGTGGCAGGCTAAGGGTTAAAGGTGAACTAAGTACTTGTTGACACCCAGTTAAATTCAACAAATGAAGGACCGCATTACTACTCTTTCGGTAGAGTCCAACTATATCCCTCTGTTGCACGGAGTTGTTTGTGGGGTTAAATTCATATGACTGCAATTAGAAAATATGTTGGATGAAATAACAGATTGTGTTTTGGACATTTGAATATAGTTTTAAGTAACAAACAGGTAAGACTATCATACATGATAACTCTACATGTGCTTAACCTTTCACTCCATGAATTATAAGAATATTCATGTTCTAATGAGACCTTATGAATATTAATGAGACCTTATGAGACCTTATGAATATTAATGAGACCTTATGAATATTAATGAGATTAATGTTTAACCCTATCCCTCATATACAGTAAAACCCCGCTAATGCGACCACCTAAAAGAGGTATAATGCTGGGTGTTTGATGCAGGTGGTAGCTTAATGCAGGACAAAAGTAATGCAGAAAGCTCCTAGAGGAGCTTTATGCATTACTTTTGCCCTGCATTAAGCAACCACCTGCTTATAAACTTTATATAAAGACAACCAAGTGTATTTATTAAGTGGTCTCATTAGAGAGGTTCTACTGTAATTGCGTTTTCAAGCATTTCGAACATAGAAGACCCAGATCATACGGCTCCTATAGGAGCCGTCTGATCAGGACCTTCTCTGTTTGCTAATGGAATTTGAAAAATCTGTTTCTGTACTTTCTAAAATGGCTACAATGTTCCACCTTCCATATTTCATTATAACTATTTTGTCCATGAATATTCAGTAGGTATTGAACTTTGAAATAAACATAGAACAAAGAAAGGGTAAAAGTGGCATATTTACTCATACAAATTTTGACAGTGAAGAAACTGTAAAAGCAGGTCTATATTATTCCATAAGCAAACAGAGCAGACCCTGATGATTTTACTGTGCATCATTCGACTTATCTCTATTTATTATGACGTGATACATTATTTTGTGAACCTAACCATATTATGTTTTCTGTTTGCTGAAATAAATCTTTCTATCTTATCTACCGGTATGTACATTATGGGTGTTTTGGTATTGGTAGAAACTGTAAAATCTGATTTATTGTGATTTCATAAGCAAACAATGCTGACCCAGATCAGAGATTGCTCTCCTAGGAGCTGTCTGATCTGCATCCACTCTGCAAATGTGTGAAAAAGTGTTTATTTTAACCCTTTCCTCCATAAATATGCCTTTCTACACCTCTGTAAACATCACCAGTTGAAACCATTGTGATAGATAGAGCATTTGCTCCTATAAGAGCAAATGCTCTATTTA
The DNA here is from genome assembly GCA_963576725.1 of Azorinus chamasolen. Taxonomy (NCBI): domain Eukaryota; kingdom Metazoa; phylum Mollusca; class Bivalvia; order Cardiida; family Solecurtidae; genus Azorinus; species Azorinus chamasolen. Next base: position 14,798,507 of record OY755241.1, on the reverse strand, counting down.
TCACAATGGTTTCAAACTACACAATTCTAAACATTTCCTTTCCTCAAGTTAATGCACCTTTTTGGTAGATTTATTCAAAGTGATTTGATCTAAAATTAGCCTATGAGGTAATGGGATAATTATGCCATTTTAAAAAATCAGCTGATAATAATTGATGATATCATTATCTTATAATTTGCCACATGAACACGAATCTCAAGTAAGGGTTTAATTCTTTATTTCTTTCTCTTTCAGATTCTGATGTGGATTCTGGAATAGGACAAAGCAGGTAAAAACTTTGATTTTAATGAAATGTTAACCCTTTACTCCATAGATATACCTTTTTGGCACCTATGCAAACAGAATAGACTCAGATCAGACAATTACTGTAGGAGTTGTCTGATCAGAGTCTTCTCTGTTTGCTTTGGGACTAATACAGATATGATTCTCCAGTTTCTGCTATATAAGACGGAGCAATTTAACAGATAAAGATGCATGCCCGAAAACTCGGTATGCTTTTAGAAACTTTGCTCACAATTTGGATCCAGATTAGACACTCTGGGTCATATCAGGTCAATCTAGTTTACATTCTGGTAGAGAAATCAAATACACAATAAAACTGCTCTACACTGGATTTTTAAATAAGACAATTGATGTCTTTTAACCCTTTCCTTCATATAAAGGCCTTTTCAGGCATTTGCAAACCGATTAGACCCAAATCAGATGGCTCCTGTAGGAGCTATCTGATCAGGGTCTGCTCTATTTGCTAATGGAATTTAATAGCTCTGTTTCTTTACTTTCTAAAATGTCTACAATATTCCACCTTCCATATCATGATTACTGTTTGTCCATGAATATTCAGTAGGTATTGAAATATGGAATAAACACAGAACAGGGAAAGGTTAAGACATATGACTGCTTAACCAATTCCCTCATATTGACGACTTTTGACGACTCTGTAAAAGTCACTTTGTAAAACCATTGTGATAAATAGAGCATTTGCTCCTATAGGAGCAAATGCTCTATTTATCACAATGATTTTAAACTACAAAATTCTAAAATTTTCCTTTTCTCTAGTTAATGCTCCTTTTTGGTAGATTTATTCAAAGAGGTTGTATCTAAAAATAGCCTATGAGGTAATGCGTTAATGCAGGGCAAAAGCCGTGCACAAAACTCCTTCAGGAACTTTCTGCATGACTTTCAACCTACAAACTGCCACTTGTCTGCCACTGGTGTTGATTCTGATTTGAACATCCAGTTTTGATTTGTTTTACTGTACATTGTACGAAAAATTTGCAAACGAGAATTCAACCAGCATGCCAAAAATAAATGTCTATACACATACAGTGTAAAACCCCTCTATAACAACATCTTAAAAGATTTTAACAGGTCAGCCTAGAAAACATTTTCAAGAATAGCTTTCTTTTCGTCAACAAAACTCTATGCTGTGACCATTGTTGAAAATAGGTAAAGTATTTTTATATATTTCAGCACTGGAACAGATATTAGAGAAAGAGGCAGATCAAGGGGGAGAACTCCAAACATGATTCAAATGAAGGCTGACCAGAGTGTCCTCCCTTTGAGGTACATGCTGTATAATATATCCTTATGATGCCGGTAACGTGGAACACATAATTGTAGTAACTTACAGTTTGGATCAAATGCAGATTAACTCAGTGTCTGATGAAGGTCCAAACTGCTACACACCGAGAACATTCTGCAAAAATGGTCAAAATTTAGCAGACGCCAAAAATTGCAGGAGAAAATCTTGCAAGCAATGGGCAAATCCATTACAACTTTTGCAAACAGTTTGGCTCCTAGGATAGAAATGCTAATTAACTTAGTTTTGCATTTGGATCCAAACTGTTTATCCCTTTACTCCATAAATATGCCTTTCTATGCCTATGCAAACAGAGTAGACCCAGATCAGACGGCTCCTGTAGGAGCCGTCTGATCTGGGTCTATTCTGTTTGCAAACACGTGAAAAGGCTTTAATAATTATGAAAGAATGGGTAAACAGAGGTGACGATACAATACATGATCAGTGGTCATATCTAACCATTTAGCATCATTCTTACCCAATAACCAGATGGTTCCTGTAGGAGCCGTCTAATCAGGGTCTGCTGTGTTTGCTTATGGAATAATACAGATCTGATTGTACAGCTTCTGCCATGGTCAAACACTTGTTTTGTTTTCATTAGCCATTATAATAATTATTCTAGTTAATATAAAAATTTGTCAAGGGAATGTTTTGCTTTGCCAAGAACAGTAGAATCAGATCTATGTCATGTGATAAGTAAACAGAGCAGCAAGATATAGTTTGGCAGAGATTTATCAAAAGATTTTATTTACATTTTCTAAAAAAAGCATCATCTTTTATCAACATTTCTGAATACTGCTTACAGGAGTTTCTCTTGAATCTTTTGCAAGTTTTTCATAAACGACTCGAGTATCTTCCAATTTTTAGCTCATCTGTTTTGAAGAAACGTCAGGCTGTTGTGATCATTGGGTCATAGTTGTAGTCATAGTTGTTATGCAAAAACTTTAATGTAGGTCATTACTCGAAAAGTGTAAGAGGTATCACCATGAAACTTCATAGGTGGGTAGATCTCATTGAGAAGAAGGTCCCTACATAAGAACCATAACTCTTGATTTCAAAATTTTGGAGTTATGGCCCTTTTTGTTTCAAAATGTTTTAATTTAGCTGAACAAGCACCAAATCAGACGAGCACTCAGGCTGCACACTGCTCTTGTTATTTTTTCTCTTGTCAGAATTTCCTTGTATTGATTTTGTCTGTATTTGGTCATTGTTCACTTATTGTGTATTTTTCTTTTTTTAGATCTGAGGTAGACTGTTGTATCTTAGATGAGGTTGATCTCATGCAATCAGACCACCAGGTGTCGCTTCAGCGAGATGGCCTAAATGATGTGGACGACACAGCTGATGCCAGTCTGAATGCTGCTGAAATAACACCAGAGGAGATAAAGATTGCTGAAAAATATCGCCGTACACGATCACCATCACCATACATACTTACAAATGCCAGAAAGTCTGGACAATATACAAGACCCAATTGTGCTCCTTTCTTGATAAACAGACACCACAATATTAAAATTATTGACATATCTATATCTGATAAACCAAAGAGTAAAGTTACAGAAAATTCAAAATTTGCTAAAAATACACCTGGCCAAAATGCTGAACATATTTCAGCACCAAGAAAACAATCAGGGGATGAAGCTGTATCTAACAGCAGAACAGTAGAGAGCAGGGACAAGTTTATGCCAATGTCAGATTGTCAAAGATGTTCAGTGTCTTCCATATCGTCTTCTGAAACTTATGCTTCAGAGCAAGATGTCATTGAGAATTATGTTGCTGATCTTCCAAGGGAATTTGTTGAGGAAATTAACGAAGCTGGTGCCACTGGTATGATAAATGACCCAGGTATTGCTGTTACTGACACTGGTAACACTTTTGTTTGTAAAAAGAACTATGCAATTGATGATGAGAGTGATAAAGATATACATTTTGGCAGAACAGATATTACTGAAATGAAGGCAAATGATAGTAGTGGAGCCGAAAGCACAGGTGGTGGATATGAGAGAAGATATAAACCAGCAGGACTGTCTCCTAGAGTCAATGAAAAACGATTGAAAATAAGAAACAAAATGAAAAGTAAATCAGACATTGCAGTTCAAGAGGCTTCATCTAAGCAAGCTATAATAGATAATAGACATAATATTTCAAGAGATGGTGTGCATGATGATAAAGGTGGACTTGAAGCAGAATATGATGGTGCTATTAAGAGTGAAAGAGGAACCTGTGAGAATTTTGATGGCAATGCCAATGATGACAGACATAAAGCTAGTCTTCCAGCAGAAACAGCAAGTGGTGTAACAAAAGCCACTCTTGAAGCACTTGATCCTAATATAGGTTTCATATCAGATACTGACGTATATCGAAATAATCAAACAAAAAACTTACATGGCAGACTTCATGAAACTGAAACAGTAAAGGTAGACATTGATTCGAAAATGCAAAATGAGCCTACAAAGGCTAAATATATTGATGATAGAAGATATACTTCTTCTGTTGAAATTGCTAGAAATGGAAAAGATCCTTTTACATCACCAGAGACAGATATGCAGCACAGAGCTCCGCCAGTTAAACCAGCAAGAACAAAACATAAAAAGACGCTGCCACAAGGCCAGACTATTCCTGGCCTTCGGTCAGACAGTGGCAGTATTGCTACTGATCGAGTAAAACAGATTAGAGACAGGCAGACTGTGCATCACATTGAAGTTGATGTTATAGAGAAGATAGATGAAGGTACAGTGCTTGATGTAGATTAGTGTTAACAGTACAATTTCTTTAATCCTTTACTCCATAAATAAGCAAACAGAGTAGATCCTGTAGGAGCCGTCTGATCAGGATCTGCTTTGTTTACTTATGATGTAATATAGATACGATTCTTGAGTGTTTGCCATAACCAAAAAATCCAAAGTCCATGTACTATTTTAACCCTTTCCTTCATATAAATAGAACAAGGAAAAGGTTAACAGTTTATCTAATTAATATCCATGATGTCAATATTTCTTACATGAGTATTCATGGAGTAAAGGGTTAACCCTTTCCCTCATATAAACGTGTTTTCACGCATCTGAAAACAGAGTAGACCGAGTTCAGACAGTTCCTATAGGAGCCATCTGATCAGGGTCTGCTCTGTTTGCTAAAGGAGTTTGATTGCCCTGTTTCTATACTTTCTAACATGGCTACAATATTCAACCTTCCATATTTCTTTATAACTATGTTGTTAATGAATATTCAGTAGGTATTGAAATTTGTTACCCCTGTCCATGCAGATTTTTGAAATGGACTCAACCGATGTTCAAAAAGGTTAAATATTCAGGGAAAAATAGTGCAGACCCTAATGAGAGGGCACCTCTAGGAGGCCTCTCATCTGATCTACATGTAGTTTGCAAAAGACATAAATGGCATGTGTCCCGCACTGAAAAAGTGTTAACTCTTTCAGAGCTACAGATAAATTTGCTTACCCAAATACTTAAATCGTCATTTCCTAACCCTATACTGAACCACCGAAGAGATGATTCTAAAGTGTGGTCACAGTATAGGGTTTGGTGGAGAAATAAAGGAGTTATTCTTGAAAATGTATAAATTTACGCTTCTTATCTGGAGCTCTGCCTTTGTTCCATGGATATTAATGTTAAAAATAATAACTATGAATATTACCAGGCTGAATTTTTATAATGAACAGTGGTACTAAATCCATGGCAGAAACTATGGAAGTAGCTATATGTTCTTTTATAACCCATTCCCTCATATTGACGCCTATTGGCGTCTCTGCAAAAGTGACCTGTTGAAACCATTGTGATAAATAGAGCATTTGCTCCTATAGGACAATGGTTTCAAACTACAAAATGTTTCCTTTTCTCTAGTTGATGCTCCTTTTCAGTAGATTCATTCAAAGAGGTTCAATCTAAAAATAACCTATGAGGTAATGGGTTAAGCAAACAGAGTAGACCCTGATCATACAACTCCTACAGGAACCATCTGATACTAGTCTGCTATGTTTGCAAAGGTCCCTTAACCCATTACCTCATAGGCTATTTTTAGATACAACCTCTTGGAATTAATCTACCGAAAAGAAGCATTAATTAGAGAAAAGGACAATTTTACAATTTTGTAGTTTGAAAACATTGTGATAAATAGAGCATTTGCTCCTATAGGAGCAAATGCTCTGTTTATCACAATGGTGTCATCAAAAGTCGTCAATATGAGGGAAAGTGTTAAAGGGTCTCTATAAAGTTCGGGTTAACCTTTTAATGCTTTTTGATGTCTTTGCATTTACAGAGTAGACCCAGATCAGATGGCTTCTGTAGGAGCTGTCTGATCAAGGTCTTCTTTGTTAGCTCATGGAATTATATAGATCTTAAACTACAGTTTCTGTTATGGCTAATATAGTATAGAATTGGTTATTTTATAAGCAAACAAAGTAGATTCTGATCAGACAGCTCCTACAAGAGCTATTTGATCTGGGTCTACTCTGTTTGCAAAAATGTCAGAAAGCATTTCTATCAGATAAAGGGTTAAAGTGGTCACATTGCTAACAATTCATAAAGGTCTTTAACCCATTCCTCCATAGACTATTTTTTAGATCTGACCACTTTGAATAAATCTACCCAAAAGGAGCATTAACTAAAGACAATGAAAATTTTAGAATTTTGTAGTTTGAAACCATTATGATAAATAGAGCATTTGCTCCTATAGGCTCTATTTATCACAATGGTTTCAACAGGTGACTTTTCTATAACTATTGGCTAATGGCTATAGCAGAAACTCAATAACGGTATCTATATCATTTCATAAACAAACAGAGTAGACCCTGATCAGACAGCTCCTGTAGGAGCCATCTTATCTTGGTCTACTCTGTTTGCAAAGGTGTAGAAATGGAAGAAAGGGTTAAATCCAAGTGACTGCCTAGTGCAAAATAAAAGTAATGCAGAAAGTTCATTCTGCCTTACATTCAATCTGAATGATACTACCAATATTTTAGTAAGGCAAATTAAATTTTGTTGAGTGGTCAGCAAATGCAGTTTAAGTTTGGGGTTTTTTTTATTGGACCATAGTTAAAAGTGACAGAAAATAATCTAAACAACAAATAGTTTTGCAATAGCTGACAGTTATAGTTTGTCTGATTTCGAAGAAAAAAGACAAGTTATTGTGATCAGTGGGTCATAGGCGTTGTCGTAGTTGTAGGCGTTGGCATCATCATTGGGGGCATGCAAAAACTTTAACCCTTCGCTTGCTGAATTTTAAAACACATGTCTCCTTCTTTACCCATGCCCTGTTGTATAATTACATATATCTTCACTGTGTACACGTATTTCGCTGTGCAATCACTGCTGTGAATTGCACTGGTTGCACAGTCAACTTGTAAATAGTACAGACCCTGATGAGACAGCTCCTGCAGGAGCTGTCTCATCTGGGTCTTCACTATTTACAGGTACGTATATTGACGTGAATAGCAAGCGAAGGGTTAATGTAGCTGATTAATCAAAATATATAATGTATCAACATGAAACTTCATAGGTTGGTAGATCTCTTTCTGGAGAAGTGTAAGCAGTGGACAAGCACCAAATCAGATGAGTGTTGGTACCACACATGGCTTTTGTTTAGAAGAATTATGAATGTATAACTAACCTTTCATTTCTAGAATGTCTTTATATTTCACAAGTACTGCACTAATAGCTGTATGTGTTTTTATTTATTTTAATTGGCTAATATATTTTAACAGCACCACCTGGTGATAAACAGGATAACAAAGACAGACAACTTCAAAATGACCAGAACTTGGAAGAAAGGCAGCCATCTGTTGCTGATAGAAGGTAGGAAAAGATCAATCCTTACTTTTTAGCTCGTCCCTCACTTAAACCAGGAGTCCATTTGAAATGTGTTACTGACTAGAAAAATAAAAACATTAGGAGCCTTCTGCATGACTTTCACCCTGCATTAACCCATTCCAACTTATATAGACCTAACCTCTTTGATTAAATCTACCGAAAAGGAGCATTAACTTGAGAAAAGGAAATTTTCAGAATTTTGTAGTTTTGAAACCATTGTGATAAATAGAGCATTTGCTCCTGTGGAGCAAATGCTGTATTTATCACAATGGTTTCATATAGTGACTTTTACAGAAGCGTCAAAAGGCGTCAATATGCGGGAATGGGTTAAGCAGCCACCTGCCTAAAAGTATCTGAATTACTCTCTACATATCAAGTTTAGAGGGTTTTTTACTGTATATTATATCATAAGCAAACAGAGCAGACCCTGATCAGATAGCTTCTTTCCAGACACAATAAGAATGTTAACCCATTCCCGCATATTGACGCCTTTTGACGCCTCTGTAAAAGTCACTTTATGAAACCATTGTGATAAATAGAGCATTTGCTCCTATAGGAGCAAATGCTCTATTTATCACAATGGTTTCAAACTACAAAATTCTAAAATATTCCTTTTCTCTAGTTAATGCTCCTTTTCGGTAGATTCATTCAAAGTGGTTGAATCTAAAAATAGCCTAAGTGGGAATGGGTTAAGCAGTGTCAGATCCTGATGAGGATCCAACTAAGTTTTTGGTCATTTGTGTCAGAGCAACAGATAAATGTGCATAACTCAGATACTAAAATCGTCATTTCTCCACCAAACACTATGTTTTGACCACTCTTTAGAATCATCTCAGAGACAATTCTAAAGACTGGTCACAATATTGGGTTTGATGGAGAAAAAAAGAAGTTCTCCTTGAAATGTTTTAATTTACACATCTTATCTGGACCTCTGATTTAAATTGGTGTTCAAACTGTTAACAATGGTGATCATAAATATGCCAGTAGAGTAAAGCAGCAATACATTTACATGAAACCTTTAACCCTTTACCCCTTGAATATTCATGAAAAAAACCCCGATCATGGCGGATGACTTTATGAATATTAATGAGGTGGATTAATTTTGAAAATGACATATTAACACATGAAATATTTGCTATTGAAGCGGAAATTGTAGGATCAGATCCGTATTATTCCATAAGCAAACAGTAGACCCTGATCAGACAGCTCCAGGAAGGGCAGTCTGGTAGAACTGGGTCTACTCTGTTCTCAAAGGTGTAGAAAGGCGTATTTATGGAGTAAATGATTAAAATATATTTTCAGTAACCTTGAGAATTCCAAGAAACTAAGTGCTTCTAAAGCCTCATTGCTTGATAAAGTTGGAACACTGAAGACAGCTACCAAAGGGAAGTTCAAGAAACTACGAAAGGCCATGAGTCTGGAGAGAGGTATAGACAACTGTGGAGTTGACATGAACCCAGATCCATACAGGTCACATGATACTAAGGGGGATCACTCTGGGCAGAAGAAAATGAAGAAGGCACCCTCACTTAAGTCCCTTTCGAATCTGTTTGGAAGAATAAAGAAGAAGAAAGGAAAGTGGAAGGCAGAAGAGGTTGAAGTAGAAAGGTAGGCTTTATGAATATTGTCTGTTTAACCTTAATCTAATGAATAATGTAAGTATTAACATTAACCCTTTACGGGAGTGGGGGGGGGGGGAGTAATATTGTTAGCTCGTCTGTTTCGAAGAAATCACGAGCTATTGTCATAACCCCGGCGTCAGCATCGTCGTCGTCCGAAATCTTAACATTGACCATAACTTCTTCAATTTTTCATTTACAACCTTGATTTTTGGTATGCATGTTCATCTTGACAATGACGTAGGCGAGCGTTGCACCTGCTTGCGGTTCTCTTGTTTTTACCTGTCTTTTGTTCCGTTGTTTGGATTGTGGACAACTTTAACCTTGACAATAATTTTGTAGTCAATGCACATACATACTTCAAACTTGGCATTTGTGTGCAACTTATGGAGGAGAACATTTTTAGGGGTGACTTATTCAGGCCAAGGTCATATACCAAGGTCAAAGGTCAAATTATGGGTCAAATTTATATTGGTGATAATTGAGGGCATTTGAGGCATAGTGTTTCACAAACATGTCTTGTTTGTTTTGGCTATTGGCAGAAACTGTAGAAACATATCTATATTACATCTTAAGCAAACATAGCAGACCCTGATGAAAATCAAATAGTTTTGCAATAGCTGTTATTTTTAAGAAGAATTATGAAACTAACCTTCTTTCATTTCTATCATTTCTTCATATTTCTGTGGTTTCAATATTTACAAAGTCCAAAATGTACATTTTGCATTTTTCGGTTGCAGTTACCAGGAGCCCAGCAAGCCCAAAGGAACTTCTGGACAGCTTAGCTCAGGCAAACGACAGCAGTGGACATCTTGCCACACCTTGTCACCCACCCCACTGTCAACTAGCCCTGCCCCAATTGGCAAGCTACTAGAGATGAATCCTGATGGGTCCCAGCTTATACAGCTGTTCAAGCCATCTACAGGGCCAATAGGATTCTTTATAGCAAAGGGCACTGACAAGTATCAGAAGGGTTGGTATATAAGTATTTGCTTAAATCTTTCTCCATGAATAATCATGTGAGAAATAATGAATAGCTTGATTATTAATTAGATTATGGTTTATGTCACATGGACACAAACTTTTTGTAGAAACTGTAGAATGAGACCTATATAATTCCATAAACAAACACAACAGACACTGATCAGATGGATCCTACAGATCTATGTTGGCAAATGCTTAAAAAGGTGTTTATACAAAGGAAATGGTTAAATGTAACTCATTGCCAGATGTCAGACAGCAGATGGGATGCTGAATTTCTTGGCATCTCATCTGGATCCTAGCTAATTACAAAAGCAAGTTAGGTCATGAGTAGTAGGAGAAAGTTAATGCAATAAAGTTGTAAAAATATAACTTGAATGATTAGTATAACCAGAGCTACAGATAAGGTGTGTACCCAAATATTAAAATCATCATTTCTCCACCAAACCCTATACTGTGACCACTCTTTAGAGTCGTCTCTGGGAGACAATTCTAAAGAGAGGTCACAGTATTATGAGTATAGAGTTTGGTGCTGAAAAAAAGGAGCTGTTGTTGAAAATGTTTAAATTTACGCTTCTTATCTGGACCTGTGTATAACTGATCGATACTTTTTTTGCAGGAATATTTGTTTCACGTTTAGCTGAATCAAGATCTGAGGTGTCCTTTGGTGGTCTTCTTGGTGTAGGTGACGAGATTCTGGAAGTGAACGGCCATTTTGTGAGAGATCTATCCCAAGATGCTGTGTACAAACTTATTTCTGCCTGCCCTGTAGTAGTTCTGAAAGTGTTACCGTTCATTGCCAGGAAAGATGTGTGAATAATTCAGTATACCAATCATTCAAATTAACCCTTTCCTCCATGTTAGAAATTATAACATCATGGATATGAATTAGAATAATTTTTAAAATAGCATATTAACACATGAAAATTTCGCTTAAGCAGAAACTATAGAATCAGATCTGTATTATTCCATAAGCAATTAGAGCAGACCATAATCAGACACCTCCTACAAGAGCTGTCTGATCTGGGTCTACTCAGTTTGCAAAGGCATAGAAAGGCGGATTTATGGAGTAAAGGGTTAAATAATACAATAAACAAACAAAGCTGATCTTGATCAGACAGCTCCTACAGGACCTGTCCAATCTGGGTCTAATCTGTTTTCATAGATTAACAAGATGTTTATTTTTTGTCATTTCATTACAAGCAGCATTATCATCATCATCATCATCATAAATATCTCATCAACATAATTTTCCATCATCATAATCATCATCAGAATTATCATCATTTCAAACACAATCACAATCTATTATAATCTGTACATCGAATGATTTACTTTTTGTCAAAATAGGCCAGCTTTAATTTTAGGTAGAATGTTATCCATTTTTAATGAAATGTCAGTCTAGTGTTTCTTTCACATAATATTTGTTACCATGAACAAAATAATTTTATATCATAACAGAAACTGTAGAAACATGTCTAGGTTATTTCATAAGCAAACAGCAAACCCTGATCAGAGGGCTACTTCAGCAGTCAGAGGTCCAGATAAGTTTTTGTAAATTAAAACATTTTCAAAAATAACTTCTTTATTTCTCCACCTAACCCTGTGTTGTGACCACTCTTTAGAATCGTCTCGAAGAGACGATTCTAAAGAGTGGTCACAACATAGGGTTTTGATGGAGAAATGATGATTTTAGTATTTGAGTATGCATGTAGTTATGTCCCCATATTGTGTTTAGTAACAAATAAGATTGTTATAAGATTAGATTAAATTTTTTAACCCTTTCCTTCATATGAAAGACTGTTCATACATTTGCTCCTATTGGAGCCTTCCGACCAGGAGCTGCTCTGTTTGCTAATGGAAGTGATAGACCTGTTTCTTTAGTTATGGGCTTAGAAGTCCTTTGTTAACATGCAATAATTAACTAAAGTGAGATTATGCAAACACTTGTTTAGCTTGGTAAAGGTTTTCACATGAAACATAGGCACACAAGTCCACACATTCTAATTACATGTATTAAACTGCAATAACGAAATATTTCTCCACTATGTATTGTCATGTGCAAAATTTGTCATTTGCTTCAATTTTCATTGTTCGAATTCGAGTTTTTGTGTCAAAGTTATGATCACATCACCAGACAGCTTGGATCCAAATGAGGCATGGAGTTAACCCATTCCTCCATAAATAAGCCTTTCTACGCCTCTGTAAAAGTCACCTATTGAAACCATTGTCATAAATAGAGCATTTGCTCCTAAAGGATTTGCTCCTATTTATCACAATGGTTTCAAACTGCAAAATTCTATAAGCTTCCTTTTCTCTAGTTAATGCTCCTTTTTCGGTAGATTTATTCAAAGTGGTTGGATCTAAAAATAGGCTATGAGGTAATGGGTTAATCAACATCTCATCTAGATCCAATCTGTTTGCATGGGTAATCATAGATTCACCATTGTCACTCAGTGAAAGTTATATTACGCAAACATGATTTTGTGCATGGTGCAATTTTTTTAACCCTTCTCTTGCTGAATTTTAAAATACATTTCTCTTTCTTTACCCATGCCCTGTTGTGTAACTACATATTTCATCACTGTGTACACATATTTCGCTGTGCAATCACTGCTGTGGAGTGCACTGGTTGCACAATCAACTTGTAAATAGTGCAGACCCTGATGAGACAGCTCCTGCAGGAGCTGTCTCATCTAGGTCTTCACTAATTACAGGTAGGTATATTGACGCGAATAGCAAGCGAAGGGTTAAGAATTTTTTTATGTCAGTAGTTCAGTAAAATCTCTCTATAATGACCTTTCAAACAGATAGTAGCTTAACCCTTTACTCAATAAATACAGTAAAACCCCTCTAAACCTGACGTTAAATTTGGTATAAATTTCGCTCTTGGAGACAGGTGGCAGCTTCATGCAGGGTGAAAGTCATGCAGAAAGCTCCTAGTGGAGCTTTCTGCATGACTTTCACACTGCATGAAGCAGCCACCTGCCTAAAAGTATCTAAATTCTTCTCTACAAGAATTCCGGTTTAGAGGGGTCTGTCTGCACCTTTACAAATGGAGTACACTCAGCTCAGATGGCTCCTGTAGGAGACATCTGATCTGGGTCTGCTCTATATGTTTATGATGTAATATGATATGATTCTACAGTTTCCGACATGGCCAAAAATTCCTGTGTCCATGTGCTATTTTTCAAATTAATATAATTAATATTCATACAATATTTCTTACATGAATATTCATGGAGTAAAGGGTTAACCCTATAATTTGTTATAATAGCATATGGATATATGAATTTTTTGGCTGTGGCAGAAACTGTAAAATCAGATCTATATTACATGTACATGTATTTCATAAGCAAACAGAGCAGACCCTGATCTGATTGCTCCTATGGGAGCCATCTGATATAGGTCTACTCTGTTTGTAAAGGCATAGAAAGGTGTATTTATGGAGTAAAAGGTTAAGCAACCACCTGCTCTTATAATCATGTTTATTACTTAACCCATTTGCTCCCAGTGGATTCCTCCATGCTTATATATTGGATTAGTCTATCTTTTATCTAAGGGATGTCTGGTCTAAATTTTCATTTTTGTTTTGTTTTATATTGAAGTTCCTATCAGCAAACAGTGTAGACTCTGATCAGACACCGCATTATGCGGTGTCTGATCAGAGTCTACACTGTTTGCCTACGTCCCATATATGGGATCGTTGGAGCAAATGGTTTAACCCTTTTCATGCCTTTGCAAATAGGGTAGACCCACATCAGATGGTACCTGTGGGATCCTGTGATCAGGTCTGCTCTGTTTGCTTATTGAATTATAATAGATCTGACTCCAGAGTACATATTCAACTATAAAATTCAGCTAATAAATATTCATGCCAATATTTCTTACATGAATATTCAACAGTGAAAGGGTTGCTGAAGGGAGACTCTACTGAATATCAGAGGTCCAGATAAGATGCGTAAATTTAAATATTTTCAGGAATAACTTCTTTAATTCTTCACCAAACCCTATGTTGTGACCACTCCATCAAACCCTATGTTGTGACCACTCGTTAGAATCGTCTCATTGAGACGATTCTAAAGAATGGTCACAACATAGGGTTTGGTGGAGAAATGACGATTTTACAATTTAGTATTTGGGTATGCACCTTCATCTGTTACATTGTGAATATGTCTATTTGGGAGATAGAAGGAATATGAAATTCTTTTGTATGGCTTTTATCATTTATATGTAGTGTCTTCCAAAGCAGGTATGGGTTATTAGTTGATATTCATATCAGGTACTGCATTTTCAGTTGTAACGTTTGAGATATAAGTACATTTAAACCTTTCCTCCATAAACTATTTTTGGACCCAACCTCTTTGAATAATTCTACCAAAAAGGAGAATTAAATAGAGAAAAGGAAAATTTTAGAACTTTGTAGCTTGAAACCATTGTGATAAATAGAGCATTTGCTCCTATAGGAGCAAATGCTCTATTTATCACAATGGTTTCATTAGGTGACTATTAGAGAGGCGTAGAAAGACGTATTTATGGAGGAAAGGGTTAAACCTTTCTACAAAGGTCACCCAAAAGTCTTCTTTCTGGGTTTAAACCCTTTACCTGAAACAGACACGTTTTGAGACTTTTGCAAACAGAGTATAGCCAGATCTGATGGCTCATGTAGAAACTGTCTGATCTGAGTCTGCTCCCCTGTTTTCTTATGACATTATGTAGATCTGATTATTCATTTTCTGCCATGATTATGATTCCTGTGTTCTTGTGCAATTTAACTAACACTTTTGCACCATGGATATTCATGTGAGAAATAATGACATCATGACTATTAATTAGATTAAATTTTGTAATGGCACATGGCCACAGGAATATTTGGCCATGGCATAACTTTAGAATCATATCTATATTACCGTATATCATAAGGAAACAACAGATCTTTATCAAATGGCTTGTATGTCTACTCTGCAAATGTACAAAATGGCTCTTTATCAGGTAGAGGGATAATTACAGTAGAACCCCTCTAAATTGGAATTTTAATAAATTAAAAGAAATAGGTCTTTTAACCCTTTCCCTTATATAAACGTGTTTTCACGCATTTGCAAACAGAGTAGACCCAGATCAGATGGCTAATAGAGGAGCCATCTGATCAGGGTCTGCTCTGTTTGCTAATGGAATTTGATAGATCAGTTTCTTTGCAATCTAAAATGTCTACAATGTTCCACCTTCCATATTTCTTTGTAACTATTTTGTCCATGAATATTCAGTAGGTACTGAAATTTGGAATAAATGCAGAACAGGGAAAGGGTTAAGGCAGGTGGCTGTTTACTGCAGGGTGAAAGTCATGCAGAAAACTCATAGGAGCTGTCTGCATGACTTTCACCCTGCATTAATCTGCCACCTGTATTTAAGACTGGTATCCATACCATTGTCCAGTTTAGAGGGGGGTTTACTGTATATTGGTACTATTAGTTAGTAATTGATTGGTAAATGCAATAAATAATGATATTGTATGTATAACCATGCTATAATAATTGATATTACCCAGTTTTGTTATCTAATGCAATCATATTATAGTGAATACTATGTAGTTAGTTTGTAAACTAGAGGTTCAACTTATAGCCATATAAAATAACTGATATCCCTGTGAATGTACCATACTGCAATATAGAAATGTTTTATATGCTCCCTTAACACATTCCTTCATATTGACACCTTTTGTCACCTCTGTAAATGTCACTTTTGAAACCGTTATGATAAATAGAGCATTTGCTTAATAGGAGCAAACGCTCCGTTTATCACAATAGTTGTAAAACTGCAGAATTTTAAAAGTTTCTCTTTCTTTCTAGTTAATGCTCCTTTTGGGTAGATTTGGTCAAAGAGGTTAGGTCTAAAACTAGCCCATGAGGGAACGGGTGAAATATTTTTGGGAGAGCTGATTCATCTATCCATCCAAGTTTTTTCTTCACTTTTTAACCTATCAAGGGTGTGATTTCGGTGAAATATGTGAATTTTGACAGTTAGAAGGGCATTTACATTCCAAGCTACGCACATATTGCAAGGAATTACAGATTGAATCATTTTTGTCACACACAGTCACTTAACCCATTACCACACAGGCTATTTTTAGATCCAACATTTTTGAATGAATCTACCGAAAAGAAGTATTTACTAGAGAAAAGGAAAATGCTATAATTGTGTAGAAGAGAAACCATTGTGATAAATAGAGCATTTGCTCCTATATCACAATGGTTTCAACAGGTGACTTTTTCAGAGTCGTCAATATGAGGGAATGGGTTAAATGGTAATGAAGTGCATGTGCATCGGTCTGTCCATCAATCAGTCCAAATTAATTTTGCACAGACAGATTTCAATATAATTTGACACACATCTTAGTCATGAGTAGACTATGTGTGACATGTATACAAGAACTGTAACTCTAGAACCACCAACATTTTAATCATACATTTTTTTCTTACATAGACTTTGTCTAGGTTATAGATTTCTTATGGATTAACAAATTTCAATTTAGTTTAGGACACGTCTTAACCAAGAGTAGATAAATTGTCAGATACAAGAGCTGTAACTCATGAATCACTTGTATTGGAATTGTCTCCCTTTTTGTTCTGTGTTTTCATATGTGGCCTATGTATGTGCTAGGACTCAATATGCCAGGGACATTTACCAAGTTCACACATTAGCAAACACTGTAGACACAGATCAGACGGCTCCTATTGGAGTTGTCTTATCAGGGTCTGCTCTGTTTGCTAATGGAATTTGGTAATTTGAAATGGAATATGTTTCTATACTTTCTAAAATGGCTACAACGATCCACCTTCCGTATTTAATTATAACTATTTTGTCCATGAATATTCAGTAGGTATTGTAATTTAACATTTGGAATAAATATAGAATAGGGAAAAGTATATGGACCTTTTCCTTCATTGAGCATCCATCGATATTGTTATGGACAGAACACTGCATGTATACAAACTAAGCATTGGGTAGTTTTTTAGTTGATATTGTATGATAGGTAATGTCATTAATGTCACCATATACATTGTATTAATACCACAGAAGCCAGTAAAAATATAAATTATGTATAATTCCTTAATTTTTTATCATTCCATGAATAGTATATGTTTTTATCATCGAAGGTTTTTATGTGCCATGTAAATTAAGAAAGGAAATTGCAATCTATTTATTTAGTTAGTTATATTATATATAGTTATTATGTACTTACAATTGTTTACTTATATTTACAGCAAATCTTCATTAAAACAGTCAGGGTTTTTGTGTGTCCCTAACCCTTTCCCAGTTCTACTTTTATGTAAGATTTCAATACCTACTGAATATTCATGGACAAAAGTGTTACACAGAAATATGGAAGGTAGAACATTGTAGCCATTTTAGAAACTAAAGAAATAGATCTATCAAATATCATTAGCAAACAGAGCAGACCCTGATCAGACGGCTCCTCTAAGAGCCGTCTGATCTGGGTCTACTCTGTTTGCAAATGCGTGAAAACACGTTTATATGAGGGAAAGGGTTAACCCTTTACACCATGACTATTCATGTCATAAATAATGACGGAATGACATAATGAACAAGAGGATTTTTACCATGACAGAAACTGTTGAAAATGATATTTGTTAGTTTGTAAGCAAATAGAGCAAACCCTGTGGTGTCTATTCTGGGTCCATTCTTTTTATGAGGTACCAAAAGGTTCTCTATTTAGAAAAAGGTCAAAAACAGGTGGTTGCTAAAAGTATTAAAGACGGGTCCTTCAGAGCTTTTGAAACTTTCTACATTTATTCTTTTCTTCACCTGTCCTTAACACTATCTCATATAGGTACATACTTATGCATTTTGAGCAAAATAGACCCAGATAAGACAGCTCCTGTCTGAATTGTTTGCTAAAGGAATAATATTGATCTGAATTTCACAGTTTCTGCTTTAATAACCAATTTGCCTTTGTTTACGTCATTATAAAAATATCAATAATAAATATTCATTTGTTATTTCTTACATGAATATTCAGTTAGGAAAGGGTTATTAGCACTTATTGAATTCTTTTATTGACTGCTGGATATTTTTTTCTGTTCGTACTGTAGCATCTATACAGATCAACAGAAATATGTGGGTACTGAAATACTAAAATTGTCATTTCTCCACCAAACCCTATGTTGTGACCACTCTTTAGAATCGTCTCAGAGAGACGATTCTAAAGAATGGTCACTACATAAGGTTTGGTGGAGAAATAAAGAATGTTTTAATTTACGCATCTTATCTAGATTTCTGATCTTTAGCAAACTTAGCCACAAACTTACCGTTGATATTTGGTTTGAATTTACTATATAAAACGCTGTCTGAGAAAGGGGGTCTTCTTGCAGTGGATGTAAACCTAGATCCCATCTATGATTAGAAGTATTTTTTTAATTGTATGAAAAGATACAGAGCAAGTTACCACAGATTCTTAACCCTTTACGACTTAAATCTGCATTTCTATATCTTTGCAAACAGAGTGTCCCTAGATCAGACAGCTCCTGTTAGCTTTGTTCATGTGCCATAATAAAACTTAATCTAATTATTATTCATCATGTCATTATTTCTTAAATGAATTTTCATATAGAGATACGGATGACAATTATGGCCAGTGACTGGTCTTGGTCTACCCTTTTTCCTCAGACAGTGGCTTATATATAGAAATGTCTGGTTATTGATGGTTGCTTTGAGAATATAACACATGCATATGTGGGGTCGGTAATGTTTTAAGAAGAGTTCAACCTCTTGGAATGCTATATTTTTCTCATCACACTGCATAAACTGTTGTTTAATCCTTTCCCTGTTCAATATTTATGAGAAGAAAAACAACATCATGAATATTTATTAGCTGACTATTTATGAAGGCATACACAGGATGTTTTGGCTCAGGCCACTTTAACCCTTTACTCCATAAATACACCTTTCTACACCTTTGCAAACAGAGTACACCCAGATCAGACGGCTCCTATAGGAGCTGTCTGATCAGGGTGTGCTCTGTTTGCTTATGATATATAATATAAATATGATTCTACAGTTTCTGCCAAGGCCAAACATTTCTGTGTCCATGTGCTATTATGAATTATTAATCTAATTGATATTCATGATGTCATTATTTCTTACATGAATATTCATGGAGGAAAGGGTTAAAAGTTCAGTTCAGAATACAAAGGGTATAATTTTCCTACTTGACAGTGTTGACGGGACTCTGATCAGATGCTTAATCTATGGCATAGTGTCTGATCTAGATCTATGCCATTTGCAAATTCGCATTTCGTTCCCATTTGGACGGAAGATTTTATCTTCTATATTTTAGATGACTTTTTCCTATTCCAATAATTCTATGGAATAAATGTATTATTTGACTTACAATTTATTTAAACTCTTATTATAATAACCATAGCAACGGTTTGCCAAATAAAATGAATAAGTCATATTGGTGCACTCTTGTTCTTTATTATTGTCCATTTATCACTATATCTGATGAATATTTATCCACTTATTCCATGAATACACCTTTCTATACCTTTACAAACAGAGTAGACCCAGATCAGACGGCTCCTGTAGGAGCCGTCTGATCAGGGTATACTCTGTTTGCTTATGATATGATATAGATATGATTCTACACTGTTTACTTGTGATACAATATAGATATGATTCTACACTTTCTGTCATGGCCAACAACTCAGGGTCCATGCTTATAAAGCTTTTAGTTGAGTCTGGGTTTCGTTCTCAAGCCTTTGATTGGTCAGATTTGAGTTCTCAAGCTTTTGATTGGTCATATTTGAGCCAAAGGCTCAAATCTGACCAATCAAAAACTTTAGAACAAACTCAGACTCATCTAAACGTTTTATAAGCATGGACCCATGTGTATATGTGCTATTTTAACAAATTAATCTTATTAAAATTCATGATGTCATTATTTCTTACATGAATATTGATGGAGGAAAGGGTTATGTAAGAAATAATGACACCATGGAAATTCATTAGCTGATTTTTTTATAATGGCATATGTACACACTGTTTGGTATCGACAGAAACTAGAGTCAGATCTATAGACATTACTATGTCATGAGCAAACACTCTAGCAGACCCTGATCAGACAGCTCCTATAGGAACCATCTGATCTGGATCTACTCAGTGTGTGAACAAGTATATGAGGGAAAGGGTTACATTTATATTAACTGTTTACTCCATATACATGTATACATCTTTCTACACCTCTGTTTAAAACAGAGTAGACCCAGATCAGACAACTCTGATCTTGGTCTGCTTTGTTTGCTTATATAATATACATATGCTTCTACAGTTTCTGTCCTGGCCAACATTTCCTATGTCCATGTGCTGTTATAACAATTAATCAAATAAATAGTCATGATGTTTTTAATTCTACATGAATATTCATGGAGTAAAGAGTGAATTAGCAGACATTTTACAATGCAATATGACGATGGGCTGTTTTAGGCACTGCACAAAGAGTATAACCAGATCTATGGTATTCCATAAGCAAACAGAGCAGACCCAGACTAGACAGCTTCATCAGATGCTCCAAAAATGTGTTACAAAAATGTGTAAACTTAAAATGCATCCCTATCAGCACTAAGATAGATGTGTAAATTTAGACCGTTTCAAGAATAACTCCTTTATTTCTCCACCAAACCCAATACTGTGAACACTCTTTAGAATCGAAGAAACAATTCTAAAGAAAGGTCATAGTATAACCTTTTCCTCCATAAATACGCCTTTCTACGCCTCTGTAAAAGTCACTTTTTGAAACCATTGTGATAAATAAAAATGCTCTATTTATCACAATGGTTTCAAAACTATAAAATTCTAAAATTTTCCTTTCTCTAGTTAATGCTCCTTTTCAGTAGCTTTATTCAATGAGGTTGGATCTAAAAATAGCCTATGAAGGAATGGGATAAGATCTGATGGATAAATATTGATGTTAGTACATTGTATTTGAGTACCACGTTTATCAGTAGCTCTGGCTGTAATAGTGTAGGGGCCATAGTGTGTGTGTGTGTGTGTGTGTGTGGCACAAAGAGTATAACCAGATCTATATTACCATAAGCAAACAGATCAGACCCAGACTAGACAGTTTCGGCAGATGCTCCACAGATGCATTAAAATGCATCTCTAACCAGAGGTCTAGTAATAATATGCATAAATTTAATCAAATTCAAGAATAGCCACTTTATTTCACCACCAAACCCTATACTTTGACCACTCTTTGAGACTTTTGTAAAGAGTGGTCACAGTATAAGGTTTGAAGGATAAATGACAATGTTAGTATAGAATACTCATGCTTATCTGTAGCACTGGCTCAAACAGAATTATATACGGAAAAAGCAACACAAAAAGTTTTAAAATATTTTGTTTAAATACAAGTCAAAGTAATTCAAAACCAAGAAAGTACAAAATGCTCACAACCATTTATTGATAATGTGCTACAAACATATAGTGGGAAAGAATCCGTCCATTAATTAAAATATTCACATGCGTTAACCCTTTCCCAGTTGAAACTTTATGTAAGAAATAATGATATAATATATACTTATTAATTGAAGGGGATCCCACTAATTTGAGATGCCAGAATTGAAGGATCCCAGCTGTTTAAAATGCCAGAATCCAGGCATCCTGTTTAAGATGCCAGAAACAAGGGATCCCAAGTTGGGATTCCCAACTACAATGTATTTAAAATGCCAGAATCCAGGTATCCTGACTGTTTGAGATGCCAGAATCCAGGCATCCTGACTGATGCCAGAATCCAGGCATCCTGACTGTTTGAGATGCCAGAATCCAGGCATCCTGACTGAGATGCCAGAATCCAGGCATCCTGACTGTTTGAGATGCCAGAATCCAGGTATCCTGACTGTTTGAGATGCCAGAATCCAGGCATCCTGATTGAGATGACAGAATTAAGGGATCCTGACTGTTTGAGATGCCAGAAATAAGAAGTCCTGACTGCTTGAGATGCCAGAAATAAGGGATCCTGACTATATATTTGAGAAGCAAGAATTAAAGGATCCTGACTGTTTGAGATGCCAGAATTAAGGGATCCTGACTATATATTTGAGATGCAAGAATTAAGGGATCCTGACTATATATTTGAGAAGCAAGAATTAAGGGATCTCAGCTGCTTGTCACCTTGACCTTGTGTTGGAATAGGAATAGAGAAAGAATTTACATATAATACTCAGCACATGCATGGAACCCTCAAACAGAGATGAATCTTTGATCAACAGTGTTATACCGTTTTAGTAAAAACCTCACTTACCTAAATATTTAGCAAACTAGAAATTTGTCCATAGGACACTGATGGCTCAATTTCAGATTTTTTGTCACAAAAAGTAAGGGCCATAATCATGTATGCAAAGGCTGAAGCAATTTAAATGGCAATCAAACTTGACCAAGATATAATGGCCACAGACATGTGTGTAATGTTTGGTGAAGATTGGACAAATATTTCCAAGAAAGAGTCCAGACAAGATATTTTTGTAGTCATTTTTGCAAATAAAGGGCCGCAACTCCTAAATGATTGAAGCGATTTACATGGTTATCGAACTTAACCAAGATAACGGCCAAAAACATGTGTGTAAAGTTTGGTGTGGATTGGACAAATACTTTCCAAGAAAGAGCCCGGAAAAATTCTAGATGTGCGTACGGACTGACGTACGTACGGTTAAGGACAACCCTAAATGAGAACTTAATGCTTAATACATGATGAAAGTTATGCAGAAAAGACCCCCAGAAGAGCTTTTCTTATGACTTTCCCCCACATTAAGATCTCACCTTTTAAGCACCTTTGCAATCAGAGTAGACCCGGATTTGATGGGCCCTTTAGGTGTCATTTGACCAAGGTCTGCTACGTTTGTTAATGAATAATATAGATCTTACTATACAGTGTTTGCCATGGCCAAAATTTCCTGCATTCATGTGCCATTATTAACCCATTCCCGCATAGGCTATTTTTAGATCCAGCCTCTTTGATTAAATCTACCAAAAAGGAGCATTAACTAGAGAAAAGGAAATTTTCAGAATTGTGAAGTTTTGAAACCATTGTGATAAATAGAGCATTTGCTCCTGTGGAGCAAATGTTCTATTTATCACAATGGTTTCATAAAGTGACTTTTACAGAAGCGTCAAAAGGCGTCAATATGCGGGAACGGGTTAAAAAATAACCTAATGAATATTGCTGATGTCATTCATTCTTACATGAATATTCATGAAATAAAGGGTTAATGACTGGTAACGATACTTATTTGAGTGTTCCAGATAGCAAGGGTTGAATGTACATGTCTTATAAAGTGAACAATTGCAACATGATGGCATAGATCTAGATCCATGTTGTTTTTTGCTCGGGCAATACAGAATCTAAACATGGCAAGCAGATATCGTTAATCCATTAACCTCATTGGCTATTTTTAGATACATGTACAACCTCTTTGAATAAATCTACCAAAAAGGAGCATTAACTAGAGAAAAGGAAAATTTTAGAATTTTGTAGTTTGAAACCATTGTGATAAATAGAGCATTTGCTCCTATAGGAGCAAATGCTCTATTTATCACAATGGTTTCACAAAGTGACTTTTCCAGAGTCGTCAATATGAAGGAATTGGTTAAACATCGAGCCAATGATATTTTGAGCTGACAAAATATCTATTTCTCGTTGCAAGAGAAGGATTGTCATAATCAATGCTGTTTAATCCTTTACTCCATGAATATGCATTGCACAGATAATGATATCATGAATATTGAATTGTTGTATTTAGCACTATGGTAGAAACTACAGAATCATATCTGTATTATATCATAAGCAAGCAGAGCAGACCCTGATCAGACCGCTCCTATAGGAGCTATCTAATCTGGGTCTACTCTGTTTGCAAAGGCATAGAAAGGTATATTTGTGGTGTAAAGCGTTAACACTCAGTCATGAATTTCTCCAATACTTTAAGAATTGGAAGTAAAAATTGTAGCAGTTCGGTAAACATGTTTTACATCATGATGAAGTGAAGAACTTCACATATATATTTACACATACACATGAATATATGACGCTCATATCATATCATTTTCCTAAAGTTCAGACAATGAACCGAATCTTCTTCAGCTCAGGCAGAACAGATTCCGCAGTACTTTCGACACATTTTTCGCATGTAGTCAAGGTTACAGTACTTCAGGTCATAGGTACTGCAAGGCTGCTCAGACTTATCTTCACACGTCCCTGGAAAATACATCTTAATCCTCTGAATATGGGACACGCATGCACTGTCATTTGCAAACAGTATAGACCCAGATCAGAGGGCTCCTGGAGGAGACCTGATCAGGGTCTGAACTGTTTGTCGCTCAAAATCATCTATCAAGTTTAACCTTTTCCTCCATAAATACGCCTTTCTACGCCTCTGTAATAACCAATTCTTGAAACCATTTGGTTAAACAGAGCAAATACTCTATTTATCACAAAGGTTTCTTTCTATACTACACAATTTCAACTTTTTCCTTTTCTCTAGTAAATGCTCCTTTTCGGTAGATTCATTCAAAGAGGTTGAGTCTAAAAATAGCTTTATATGAAGGAAAGGGTTAAACCTTTCATATTGACAGGGCTTTTTAAACACTAATTGGCAATTCCACTCTGACAATTCAGCATTGAAAGGGTTAAACTTTGAAAGAATATAAAGAGATTGTAAATGGCCAAATACATTGACTATTTTACTGAGTCATAACTATATTTAATCCTTAACCCTTCACTCCATGAATATTTATGTAAAAAATTATAACTTCATGAATATTGATTAGTTTAATTTTTATAATGACACATGAACATTGGAAGTTTTGTCCATGGCAGAAACTGTAGAATCATATCCATATTATTTCATTAGCAAACAAAGCAGACCTTGATTAGATGGCTCCTATAGAAGCAGTCTGATCTCGGTCTACTCTGTTTGCAAAGGTGTAGAAAAGCGTATTTATGGAGTAAAGGGTTAAGTCTATTAATACAGCTTCTGTCAAGATAAAACTCCTGTGTCCATGTACTATTTTAACCCTTTCCTCCATAAATACGCCTTTCTACGCCTCTGTAATAGTCATTTCTTGAAACCATTGTGATAAATAGAGCATTTGCTCCATAGGAGCAAATGCTCTATTTATTATGATGGTTTCAATACTACACAATTCTAACATTTTACTTTTCTCTAGTAAATGCTCCTTTTGGGTAGATTCATTCAAAGAGGTTGGGTCTAAAAATAGCCTATGGAGTAGAGGGTTTAAACTTCAGCTAACAAGTATTTATGATGAATTTTTTCTTGCAATGAATATTGATGGAGTAAAGAGTTAACCCTTCACTCCTTAAATACCTCTTTCTACACATTTGCAAACAGAGCAGACCCAGATCAGACAGCTCCTATCCTGTCATTATTTCTTACATGAATATTCATTAAAATCTTAAGTTTTATTGTAAGTTATATTATACCTACCACAGTAGCCACACATGGATGGACAGTTTTTCTTGGAAAAGGCTGTGTATTTACACACGTCCGTCCCTCTGTCTATTAGCTGCTGACACTGAGGCTGGTCAACACACCCTGAAAATTGGAAATGACCGAAGAAAATGTGAACTCTTGGCAGACAGAACCAGAACTGAATATTGAATTGAAGAAAAGGTTAAACTGGGAAGCTTTTTAGAATGTGGAACCTGCTGATAATGTAATAGAGGATCTTGCGTGAATGTTAATTACAAATTGTCTTTATGGCACAGGATTACAACAGTAAAATCTCGATTGTTCGATGTTTTTGTTTTAGGCAGGTGGCTGCCTAATGCTTGATGAAAGTCATGCAGAAAGCTCCTAGATGACTTTTACCATGCATTAAGCTGCCACCTGTCTTAAAGCTTGATAATTATACATATTTTAGTATTCGAATAAATGAGATTTTACTGTATAATACCGGTAATGTTTTTATTGAACAAAATTACCATAATAATATATGACATAAGCTTTAGCAAATGTCATATTTATCACAGTAATCAAGTTTCATAAAAACAATTTCTAATGAACAAGAATGTAAGATTCTTTTAAAATAACCTTTAAAAAGTGCCATAGAAAGTGAAGCAGACTATAGCTGATGACTTTTTTGGTCATTGTTTACAAACAGCATAGCAACACAACAGAAGACACATGGAGTTATTCAGTTCATGTAGCGCTATGACTGGCTAACAATTAAATGCGTCATGTACCAGTTTCGCATATTTTCTGTAAGAATCATTATCGACCAGATTCAAACTCCTAATTTGACTACAAAATGCACTAGTATATTTCTGTAGTTTATAGCACTCTGCTTCAGCACTCACACTCAGCAGGTTATGTGATACAATGATATTACTAGTGGATATTTGTGGCTATTTATGGTTACATACCAGTAGGAGTGGTGGGTTTCATCTCACCTGAGCAGAGATCTCTACAGTTTGTGGTTGCCCATTGTTGGTATTTAACACATGGATTGTCCCCTGTGTCAGCTAAAGCCTTACATCTTGGATCGTCACCAGTGGCTGAACAATAAAAATACATCCTGATACACCCTTTCCTTCATATAAAGGTCTTTTCATGCATTTGCAAACAGAGTACATCAATATCAGATGTTCTGATCAAGATCTTCCCTGTTTGCTAATGGAATTTGATAGATATGTTTCTTCAGTTTTTAAAATCGAGGGTTTGGTGCAAAACTATTGTAACTCCTTCACAAAGTGAAGACTTCTACTTCTACTTCTACATAAATACTCCCAACGATCAATCGCTGATCATAACAGGGAGGTCGGGGACAGTTGTTAAAAGTTAAAAATATGACAAGAAGACTGAAAAGGTTAAAAAAGGTTAAAAACAAATGTGCATAATTATGGACTGTATGTGCTGAGGCGCGAGGTGAAGCTTTCTAAGCTGTCACTGGCCTTGATGGAATATGGCAACTGGTTCCAGAGTCTAATAGTGCGAGGGAAGAATGAATTGGCATGATACTGTGTCCTGGAAAATGGCAGAAGGTAGTTGAAGTTTCGTGATGGTGTGAGGTGTTTATGATCTGCAATGACAATGCCGTTTGCTATCTTATACAACATAATGACAGACGCTTTCATTCTCCGTTCTTCGAGAGTAGTCCAGTTTAGAAAATTCAACATAGAGGTGACGCTTGAATAATAAGAGGAGTCATTCATAACATATCGGGCTGCGGATCTTTGTACACGTTCAATTTCATATATGAGAGACTTTTGCCAGGGGTGCCATACAGTACTGCAGTATTCGAGCTGGGGACGGACATATGTTTTATATGCAGTTTCTTTGATGGATTTATTGTTAGTTCTAACATTTCTTTTGATAAATCGTAGTGTGTTGTTTGCCGTTGATGCTATTTTTTCTATATGTGTGTTGAAAGAAAAGTCGTTGCTTAGTGTGACTCCCAGGTACTTTGCATTTTTTGTTTCGTTTAGTTCCTGGTTGTGAAGAATGTATGGGAATTTGGTGACCTTTTTCTTTTTCGAAACCCTAATAACTTCACACTTGTCTGGATTAAATTCCATCGACCAAGTTCTCTCCCAAGTTTCAAGTCTAGCTAGATCTTCTTGTAATAGCTGTGAGTCAGTGTCAGAGTTGATTGTTAAGTAGACTATAGTATCGTCGGCAAACAGACGAACCCTACTTTTAATAGAATCAGGCAGATCATTGATGTAACACAGAAACAAGCACGGTCCGATAACTGAGCCTTGAGGAACACCAGAAAGGACTGGAACAGAGTCTGAATGGGATCCTTCAACAACAACTGTTTGAGATCTGTTCTTAAGAAATGAATGAATCCAGGAGATAACATGTGAATTTATACCAAGTTGACTGAGCTTATAAATGAGAAGATTGTGGTCTACTTTGTCGAAGGCTTTGCTGAAATCCATGATTATGAGATCAGATTGCTTACCGGAGTGAAGATTGTCATAAATTTCTTGGGTGAAAGAAAGAAGCTGAGATTCGCAGCTATGTTTTGATCTAAATCCATGTTGGAAGGGAGTGAGAATATTTTCAGAGTCGAGGAAAGTCATGGTGTTTGACACAAGGACATGCTCCATTAGTTTGGATGATATACAGGTTAGTGATATAGGCCTGTAATTACTAGGCTTACACTTTGGACCTTTTTTGTATGCCGGGGTAACAACAGCTGTTTTCCAGTCGTTAGGAATGATACCTGTTTGCAGAGAAGAGTTGAAAATCTTTGTAAGAAAGGGGGCAATTTCAGAGCTAAGCTCTTTTAATATCCTAGGTGAGATTTGGTCAGGCCCGGATGCTTTGTGTGGACTAAGGTTATCTAGTAGTTTCTGGACACCATTCTGAGTAATTGATACATCTGGCATATAAGGTTTATCGGAGTGACTAGCGTTTCCAGATAGTTTTAATTGACACAATTGCTTCAGACTGCAGGGCTTTGGTTTAGAGAAGACGGACTGAAATTGGCTATTTAATACCCAGGCTTTATCGATTGGCTTTGTGTAAGTGATACCCTCATATGATAAAGGAGCAACACCATGACTGTCGGACTTTCTGTGTTTAACAAATGAGTAGAATTTCTTTGAATTTCGTTTTTCAGAATCATTTGTAAAGATAACGGATTCTAGGTAGTCCCAATAACTCTTTCTCAGTTCCATTTGGATGAGTGCCCTGAGAGTGCATAGTCTTTGTCTTAGCTTGCAGTGTATGGGGGTTCCCCGATTGCTCTTGCACTTCTGATAGAGTTTATCTCTTTTGTGGATAAGCTTTTTAATGGACTTTGTGAGCCAGGGAAGGTCCCCTCTAGCCTTAATGATTCTGGTAGGGATGAATCTGTGTGTGCACGAGTTGAGTTTTCGTTTGAAGCTCTCCCAAAGGAGGTTTGGGTCAGCCTCCGATAGGCCTTCAAAGTGGCTCTTGAAGTGGTCAGAAAGCTCGGACTTAATTGTGTCCCAATCTGCTTTCTTGTATTGTCTCACCTCGCGTCTGACCTGTTTAGGTCTCCCTATCGGAATTCTCAGCTCATGGTAGACTATGCAGTGGTCTGATGTTCCAAGACTAGGTAGTGTTTTGGTAACATGTACTTGTGCGGGCTGATTTGTGAGGTACAGGTCTAGGGTATTATGGACCCTAGTGTGATCCTTTACAACTTGCTCAAGATTGAAGTTTGTGAGCAGATCCATGAACTGTTCATAAAGAGTTCTGGATTTGCATGTTGCCTTGATGGTACCGATTGACCAGTCAATCTCGGGCATATTAAAGTCACCAAGTACCCATATATGACTTTGCTTAGGTATCCCCTGTAGGGACTCCCAGAGTGCTGACAGGCTGTTTTCGTCTGATTCATGGGGCTTATAGAAAGAAGAAAGGTATATATTCCTCAGACCTGGAACAGAGAGCTTTGCCCAAATTATGTTGCAGTCGGATTTTAGCTGGGGCTGCTCTTCCGACACAAACTTTCTGTTCACAGCTAGCAAAACACCTCCTCCTTGGCCCTTGGACCTGTCATCTCTGTAGACTTCATACTGGTGACCTTCAGGAAATATCTCGGCAGTGCTGATATCTGGCTTAAGCCATGTTTCAGTACAGGCTACTATGTCAGGCTTAGTTTGTTCCAAAAGTGAGTGGAAATCGGGTATCTTATTTCTAATTGATCTGCAGTTAATGTTGAGTATGGTAACCCTTTCATTATCAGGGAGGCGCTTTGGCACTTTCCTGGTATTCAGACTTTTAGTCTTAGGGGTTGATGTATGGGTGGGATGCGTGTCCCGGATAGACCTATTTTGTTCTCTGGATCCAGAGTTGTTTGAAATATCACTATACAGTATAGTGCTTTCTTCTGATCTGATGTTAGAAAGGACAGAGAAGTTGTTTGTGTCTGAGAGAGAGTCAAGGGATTCCAGCAGCGAAACTGAGTAGTTTGGCAGGCCACAGCGTAGGCAGATCCAGATATGTCTTGAGTTTGATAAGGTTTCATATGTTTGATCCCCTATGCCTTGGCAGGAAGCATGGTACCACTGGTCACAACTCGAGCACTCGACCGCCTTATGAGACCAGGTTACCTCGCCTGCACAATAGCCACACGGGTACTGAGTCTGTGTAACTTGTGAGGGATCTGGTCCTGGATTGGACTCAACGTCAGCAGACCGACACAGTAGTAGAACGAATATGTAGGTGAGAACAGATTTATTTCTCTGTGTCTTGTCTAAGAAATATCTATTCCTCAGTGACAAGCCTAACACAGAAGCTGTGCAAGATTCCACGTTTATTGTTTTTGTCTTGAGTTGAGAAATGCGTTCTGAGGCATCAAACACTTTGTTCTGTGATAGGTTTGACACAAAGGAGTGTGCAAAGAGGAAAAGCACAAGTGCGTTAGTGAGGTTCATTGTGGTATTTAGCAGTTCAATAATGGGTTAATTACTGGTTACAAATACAAGTCAATGATTTGTTATGAATAATAACTAGATGGTCGTTATCTTCAGTCTGTGCCGCTGCCCACAGACGCTAAATGAAGACGATGAGCGGATATTAATGAAGGATGAAGTGAAGTCAAAATGTGCAAAACTTACCAAAAATTTGCTGGTTTAATCGTATCAAAGCTATTTCATAAAAGACCGAGCTCGGCCGGAAGTCAGAATCAGCTGTTCACTGCTATATATGCACAACACAGAACAAAGCACAATGCTTTTCAAGCTTTAAGACAGGTGGCAGCTTAATGCATGGTAAAAGTCATCTAGGAGCTTTCTGCAAGACTTTCATCATGCATTAAGCAGTCACCTGCCTAAAATGGTCTAAATTTTCTATACAAAAACATCAAACAATCGAAATTTTACTTCACAAAGTGAAGGAATTACAATGGTTTTGCACCAAGCCCTCTAAATGGCTTTACTGACTGTGCCACTTTCCATATTTCATTAAACTACATGTATTTCGTTCATGAATATTCAGTAGGTATTGAAATAAATATAGACCTGAGGAAAGGGTCCAACCCTTTCCCTATTGTGTGAATTGGTTACTTCATGAATATTAATTAACTATAATTAATTCTATAATGTAAAATTTTCGAGGGATTTATTCGCATTGACAAAACCTGTAGCTTCAGACCTATATACATGTAATTTCATAAGCGAACAGAGTAGACCTTGTTCACATGGCTCCTACAGGAGCCATCTGATATGGGTCTGCTCTGTTGGCGTGAAAAAGTATCTATATGAGGAAAGGGTTAATCAAGGAAAAACCATAAAATTTTGTTTATTTCCACTCAGTAAGAACATCGGATTTTCACAGTAAAACTTGGAGCATACAAATTTTACCTAGAATATCCAATGTATAGTGTTGATATCAATAATTTAGAAGAGTTGTATACTATCATAATTAAACAATGTGTACTATATATGAGGTGTTAGGCACTGTAGGTAATTGCATGACAACAAGTGTTGCTCCAATACCCAGACCATATTTTTGTCCTTGTTTAAGAAGAGATATACTGATCCAGAATTAGTATGATACCGGTAGTGTCACTACCTATGCCACAAAACATTCACCAACTCAAACTTTAACATACATTGCCTTTTGATGCCTTTGCAAACAGAGTAAACCCAAATCAGACATCAAACCCTTTATTGTGACCACTCTTTAGAATCGTAGATGATTCTAAAGAGTGGTCACAACATAGGGTTTAGTGGAGAAATAGAGAAGTTATTCTTGAAAATTTTCTAAATTATGCATCTTATCTGGACCTCTGGTTAATAAACGTTAGAACCTGTCATAAGCGACCTTATATTAATTGGACACATGAATCTTAAAAACAGGTGGTTGCTTAATACAGGGCAAAAGTAATAGAAAAAGCTCCTATAGGAGCTTTTTCTATTACTTTTGCCCTGTATTAAGCTGCCACCTGCCTTACAGACCTCTCTTCTATGGCCCCTTAAGGCAGTTTCTAGTGTATAAGATGTTGTATACTCACTGCACACTCTACATTCCTTCATACAGTGTTGCTCTGCCCAGATACTATAGTTACCAACACAGATATCTACACCATAGTTCTGTTTACAGTTGGGCTTTAGATTGCTACAACTAGACCCAGCTGAAAATACAAAAAAAATAATATTTAACCCTTAACTCCATAAATACACCTTTCTATGCCTTTGCATAGTAGACCCAGATCAGACAACTCTGAAGCAGCTGTCTAATCAGGGTCTGCTCTGTTTGCTAATGATATCATAGAGATATAATTTTACAGTTTCTGCCTTGGTCAAACATTTCTGTGTTTTTAATACCTTTGTAAACTGAGGATACCCAGATCAGACAGCACTTGTAGGGGTTGTCTGATCCGGGTCTGCTCTGTTTGTAAATCTATAAATGTGCATCTCTATAAAGTAAATTTAAGGGTTAACCCTTTACCCATGTAAGGAATAATGACATCATTGCTTTGATGAAATTTTATAATGGCATATATTGACGTAGTAGTTTTTGGCCATGGCAGAAAGTGCAGAATCAGATCTATGTTATTTCATAAGCAAACAAAGCAGACCTTGACCAAACAGTTCTTACAGGATCGAGCCATCTGGTCTGGGTCAACTCTATCTGCAAAGACGTTGAAAGGCATATTTATGGAGTAAAGGTTTACCCCTTTCCCTGTTCTATGTTTATTTAAAATTTCAATACCTACTGAATATTAAAAAATAGTTAAAAAAAGAAATGTGCAAGGTGAAACATTGTAGCCATTTTAGAAACTAAAGAAACAGATCTATCAAATTTCATTAGCAAACAGAGCAGACCCTGATCAGACGGCTCCTCTAGGAGCAGTTGGATCTGGGTCTACTCTGTTTGCAAATGCGTGAAAACACATTTATATGAGGGAAAGGGTAAAACATGTATTCTTGGTTGCAAGTTCTACTATACAGGCCATAGCTTGTATTAAACTAAACATAGTTTAACCCTTTCCCTCATATAAACGTGTTTTCACGCATTTGCAAACAGAGTAGACCCAGATCAGACGGCTCCTAGAGGAGCCGTCTGATCAGGGTCTACTCTGTTTGCTAATAGAATTTCAAAGATCTGCGTCTTTACTTTCTAAAATGGCTAGACTGTTCCACCGTCCATATTTCATTAAAAATATTTTGGCTATGAATATGCAGTAGGTATTGAATTTTGGAATGAACACAGAACAGGGAAAGGGTTAAGTATGAGAATATGTTAGTATTCATGCTGTTTGTTTTAATCCTTTACTCCATGAATATTCATGTAAGAAATAATGGAATCATAGATTATTATTTATAATGACATATAGACACAGGAATTTTTGGTCACAGCACTAACTTTAATATTTCATAAGATGGTTCCTAAAGGAGCTGTCTGATCTGGGTCTACTCTGTTTGCAAATGTGTAGAAAAATGTATATCTGGAGTAAAGGGTTAATAGCTGGTTTGTGCTGATGATGCAAAGCATAATTGAATGAATGTTTATTCACATAATTAATTATTACATTGTTCATACAAAAAGTAAAAGGGAAACATTGTAAGTGTACTTACCCGGTGCTCCAGGACAGAACTGCGTAAAGCAGGATTGTTTGTTTGCCGGCCGTGTGTCTCTGCTACAGAACCGTTCTTCTGTAGGGTTGTCATCTCCCTGCAAACATCTGACAACCCTGGTCTGTACTCCCTCACTGCATGTCTTTGAGCACTAAAGAGTCAAAAGCAGAATGTGTCTATAGTTTCCTCCCTTTGCATGACTGTGTAGCTATAGTATGGCCCATTGCAAGGGATATAACTCTAGTGTTACTGAGCGTCTTCATAATCACACCCCAAGTGTACAGTCTCAGGATTAACCCTTTACTCTATGAATATTCATGAAAGAAATGATCATGATGACATAATGGATATTAATTAGATCAGTTTTAAATGGCATAATTTTTTTGCCAAGGTAGTAACTGTGAAATCAGATGTATATCGATCATTCCATAAGCAAACAGAGCAGACCCTGATTAGATGGCTTCTACAGAACCTGTTTGATCTGACTATGCTCTGTTTGCAGAAAGGCATTCTCCCAGATGAAGGATTCAATTAAGCTTGTTTGGACCATACAAATAATTACCTGTAATGATCTAAAGGTTATTAACCGACATAAATTGTCTGTTTGTCTGTTTGTCTGTTTGTCTGTTTGTCTGTTTGTCTGTCTGTCTGTCTGTTTGTCTGTTTGTCTGTTTGTCTGTTTGTCTGTTTGTCTGTCTGTCTGTTTGTCTGTTTGTCTGTTTGTCTGTTTGTCTGTTTGTCTGTCTGTCTGTCTGTCTGTTTGTCTGTTTGTCTGTTTGTCTGTTTGTCTGTTTGTCTGTTTGTCTGTTTGTCTGTTTGTCTGTTTGTCTGTCTGTCTGTTGTCTGTTTGTCTGTTTGTCTGTTTGTCTGTTTGTCTGTTTGTCTGTTTGTCTGTATTAGTGCTTAATACATTTATTTAACCCTTTCCTTCATAAAAACGCTTTTTCAAGCATTTGCAAACAGAGAAGACCTGGATCAGATGGCTCCTATGGGAGCCATCTGATCAGGGTCTGCTCTGTTTGCTAATGGAATTTGATAGATTTGTTTCTTTACTTTCTAAAATGGCTACATTATTCCACATTCCATATTTCATTATAACTATGTTGTCCATGAATATTCAATATTGAAATTTGGAATAAACAAAGAACAGGGAAAGGGTTAACAGTATTTCATGGCATCCAGCTAATGATAGGTGAAAGAAGACCCCAAATGTTTTTCTGTGCCCTGGCAAAAATTGCTTTGTTTCCTGCACAGAAGAACATTATGGTAGAACCACTGACCTACAGCAAGATGGCTGGAAACATTAACCCTTTACTCCATGAATATTCATGTAAGAGATAATGACAGCATGAATTTAAATTTTATGATAGGACATGAACACAGAATTTCTTTTCATCATGATGGGAACTGTGGAGTCAGATCTATATCATATCATAGGAAACAGAGCAGACCCTGATCAGATGACTTCTACAGGAGCCGTCTGACTAAATGGCACTACTTTGTAGAAATTAAGGTGTATTTATGGAGTAAAGGGTTAACCCTTTCCTTCATATACAGGCTTTTCACGCATTTGCGAACAGAGTATAGACCCAGATCAGACGGCTCCTATAGGAGCCATCTGATAAGGCTCTGCTTTGTTTGCTAATGGGATTTAATCATTTTGTTTCCTATTTTTTTCAAATGGCTAAAATATTCCACCTTCCTTATTTCATTAAAACTATTTTGTCCATGAATATTCAGTAGGTACTGAAATTTTGAATAAACATAGAACAGCAAAATGATTAAGACACTCACTTGTGACCAAGGTCCAGTCCTCCAATATCCAGGGCAAGAAACAAGAGTACAGTTGATGACACTATGTGGTCTGGTCTTCTGATCACAACCACTAATAAGCTGCTGTGAAAACAATGGGGCGTGTTTGGTGATGAAAGTCATACAAAAAGCTTCATGACTTTCACCATGCATTAAGCGGCTACCAGTGTCTCCAAGACCGATATTTATATTGCATTGAATGTCTGGGTTAGAGGAGTTTTACTGTATATCTAAATGCTGCTGAGAGAAATCAGAATATAAGATATAAGAAAGATATTTACATGTTGCTGTGAATGTGTTTTTTAAACAATGGTTGGATTTTAGAAAAGACTTTTAAAAGTGCCACTCTGAAAAAATGATTTTTAAAAACTGAGATTTAAGAAATATATATAAATGCAGCTGTGAGTATCTTTTTTTAATAATTATAAGATTTTAGAAAAATGGCGAAGAACTACTGTGAAAAAATGGACATATGAGAGTTAAGAAATATGTCTAAATGCTGCCGTGAAAATAATAAATTACGAGATTTAATAATTTTACATAAAAGCTATTAAAATGAGTTAAATGAAATACATGTACATGTATATTTAAATATGCTGCTGAGAAAACAAAGGGGTGTAAAAAATATGTTAAAATGATGCTGAGAAAATGGAGTTGAAATAAATTCATTTAATCCTTTTACTCCCTAAACACACCTTTCTATGCTTTTGCAAACAGAGTAGACCCAGATCAGACAGCTCCATCTGATACCAGTCTACTCTGTTTGCAAAGGCGTGAAAAGGCATATGTAGGAATGGGTTACAA
Source organism: Azorinus chamasolen (assembly GCA_963576725.1). NCBI lineage: Eukaryota > Metazoa > Mollusca > Bivalvia > Cardiida > Solecurtidae > Azorinus > Azorinus chamasolen. The sequence goes on along the minus strand of OY755241.1, from coordinate 14,762,300 downwards.
AGCAGTTATTTGACCAATATTTAAAGAAAACATTCAGATACTTGATTTAAAATCATTTAAACCTTTGAATTGAGGAGCTGACACAGCAAAACTGTGGATTCTCTAGATAGGCGTATGCGCTGTTTGCATTTCAAAAGCATTAAAAGGCATACTTATGCAGGAAAAGATTTATGAAACAATTGTTTGACCAATACATGTACATGTATTTAAAGAAAACATTCTGAGACTTTAAACCTTTGAATGGATGAAATGACACTGCAAAAAATGTAGATTCAGAGATGGTCTGCACTGTTTGTATGTCTCATCAGGATCCAAGCTGTTTGACATGTTGATCATGTTTCTTTCTGACAAGAAATGACGAACAAATCTGCTTTGAACATGGTAACTGATGACACTATTATCCCTTTAATCCTTTAATATTCGTGAAAGTAATGATTACATCATGAATATTCATTAGATTAATTTCTAAAAAGACATATTAACACATGAAATGTTTGTCAAAATAGAATCTGTAGATTTAGATATAGTAAAACCTCTCTATAACGACCACTAAATTGTGTTAATTAATTGGTATCTTGGGCAGGTGGTTGCTTAAAGCAAGGTGAAAGTAAAACAGAACGCTCCAATAGGAGCGTTCTGGTTTACTTTCACCTTGCTTTAAGCAACCACCTGCCTTTAACACAAAATACTTAATGTGATTTAGTGATGGTTATAGAGAGGTTTTACTGTATATATTATTCCATAAGCAACCAGAGCAGAACCTGATCAGACTGCTCCTACAGGAATCATCTGATGTGGGTCTACCCTGTTTGCAAAGGCATAGAAAAGCATAGATACTATTTGGTTATAACAGACAATTACTTACAGTTCCAAAGGTTGAAATATTCAAGTACATTACTTTAACCATTTCTTTCATATAAACATGGTTTCACACATCTGCAAACAGAATAGACCTCTGATCAGGGTCTGCTCTGATTGTTAATGGAATTTGAAAGATCAGTTTCTTTATTTTCTAAAATGGCTGCAATGTTCCACCTACCATATTTCATTTTACACATTAATTATTTTGTCCATGAATATTCAATAGGTATTGAAATAAACATAGAGCAGGAAAAGGGTTATATAAACCTTTCAACACTGAATTTTCAGATTGGAATAGCCCATTAGTGATTCACCATTTCCAAGTTCTATGTTTATTCCAAATTTCAATACCTACTGAATATTCATGGTCAAAATAGTTTTAATAAAATATGGAACGTAGAACATTATAGCCATTTTAGAAAGTTAAGACGCAGATCTATTAAATTCCATTAGCAAAAAGAGCAGACCCTGATCTGGGTCTTCTCTGTTTGCAAATGCAAAAAAAGGGGCTTGTATAAAGAAAAGGGTTAACTTAACCCTTTGCTCCATTAATACGCCTTTCTATGCCTTTGCAAACAGAGAAGACCAAGATCAGATGGCTCCTATAAGAGCCGGAGACTGGTCAGGGTCTTCTTTGTATGCTTATGATACAATGCAGATATTATTACATTGTATACAGTTTCTGCTATTTCTTGTGTCAATGTGCTTTTATTACAATTAATCTAATTAATATTCATGATGTCATTATTTCTTATATGAATATTCATTGAGTAAAGGGTTAATGAATCCACTCAGTATGAAAGGCTTACACTTACTAGAGAATTTTGAATGAAAAACAGTGCAGACCTGGATCTAAGGTCTCCTCTTGGAACCTTCTGATATGGGTCTACATTGTTTGCAAATGGTAATGCATGTGTGAGTGTCCCAGATTGAAAGGATTAGAAATAAAGCATTCTATTAACCCTTTCCATCATATAAATGTGTTTTCACCTATTTGGAAACAGAGTAGACCCAGATCAGATGGAGCCGTCTGATCAGAGTCTGCTCTATTTGCTACTGGAATTTAAAATAATCTGTTTCTTTACTTTCTAAAATGGCAACAATGTTCCACCTTTCATATTTCATAATTACTATTTTGTCCATGAATATTCAGAAGGTATTGAAATTTGGAATAAACATAGAACAGGGAAAGAGTTAAAGTAAAGTATACACATTACCAGGTCTGAACCATTGTTCTTCCGCACACAATGAACTTTCCTCTGTCGTATGCCACCGGGTCCACAACTTTTGGTACATGGGCCAAGGTCAGACGTTTGCCACCTACACATCAATTAGACCAATCAGATATTTCAGAAATCATGGAAAATATTTGAGGAAGCTTTTTCTATATCAGAAGTTGCTGTTCCACTGCAAATCTTTAGACATGCATACAGCTGCTTATCTGAATCCAAATGTAATGTACAGCTATAGGGTTCAGGGGCATGCTCCCCCGTGAAAATTTAAAATTATGTAGTTTTGAAACCATTTTGATAAATAGAGCATTTGCACCTATAGCCACGAATGTTCTATCTATCACAATGGTTTCAAAAGGTGACTTTTACAGAGGCGTCAAAACAGCGTCAACCTGAGAGACAGAAGCTTTAACCCTCATACAGTAGAACCTGTCTTTAGCTGTGCCATACATTAATTTAACATAAGAGCCTTAAAAAACAGGTGATTGCTTAATTTAAGGCAAAGGTAATGCAGAAATCTCTTATAGGAGCTTTCTGCATTACCTTTTACCTGCGTTTAGCTGCCACCTGCTTTACACATCTATAATTAGACCACTTTTGATGGCTGCTTAAGTTATACTATTTTGATGCCTATTGACACTTATGTAAAAGTCACCTATTGAAACCATTGTGATAAATGGAGAACTGGTTTTTTTTAATTTTGCTCCCATAAGAGCAAATACTCTATTTATCACAATGGTTTCTGATCTGGGTCTTTTCTATTTGCAACTGTGTGAGGGGAAGGGTTAAGGACTGGAGTTACTTACACGGGTGGACAAAAGTGCTGATTACAAGGAGTTTGTATTTCACTAGGTTTGGTAGCAATGTCGCACAGATAGTTGTCAACAGGCCTGGATGATAAGTCTATGCACCGCACCACTGGTTCATGATAACCTGAAAAATTGTGTGACAAACAGAGGCATTAAAAGGTGTCAATATGAGGGAATGGTTTAACCCTTTCATCCATGAATGTTCATGTAAGAAATAATGACGTCATGAATATTGATTAGATAAATTTGTAATAATGGCACTTGGACACAGGAATGTTTTGCCATGCTAGAAACTGTAGAGTCATATATAAATTATATCACAAGCAAACAGAGCAGACCCAGATCAGATGGCTCCTATAGGAGCCGTCTGATCTGGGTCTACTCTGTTTGCAAAGGCGTAGAAAGGCGTATTTATGGAGGAAACGGTTAAAGACAACTAAATAGAATACTCACCAGTGCCACAGGACTTTGAGCACTTCACCAAATATTTCAGCCAGCGGTACTTTGTTGTTTGTTCTGCATTTCGTCTATAAAATTCATAGTTAATATCTGGTGGGAGATAATACCATCTGTACACCTGAAACACAATGGTGCAATAGGAGCTTTCTGTATCATTTTTGTCCTGCATTAAGCTACCATATATTGGAGGTTCTATCTTGAATGTTTAATGCTTTTGTTTTAAGGCCAGGTGTATATTGGCAGTGCTTACTTGAAAATTTGAGCTTTATCTAAGGACAATTATTGTTTAAGTAATAACAAACCAGTTCATGCCCACATCCGCCATTGTTAGGGAACTCTAACAAAAAGTATAGAAGTGAAACCTAGTTTATGTACAATCCTCTTCCTTTTTTATTAGTTAGTGCTACACATGCAGAGGAACTACATGTTCCTTCTTGTACAACCAGAGGGGGAGAAAGCAGAAAAGAAAAAACAATCTACCCAGCCAAATAGGTTTTAACCCTTCTCTTGCTGAATTTTAAAATACATTTCTCCTTCTTTAATCATGCCCTGTTGTATAATTACACATCGTCACCTTAACGCAAAACTATTGTAACTACATTTTGGAAAATTTTACAGGAGAAGGAAAAAACTTCCACAAAAATTTAAAACATGTTTTATCCAACTTCTTTTTCAAACAGAGACACCTCAGTGCATAATACATATGAATATAATGTACATTTTGTGGTTTATTGATGAATTATGACATAATATAAGCTATTTGACTTACAATAGTTTTGCACTAAAAATCAGTATGTTTTTTTCTTAAAACTTAACGCAAAACTATTGTATTTAGACTTACAATAGTTTTGCACTAGAAACAAGTCTGTTTTCTTCTTAAAACTTGATGCAAAACTATTTTATATTGATTTACAATTAGTATTGCACCAGAAATAAGTTACTTTTCAGTTTAAAAATTGTAGAACCTGATTTTTATGCCCCCCAGATCAGATCTGGTGGGCATATTGATTTGCCCTGTCTGTTTGAGGACAACTTTAACATTGGTCATAACTTTTGAGCCAGTACAGATAGAGACTTGATATTTGGCATGTATATGTATCTCATAAAGCCGCACATTTTGAGGGGTTACATGTCAAGGTCAAGGTCATCCTTCAAGGTCAGAGGTCAAGTATATAGGTCAAATCACCAACTTTAACATTGGCCATAACTTTTGAACCAGTAGAGATAGAGACTTGATATTTTGCATGCATGTGTATCTCATGAAGCTGCACATTTTGAATGGTGACATGTCAAGGCCATCCTTCAGGGTCTTCGGTCAAATTGGCAGAGGGGGCATAGTGACACACATCTTGTTTTACACAGACAGACCAACCGACCGACCAACACATGCACTGATTCAAACTGATTGAAATGCAATCAATGATTCATCTATAGCAAAAAATGCTTAAGTATTTCAGTGCAATACACAAGTGGCTAATAAAATTTTATATTCTTTTGAGGAAATAGGTTCCTATGGATAAGTCACAAGATTTTTTAAGTCAAATCATAGGCCATAACTCTGCAATTCTTCAGAGGCTGATGAGAAAACCTCTAGAAAAACGCTTGCCAGGGTCATCACAATTATGAGAATAGACTGGTCTCCTACATTTTGTAAGGGTTTAATATTTTAATTTTATTTTGATATCTGAGGTAAATTCTGATATAAATTAGAAATATATTCAGAACACGGTAAACTCACAGTGTACGGTCATATAGTGTTAATTCTAATCAGTCATAAAACTTTTTACAATCTGATATGGATCAAAACTGCTTGAACGTGTTAACCCTTTGCTCCATGAATATTCATGTAAGAAATGATGACGTCATAAATATTAATTATATTCATATTTAAAATGGGGCATATTAACACATGAATGTTTTGCCAAAGTAGGAACTATGGAATCAGATCTATTTTATTCCATAAGCAAACAGAGCAGACCCTGGTCAGATATCTCTTACAGGAGCCATCTGATCTGGATCTACTCTATTTGCAAAGGCTTAGAAAAACTTATTTATGGAGGAAAGAGTTAAATCTTTATTTTTCATAATGTTTCAACATATCTGAAATGTATAATTGGTATAATTTCAATGTTTATATTTATTGCAATTTGCATGTACTATTATTATATGGGTGAATTCCACCTTATAATCTCCATACAAATTTATCAAACTTTTACTTGTAATAATTAAAGTAAGTCTGGACTCACAAGTGAACAAAAAATGAAGAAATATTAACATCAAAACCATATCAAACAAACAAATGTCTACACAATATGTCTTTGACGTACGTTTTTACATTATGACGGGAAGTGTAATTCTCGGTCCTGAAACTGAAATGTCTACGCTCTGCCCCCTTTCTCCGTTTGTGCAAAATAACTGTATTTAGGTTAAGGATTTAAGAAGTTCATTTCATCTTCATGATTTAAATCATTTTGTTGATGGTGATCGATAAAATCAGAAGATATCCTGATGTGGGATCTACTCAGTGCGAGCCCAACCTATAAATTGAATTTGGGCAGATGCAACCAACAAAAGTCGCCCATACGTTTTAAATTTCATTTCGTTTAATTAACCCATCTCATACTAATAGTGTGCATTGACACTATTGTAAACAGTGTAGACCCAGGTCAGGCAGTTCCTATAGGAGCTGCCTGATCAAAGTCTGCATTGCTTGCATGCAGAATTTGTTTCATCCAAATCTAAATGGTTTAATGGTTTAAACTTTTTCTGTTCATAAAGGACACATTAATAAAAAGTGTTCAGATTACAGAATCATCTATAAAATGTAGTATGAGAAGAGTTATAATTCTATAATATTTTTATTTTGTTTATTATTTTTGTAATATAGAAAATAATTAATTATAAAAACTCTATTGTTTAAACGAAGTTTGTTTTGAACGACATAATGGGAAAAAAACATGTCAATATCAGTTATATATGACATTTTTATATAAATCAAAGGACAAATAGAAAGGCAGAATGGAATGACAGACACTTGGTCAGAAAGATTATAACTTTATGTCACATTGTAAATTACATGTATGTAGGACAGATATCTAAGAAAATTTCTTCTAATTTTGTATATTCCAAATAATGTATCAGGGTTAGGAGTTCAATCAAATTAGTGGGGGATGGAGGGTTAATTATTTCCCACCCACATCGGGAACGCAATTTGAATCTAAAATCAAAGGCCTAAATGGCCATAATGGCTTTCGGGTTTGATATGGATGTTAAGTGTAAGGGGAGAAATTGCTGTACATGTTAATAACAATAATGTCTTGGACTTGATAAAAGTATTAATAACAACACATTTTTGTGAAACACTATGTCCCTGATTGTGACCAATATAAATTTGACCCGTAATGTGACATTTAACTGTTATATGACCTTGATTTTAATAAGTCCCCCCCCCCACTTCACCCCCCAAAAAATAAATAAAAATGTTCGCCTCCGTAAGTTGCACAGGCATGCCAGGTTTGAAGTATGTATGTGCAATGGCTACAAAGTTATTGCCAACATTAAAGTTTGAGTCAAGCCAACAAACAGGGCAAAATCAGCCCCCCCCCCCCCCCCCCCCCCAAATTGATTGGGGGCATAAAAATATGACAGACTGAAACAAAAGGAGCCATCTCATGATCTGCTGTTTATATATAGACATGCTTCTAGTTTCTACTATGGCCAAAAGAATATCTTAATTATATTCATGATGTCATTATTTCTTACATGAATATTCACGAAGTAATCTAGGGTCAATTAATGCTTTCATGTCCAAAGCTGATGCAAAAACTGAAGCACAACATCAAAGTTATACAAAGGCTACCTATAATCCTACATTTTTTGTTCAACTAATTCTTACACATAACATTTATTTTTCCATGTTCAGCACTTGTTTATTTTGAATAAATGTAGTCTGCTTACAAACTGAAGGTAGACTGTTTTTATTTTTAATTACTAAGTAGATCCATACATGTACATACAATTACGGTAGTTGTTTGGAACCTGATGAAACTCAAATTCAGAACTACAGTCTGAAGTAGAGTTGTAATCTGGGAAAGACATTTCAACAAATTGCTACCTCGTAACTTTCACTTTTACACGACACAAACGTCTTGAGCAAATGACAGTGTCGGCGACTCGGCGGTTACACAATACATAGAAGAGGCTCTATTTTCACAGTTGTTATTGACACTGGAATATAATTTGATTGAATATGTGTTGAAAACCTTATATGGTTAATACTTACTTTGATAAGCCGATAGAACCCCGTGTTTTTACGGTTTTACTTCTTGTAAGACTTAGACTTGTGTTGAGGTTTGGTGCCATAGTCAAAACACGCTGTTCGATGCGTAATACATATGTATATGGGAATTCCGAATTTCATTGGTTGATTAATTTAGATTTCTTTGACCTTGTCCTTTATGAAACTTCCTATTTCTAATTCGAGTATGGGTCAAACGGAAATGACCGAATACGACGCAAAAGGCTGTTTGATTGGCTGAAGATGTAGGTCTATATGCTAATCAGTTACGAATGTGTATAAAAATGCAATCGGAAACCTCGGCTATATTCCTTCTGCTTTAGAACGCCAAGGTGTTGCGAAAACTACGGTAAAAATATTCGTTTGCGTCTTGTTTGGTGTTTATTAAAATTCAAGACTTTTAAAATTTAAAAAAGTTCATCTTTGTGTAGATTAGTAGTAATTATCTTACTCAGCGAATTATTATTAAATACATAAGAGTAAACAAATACATGAACATTTTACAACCAAACTAGTGCAGACTTGAAGAAAACTATTTTGTCTTGCGCATGTTCACTAGACAAGTGAACTCGTTGCCGTAAAGAGACCGATTGCTATATGGCTCCGAAAGTCATAAAAACAACAACCAAAATACCAAAAAACAAAAACCAAAAGACAAAAAAAATTGTCGGATCTTTTTTGCACCAAAATTGTTCTACATTTTATGAAATTGGTTCCGATATTCACATTTTTGACGAAGTTTCAGAGTTTGGGTCCAAACTTGAGATAAAATATTTCACGATGTTGGATCTGACAACCACATTTTTGACAAAATTCCGTGGGGGTCCGGATAGGGGTCTAGATCAATACATACCAGGTTACTTTGTCCATTGACTTTACCCCACCCACCAGCAATATGAAATTATTTTTTATGGAATATTCTTTTTAAGCAAACAATTGGATAGATATTCTAAATAAATAAATGATAATAAAACTTACTGCTTCAAAATGACCAAAACTACTTTCAATTTTTGGCCATAAATAAACTTTCTGCCATATTGAAGGTCATTATTATCATTGAATGCAAAAGTTTACTTATATTTATTAGCCCCCCCCCCCCCCCCAATTAGGAGAGATAATTTTCTAAATAAATTTGTTTTCATTTCCAAAATACAATCAAGTCTACAGTGAAAAATTATGTTGACCTGCTTCCAGCTATATAGATTTGTATTATTGCATACATACTGCTTTTACTCATTTACCACAAAATACAATTCAACCATATTCTCACAATTCTTGATATATCGGCTCTCCTACCAGTGAAATTCCATCGAAAGCATTCCATAGAGACGAGGCCTTCAGGCTGCGCCAATCAACTGTACTTTAACTGTACTTTACTATTTTTTTAGTGCAGTTCTGTACAAAATTAAATGTACTTGCAATATTTTTACAATGACTTTTCCCTGAAGGATTTAGATTTTCTAACGCAAAACTATTGTAACTCAAATTACAATAGTTTTGCACAAGCAGAATAAAAAAAATAAAATATTTTTATAGTGCAAAACTATTGTAAGTCAAATTACAATAGTTTTGCATTATATTTAGTAGAGTTGTGAGATACAATATTTTTGTACAAATTAAATAATTACATAAATATGTGGAATATAGCTAAGATATTTCAAGGCATGATGTATTACTCATATCTGAGCCTGAAAATGCAAAAAAGTGTGTTTCGGAAAAATATGTAGTTACAATAGTTTTGCGTTAAGGTGACGACATATCTCCACTGTGTACAAGTATTTCGCTGTGCAATCACTGCTGTGGAGTGCACTGGTTGCACAATCAACATGTAAATAGTGCAGACCCTGATAAGACAGCTCCTGCAGGAGCTGTCTCATCAGGGTCTTCACTATTTACAGGTAGGTATATTGACGTGAATAGCAAGCGAAGGGTTAATTGCCATTAGATTCCGCTTTATCCCTTTCCTTTATTTAATTCCCTCCCAAAGATTACCATTTGTACACCTCAAAACACAAAATACAATAAGAGCTTTCTGTATCATTTTTGTCCTGCATTAAACTACCACCTGTTTTAGAAATCCAGATTTAGAACTCTTTTAATGGCTGCTTAAAACAGGTTCTATTGTATAGAAAAATATTTTGATACATTAATTTCATCCCAGTATTTTATTTTATTACCATAGACAATACTCTATTTTTTAGGTGATTTGAACTGGAAAACTTGGTTCTATATTTAGTTATTATTTTAAACCCATTCCTCCGTATTTTGACGCCTCTGTAAAAGTCACCTTTTTGAAGTCATTGTGATATAATAAATATGGCATTTGCTCCATAGAAGTAAATGCTCTATTTATCGCAATGGCTTTAAAACTACACATGTCTAAAATTTCCCTTTTCTCAAGTATTATAAACTGTTTCTATTCGGTATATTTATTCAAAGAGGTTGGATCTAAAAATAGCCTAGGAGAAAATGGATTAAAGCGGTATTTGCATTATTCTATGGCACAGGTATCTGTCAGTAGTTGTACCTATACTGGACACTGCTGCCATGTCAGAAAACATTCTATTGTAGGCACTTGGTTTAAAAGTAGATACAAAAAATTGATGGAAAAATAAAATTAGCAGTTTGTGTTTGACCCTAATTTTGTACCAGCTCCTTAAAAGGGTTATGCACAAGGTGTGGGTGTAATATCTTACTCATAATCAAACATCTTATCTGTCCAGCGACACTGTTTTTCTAGTTTCAGTAACAAAACAATACGCCTGACCATGGCCTGAGTTCTATTTCAGACACAACCCAAAAGGTATTACAAATATAACCTCCGTTGAAATTGTCTTTTGTCTTTTAACCCTTTACTCTTTGAAAACAGAGTAGAATCAGATCAGATGGCTCCTATAGGAGTGGTCTGATCAGGGTCAGTCCTGATTGCTTATAATATAGATTAATAGAATCAAGAATGGGTTTTGTTAAAGATGGGGGTTTCTATACCCAAGGTAGGTCTGTTCTAGGAACAGACCAACCGAGGGTATAGAACCCCCGACTTTAACAAAACCCATGCTTGATTATTTTTCTCGCTGAAATACGCCCTAAAACCAAGTAAATTAACAAATTTTGTGAAGTACTACTTTACATTGCGTAATACGACGTCCATATCTAATAGCAACAAACTGAAGCATAACTTTAGGGTAACACCAAAATGACGTCATTTGTTATGACAACCACAAACGTTACGTTTTGGCGTTAAATATAAATGACTGAGTGACTACAAAACAGCGTCTTCGGTTAATTAAATAGGCTTTTAAAGTGTTTATATGATAAATAGAATTTCATATTCGTGCTAATTACTTATATTAATTTCAATTCATAAGGCTGTTGCCTATAGAAATGTTGGTATAATTCTGTAAGAATTCCCTCCCTTGTACTGATTTTACCCAATCGCGCGTATGAATACACTAGTCACGGGTGTTCCAGATAAGGATTTCAAGTACGGCTATTTTTAGTAACTCAGCTTATCTAGCACGGCTGAGAAGTGAGAAAAGATTATACAGTTTCTGCCAAGGCAACAATTCTTGTGTCCATATATCGAGGGCTTGGTGCAAAAACTTTTGTAACTCCTTCACTTTGTGAAGGAATTACTATAGTTTTACACCAATCCCTCGATATGTTATGGCAAATTGATCAAATCAATATTCATGATGTCATTACTTTCTACATGAATTGAATATTCATGGAGGTTGACAATCAGAATGTTTTAATTCTACAAGAAAAAAAAAATATTTATAAAATGTGAGCATACGACAAGAATCACAGAGCACATTTGCCTGTCCTTCAAAGAATATCAGTATTAGATGTTACCTGTATTTCAACATCAGCGGCAGTTGGTCCATCTATGTCAACTGTTTCAGGTATGCCTACATGGCGGGAATAGTGTATCTTGACTCCACTGTCTGTGTACATACCAGTATGTGAAGGGTGGCTCGGATTGGCATTGAAAAGTTTGTGGCCATTAATAAGGACAGCTTGAAACAATTGAAGACATACAAATGTAATTAAAACAATGAAAGCAAGAAACAGTGATACCACAAAGCCAGATTATTCTGTTGCTTAATCCTTTCCTTCATATAAACGTGTGATCACACATTTGTAAACAAAGTAGACCCAGATCAGAATGCTCCTATAGGAGTCGTCTGATCAGGGTCTACTCTGTTTGCTAGTGGGATTTCAAAGACCCGTTTCTTTACTTTCAAAAATGGCAAAAATGTTCCCCATTTCATATGTCATTATTACTATTTTGTCCATGAATATGCAATAAGCATTGAATTTCCGAAAAAATATAGAATAGGTAAAGGATTAAATTCTAATTATGACCTTTGACTGGAGATAATTGACAAATTCTAAATAAAAAATAAAACGAGATTAACCCATTCCCTCATAAACTGATTTTAGATCAAACCTCTTTGAATAAACCTACCAAAAATGAACATTAACTTGAGAAAAGGAAAAGTTTAGAATCATGTTCTGAAACCATTGTGATAAAAAGAGCATTTGCTCCTGTGGAGCAAATCCTCTGTTTATCACAATGGTTTCAAAAAGAGTCTTTTACAGAGGCATCAGTATGAGTCAATGAGTTAAGACAGAAACAACAGCGACAGAACCAGAGTGAGAAAAACTCAAAGACATAGATATACTCATAGTCAGGTAGCAATGATAAGGGGGGTACAAAGAAGAAACTGACAGAGGAATATAAGAGATTGGAAGATAGACACAGACACAGAGATACAGAAAGAGAGACAATCTGAGACAATGAGACAAAGGAAGACAGATGGAAAGAGAGACAGAGTGAGCCAGAGTGATGGGGGTGCATACAGAAAAGACACAAAAATCCGAACACCTACTTATAAAACTGTACGGACTTTTCTGCTGGATGTGTATACCATAGCTCCCTCGTGGTATTACTTGCACCGATGTGAATTCTGTCAATAAACATTTCACTTAGACATTAGAAAATGTCTAATGACCAATGGTTTCAAAACTATACAATTCTAAAATTTCCCTTTTTGGTTGATTTATTCAAGGAATTTGGGTTTGAAAATAGTCTCGATTGAATGGGTTAATGCTGAATGAAGGTGAGCAGAAAGGTTCTGTATAAGGTCCACTCTGTATTAACCCATCCCCTCAAAGGCTCAGTTTTAGACCCAACCTCTTTGAACAAATCTACTAAACAGGAACATTTACTAGAAAAGGGAAATTTTAGAATTGCAGAGCAAATGCTATATTTATCTTAATAGTTTCAAAAATGTGACTTTTGCAGAAGCATCAAAAGGTGTCAATATGAAGGAATGGGTTAACCCATTCCCTTATAGGCTGTTTTTAGACACAATTTGTTTGATTAAAAAATCTACTGCAAAGGAACATTTTCTAGGAAAAGGAAATTGTAGAATTGTATAGTTGACAGAGTGAAACAATCAATATATATAATATTTACTAATGACAAATACTAGTTCATAGGGTGTACATGTATATGTATAGATACATAAACACCCATGCACATGTAATTTATTCACAGAAGAATGAGATGCAAATGTGCAGTATAAGAACTCTATTACAACTACTTTAAGACATAAGCATTGGTGTTTTTAAAACTACAGTAGACCCCCTTTAATGTGACCTTGGTGTATTTATAAGCAGTGATTGCTTAATGCAGGACAAACGTAATACAGAAAGCTTTCTGCATTACTTTTGCACTGCATTAAGTTACCACCTGTATCTAGCACCCAGCATTATACCTCTTTTAGGAGGTCGCATTAGCAGGGTTTTACTGTATGTGACTAATTAACATACTTCTCGAGTCATCGTTTTTCTTGTAATTTCCGAATACACGTCTGCAGCCAGCTCCAGTTCCGTTACAAACACCACACTTGTCATAGGGCATCCCAGAATCCATTACTCCATCGCATCCAAACTTCTACAAAAGAATTATATTGTTGATGTAACTACTACTGCTACAACTACTACCACTATTACTATTACTGCTACAATTACTACTTTTAATAACTACAGCGACTTCTACTACTACTACAACTACTACTACTACTACTACTCTACTACTACTACTACTACTACTACTACTACTACTACTGCTACTGCTGCTGCTGCTGCTGCTACTGCTACTGCTACTGCTACTACTACTACTACTACTACTACTACTACTAGATATTTCTCAGAGCCTAATCCAATTATTCGCAGATGTCAATTTCTTAGTGTCACCTTACTGGCAAAACAAACAGTCTGGTTCCAGATGAGAGGACAAGTAACTTAACAGAATAAGAGTTAAACAAAGTGAACAAACAAAAGATTTTGCTTGAAAATGGTTTCCACAAACATTCCCAGAATATGATTTACAAAAGTAACATCAAAGAGTCGTATAGTATGGCTTCTGATGAAACACTGATTCACTAAACCTTTTTTCCATTGTTATCTGTACTAAATCAAATAGTATAGCAAATGTAAACTTTGACCTATACATTTGTCCTTTGACCTTGAAGGATGACCTTGTCATTTGACATGCCACTACTCAAAATGGCTTCAAGAGATAGACATGCATGCCAAATATCATGTCTCTATCTATATTGGTTCAAAAGTAAGTGATTTGACCTATATATCTGGCCTTTGACCTTGAAGGATGACCTGGACCTTGACATGCCACCCCTGAAAATGTGTGGCTTCAAGAGATAAACATGAATGCCAAATATCAAGTCTCTATCTCTACCGATTCAGAAGTTATGTCCAATGCTAAAGTTGCTGACAAACAAACAAACACAATCTGACCTTTGACCCTGATGAATGACATTGACCTTGACATGTTACCCCTTAAAATGTGCCGCTTCATGAGATACACATGTATGCCAAATACCAAGTCTCTATTCATACTGGTTCAAAAGTTATGCCAATGTTACAATTGGTGATTTGACCTATATATTTGCCCTTTTACCTTGAAGGATGACCTTAACATGTCTCCCCTCAAAATATGCGGCTTTATGAAATATATATATATATGCTCACCAAATATCAAGTCACTATCTGTACTGGCTTAAAAGTTATGACCAATGTTAAAGTTGTCCTCAAACAAACAGACAGACAGGGCAAAAACAATATGCCCCCAGATCTGATCTGGGGGGCATAACATAATGACATCATGAATATTAATTAGATTTATTGTTATAGTTACACATGGACAGGGGACTATTTGGCTATGACATAAACAACAGAATCAAAACTTTATTACATGTATATCATAAGCAAACGGAGCAGACTCCGATCAGACTGCTCCTACAGGAGCTGTCTGATCTGGATCTACTCTGTTTGTCAATGCTTAGAAAAGCATATTATGGAGTAATAGGTTGGCCCTTTACCTGATGAATACTCTTAAAAGAAATAATGCCAAGAGCTGTTTGATCTGGGTCTTCTCTGTTTGTATGTAAACATGCATCTGTACGGTTCAGACAGCTCAGCAATCCATGTTTATCCAAAGACCTATGATAACTTTGGTTTATCTAACCCTTTCCCTAATGAATATTCATATAGGAAATAATGGCATCAGGAATATTACTAAGACCATTTTTATAATGGCTTGTGAACACATGAAAACATTTTGGCTAAAGAAGAAGCTGTAGATTTAGATCTATATTACACCATAAGCAAACAGAGCAGACCCTGATCAGACGGCTCCTACAGGAGCCGTCTGAACTGGGTCTACTCTGTTTGCAGATGTATAAAAAATGTGCTTACATAAGGGAAAGGGTTAACCTATTCCCTCATACTGATGCCTTTTGACACCTCTGTAAAAGTAATTTTTTGAAACCATTGTGGTAAATAGAGCATTTGCTTTATAGGAGCAAATGTTCTACTGATCACAATGGTTTCAAAATACAAAAGTCTATATTACCTTTTTCTTAGTAAATGCTCCTTTTGGGTAAATTTATACAAAGAGGTGGGGTCTAAAAATAGCCTATGAGGTAATGGGTTTATAAGTTGTTGCTGTAGAGAGTTTCATTGTACAAGAATGGGCATACCCTGCATTTCCCGTCAATACATCTAGCAAATGGAATCCCTCTGCCATATTCACACTCCGTGCCATCAGCATAAGGCTTGTGGTCTGGAGTTTGATACCTGCCGTCACTAGTTTCACAACTTCGAATACAACTGTCATCTCCTACGAAAACAAAACAATCCGGTACAAGCTGTTTGTGAATGCCAATATGGTCGCAATTAGGGTGATAAGGACAAATGAAGGTACAAAGGCAAACGCTAAACCCTTTCCATGTTCTATATTTATTCCAAAATTGCAACACCTACTGAATATTTATGAACAAAACAGCTATAATGAAAAATGGGACATGGAACATTGCAGCCATTTTAGAGAGTAAATTCCAATAGCAAACAAAGCAAACCCTGATCAGACGGCTCCTTTAGGGGCTGTCTGATCTGGGTCTACTCTGTTTGCAAATGCGTGAAAAAAATGTGTTTACATGCGAGAAAGGGTTAACCCTTTACTCCATGAAAATTCATGTAAGACATAATGACATTATGAATATTAATTAGATTAATTGTTATAATAGCACATGGGCATAGGATGTTCTTGCCATGACAGTCCATGAATGTTTAATTAAGAAATAATGTTGTGATGAATATTAATTAGATTAATTATTATAATAATTGCACATGTGCACAAGGTGTTCTTTCCATAGCAGAAAATGTAGAATCATATCTATGTTATATAATTTTTGTTTAACTCTTACTGTGTGGGACACGAGTCACTAATGTTCTTTGCAAACAGTGTAGACCCAAATGAGAGGGCTCTGCACTGATTGTCATGTTACACTTTTCTTTAGAAAAAATCCCTAAATATTCATCATAAGCTTGACTTGTTTGAATTTTGGAATACATGTAGTCCATTTGAAAACTCAGAGCTGTAAAGGCTAACCATTGACCACTTTCTGTGATTATTTCTACACAAAATTGTAATGCTTCAGCTTCTCCTAGGTTTAATTCTTTACTCCATGAGTATTTATACAGGAAATAATGTGGTCATGAATATCAATTAGGTTCATTTTCATAATGGCATGACATATGACATTTTTGGCAATGGCAGAAACTGTGGAATCAGGTCTATATTATATCCTATAGGAGCTGTCTGATCTGATGTGTTTGCAAAGGCGTAGAATGGAGTAAAGGGTTAGCTTGTACACATTTAGAAAGGAAGGACTTAACCCCTTTGCTTGCTGAATTTTCAAATATATTTCTCCTTCTTTACCCATGTCCTGTTGTATAATTACATATATCTTCACTGTGTACACATATTTCGATGTGCAATCACTGCTGTGGAGTGCACTGGGTGCACAATCAAATTGTAAATAGTGCAGACCCAGATTAGCTGTCTCATCTGGGTCTTCACTATTTACAGGTACAAATGTAGGTATATTGACGTGAATAGCAAGCGAAGGGTTAAGATATGAATTGACTTTGGCAAAAACTATCCACTGTATTTGAGCATTTACTTTATTCTAGGCATAGAAATTATTGATTAAACTATTCAGTAATCAGAGGTTATTATCAAAAATATTTTCATTTTTATGCAATATACATTTACATTTTTTATTGTACAAAAATCTTTTATTGACACGTTTTTCTGATCAAAAATAGATTACCTGAATTAAACCTTTCCCTCATATACAATAAAACCTCTCTATAATGATCACTAAATTACATCAAGTATTTTGTGTTAAAGGCAGATGGCTGCTTAAAGCAAGGTGAAAGTAAAGTAAAATTCTCCTATAGGAGCGTTCTGTTTTACTTTCACCTTGCTTTAAGCAGCCACCTGCCCTAAATACCAGCTAAATAACACAATTCAGTGACTGTTATAGAGAGGTTCTACTGTAAATGCAGAGTAGACCGTCCCTTCTGAATCAGTCTGATTTAGGTCTACTCTGCTTGCAATAAGGCATGAAAAGATGTTTATATTGAAGGAAAGAGTTAATACCTGTTGTGCCCAATATCGGTATCCAGTGGCCATAGTTCTTATACACCTGGTCCACCTGTGTGCATTGTTCTTCTTTATAGTCACCCTTGCAAGCCTGGCATACACAAACACGAAATTATACTACAGTAAAGTTTCGCTAATGCTACCACCTAAAAGAGGTATAATTCTGGGTGCTAGATGCAGGTGGTAGCTTAATGCAGGACAAAAGTAATGCAGAATGCTCCTTGAGGAGCTTTCTGCATTACTTTTGTCCTGCATTAAGCAACCACCTGCTTATAAAGGCACCCATGTTTATTCATTAAGTGGTCGCATTAGAGGGGTTCTACTATATAATAAAACCTCTCCACCCAGACCGTTCAAAAGACATCTTACTCACTGTCTTAGCCTTCTTCCCATGTTCTATATTTAGTCCAATTTTCAATACCTACCGAATATTCATGAACAAAATAGTTTTAATTATTAATGAAATATGGAAAGTGGAGAATTGTAGCCATTTTAGAACCTAAAGAAAAAGGTTTATCGAATTCCCCTAGCAAACAGAGCAGACCCTGATCAGATGGCTCCTGCAGGAGCCATCTGATCTGGGTCTACTCTGTTTGCAATGTTTGAAATGGTGTTTATATGAGGGAAAGGATTAACACTCTACTCCAATATTTGAAATGAAGAATGGCAGCTGTACAGTAAGCTCTAACTGAACATTTCTGTATAACTTTTGTTCTAGGGTAGCCACCTGCATTTTAACCCTTCTCTTGCTGAATTTTAAAATACATTTCTCCTTCTTTACCCATGCCCTGTTGTATAATTACATATATCTTCACTGTGTACAAGTATTTCGATGTGCAATCACTGCTGTGGAGTGCACTGGTTGCACAATCAAGTTGTAAATAGTGCAGACCCTGATGAGACAGCTCCTGCAGGAGCTGTCTCATCTGGGTCTTCACTATTTACAGGTAGGTATATTGACGCGAATAACAAGCGAAGGATTAAGACCCCCACATCTTTTCATGTAGTGGTTGTAACAGACAAGTTCTACTGCAGTAAGCATTCTATTGGTAAACATAACCCTTTACTCCATAAATACGCCTTTCTATGCCTTTGCAAACAGCGTAGACCCAGATCAGACGGCTCATCAGGGGCTGCTCTGTTTGCTTATGATATAATGTAGATATAATTCTACAGTTTCTGCCAAAGCCAAGCATTCATGTGTCCATGTGCTACTATAACAAATTAATCTAATTAATATATATGACTTCAGTATTTCTTACATAAATATTCATGGAAGAAAGAGTCTACATTGAGTAAGCCACTTGCATCTAAAGACTCTGCATCTTTTCATGTAGTGACTGTAGTAGATACATTCTGCTTCAGTAAGCATTCTGTTGAATAAACTTAAAATTTAAATTAGCCATTGCTTAACCATTTAGTCCATGGATATTTATGTAAGAAATAATTACACCATCAATTTTTAATAAAATTAATTTTATAATGACACATGGACACGCTATCTTGCTATGACAGAAGCTGTAGAATAATATCTATATTATTTCATCAGAATATTAATACAGGTTTACTCTGTTTGCAGAAAGGCATGTTAACATTTCGCTTGCTGAATTTTAAAATATATTTCTCCTTCTTTACCCATGCCCTTTTGTATGCTTACATATATCTCCACTGTGTACAAGTATTTCGCTGTGCAATCATTGCTGCGGGGTGCACTGGTTGCACAATCAACTTGTAAATAGTGCAGACCCTGATGAGACAGCTCCTGCAGGAGCTGTCTCATCTGGGTCTTCACTTTTTACATGTAGGTATATTGACGTGAATAGCAAGCGAAGGGTTAATGGAGTAAAGGATTAAATTAATATTGACAGCAGGCTAATATTAGCAGGAATTTGTCTTATGTAGTGGATCTTTTAAAGCTTTCCAACTTTTGCAAAATCGATGTCTTAAACTTGTAAACCTAAATGTTTTTTGTTTATTACTTTTTTAATTTGTTTTAGTGATACATGCTTTTCAATGAGTCTTCACCAAGCAACGTATGTATTCACCTGCATGTTACACATTACAGCCTTTAGGTTGGGTCCAACACATTGTTTTCCTCCAAATTGGGGGCTGAAATAACAAACAAAACATTCATAAGAACTCATGAAGTTACTTTTGGTTGTCATAATCTACATAAACATGCACGAATTTTGCACTCACATTTGCCTTTTCCATTGGATCTAGTGATAAGTAAAGCTATCACTATCCCAAGGTCATTTAACCCTGTCCATGTTCTTTCAATATTAATGTAAGAAATTATGGCATTAAGAGTATTTATTAGCTGATCATTTATAATTTTAACTTTTCAAGGAAATTTTGCTTGCACAAAATCTTTAGAATCTGGGTTCATGCTTATAAAACTTTTAGTTGAGTCTGAGTTCGTTCTCAAGTTTTTGATTGGTCAGATTTGAGCCTTTGGCTCAAATCTGACCAATCAAAAGCTTGAGAACTCAATTCTGACCAAACAAAAGCTTGAGAACAAACTCAGACTCAACTAAAAAGCTTTATAAGCATGGACCCAGATCTATATCATGTCAAAAGCAAACAGAGCAGACCTACTAGCAGAGGTCTACTCTGTTTGCAAATGCATGAAATTGCATTTATATTAGGGAAAGGATTAAAGTTGATACCTATTGGTGTGAATTTGTCACGGACAAGGTCTGGGTATATCACATGGCAATTATCTTAATTTGAATGTAGCCTATACAATTCACTTGAACATCTCTTATATATGTAGATGCAGATATACATGTAGATCTATTGGGCATCAAAATCTACTAAATACATATACACTGTACAGTTCACTGGCAAATCTTTTACATATCGTGGTGTAGATGTAGATGCATTCTGCACCAAAATCTGTCAACATAATTTGATATAATATGATGCATGACGTACAGTAAAACCCCTCTAATGTGACCACAAAAATGGTCATAATTCCGGGTGTTCGGAGCAGATGGTAGCTTAATGCAGGATAAAAGTTATGCAGAAAGCTCCTATAGGAGCCCTCTGCATAATTTTCACCCTGTATTAAGCAACCACCTGCTTGTAAGGGGTTTTACTGTACATATAAACTTTACATTAAAGTCTGTCACATAATTATAGTAAAATCTATTTTAAGCATCCATTCATTTATTGAACACTATAACTGTCTTAATAAGCAGGTGGTTGCTTAATGCAGGGCAAAAGTAATGCAGAAAGCTCCTTAATGCATTACTTTTGACCTGCATTAAACTACAACCTACCTTAGATATGAGACCCAAAATTAGACATATTTTTGGCGGTCGCTTAAGACGAAAATATTCAAACAAAAATCCCTTACGTATTTCAATGTAGATATACTTTTCAACAAAACCTATCATGTATGTATATAGTGTGTAACTTGTAGTTTTCTCATGTATATAAGGTTTTACATGTATATGAGATTTCTCCTGGATGTTCTAAAGTTGAATTTAAAACTGAATAGCTCTTATATTCTCTGACCTCGTTTCTTTTTTTTCAATATTAGCAGAAAACTCATATTGGACCATGTTTGACCATCTTCTTCCAGTCTCTTAACTCTTTCAGTGCCCTTTGCAAACAGTGTAGACCCAGATTAGATAGCTCCTATAAGAGCCGTCTCAGATGAGGGTCTGCTAATGTAAGTTGATATATCTGTTTCTGTAGTTTCTGAAATGGCTACAATGTTCCACCTTCCAATTTGAAATATATATAAAACAGGGAATGGGTTAAGATATAATAAGATCTAAGTTTATTTTAGATAAAATGGTTGAAGCCATTTACGGTGGGTTGGTACATGTTCTTCTCTTGATTTTTACTCCTCCGCCACATGTGCGTGTACAGGAACCGTAACTTGAGTCCCAGTCAGACCATACGCCATCTTTTGGTGGCACAGATGTGTCTTTATCCATGGCAATGCATTTTGAGGACATACACATCTGAAATGAACAACACTTCAGTACACTATTCATCGTTCAGGCTGTCAAGTTCTGCTATAAATTGCTAACAAGAGTACCGTATACGGTACATGATACGCCCGCTTGCAAACCTTCTCTAATTCATCATCATGCATTATATGTGTTGACATTTTCTAATTTGTTCATCAGATCCTGATCTCCATATTAAGGTGATATTATATTAAACAAAATCAAAGTGAACATCTTATTAAATAAAAAAAGTTATGGCCAACCTCATTTTTGCAGATTTTCGTAAAGTGCAAGGGCCATAACTCTGTAACGTCAAATTGAATGAACCTCAAAATCAAATCAGTTTCAGATTTTGTTGTATAAAGCATTTGTGTGAAGTTTTCCCAGAAACAACAGACAAACCAAAAGTTTACCGACGAACAAAAGCAACTAAGGGACGAAGTTTATTGGCCATAACTTGACATAAATGACAAATCAAAAATAAAAGCAATATATGTAAAAATCCATATTAAGGTCATATCATATAAAAAATTTGAAGTAAATATCATTTAAAAAAATTTAATTAATAAAAAGTTACAGCCATCCTCACATTTTCATATATTTGCATTATTTGTTTTAAATGCAAGGACCATAACTCCAGTAACGACAAATCAAATGAACAACCCAACTTCAGATCTTAATGTATTAAAGATTTGTGTGACGTTTCATCAATATCCGTCAAATAGTTTACCGAGAAAACGGCGGACAAACAAAATGTTGACGGACATACGGATGAACAGACAGACGTACAGACAGGGACACACCAATATACGACCACCTTTATAAGGTGGGCATTTAAAAATTGAAGTAGATATCATTTAAAAGGAACATTTACGGCCAAACTCATATTTGCACATATTTGCATTATTTTTTTACAAGTAAGGACCATAACTCCGAAATGACATGTCAAATGAGCCTCAGAATCAATACAGCTTCAGATCTTGATGCATTAAACATTTATCTTAAGTTTCATTAATATCTATGAAATAGATTTCCCAGAAAACAACGGACAAACAAAATGTTAAAGGACGAATGAACGAATAAACGGACAGGGACACGCCAATATACGACCACCTTTATTAGGTGGGTGTATAAAAGGACTGTAAGTGAGTAATCTAAATGCCTGAAATATAGATATAGACTTGGGACGCTGTTGTTCAAATTATGTCCTTCAAGAGACATTTTTTGCGGCAAAAAGACATGATCTTCAAGCAAAACAAGCGACTAATATCAAGAAATAAAAATGAGAACAGCGAATTGCACAGTTGGTGTTTCCAATAGTTTTACTCTTGTACTAGGCCACACACTGATAGATACGATATCTGCATTGCATCCTCATCCATTGAACTTTCTGAGGATCCTCCATTATCACACCAAACTCCCTGCTTTATGTAGAATGGGAGAATAAATGCTACATCTAAGTGCCTTGTTTGCCCTATATTCTGTCTATAAATAAGCCAGATAAATTATCTGACATACTCATAAACAATGAAGAAAAGATTCCAAAACACTTATTAACATATAATATAATATAATCACACAAATAATTAGAATAGCAGGCCAAGTTTTGAGCTCGTGAAAAATTATTTGGCTGGCTAAAAGTTATTAAAGTTGTATCATACAAACCGTCCTTGTGTTGTTACAATCGGTGCCGTCCAGGACCTGGGACTCCAAGGTACAGTTGGCTGTAGGGCTCTTTCTACAGTAGAGGTTTACACATATGGCCTCTGGCTTCTGAAATAGGAAAATCCGCAATATCTTATATCCTGTAAGCCTTTGCCAGTTAGCAGTGGCGAATGCATGGTTATCAATCAGGGCGTACCTTGCGATATGAATATACACACGTGCATAACGTCAATCTGAAAGATGAAAACATTATGGACAAAGTGGAACAAAAATCGAAGGCTAAGGGGTAGACTTTGATAAACGTTCTGTCTTCTACAAAAGTCACCATTTGAAACCATGGTGATTAATAATTAAAGCAATGGTTTACAAATATGCACAATTCTAAATTTTCCCAGGGGAGCATGCCCCGTGCCCCTATAGCCATGGTATGTACAGTAAAACCTCTCTATGACGACCACTAAATTACATCCAAGTAGTTTGTGTTAAAGGCAGGTGGATGCTTAAAGCAAGGTGAAAGTAAAACAGAATGCTCCTATAGGAGCGTTGTTTTACTTTCACCCTGCTTTAAGCAACCACCTGCCAAAAATAGCAACTAATGAACACATTTTAGTGGACGTTATAGAGAGGTTTTTACTGTACATTACATTTGGATTGAGTTATACCTTTACCAATGCAAACAGTTAGAATCCACATGAGATGCTATCTAATTAGGACTATTCGTACTTTTAAAATTTGTGAGAGAATTGATAGAAAACGTAACTCGTACTAAAACAAATACCAACACATTCTACGATTCACCAGTCAAAAATATTCTCAATTATGTTTTAATTGTTGTATTTACTTGTTTAGATACAAATAACAGAATGATATTAATCGAAGAGAGAAACATGACAAACGCATTTGAGAACAGGAATCACAAAGCCAAAAATATGCTAGTGAATTCAGAATCTGACCAATGTTTGAGAATTCAGATCCTGGAATATAGATTAGTAATATGCTGTTCCAGAAATGGATAGCTAAACAGTTTCTAGATAATTATGTATCTACAGTTGTCAATTACTGGAACCACATCAATATTGTCAAAATTGTCAAATGAACTATTCCCTAAAACTTTAAACAAAAAAATATGCTTACTGTGAATATGCAAAGGTGTTTTTTATAAGAAAGTGTAACTTGACAAACAGTGCAGACCCTGATGAGAGGCCTCTTGAAAACCTTCTTACTCCAGGATGTACACGGTTTGCAAATGACATTACCAGGGACTCATTTCCCATGCTGAAAAAATTAATAAAATTAATATTGCGATTTAGTCTACTGATAGGCTTGGAACACAATGTTCATTAATTTAAATCTATATAGAATGTGTAAAAAATTTCTTAGATGTGTCACCCTAATTTGTCACATTTCCCATATATTTCTTGCCTTTATTCGAGTTAGAGTGAACAAGAAAGTTCTTACCAACATGCGAACATCACACTGTGTGGCCTGGTTCCCCAACAGCAGCTGACACTGTGTAAGCCTAGTAAGCACCGTACCAGGTAACGGAGCTTTTCCGTTATAGCCCAGTGAAAACACCGTACCAGATGGTCGATTTGACAAGCATTCTGCCCCTGTTGTACTAGAAATGTAAGAAAGCAATGATGTTAACCTTTTCCTTTATAAACAGTTTTTACACGCATTTGCAAACAGAGTTGACCCAGATCAGACGGCTCCTCTAGGAGCCATCTGATCAGGGCCTGCTCTGTTTGCTAAAGGACATTGATAGACCTGTTTCTTTACTCTTGCAAAATCAAGCTCTGATGTCTGCCTTTAGTCCTAATATGCACACAGAAGCAAATTTCCCATTTTCTCTACTAAACCCGATGTTGTGACAACTTAAACGAATAGAAAAAATATTTATCGGAATGTTAAGCTTTCCCCTCTGATCTACGATTCTCTTATAGTGTCAGACTTACCCAAGGAAAGCTTTCAGCACTCTAGCGCTGCATGGTGACCAGCGGAATGCAGCACCGCCTGTTGCCCCACTTGCCATTATGCCCAGGGAATTCTTACAAGCATTAATGTCTTCATCGTGCTTCATGCCCAGTCTGAAGTCAAATGCTACTATTGTAAACCGTTAACAACAAACCATTTAATGAATAAATAAGCACATTTTGTTTGAAAAATGCATCTACAGGAACTAGGCCCTAATCCGTAAATATTCCTTATCAAAATGCTCCTTTGGGAGCTTTATGCATAAACATTGTCATGCAATAGCCCTTCAAAACTTTACTCGATGAATATTCAGGAAAGATATGAGAGACTCATATATAGAATATACGCAATTTCAGCTTTGTCTAAAAATGCTTAAACCTTATGTTTCGGCTCCAAGTGTTACAAAACGCCAATTTAGAGAGATTTTAACTTATTTTATACATATTTCATGAGCCGAACACCTGTGATAAAATCCCGAAATCCCATACATAAGACATGGGAAAACAGTGTAGAACTAGGGAGATGGTTCAATCTAAAAGTTAGACAAGCTTAGAACTCCACATGTATCTAAGAGTTAAAAGTTCGATACTTACAGATGTCCTATTTCATGCGCCATGGTTATACCGGAAGCTGGTCCTACATCCTGCACAATGGCACAGTTTCTGCCTTTCTGACACATTGCAGAGGGGTTTGCAAGACCAACAGCTGTGACGTCATTTTGATACTCGATGTCTAGTCTTAAAGTACACATTAACCCATTACCTCATATGCTATTTTTAGATACAACCTCTTTGAATAAATATACCGAAATGGAGCATTAACTAGAGAAAAGGAACATTTTAGAATTTTGTAGTATGAAACCATTGTGATAAATAGAGCATTTTGCTCCCATGGGAGCAAATGTTCTATTTATCACAATGGTTTCACAAAGTGACTTCTACAAAGTCGTCCATATGAAATCGGTTAAACATACAGCTGAACTTAGATATCTTGAACTAGGATCACTCAAACATCGGGATATCTCGATGTAAAATTTGGGCCTTCCAAAACTAACAATATGGAATTGCTCTGAAATGTATCTCTTCAGATATCTAGAAACACACGTGATAGCATTACTTTAAACCTGTATTAAGCTATGAACTGAAGAAATTGTTTAGATTTGTAGCATATATCTCGAACTAGTTTGTATAGTCCCTTGAAGTTCAAGATATTGAAGTTCAAATGTACGAATGGCGTGAACGTGTGTGATTTGTTAAGCGAGGTAATATATGCCCGAATGAAAGAAACTTGTTAGGTTTTAATTATTTTTTTGTACTTTTGAATTAAAAGCATGCCTTAGCATAGAAAAAATACAAAGGATGAAGGAATTGAAAACATATGTGTATAATTTTGAAAAAGTGATTATAGAGCAAAAACGTAAACAAGGGAATATGACAGACATACGACTTCTATGGGCGGTTTGACATTGACATCGGAACATGTACACATTGAACATTCATGTTAAGATTAAAAATATGTGTTTGTGAAACACTACACTAGCCCCCCCCCCCCCCACCCCCCCCCCAACAGTATGGCAAATGTAAACTTTGCCTATACATTTGTCCTTTGACCTTGAAGGATGACCATGACCCTGACATGTCACCACTCAAAATGTGAGGTTTCATGAGATACGCACACATGCCAAATATCAAGTCTCCATTGGTTCGAAAGTAAGTGATTTGGCCTATATATCTGGACTTTGACCTTAAAGGATGACCTTGACTTTTAAAGGTGGCCCATGAAAGTGCGACTTCAAGATATATATATATGAATGTCAAATATCAAGTCTCTATCTATATTGATTCTACCGTTATGCCCAATGTTAAAGTTGCTGACAAACAAATCTTACATTTGACCCTGAAGATAACCTTGACCTGAACATGTCACACTCAAAATGTGTAACTTTATGAGATACATATGCATGCTAAATATCAAGTCTCTATCTGTACTGGCTAAAATGTTATGACCAATGTTAAAGTTGATGACAAACATACAAACAAACAGATAGAGCAAAAACAATATGCCCCAGATCTGATCTGGGGGACATAAAATGACATTTATATGATGAATAAGTATACAAAACAATGGTTTAACACTTTCCTTCATAAATACGCTTTTCTACATCTTTGCAAACACAGCAGACCCAGATCGGACGGCACATATAGGAGCCGTCTGATCTGGGTATGCTCTATTTGCTTATGATATAATAGTCTAAATGTGGAAGACAAACATTAATCTGGCTAAGAATTGAAGTCTATTGTTGAAATATGTGCATAATAGTAAATTTATACATAAGAAAATGAATTGTGCATGATGCAATGTAAATGAACATTTTTAACAACCTTACAAGGGAGGTTTGGCTTAGACAAAAACTGTAGGGGCAAATCTATATAATCCATATTGAGGGCTTGGTGCAAAACTATTCTAACTCCTTCACTTTGTGAAGGAGTTAGAATAGTTTTGCACCAAGCCCTCAATATGCAAACAGACCAGACCCTGACCATACCTTGTATACAGTATGGTGCAGTCAGGGTTTGTGGGTGTAACTTTGGAGTGCCAGGAACAGAAGTCGTTCAATATCTGCTGAGCGTCCATCGTAAATTGTACCGAGATATTCTGCAATGGTAAATGAAAAAGTCTAACTAGTGTAATATCATAATCCCATTTATTGTACACACCTAAAGAGTGCCGATCCAGATCATAAATATTCACCATAAGCTTGAGATGTTTTAATTTTGGTTAAGTCCATTTGAAAATTCAGCGTTGTAAGAGAGAATATCTGTTTAAATGTATGTGTATGGATATTTTGACAAGTTTTATAAATATTTGCACTAATTTAAGC
Source organism: Azorinus chamasolen (assembly GCA_963576725.1). NCBI lineage: Eukaryota > Metazoa > Mollusca > Bivalvia > Cardiida > Solecurtidae > Azorinus > Azorinus chamasolen. The sequence continues at coordinate 14,734,115 of OY755241.1, read as the reverse complement.
TTGTGAATATACAATGTACAATGTATTCACAAGTTGTAAGTGTATAACACAATTTGCTAACATATACAACGTATTAATATTTTCACAAATTTTAAGCGTATGAATATTTCACCAGATTGAAAGTTTAAGAATATTAAAAAAGCATATTAATTTTGTTCAAAGTACATGTAGTTTCAAACATAAAATGTTTTAGTATTCTTGCAAAATTTGAAACATTGAAAAAAGCACTTTAATTTGTTGAAAGTAGTTTCAAACATAAATGTTTTAGTATTTTCGCAAAATTTGAAACATTGATCGAATACAAGTTAAAATGTATTGGCAGTGATAATAACTTACATTGTAGGACTCATAGATGTGCAATTCTGACAAGCAAAGCTTTATATTTTCTCCAATCGTCTGGTCCTCGTATAACTTACTGGCCTGTGTGCAAAAACAAAATTAAAACAAAAACATACTTGTAATGGAGAATATTATGTTTATTAACATAATTTACTGGCCTGCGTGCATTGAAACAGACCAAATAACGTACTTGCAATGGTGAATTATATGTGTATAAATACAACTTTCTGGCCTGTATGCCTTGTAACAGAACAAATAACATACTTGCAATGGTGAATTATATGTGTAAAAAACTTACTGTCCTGTGTTCATTAAATAGAACAAATAAGGTGCTTGCAATGGTGAATTACATGTATGTAAACAAAATTTATTGGCCTGTGTGCATTAAAATAGAACAAATAACCTATTTGTAATAGTGAACTATAAGCTTTGTTTACTTCTCATATAACATTTCTGACATAGCCAAACAATCCTGTGCCCATGTGTGACTATAACAAATTAATCTAATTAATATTCATGATTTCATTAATCGTTCATAAATATTCATGGAGGAAAGGGTTAAACTGAACAAATGTATGCTTAGCATTTACCTTCCAGAGACACATCTTTGCACCCTTGCAAAAAGAGTAGAGCAAGCTTATATGTAGGAACTATCTGATCACATCACGGCCTGTTCTTTACAGTGGAACCTATCTTAACCCATTACCTCATAGGCTATTTTTAGATACAACCTCTTTGAATAAATCTACCAAAAGGAGCATCAACTAGAGAAAAGGGTTTTTTAGAATTATTTTGGCTTTTTTTTTTAGAATTTTGTAGTTTGAAGCCATTGTGATAAATAGAGCATTTGCTCCTATAGGAGCAAATGCTCTATTTATCACAATGGTTTCAATAGGTGATTTTTACGGAGGAGTAGAAAGGCGTATTTATTGAGGAAAGGGTTAAGCGACCTTAAACAAAACATCTAACTGTAGGTCTGTAATGCAAGTGGTGGCTTAATGCAGGTCAAATGTAATACAGAAAGTTCCAATAGGAGCTTTCTGAATTACTTCTGTCCTGTATTAATCAACCACCAAGTTTTTAAGGTTCCTATGTCCAGTCGTCAAAAGGTCGTTTAAGACAAGTTCCACTATAAAATTATATAGATCTGTCTCTACATCTTCTGCCATGGCCAAAATATCACAAGCTCATATGTCATTACAAAAATGATCTAATAAGCAGCCAAAGGCATCGTTATGTGTAACATGATTATTCATCAGCTAAAAGGTTACTTGACCATTGAAGGTCGCATAACACATGGTATTACACTAGAACCTATTTAAAACGTTTCCTGTTCTAACCCATTCCCGCATAGGCTATTTAAAGATGAAACCTCTTTGAATAAATCTACCGAAAAGGAGCAATAACTAGAGAAAAGGAAAATTTTAGATTTTTGTAGTTTGAAACCATTGTGAAAAATAGAACATTTGCCCCTATAGCTTAATGCAGTGCAGGCGTGCACATGGTTTCAAGTGAATACTACAGAGGCGTAGAAAGGCGTAATTATGGAGGAAAGGGTTATTTCCATATTTCAATACCTACTGAATTTTCATTGAAATAATACATGTAGTTGCAACGAAATATGGAATGTGGAACATTGTAGCCATTTTAGAAAGTAAAGGAACTGATATTTCAAATTCCAGTACCAAACGGAGCAAACCCTTCCACAGAAGCCGTCTGATCTCGGTCTGCTCTGTTTGCAGATGCGTGAAGAGGTGTTTATATGTATGAAGGAACGGGTTAATCGACTATTCATTTATTGAAAAGGGGAGTCTTAAAAAAGCTGGTGGTTGCTTATGTAGGGCAACAATAATACAGAAAGCTCCTATTATAAGGAATTTCCTGCATTACTTTTGACCTGCATTAAGCTACCACCCGTCTTACATACCCATAATTAGACCTCTGTGATGGCAGATTAAGGCAGATTCTACTGTATACAGACTTTTCCGATACTCCTCGGCGGCCATACTTACAACATTGAATGTAGTTTGAACAAACTCCTCAGAACGGTATCCGTAAAAATCATTCACTGAGGGGTCTATCACAACACTGGCTTCGATGTAGTTGGATTCACCTACACCCCTCCTACTCCTACTCCGGTTCATTGTCTCCGACTTCAAAGCAGTCAACGTATCTGGAAAAATAAGAAAGCTGTTTGTAGTGCATCTTCACAATTTCCCTTTTAAGTCAACAATGTCGTAAATATTTATTAGATGCATATTTATTTTGGCAATATACACAGGATTGTAGTTTTGATAGAGTCAGATCTGTTATAATTTCGTATGCAATGCAGACCCTGATCAGACTACTCATGCAGGAACACTCTTATCTGGGTGTGGTATGTTTACAAATGCATGAAAAAGCGTTTATATGAGGGAAAGGATTAATCCTTTCCCAGCTGAATATTCAAGTAAGAAATAGTGATATCATCAATACTTGTTAGCTGAAGTTTTAACCCTTTCCCTGTTATATATGTATTCCAAATTTCAATACCTGAATAACTGGATATTCATCAACAAGATAGTTAGATGAATAAGGGAAGATGGGCAAATTGTAGCCATTTTAGAAACAGGTCTATCAAATTCAAGAAGTGACCTTGAAGCGACCTTGAGGTGTCATTGAAACGGCCTCGACCTAGATAGAGGGTAACCTTGTAAGGTGAGACGTTGTACGTGACCACATCAAGGACATCACAGGTCGTTTCAAGGTCACATGTTCTAGGACAAGTTAAGGGACAAGGTTAAGGTGCAGCTGCATCCAAAATCAATGGAAATACAGGGTAGACCATACTACTGTTATGTAGGCACATGTACATTGTAATTAATAGGAAAGTTTTCATTCCCCGCGAAACACACACTGATGGACTGTGGTGGTCGCCAATGTTTTTTGAATGTATTATTCTGCTGCAATGACTGAACAATAATATAGGAACAAGATTTTTTGTCTGAAATATTTAATTCAGGAGTATTTAAATATTCAAATCAAGATTATTATTACATTTGTACATTTACTTGTGCGCTTGTTAAACTCACATGGCTATCTCTAATTGCGTTATAAAAGTACAGCAATTTAAATTTCAAATATGACAACCAAACATAAACATAAGTCCTCAAACTGTTTTTAAAAACGTGTAATGTATTGTCAATCAATGTTTATTTAAGCATTTTCGGCGTGCAAAATCCTGGGCATAGCTAACGATTCGCACTTACGCATATGCGTAACATCAATCTAAAAGGTAAACACATTATTATGGCCTAACATGGAACAACATTCGAAGGCTAAGTGGTAAACTTTGATAAACGCTCTGTCTTGTTGTGAAAGATTTATACCATTCCCTCATATTGACGCCTTTTTGATGCCTCTGTAAAAAGTTACCTTTTGAAACTATTGTGATAAATAACTCTATTTATTACAATGGTTTCAAAATTACACAATTCTAAATTGTCTGTGGGAAGCATGTCCTTAGACCCCTTTAGCCACGGTGCGTTCATTACATTTGGATTCAGCTACGCCCAAGAAAATGGACAGGGAAACAATTTGAAGAAAAAAAAACAGCTGTATAGACACAATACACAGATATCTACCTTTGGTTTTACACACTGACTTTTCACCAGAGTAGCGATACACCACGTGGGTCTCATTATCGTTGTTATAGTGACTGATCTGCTTACGATTTAATGGAGCAATGGCAAGAGTTTTATTCCTGATGCCGATGACGCCTCTCTAGAAGATAAAGAGAAACAAAATCTGATAGAACATACAAACAGTAAAATCTAGATACTACAAAAGCTCAAATACGTACCGTTATTGACCATTTACACAGATGGCAGCTCAATGCAGAGTGAAAGTCATGCGGAAAGCTCATCCAGTATTGACCAAGGTCGTGGTGGTATTTACTAAGGTCATGGTGTTATTACCTAAGGTCGAGATGCTGTTGACTAAGGTCATGGTGGTATTGGCAAAAGTCGTGGTGGAATTGACAAAAGTCGTGATGGTATTGACAAAGTCATGGTGATATTGACAATGTCGTAATGGCATTGACCAAAGTTGTGGTGGTATTGACAAATGTTGTGGTGGTATTGACAAATTGACAAATGTTGTGGTGGTATTGACAAATGTTGTGGTGGTATTGACAATTGTTGTGGTGGTATTGACAAAAGTCGTGGTTGTATTGAGAAAAGTCATGGCGATATTGACTAAGGTCATGATAGTATTGACAAAGGTTGTGGTATTGCAAGTTGACATAGGTCGTGCTGATATTAACACATATCATGGTATTGACAAAGATAGTTGTATTGATAAATATAGTTTACTGACAAAGATAATTATATTGACAAAGGTCTTGGTATTGACAAATATAGTTGCAATGACAAAGGTTGCAGTTTTGACAAAGGTTGTGGTGGTATTAAAATGGCGTGTAATTCTTGGAAAATGCGGTTACATTTACGACGGCTATGGTGACAGTGACAAAGGTCGTGGTACTGATAGATGTTGTTGTTTTGACAAAGCTCGTGGTACTGATAAAGGTATGGTATTGATAATGATCGGCGTGCTATTGACAAAGGTCGTGTTACCGACAAATGCCGTGGAATTGTCAAATGACGTGGTGATGGTGAAAGAGAGAGAGAGAGAGACAGAGACAGACAGAGAGATGCTCAGCCACGGACTGTTAACTTAATAAGTAGGCAACCATACAAACACTATACAAACAGTCCTACCAGTCCATTACACGTGTTTACTGCAGCCCAGTAGTCTTTGTGGGTGTCACTCCTGCCCTTGTAGAAGCAATGTGCGGAACGCTTGGCGCACGGGTAGATTACCTTATAGCCGTTCAGCTGGTGGTGGTGCACGACACATCCTGAATATTTATTTATTCGTTAAACAGATGTCCAGATATGATGCGTAAATAAAAACATTTTCATGAATAACGATTCCAAAAATTCCAAAAAGTGGTCACAACGTAGGGTATGGTAGGGAAAGGACGATTTTAGTTGTTGCGTATGTGGACACCTTTATCTGTGGCTCTGGACTTAAACCTTTCCCATATGTTAATCTATATATGTAAAATATACACATCATGAACATTTATCAGTTTTAAAATCTTCAATTTCAAGGCAGACTTTCTTCAGATTGTCATTCCAAAGACGTAGTTTGATCGTCAAACAGTTTAGATTCTTATGAGACACCAACTTTTTCTGTGTCTCATCTGGATCCAAGCTGTTTGTAAAACGTACAATAAAGTCTCGGTAATTAATACGACCACTCAAAAGAAGTATAATTCTCGATCTTTTAAAACAGGCTGTAGTTTAATGCATGACAAAGTAGGAGCTTAATTCTGCATTACTTTTTCTCTGCATTAATTAAGCTACCCCCTGCTTTTGTAGATATCTATGTTAATAAAGTATGTGGTCGCATGCAAGATTTTAATATAGCCAAACATTAGCTCGTTGTAGGCTATATGTTTAAAATATGTAATATATGTACATAGGAGAAACTGAGAAAATCAAATCTATATACAGTATAACCTCTCTTAACCGGCCGTTAAATTTAGTATGAATATCGGTCTTGGAGACAGGTGGCAGCTTAATGCAGGGTGAAAGTCATGCAGAAAGCTCCCAGAGCAGCTTTCTGCATGACTTTCACCCTGCATTAAGCAACCACCTGCCTAAAAGTGTCTAAATTCTTATCTACTAGAATTCCGGTTAAGAGAGGTTTTACTGTACATGTAATAGTATAAGCAAACAGGAGCTATCTGATCTGGGTATACTGTTTCCAAATCCGTAGATGGCATTGGGTGTCTCTACTAAATAAAGGGCTAATAAAAAATACCAAGTAATTTAAAGACTGACACCCTTGTTGACTTCCGCATACGAGCATAACTTGACATTGCAATGGTACTATTCAAATGTCATTTATTGCATTCCATTTCATTATAGTAATGTCTACAAAGCAATTTATGTATACATACACGCTTTGTTCGCCATATGATGCTTATGCATATTACATGGGTCTGTTATCTTCTAGTTAGAAACTTTGATCTAATTGTGTTACTCATTAAAACCTTTATATTCTTGTGTACTCATCCATATATGTCTTTTCAGATTAATCTAATTCTCATTTTCAGGGGTGTTTTGTAAAAATTGTTTACTGATGCGACCTTGGGAAAATAAGCATGGAACAAACCGTGTAGACCCTTATCAGACGATTCTTTCATTAACTCTCTAGTTTTGGGTCTACAAGGTTTGTCCTTTAGCCTATATTCTCCTACTTACGCCTCTGTAAAAGTCATTTTTTGAAACCATTGTGATAAATAGAGCATTTGCTCCATAGGAGCATATGCTCTTTTTATTACAGCGGTTTCAAAATTGCATAATTCTAAAATTCCCATTTTCTACAGTTAATGCTCCTTTTCGGTATATTTATTCAAAGAGGATGGGTCTTAAGTTAAAAGTTAAGAACATTCCGTTTTAGAGGATACTCTAGGAGCACAAATAGGTGCAAATACAATTTTGATTGAATACATACCTGGGGCGATAAGGTCTTTGTTATGTCGCAAGGTTAGAACGATCTCCTCACCGTCCATCGTCAGTCTGTACTGCAAGACATTGGCCGGTCGCTTACGAAAGGGTCGAGCATTGTCAAGACCAACACTCTGAATGTTCACAAACTTGATAGAGGGCACTAGAATTTAACCATTTACTGCATGAGTATTCATGTCATAAATACATTACGTATGAATATTAGTTAAATAAATTTAACCATTCAGTGCAGGAGTATTCATCTCATAAATACAATACGTATGAAAATTAGTTAAATAAATTTAACCATTCACTGCATGAGTAATCATCTCATAAATAATGTACAGTAATACCCATTTAATCCAAAGAGGGGCATAATTCACAATGACAAAGGAATGTGGTAGCATAATGCAGAAAGAAAGTTATGCAGAAAACTCCTATAGAAGCTTACTGCAAAACTTTCGCCCTGCATTAAACAACCACCTGCTTATGAAGACAGCCATGTTTGTTCATTAGACGGGGTTTAATGTACGCATGAATACCGGTATTACTGAAATCATAAATAATGTAAAGTATGAATATTAGTTAAATCAATTTAACCATTTACTGCATGAGTATTCATGGCATAAATAATGTGCGTATGGATATTAATTAAATTAATTTTAAAAAGTATAACTGCCATGGCAGACGCTGTATAATCACATCTATATAAGTCCATAAGCAAACAGAGCAGACTTACAGGAGCTTTCTGTATAACTTTTGTTTTGCATTAGGCTACCACTTATTTTAAAGTCCAGAATTCGCCTTCATTGGGTGGTTTTATTAGAGGTATGCTGCGTAACTGATTTCATCATAACCCTGTGTTAATCCATTAATTATCCCCCTTTATGCAACGCATAACAAACACACATATACGCACGCATGCACACAAATACTTGCACGATATTGTTCAAAACAAAACTGCATCATCATTCAGTTGTCACATAAAACTGTATGATGATATCCGTGACATATGTCATATCATGTCATATGTTTGCGTAAAAACTCTTGTCACCCGTTTACTTGTTTGTAAACCGGGACACAGAAGTCGATATCACTTGACGTGTTACCATTTTAAGCTTGTATTTTATTAATTCAAGCCATCCAATTATAGGCGATTTTTTAAGATAAGAAATATGGAAATACATACACTCGTCTGAACGGTTTGTCCCAAATATTTCTATCCTTTGTTTCAGTGTCAGAACATCATTCGGCTGGATACTCTGTAGCGAGAAAGAAAAGGTAAAATTGGTTAAGGTCCCATTTTGAAAAGACCACCAACTGTACTTGTGCGACACCGTATACCACGTATACCAGGGACGTTCAAAAAGTTAATAGAAATCCATGTTTTACGTATAGACATGTTTTGTGAGGTCGGGTTTTTTAATATGACACCCTTTTACTTCAACACACTTGACCCAATATTCTGGTTCCACGCAAATATGGTCTTAAATTTCACTGCGAGTCAGATCTGAACGGAGGATGACTGAGTTATTCGAACTTGTATTGCATTCGCTGCCTGCGTAAAATGCGAATGGTGCATAGAAACATTGTCATGCACAACATCACATCGGCAGCTAACTATCCATTCCTATTTTATAGCAGTTGTCAATTGCATATTAAACCCCAGTAATTGTGTTTCCAGCGGGTTAACAATGACATTTATGACGGGTAAACATTGCCATTTATGACCTATTATCTTAACTCCTACTAAAATATTGTCATTCCATTGGTCAATAGAGGTCACGAGAAACCCCCATAGATTCCTTATGGGGGTACTAAAATCCTTATCATGACTTTACATAGATTCCTTATGGGGGTACTAAAATCCTTATCATGACTTTACAAGAGTTATTTCCCTTGCTTGACAGCCATATGCTTTTCTCTTACTTATAATAATCTTTTATGTTTATCCTTACAGTTTTAAAAAATGCATACATATAATTTATACTTTAATTTGAGTTGAAATATAAACATTAATTAGTTTTACAATGAGAAAAAAGAAAAAATATATAAACGAGATTTTGGCAAATAAAGAATATTTACTTTAATTCTATTAAAAGGAGGTAATTTATTCCGCTCTTATTGTAATATCGAGTTTGCAAGAGTTAATTCCCTTGTTTCCCCATGGAAAGCCATACACGTAGGCCTGTGATGCAAACATGCGTGTAAATACTTGAAATTAAAGGTAGTCGGTAAGATAAATTCGTTATGCAGTGCTTAGTGTCCCTAATATGGACTATACACTGTCAGCAAATATTAATATGGTACTCGACTTCGCCTCGTCCCATATGAATATTTGCTGGCAGTGTATAGTCCATATTAGGGACACTAAGCACTGCATAACTAATACTATGCAACCTCAAAATGTGGGACCTGATCTGCGATCCAAACTTTTTGTCACTCAGGCTCAACGTCTGCAAACAGAAAATCAGAAAGAAAAGTTTTGAAGATCTGACTGATGGCAACTAATACCAGATGACAAAATTACTAAGCAGGCAAAAAGTTAAGAAAAGCGCCAAAAGCTTTCATGACGTCAATATCAGTGCGGAAATGACAGTCGCTGACTTCCTTTTTCATCTTGGGGAACAGATAGTACTAGTCAAACGGTGTCAAATCAGGTGAATATTTTAGGTGGCCACATTCTTGAATGGCACCCATGTCAACAGTGGACTTGTCAGCTGGATCGTTATTAATTTGGAGAAGCACACCTGCACACCCCACGCATTGCCTCCTTGCTTTTTTGTCACGAAGCTCCCTCAGAAGGTCAGCATCATGCATTGTACCTTTCATTTATAGTATGACCTCTTTCAAGGTAGTCCACAAGCAGCACACCCTTTGCACCCCAGAAAATTGCGGCCATCACCTGTCCAGCAGACGTCGACGGCGGGGATCCAGGATGTGTCTACTCTTTGATTGTCGTTTAATCTCAAACTTGAAATGATGAAAACCATGTTTTACCAAAGTTTGCACACCGCTTGAGAATCTTCTACGGACCCCTCTGAAAAACGACAAGGTTTTCACGAGACATGTTGCACTGGGATCGTTTCTGTTCGTTACCAAGACGTTTTGGGACTAATCGGGTGGAAACCTTTTTCATTTGCGGTTCATCATGAATAAGTACATGCACCCCTTCTAGATAGTCTCATCAATGTGCTGTTAAGACAGCATACTAATTTTGTGATGGTTGCCGTCTTATTGCGGGGCTATCGTCCAAACCGAAAGTAGCCCGATATCACCATTTAGAGTACACAAATGTGGACTAGCATCCGTTCCTATAGTCAAACAACTAGGTCTGACGGGTCACGGGTTCGTCGAGTCCATTTTTAAGGGAGATCAGCATTTCGGATATCCACGTACTATTTATAAAAGAAAATGTTTAGTCATAGGTATAAACAATAAGCGCATTAGTTATCGGAAATATAGCGTAGTGGATAAGTCGTAGGGCCATAAAGACGTATATGATCGGCGAACATTTTATTAGGCGCAGGTTCGAGTCTCGCATCAACCTAAAACATTTTCTTTTGCTAAAAATATTAAGGAAAGTCCCCTTAAGAGCATTAGTTTTGTTGTGCATTAAGAAGCCACTTGTACAAGACATTTGCTAAAACTTATATTGATATTCATATTTTAGCATCGATTTATTATTGAAAATATGGCTAATATAGGACTCGAACTCAAACAAAGGCACCCTTCCCTAACATTGACGAACATGTGCATAAATGGCCATTACAATTATACAATATGACATAAAATAATACTCTACCATTCATTCAACATTAACAAAAAAGTTTAAGGTCGATCCGGGATTCGAACCCACGCTCAATAAAAAACTACTCTCGCAATATCTTCTGCGTTCCTAGACTTTACCCACTGCGCTAAACTGCTGAAAACGAATCCGCCTTCATTTTTATCTTATATACTAAACTCGTCTGTTTAAAAAATGGTCTGATAACATGCGGAATGCTGATCTCCCTACAAAATGGACTCGGCTGACCTTTGACACGTCAGACCTAGTTGTTTGACTATAGCAACGTTCCCCTGTATTGCAGGGTTATTTCATGGAGTTTATCTATGGTGTCCCGTGTAGTGGCAGTTGATGGTCTTCCATGGCCGGGTCATCTTTAAGATTTTTTCTACATCTCATTTGTTTTACTATACTGTAGGATGGGACATATTTCTGCTAATGTTCCTACCATGTCCTCATGGACATCCTTGGAAGATAACCCTTGACGCCGATATATTGAATAAATGCACCATGCCCAACGTTGTCAATTTGCTTAGTAATTTCAAGTATTCAATTCTGTAACTGAGAAATGATAATACTGCTTACAGAGTTACAGATAATATGCGTAAATTAAAACAATTATTTCTCCACCAAACCCTATGTTGTTACCACTCTTTAGAATCGTCACTCCACTTTTTCCACATTATGTATGAATGTGTGATGATATTAACACAGTTTTGATCCAGATGAGACGCCGAGTTATCTGCGTATTAATCAGAATCTAAACTGTTTAACATCCCGGCAATATATTCGTTATCACCAACCCGCTCAAAGCATGCTTAACCCTGTCCTTTATATAAACACTTTTTCACTCATTTCCAAACAGAGTAGACACAGATCAGACAAATCCAATAGGAGCCGTCTGATCAGGGTCTGCTCTGTTTGCTTATGGATATCTAGATCTATTTTTACAGTGTTTGTCAGAACAAAAAGAAAGATCTATTGAAAATTTCACATTATGAAAATTCAGTTAATACATATTCATGATGGTGTTATTTCTCACATGAATATTACGCAGGTAGATGGTTTAATATAGAATAAAATGTTCCGACAACTGAAATAACTACAAGTTACTAAGTGCTCAAAGTGTGTAGAGTTGATAAGGGTGGAATGCACCAGATAAAGCATTGTCGGTTTATATATACGGTACTTAACCCTTTCCTCCATATAAACGTTTTTCACGCATCTCATATGGGAGCCCATCTCCTATGGGAGCCGTCTGATCAGGGTCTGCTCTGTTTGCTAATGGAATTTGAAAGAGCTGTTTCTTTACTTTCTAAAATGGCTACAAAGTTCCGTCTTCCATATTTTGTTATAACTATTTTTTTCTATGAATATTCTGTAGAAATTGTGAATAAACGTAGAAAAGGGAAATGGTTAAACCACATATAAACTTTACCCTTTTCTCCACGAATATTAATGCAGTGAATAATGACGTCATGAATATTAACCCTTCGCTTGCTATTCACGTCAATATACCTACCTGTAAATAGTGAAGACCCAGATGAGACAGCTCCTGCAGGAGCTGTCTCATCAGGGTCTGCACTATTTACAAGTTGATTGTGCAACCATGCAGTGCACTCCACAGCAGTGATTGCACAGCGAAATACGTGTACACAGTGAATATATATGTAATTATACAACAGGACATGGGTAAAGAAGGAGAAATGTATTTTAAAATTCAGCAAGCGAAGGGTTAAAAAGATGGATTTTTATCGTGACATGTGAGAACAGGAAAGTTTGATAGAAACTATAGTCAGATATATTCTATTCCGTAAGCAAACAGAGCAGACGCTTGTCAGACGGCTCTTACAGGAGCTGTCTGATCCGGGTCTATTTTGTTTTCAAAGACGTGAAAAGGCGGTATCTATGGAGTAGATAGTTAAAGGCTAACTATTAAACAATTTACAATGCATTATACAGTAAAACCCCTCTAATGCGACCACCAAAAAGGGGCATAATTCACAGTGCAAAGACAGTTGGTAGCTTAATGCAGGACGAAAGTTATCCAGAAACTTTCGTCCTGAATTAAGCAACCATCTGCTTATGAAGACAGCCATGTTTGCTCATTAAGTGTTCGCATTAGAGGGGTGTTACCATATTTTAAATTACAATTGGAGATGTGATATCTCAAACATTACCACTAACGTCATTTTCTGACCAAAGGTTTTTCAATATTTGAGATTGCCAAAGGACTGTTGCTAAGATATCTTTGGTGTCTGAGGTTAAATGCTAACTTAACAAATTTTCGAAGGAACATGTAGGAACTCGACATACTTTGTCTCGTGAACTTAACAACCAAACAACGTGCAAATCTAAACCAAAACCCCATGTTTGCTTTTACAATTAAGTTACCATTTTTCCTTATATTAGGACATTCCCACACATGCGGTCAAACTCGGATGACCCCGAAAAGTGAAGGAAGAGATACATAGATAATAACAGCGCTTGACATGCGGTGAACTCGTGCATCATTTAATCCTTTCCATGTTCTGCATTTATTCCAAATTTCAATGGCTATAATTTAAGCTATAATTGAATATGGAAAGTCGAAATACAAATGTACATATAATTGTAGCTATAATTGAATATGGAAACTGGAAAATTGTAGGAAATTCAGAAAGTAAAGAAACAGATCTTTCAAATTCCATTAGCAAACAGAGCAAACCCTGATCAGACGGTTCCTATAGGAGCCGTCTGATCTGGGTCTACTCTGTTTGCAAATGCGTGAAAACATGTTTATACGAAGGAAAGAGGTACCCCTTTTCCTTTAGAGGTCCATATAAGATGCGTAAATTAAAACAGTTTCAAGAATAACTTCCTTATTTTTCCACCAACACCAATGATGTGACCAAATTTTAGAATCGTCTCAATCCCTATGCTGTGACTCTTTAGAATCGTCTTGAAGAGTAGTCAGGACATAGGGTTTTGTAAAGAAATGACGCGTTTAGTATCTGTATTGCTGCGTTTCCACTAATGCCCTTGCAAACAGAATAAACACAGACCAGGGACCTTTGTCTTTGCTTATGGAATTATATAGCTATAGCTCTAATTCTACAGTTTATATCATAGCTTAAACATCCCGTGTTAATTTGCCATTATAAAATCAGCTAATAAATATTCATGATGTCAAGAATATTAATGAAGTAAAATGTTAATGCATATTACTTGCGTCACCATGACTTTCACCCCACATTACACTGCCACCTACCTCCAAGAACGATATATTAATATCGGTTAAGAGGGGTTTTACTGTAGAATGATTTTAATTTTCAATACTAAATCCTCTGGGAGCTTTCTGCATGACTTTCACTCTGAATTAAGCAGTCACCTGCCTAAAAGTGTCTAGATTCTTCTCTACTAGAATTCCGGTTTTAAAGATGGGTTTACTGTAGAATGGTTTTAATTTTATCCATCTAATCCTATCTTGCTATTATACATTATTAGAACTTCCTCTCTGAGATGAGTCTAAACAGTGGTCACAAAATAGGGGTGTCTGGGAAAATGACGGTTGTAGTACAGTCAAATCTCGATTATTCGAACACTAAAATTCGTATTATAATCGATCTTTAAGACAGGTGGCACCTTAATGCATGATGAAAGTCATGCAGAAAGCTCCTCTATGAGCTTTCTGCATGACTTTCACCATGCATTAAGCAGCCACCTGCCTAATAGTATCTAAATTCGTATAAACAGAAAATTCGAATAATCGGGATTTTACTGTATTTTAACTATGGCAGTCAAATACATTATGAACGCAGAAATCTTGCTGAAAAATGGCAAATCTTTATAACATATATTATTTATCTATGATAGATATTATATCATAGTATTCAATACTAAAACCTGCTGATTTTTTTTAATTAATATAAAATATTTTCAAACTCAACATTTATTGTTTGAGTAATAAAGCCACAAATAAACAGTTTTCTTAGCATGGAAGAATTAAAGACCCATGATACCTTACCTCGACTCGCCAAACCAGTACTCCAAAGAAAACAATATAAAGTGTTTTCATTTTGCTTTAGAGCAAATTTGCAACAGTCAATTTAGGGTTTAATCCATGAAGTTTGTCGTTTATTGAATCTATTCCAAAGCCGTCACACTTTATATAGAAGAGGAATTTCCGCATGACCTTTGACATTCAATGTTTTGGACGAATCGGTCGAAGCACATGCAAAGCGTCGGGGAATCAAAGTTTTCAGAAGGCAAGCCAGGGTACTTTATTGGCTCATTTTGTTAACATGGTTTTGTTTGGTTTTTATCGGGTTTTACGTCGCTTTAACAGTATTTCAGTCATATCACGACGTCCAGCTAAGTATTACAGGTGGGGGAATACCCCATTGATTATAACGGGCACTGCAATTTATCTATGTTGGAGGAAGACCCCAGAGGTTAACACGGGCACTATCACTATGATTTATCTATTTCTATATTTTAGCCAGAGGTCCAGAAAAGATGCGTAAATTAAAACATTTTCAAGAATAACTTCTTTATTTCTCCACCAAACCCTGTGTTGTGACCACTCTTTAGAATCGTCTCGAAGAGACGATTCTAAAGAGTGGTCACAACATAGGGTTTGGTGGAGAAATGAAGATTTTAGCATTTGAGTACGCACCTTTCTGTAGCTCTGATTTTAATCCTTTACTTCATAAATACGCCTTTCTATGCCTTTGCTAACAGAGTAGACCCAGACCAGAAAATTCCAATAGGATCCGTCTGATCAGGATCTGCTCTGTTTGTTTATGAAAAAATATAGAGGTGACTCTAAAATTTCTGCAATGGTCAAAACCTCCTGTTTTCGTATGTCATTATAAAATATACACAAATTAACACTTTCGCTGCCAATGCCGGATCTGTGATTACCTATGCAAACATTTTGGATCCAGATGAGACGCCGAGTAACTCGGCGTCTCATTAGGATCCAAACTGTTTGTTATTGTTACTATGTTTTTGAAACAAAAATGAAGAAAATCAAGAGAATAAAATTATGTAGCAGACGACAAAGTAAGCAGACGACAGAGTTAGCAGACGACTAAGTTAGCAGACAGAGTTTGGCAGCGAAGGTGTTAATATTCACGATACCATTATCTCTTCATAATTATTCATGGAATAAAAGGGTCAATAAAAGGGCCAATAAAGCAGAAGAATGTACACGGTTTCGATTTTACAAACCCGGCGTCTCATCTGGATCCAAACTGTTTGTAGAGTTAATCGAAAGCGTCAAGATAAAAAGCCACACTAGTAAAGGTACATAATAACTTTCATTTCCAATTATTGTTGTCTGCTTCAAAACTACAAAATCTCTCCAATTTCTTTTTTAAAGCAGTTTAATGCCTAATAAGACGCCAAATTACTTGGCATCTCGTACGTGTCCGAAATACTCGGTATGTGTTCAAGCTACTCGGCATCTCGACTTCGTCAAATTTTCTCGGTATCTCACATGTTTCTGTATTGCTCGGTATCGTCTCTGTTCAAATTGCTCGGCATCTCGTCTCTGCCCAAATTACTCGGCATCTCGTATCTGTCCAAATTACTCGGCATCCCGTTTTCTGTCCTAATTACTCGGCATCTCGTCTCTGCCCAAATTATTCGGCATCTCGTCTGTGTTCAAACTGTTTACCAGCGTTATCACAAACCCATTGGTGGTTTTGAAAGAGTTTGAAAAAATTATTAAATAATTACCCTAGTATCCAACCTATCAGTGCCAGATAAGATGTAAACCCCTTCCCTGCAATAAAGACGGGGCTGTGATATCATACGTAAATAGTTTGGATCCAGATGAGACGTCGAGTCACTCGACGTCTCATCAGGGTCCAAACTGTTTCACATTCCGTTTATATATGTTTTATACAAAATGAAGATACATGTACGTCTGCTTTCAAACTTGGAGCAGACGAAAATGTGTCCACCAGATGAAAAGGGTTAAGCTTTTCGTGATCTCTTAATTCCTTCGATAGTAAGTAGCGACTTTGATCCTTTGTAGTTTAAAAGAGTCTTTAAATCTTATGCTGTCAAATGTTGTCGCCGGTAAACTTTGGCGTCTGCAAAATGTGTCGACTGCTACAATCATCGCCATTGCAGTTTAAAAAACAACAATCACAGTAACAAACAGTTTGGATCCTGATGAGATGCCGAGTTACCCAGTATCTCATTTGGATCCAAACTGTTTTCGTATGTACATGTAATAACAGATGCGACTGACAGTGAAAGAGTTAACCTGCTGTGGGTGATGAATGATAACTTTTTTCAAACAGTGTGGATCCAAATGAAACACCGAATAACTCGTCATCTCAACAGGATCCATACTATTTAACCCATTTTCTCATAGGCCATTTTAGATCAAATCTGCCGAAAAGGAGCATTTACTAGAGAAAAGGAAAAAAATCAGATTTGTGTAGTTTTGAAACCATTATGATAAATTGAGCAAATTGTGTAGTTTTGAAACCATTGTGATAAATTGAGCATTTGCTCCTATGGAGCAAATGCTCTATTTATCACAATGGTTTTAGAAAGAGACTTTCACAGAGGCGTCAAAAGGCGTCAATATAAGGTGTTATTTGCCCAAATTTGTGCCACAGTGTCATTAAACAAAACGTGTTGGTTCTATTCACCCCATTTGTGCAACAGTGTCAAAAACAGAACTTGTTGGTTCTATTAACCCCATTTGTGCCACAGTGTCATAAAACACAACTTGTTGGTTCTATTTGTCCCATTTTGTGCCACATTGTCATTAAACAGAACTCGTTGGTTCTATTTGTCCCATATTGTGCCACAGTGTCATAAAACAAAACTTGTTGGTTCTATTTACCCAATTTGTGCCACAGTGTCATAAAACAGAACTTATTGGTTCTATTAACCCAATTTGCACCACAGTGTCATAAAACAGAACTTGTCGGTTATATTTACCCCACTTGTGCAACAGTGTCATTAAACAGAACTTGCAGATTCTATTTACCCCATTTGTGCCACAGTGTCATTAAACAGAACTTGTTGGTTCTATTTACCCCATTGTGTGCCACAGTTTTATTAAACAGAACCCGGTTCTATTTGTCCCATTTTGAATCACAGTGTCATAAAACAGAACTTGTTGGTTCTATTTACCCCATTGTGTGCCACAGTGTCATAAAACAGAACTTGTTGGTTCTATTTACCCCATTGTGCTCCACAGTGTCATAAAACAGAACTCGTTGGTTCTTTTCGACACATGTTGTGCCACAATATCATTAAACAGAACTCGTTGGTTCTATGTGTCCCATTTTGTGCCACAATGTCAATGAACAGAACTCGTTGGTTCTATTTGTCCCATATTGTGCCACAGTGTCATAAAACAAAACTCGTTGGTTCTATTTACCCCATTTGTGCCACAGTGTCATAAAACAGAACTTATTGGTTCTATTAACCCAATTTGCGCCACAGTGTCATAAAACAGAACTTGTTGGTTATATTTACCCCACTTGTGCAACAGTGTCATTAAACAGAACTCGCAGATTCTATTTACCCCATTTGTGCCACAGTGTCATTTAACAGAACTGGTTGGTTCTATTAACCCCATTGCGTGCCACAGTGTAATTAAACAGAACCCGGTACTATTTGTCCCATTTTGAATCACAGTGTCATAAAACAGAACTTGTTGGTTCTATTTACCCAATTGTGTGCCACAGTGTCATAAAACAGAACTTGTTGGTTCTATTTACCCTATTGTGCTCCACAGTGTCATTAAACAGAACTGGTTGGTTCTATTTACCCCATTGTGTGCCACAGTGTTATTAAACAGAACCCGGTTCTATTTGTCCCATTTTTGTATCACAGTGTCATAAAACAGAACTTGTTGGTTCTATTTACCCCATTGTGTGCCACAGTGTCATAAAACAGAACTTGTTGGTTCTATTTGTCCCATTTTGTGCCACAATGTCATTGAACAGAACGCGTTGGTTCTATTTGTCCCATTTTGTGCCACAGTGTCACAAAACAAAACCTGTTGGTTCTAGTTACCCCATTTGTGCCACAGTGTCATAAAACAGAACTTATTGGTTCTATTAACCCAATTTGCACCACAGTGTCATAAAACAGAACTTGTTGGTTATATTTACCCCACTTGTGCCACAGTGTCATTAAACAGAACTCGAAGATTCTATTTACCCCATTTGTGCCACAGTGTCATTAAACAGAACTGGTTGGTTCTATTTACCCCATCGTGTGCCACAGTGTTATTAAACAGAACCAGGTTCTATTTGTCCCATTTTGAATCACAGTGTCATAAAACAGAACTTGTTGGTTATATTTACCCAATTGTGTGCCACAGTGTCATAAAACAGAACATGTTGGTTCTATTTACCCCATTGTGCTCCACAGTGTCATTAAACAGAACTGGTTGGTTCTATTTACCCTATTGTGTGCCACAGTGTTATTAAACAGAACCCGGTTCTATTTGTCCCATTTTGAATCACAGTGTCATAAAACAGAACTTGTTGGTTCTATTTACCCAATTGTGTGCCACAGTGTCATAAAACAGAACTGGTTGGTTCTATTTACCCCATTGTGTGTCACAGTGTTATTAAACAGAACCCGGTTCTATTTGTCCCATTTTGTATCACAGTGTCATAAAACAGAACTTGTTGGTTCTATTTACCCAATTGTGTGCCACAGTGTCATAAAACAGAACTTGTTGGTTCTATTTACCCCATTGTGCTCCACAGTGTCATAAAACAGAACTCGTTGGTTCTTTTTGTCCCATTTTGTGCCACAATATCATTAAACAGAACTCGTTGGTTCTATTTGTCCCATTTTGTGCCACAATGTCATTGAACAGAACTCTTTGGTTCTATTTGTCCCATTTTGTGCCACAGTGTCATAAAAACTTGTTTTTTTCCCAATTTGTGCCACAGTGTCATAGAACAGAATTTGTTGGTTCTAATAACCCCATTTGTGCCACAGTGTCATAAAACATAACGTTTTTGTTCTATTTGTCCATTATTGTATCACAGTGTGATAAAACAGAACTAGGGTGACTTTGAGAGAAGTGTGAGGTTAGGACGTCCGTAAACCGGTTTAAACCCCCAGTGGTGTTTTTGCTACTGACCGTGCCAAGGCGGTGCTCTCTTTGTCACCCTTCCTTTTGTTTGCCTTGTGTCTGTGTGCTTGTGATTTTGTTCATGTGTGGAATGTTTGTCTCTAGTTATTGTGTGTCTGTTGAAGTTTTCCGTGTTTATCTCGTGTGTGAGTGCATTTGGGTGTGTGATTATGTGTGTGTATGTGTGTGTCATGCTGTCCATCGGTGTTTTGGTGGTGGTTGCGTCTTGTATGTGGCTTTCCCTGCTTGACTTTACTACTTTTCCATTTGATCTATTTACACCATTTGTGTCACAGTGTCATAAAACAGAACTCGTTGGTTACATTTGTCCCATTTTGTGCCACAGTGTCATTAAACATAACTTTTCGTTCTATTTACCCCATTTGTACCACAGTGTCATTAAACAGAACTCGTTAGTTCTATTTGTCCCATTTTGTGCCACAGTGTCATAAAAACAAAACTTGTTGGTTCTATTTATCCCATTTTATATCACAGTGTCATTAAACATAACTTTTGGTTCCATTTACCCCATTTGTACCACAGTGTCATAAAACAGAACTCGTTGGTTCTATTTCTCCCATTTTGGGGGTTCTATTTACCCCATTTCGTGCCACAGTGTCATAAAACAGAACTTGTTGGTTCTATTTATCACATTTGTGCCACAATATCATTAAACAGAACTCGTTGGTTCTATGTGTCCCATTTTATATCACAGTGTCATTAAACATAACTTTTGGTTCCATTTACCCCATTTGTACCACAGTGTCATAAAACAGAACTTGTTGGTTCTATTTCTCCCATTTGGGGGGTTCTATTTACCCCATTTCGTGCCACAGTGTCATAAAACAGAACTCGTTGGTTCTATTTACCACATTTGTGCCACAATATCATTAAACAGAACTCGTTGGTTCTATTTGTCCCATTTTGTGCCACAACATCATTAAACAGAACTCGTTGG
This sequence comes from Azorinus chamasolen, assembly GCA_963576725.1. Taxonomy (NCBI): domain Eukaryota; kingdom Metazoa; phylum Mollusca; class Bivalvia; order Cardiida; family Solecurtidae; genus Azorinus; species Azorinus chamasolen. The sequence goes on along the minus strand of OY755241.1, from coordinate 14,713,362 downwards.
TTCTATTTGTTCCATTTTGAGCAACAATGTTATATAACACAGCTTAATTGCTCTGTATGACCCATTTGTGCCAAAATGTTGTACAATACAAGTTATCGGCACTTGACACAGTGTCGAAAAGTAGAACGACCTTACTGCCACCGTGTTATTAACCCATTTGTGCGCAGTGTCCCTTAAAAGGGACGTAGGCAAACAGTGTAGACCCAGATCAGAGGGCTCCTGGAGGAGCACTCTTATTAGGGTATGCACTGTTTGCTGAAACCACCGACGTCAATGGCTTGTTCCAACAAATATTTTGTTAGCTGTGCCCTGTCAATATGAAAGATGGAGCCTTCCACAATGACATTTGGATGAGTTTTCTTCAAATAATGTGGGAATAAATGGGTTAATTACTACTCATGAACAGTCTCAATAAAACCGAGTCTGCAATTTTTTTCTTTTGGAATTGCTACTTTTGTTTTCGAAGGTCACCCACTTTCAGAATATATGTATTTCACAACAGCAGGTGTTAAGTGATTATGTGGCGGTCGTAAAAAGTCGCCCCGTACTTCATTCTCAGTGTTTTTGTATTTCCTTGTCATTCAGTATCACGAGGAATAAGTTTTGAAAATTGAATACTGCTTAAGCCGGTACTAGGGGGTATGAGTAGTGTTGCACTTGTAATAACTACTTATGAATAGACTCAATAAAAACGAGTCTGCAGTTTTCTCTTTTGGAATTGCTACTCGTGTTTTCGAAGGATCGCCCACTTTCAGAATATAAGAAATATTAAACACAAATCAATTTCGCCATTTTCCCTTTTCCTATTTTGAATAATGATAATGTGACTGGTTGATCTAGTCACGAGGTTATAAAACAGTTTGCTTGAATCTGAGTTTGTTATCTGATTGGTCAGATTATGTTATGACTTGAACTCAAAATCAGACCAATCAGATACTTGAGAACGAACTACGATTAAAATCACTGAGGCCGTTATAACATGAATCGGATAAAACACGGGACAGCGAGATAGGTATCCCCAAAATGGTGTTTTGCAACTCCATCTTTTGGGCGTTCATTAACCTGAGATGACAAACATATGGGCCCGACCGTCCAAGGTTGTAAAAGTTCTGAGTCTGTGTCTGAGATCGTTCTCAAGTATCTGATTGGTCAGATTCTGATCAAGCTCAGAATATGACCAATCATATGCTTGAGAATGATCTCAGACTCAAGCAAAAAGTTTTGTAACCTTGGAGACGGGTCAGCGGACGACAACCTGTATTACATGCTTAACCCTTTCCCTGCTCTATGTTTATTCCAAATTTGAATATCTACTGATAATTTCATGGAGAAAATAGTTATAATGAAATATAATGAAGGTGGGACATTGTAGCCATTTTAGAAAGTAAAGAAACGCAGCTATCAAATTCCTTTAGCAAATACAGCGGACCCTGATCAGGCGACTCCTATATGAGCCGTCTGATCTGAGTCTACTCTGTTTGCAAATGCGTTAAAATGCATTTAGATTAAGGAAAGGGTTAAATGTGCATGGCTGTTCACTTATCTTTATTTATGGCGTTCCACTGCCTTTGAAACTGTTCCTTTGCAGTCCTTGTTTTGTTGTTGCCTGTTCCTTATGACGTCGTCAGCAATCTATTAAAGCATTTTGCATGCATAACTCTACACAGTAGAACCCATCCTAAGCGGCCATTCAATTTATTGAACGTATGAGTGTTAAAAGCATGTTATTTCTTAATGCAGGGCTAACGTAATTCAGAAAGCTCCAATAAAAGTTTTATGCATTACTTTTGATACACATTAAGCTATCATCTGCCTCACACACCCATTATTATGCCTCTTTTTTATTGCCGCTTAACCAATTCCCTCATATTGACGACTTTTGACGACCCTGTAAAAGTCACTTTGTGAAACCATTGTGATAAATAGAGCATTTGCCCTTATCGGAACAAATGCTCTATTTATCACAATGGTTTCAAACTACAAAATTCTAAAACAAATCCTGTTCTCTATTTAATGCTGCTTCTCGGTAGATTTATTCAAAGAGGTTGTATCTAAAAATAGCCTATGAGGTAATGGGTTAAGAAAGGTTCTACTGTATTTCAAGAAGTTGTAATCCTAATGACAAACAAATCCATCGGCGTTGATGGAACGTACGTTGTATTCCTTTTATCAACCTAGTTAGGGTATAATCAGTTTTACGAGAATAAAAGGGCATGTTCCCCCAGCAATTTACGATATGTTTACCAAGATTTGTTAAGGTTTTAGCTAATGGTTGGTGATAGTAAATAGTTAATCCTTTACATTGCTGAAAATAGACAATACAAGTGTACTTTATCTATCGCTGGTACTGTTGTCGTTTATTCTAATGTTGATATATTACAAATATACAATACATGTAGACTTCACAGTCAGAGTTAAAAAGATGAATTATAAATCGGGGTTTTATATATTATGTATATAATTGCTAATTACAACAGATCTTTCAGAATGATGTCCCCCGAAACGCAGGCCATCTTAGTCTACGTGTGGCTGTAGAATATAGTGTTTCTTTATCTTAATGGTGATATAGAACTCTGATCTCATTGGCTTTAGCAACAACTTCAAACAGTTAAGAGATGTATGTTGTTTCACCTATTTGTTCCCTACATTCCGGGAGATCAGTTGTAGAGCTTAGTAAAAGGGCACCAATGAAAAACACAGAGTCGTTCTATAGTTACGGTCTTGTTTCCTTCATCTATGCATAGATCATAGAAATGATTACTCGCTGATACTTAAATCGGGTTTCTAAGATTAAGTGATTTGATTAGTGAATCAGATAAGTTTTATGTTCATTGATTGATGCTGTTAGAACGAAACTTCCCTTCTATTTCAACAAGTATAAATCCGTCTGCTATTATACACTCGCATTTTTAATTGGACATGCGTTTATATATTACACATTCTTTCGCTGCCAAATTTTGTCGTCTGCAAACTTTGTCGTCTGCTGCAAATTTCATTTTTATATGTTTCTTCATTTCATTATGAAAAAAACAGTAACAAATTGTTTGAACACTGATGAGACGCCGAGTTGCTCGGCGTCTCATATATGTCCATACTGTTCGCATAGGTAATAACAGATCTGAAATTGGCAGCGAAAGAGTTAATCATTTACCTAACTGAATCAGGGGCGTAGCTAGCGATACGCACGTGCGTAACATCAATATCGCAAGTGTAAACATTATAATGGCCAAAATGAAACAAAAATCGAAGGCTACGGAGGTGGACTATGATAAACATTCTGTCTTGTCGTGTAAGCTTCAACCCACTCCCTTATGTTGAAGCCTTTAGACGCCTCTGTAAATATCAGCTTTTGAAACCACTGTGATGAATAGAGCAAATGCTCTATTTATCACAATGGTTTCAAAACTACACAGTTCTTAATTTTCCCGGGGGAATATGCCCCCGGACCCCTATAGCCACGGTGCGTACACTGCATTTGGAATCAGCTACGCTACTAGCGACCTAGCCTTCAGTGGCAAACAACTAAGATCCAGGTGAAACACCAAGTAATTAAAAGTCTCATCAGGATACAAGCAGTACAATCTCGCTGTTCGAACACTCAAATACGTGTAGTATTAATTATTATCGGTCTTTAGGACCCGTTACAGCTAAATGCAGGGTGAAAGTCACGCAAAAGCTCCCAATTTGAGCGTTTTGCATTATTTTCATCCTGCATTAAGTACCGCCTGATAGGAGAGCTTTCTGCATTACGCAACCCCTACATTAAGCAGACACCTGACTTTGGAGCGTTCTGCATTATTTTCACCCTGCATTAAGCACCCGCATGTTTGGAGAACTTTCGGCATTACGTAAGCACTGCGTTATGCAGCCACAGCTAAAATGTTGTTGCCACCCCTGACAATTAACTCAAAATGTTTCATAACCTCGAGCCTTTATATGGAGAATGTCTTCTGCGCTCACTGAAACATACTCATATAGACACGTTGGAATGCGTGGCTTTGTCCAACTACCCATCCATCATTTTTAGGGATTTGATCTTTTATAAACTTTGTACAGTTTGCACCGGTATTTGCAAACAGTGTAGGCCCAGATCAGAGGTCTTCTAGATGCACCCTCTGATCAGGGTCTGCACTGTTTGCCATAGTCTTTGTAGGAAATAGGTTTGAAATGTGTGCACAAAGGGTTCAGGTTAATTAGGTTTGTTTATAGCTTAATGATTATGGTTGTTATTAGTACTGTTTATTGTTAGTTTTGGTACCGTTATACTATGTACTAATCCAATTGTTTTCGGTCTTAATTGTAGAAACGGAAGGGAGTGAGAGAGTGAGTGAGAGAGAGAGAGAGAGAGAGAGAGAGAGAGAGAGAGAGAGATTAATAAATGTACAATGTTTGCAAGATTGTATTTGAATCTAACCCGTTTTATAGTAACTTCTCAGATTCTGACCCATGATCCATGCTTTAAACTGTTTTAGGGTATGGTCCTAGATCCAGACCAAAGATATCCCCACTATTAAAACGTTGGCATTTGCTTAGGATCTAAACTGCTTTACAGTTACAGGACAGATCCTGACCGAAAAATTCGCTCTGTTAAAAGTTTTGCGTTTGATTTAGCTCTAAATTGTTTCAGAGTATTTTGCATCGCAGATATGAAATACGCATTGTCATTGCTGATAATCACAATCTCGACTACATGTTTCAAAAGTATAGAAGATCATGAAACTCTATCTGCCAACCGGACAAATACAGAATCGCCGCTCTACAACTATCAGTATCATCTCTCCAATGTCAAACCCATCTATGCTAACAAAAATGTATATGTGTTTTTCTGGTTTTACCACTACAGGAAACCCTATCTCAACAGAATATGCAACACATCACGTACAACCCGAAATTACCACCTATTGATAAAACTACTTTTGGGTAACCAAATAGAACCTAACCCAGGCCCCAAAACTCCACGATGGCCATGTGGTACTTGTGAAAAAGCTGTCACATGGAAATCTAGGGCACTGGAATGTGACACCTGCAAAACATGGTATCATATAGACTGTCAGGGTAAGATGTCTGACAGTATGTATGAGATCATGGACAGCAGTAATCTATCATGGCACTGTCTTAAATGTGGATTACCAAATTTTTCCAGTTGCTTCTTCGACCATTCGAACATATCAAGTAATACAAATTCCTTCTCCGTCCTTAGTTGTAACAGCCCTGGAGCTCCAGCCGCCACATCCTCTCCCAAGCCAAATACTTATCAAACTAGTTCAAAAGAAAAATACAGAAAAGGAAAGATTACTAAATCAAATAACAACAAACCACTAAGGATTATAAGCTTAAATTTCCAATCATTGAAGAATAAGAAACCGGAATTAGACATTCTCATTGAATCAACTAATCCTGATATATTAATTGGTACAGAAACATGGCTTGATCCAACTATCCCTTCATCTGAATATTTTCCCTCTGATTTATTCACTGTATACAGAAAAGACAGACCACCAAATGAGAAAGGCCAAAGACATGGAGGTGTCCTTATTGCAGTCAGGAATGATTTCCAGAGCTGTGAGGTAAAGGAACTCCAGACTGACTGCGAAATAGTATGGACTGAGATCACCATTCCAAATTCACGCAAGCTCATCATCAGTTCATTCTACAGACCACAGCCACACGACAACACCTCGTTAGAACAACTCAACATATCACTGAGTAGAATAAATCCATCTTCTAAATCAATTATATTAGTCAGTGGAGATTTTAATTTAGGCCATATTGATTGGGACTCCACCACTGTCATACCGGGAAAACCAAAAAAATGCCAAACATCACCGAGAACTCTTAGACATTATTGCTGACCATTCACTTACACAATTAGTAAATAAACCAACTCGACATGATAAAATACTTGACCTCTTTTTAACAAACTGTCCTTCCATCGTAGACAACTTAGAATCCATACCTCCCATCGGATCAGCTGATCATGATATACTATTAATTGAGACATCAAATTCACTCCATAGACCCAAAATCAAAGAAAGAGAAATACTGAAATATTCACAGGCAAATTGGGAAAATATCAAGCAAGACTTAGAAAAAACCTACCGAAACATCTCCAGTAACGAAAATCAAAATGACATCGACCATATTTGGAACACTTTTAAAACAGACCTGCAGACATCTATCTCAAAGAATATCCCTAGTAAAATGCTCAAGCAAAAGAACAGACTGCCATGGATATCAAATGATCTGCGCAAGAAAATGAACTGTTACAAACATAAATTATTAAAATTTAAACAAAAGCACCAACGAAAACCAAAAGAACTGAAAAGAATGAAAAGTGAGATACAGAAAGAACAACGACAAGCCTACTGGAAATACATAGAAAATATGATCTTTGATATAACAATACCAGAACAAGACAGCTTTAACCATTCAAAATTTCCCAAAAAGCTCTTTTCCTACATAAAAACCCAGAAAACTGATAACCAAATCATCCCCCCTCTTAGAGACCAAGGCATTCTGAAATCAGATAGTAAAAGTAAAGCAAATACACTGAACGAACAATTTCAAAAAGCTTTCACTCCTACATCAGATCTACCAATACCGGACAAAGGCCCTAGCTCACATCCACAAATGCCAGAAATCAATGTAACTGAAAATGGAATAAGAAAATTGTTAGAAAACATAAAGCCCCACAAAGCAGCAGGTCCAGATAACATTCATGGAAGAATATTAAAAGAATGCAGCTCGTCTATCGCTCCAATCCTCACGCATATCTTTAATTTATCTTTATCGTTCGGCAAAATTCCAAAAATCTGGAAGCATGCAAATATTTGTCCAGCATATAAAAAGGGAGATAAACATGATGCGATTAATTATAGACCAATATCACAGATCGGAAAAGTTGGCTACTAGTAGCTGGCTACTAGTAACTGGCTACTTGTAGTAGGAAAAATTGGCTACTAGTAACTGGCTACTAGTAGTAGGAAAAGTTGGTTACTAGTAGCCAGCTACTAGTAACTGGCTACTTATAATAGAAAAACTTGTCTACTAGTAACTGGCTACTAGTAGTAGGAAAGGTTGGTTACTAGTAACTGGCTACTACTAGTAGGAAACAAGTAGCTGGGTAGACCTAGTCATATTCAAGCCAACTCAAACGTATTTGGAATTTCTACAAGAGAAGAGTGTCTGCTTTCTAAAGATAACGTCATTACTTTGCTAAATTCATGTAGCTAGTCAGCTACTCATACCTTTAAAATGCCGATGTGATATTTTGAGCACAATCTGCTGAAACGAAACAAGTAGCTAGGTAGTTTTATTGAAGCAAACGCAAAAGTATATAGAATTTCGACAAGAAGAAAGTGTCTTATATCCAAAAATACCGTAGTTACCTTAATTACTTCATGTAGCTAGTCAGCTACTCATACCTTTTGAATGTCGGTATGATTTTCTCAGCACTATATTCTGAACGAAACAATGAGCTGGGTACTTATATTCAAGCAAACTCAAATATATATAGAGAGAATATCTACAAGAGGTAAGTGTCTGCTGTCTAAAGATACCGCAGTTATCATAATTACTTCATGTAGCTAGTCAGCTACTCATACCTTTTGAATGTTGGTATAATATTTTCAACATTATATTCTAAAACAAACAAGTAGATGAGTAGTTATATTCAAGCAAACTCAAATGTATATAGAATTTCGACAAGATGGGAATGTCTGCTGTCTAAAGATACCGTAGTTATCTTAATTACTTCATGTAGCTAGTTAGCTACTCATACCTTTTGAATTTTGGTATAATATTTTCAACACTATATTCTGAAACTAAACAAGTAGCTGGGTAGTTATATTCAAGCAAACTCAAATGTATATAGAATTTCGACAAGAGGAGAGTGTCTGCTGTCTAAAGATACCGTAGTTATCTTAATTACTTCATGTAGCTAGTCAGCTACTCATACCTTTTGAATATTGGTATAATATTTTCAAAACTATATTGTGAAACGAAACAAGTAGCTGTGTAGTTATATTCAAGCAAACTCAAATGTATGTAGCATTTTGACAAGATGGGAGTGTCCGCTGTCTAAAGATACCGTAGTTATCTTAATTACTTCATGTAGCTAGTCAGCTACTCATACCTTTTGAATGTTGGTATAATATTTGCAACACTATATTCCGAAGCGACATAAGTAGCTGGGTAGTTATATTCAAGCAAACTCAAATGTATATTGAATTTCGACAAGAGGAGAGTGTCTGCTGTCTAAAGATACCGTAGTTATCTTAATTACTTCATGTAGCTAGTCAGCTACTCATACCTTTTGAATGTTGGTAGAATATTTTCAACACTATATTCTGAAACGAAACAAGTAGCTGGGTAGTTATATTCAAGCAAACTCAAATTTATATAGAATTTCGACAAGAGGAGAGTGTCTGCTGTCTAAAGATACCGTAGTTATCTTAATTACTTCATGTAGCTAGTCAGCTACTCATACCTTTTGAATGTTGGTATAATATTTGCAAAACTATATTCCGAAGCGAAACAAGTAGCTGGGTAGTTATATTCAAGCAAACTCACATGTATATAGAATTTCGACAAGAGGAGAGTGTCTGCTGTCTAACGATACCATTGTTATCTTAATTACTTCATGTAGCTAGTCAGCTACTCATACCTTTTGAATATTGGTATAATATTTTCAAAACTATATTGTGAAACGAAACAAGTAGCTCTGTAGTTATATTCAAGCAAACTCAAATGTATGTAGCATTTCGACAAGATGGGAGTGTCTGCTGTCTAAAGATACCGTAGTTATCTTAATTACTTCATGTAGCTAGTCAGCTACTCATACCTTTTGAATGTTGGTATTATATTTGCAACACTATATTCCGAAGCGAAATAAGTAGCTGGGTAGTTATATTCAAGCAAACTCAAATTATATAGAATTTCGACAAGAGGAGAGTGTCTGCTGTCTAAAGATACCGTAGTTATCTTAATTACTTCATGTAGCTAGTCAGCTACTCATACCTTTTCAATGTTGGTATAATATTTTCAACACTATATTCTGAAACGAAACAAGTAGCTGGGTAGTTATATTCAAGCAAACTCAAATGTATATAGAATTTCGACAAGAGGAGAGTGTCTGCTGTCTAAAGATACCGTGGTTATTTTAATTACTTCATGTAGCTAGTCAGCTACTCATACCTTTTGAATGTTGGTATAATATTTTCAACACTATATTCCGAAACGAAATAAGTAGCTGGGTAGTTATATTCAAGCAAACTCAAATGTGTATAGAATTTCGACAAGATGGGAGTGTCTGCTGTCTAAAGATACCGTAGTTATCTTAATTACTTCATGTAGCTAGTCAGCTACTCATACCTTTTGAATGTTGGTATAATATGTTTAACACTATATTCGGAAACTAAACAAGTAGCTGGGTAGTTATATTCAAGCAAACTCAACTGTTTATAGAATTTCGACAAGATGGGAATGTCTGCTGTCTAAAGATACCATAGTTATCTTAATTACTTCATGTAGCTAGTCAGCTACTCATACCTTTTGAATGTTGGTATAATATTTTCAACACTATATTCGGAAACGAAACAAGTAGCTGGGTAGTTATATTCAAGCAGACACAAATGTATATAGAATTTCGACAAGAGGAGAGTGTCTGCTGTCTTAAGATACCGTGGTTATCTTAATTACGTCATGTAGCTAGTCAGCTACTCATACCTTTTGAATGTTGGTATAATATTTTCAACACAATATTCGGAAACTAAAGAAGTAGCTGGGTAGTTATATTCAAGCAAACTCAAATGTATATAGAATTTCGACAAGATGGGAATGTCTGCTGTCTAAAGATACCGTAGTTATCTTAATTACTTCATGTAGCTAGTCAGCTACTCATACCTTTTGAATTTTGGTGTAATATTTTCAACACTATATTCTGAAACTAAACAAGTAGCTGGGTAGTTATATTCAAGCAAACTCAAATGTATATAGAATTTCGACAAGAGGAGAGTGTCTGCTGTCTAAAGATACCGTAGTTGTCTTAATTACTTCATGTAGCTAGTCAGCTACTCATACCTTTTGAATGTTGGTATAATATTTGCAAAACTATATTCCGAAGCGAAACAAGTAGCTGGGTAGTTATATTCAAGCAAACTCAAATGTATATTGAATTTCGACAAGAGGAGAGTGTCTGCTGTCTAACGATACCATTGTTATCTTAATTACTTCATGTAGCTAGTCAGCTACTCATACCTTTTGAATATTGGTATAATATTTTCAAAACTATATTGTGAAACGAAACAAGTAGCTCTGTAGTTATATTCAAGCAAACTCAAATGTATGTAGCATTTCGACAAGATGGGAGTGTCTGCTGTCTAAAGATACCGTAGTTATCTTAATTACTTCATGTAGCTAGTCAGCTACTCATACCTTTTGAATGTTGGTATAATATTTGCAACACTATATTCTGAAACGAAACAAGTAGCCGGGTAGTTATATTCAAGCAAACTCAAATGTATATAGAATTTCGACAAGAGGAGAGTGTCTGCTGTCTAAAGATACCGTAGTTATCTTAATTACTTCATATAGATAGTCAGCTACTCATACCTTTTTAATGTTGGTATAATATTTTCAACACTATATTCTGAGCTGGGTAGTTATATTCAAGCAAACTCAAATGTCTATAGAATTTCGACAAGAGGAGAGTGTCTGCTGTCTAAAGATACCGTAGTTATCTTAATTACTTCATGTAGCTAGTTGGAACAACCCTGAACTCTGATCGGCTATGATGTTCCCATCACACGAAAAATGTCACAACCAACTAACATCTAACTTGATAAAACAGTTCTTACTGTATCCTGCTCAAGTGCTATTCTTTTTATCGCCAAAAGAACAGTATCAGGGACTCCAAACCATCATGTTATCTATAAGATCCGCTGGACGTCTTATTTTTAAAAGTACTTGACATTGAATTCTGCAACATACATGCCTTTAGACAAGACCTTCCCAACCATGTGAAAGTTTTAACCCCTGTGACATTGACCTTAACATCAGACTGTGTTTTGGTTTCTAAAATGGCTTGAATTTTTTCTAGTGTTTACAATTTGTATGTCTTTTGAAGTACAGCTTTTGTATATGACACATACATGCATTTTAAGAAAACCTTTATATCCCTATGAAAATTTGAATCCTTCTGACCTTAACCTTTACCTCGGTCTCTGCATTTAAGTTTCAAAATGTGCCCCTGGAGAGTTTTGTTATCTACTGACAACTCTAAGATTTGTATTTTAAATTGTGGGCAAAATATAATATGCCATAGCTATCCGTGGTATATTAAAAAAGAGATCATAATTACCATTGACGCCTAACATGGTGACATCTTTATGAGTCCAACGACAAACTGATCGTATAGCAAGTCAATTTAACATTTGTTCATAAGACAATGTTTGGGATAAAGTAATATCTTAAATACTTTGCAAGATATCTTTTCAACTTTTTAAATAAGACATTTTATAAAGTATATAAGATATCCTATACATTTAGAAGATATCTTTGAAAGTTTAAATGAGGTATATAACAAGCTTTACTTTACTTATCTCATACATAGTTTTAATTAATATATACTTAACAAGATATCTTTAAAACATATCTCGTTTAGAATATAATAAAAACTTTAAAATATATCTCATAAACAGTTTCTAATAGTTTCAAATAAGATATAAACATAAAAAGATATCTTTAAACCTGAAATGAGATATAAGATATCTTATAAACAACTGAACGTGATTTTGTGTAATTTACGTCTTGTTATTGTACATATTGTAATAACTAAATGAAACCTCGTTGAAAAGAGTATCAGATAAAAATTCGTATATGATATATCTTGTTAAGTTTATATCACATAAGATTTTAAAGCTTTCAAAGATTTCAAAGATTTCATGTTAAGTTTATAAGATATTTAACAATATTTTATAAACATTTCATGACATTTGTATAATAACTAGAGGTAAATTGCACACACCCACGTTCAACCGTTTATAACATTGTATGTGGCATTGCACATTCCACTGACCTATCCGAAATCATTTGTATGGAAACATATGACAAATACAAGATAAATGTTTGTTAATGGGCATTTATTTAAAATGCCATAACCATTGGCACAACCATCAATCATATATTTCCTATATCTGGGCGACAAACAATTTCCACCCAGGAAAATAAAAAGATAATACACTGTATATGCATAACAACAGAAATATAAAGTGAAGTTATATAAAATGCAAAAGTGGGGAGGAAAGGAGGTGTTGGTTGTTGCGAAGTATAGGTCAGCGACCTTTCTATATTAGTGTACACAGAATGGCTTGTCATCCTTCTGTTTGACATGGCTGGCCGAGATTGGGATGCGTTCCCATTGGTCACATATATCCCTTCTTCCTCGAGACTGGCTTTATAACTTTTCATTCTAATCATAGGACTGACTGGTTAATACTAAAGAATTACCGGAATGATGTTCAATGACATAAATCATTTTATGTTGGCATTAAATACATTTACGAGGGGCATTTCAAAAGTCACAAAGCAGCCACAAGGGAATTGGAAGAGTGGGCCAGTATGTGAAGGGGTTTGATAGACTCGATGAAGAGCTCGGACAGGACCAATAGTGTCACCTGACTCTAACTATAAGGTGTTTTACATATACCAGATGGACAACTGTCTCACTAGTCTTACAACACAACCGACTCATTCTGATAAATCTGTTCCATCGTCTTATTCCATCATATGAATACCATGGTCCAGTAAGATCTGATCTGACCTGCATTCGAAAATGATCATTTTTATTTAAGAAATGAATGACGTGCTTCCGGTGTTCATGGGGTTATGCAACGCATAGCTTTACGAGCAAAGTTAGTGAAGCCCGAAGGGCTCCACGTGAATCTTTGCTCGTAAAGCTATGCGTTGCATAACCCATGAACACCGGGAGCACGTCATTTATTTCTTATATTTATATTCCATTGTATTTCTTATATTTAAGAAATGAATGGCGTGCTTCCGGTGTTCATGAGATTATGCAACTTTCTTTTTAGAATAAGGTTATATAAGGAGGTTGCAGGGCGAATGTAAATATTCAAAGTTGCAGCATACAAATCGTATTGCGCGCTTTCAACGGTTATTGGGTCAGGCAAGGATTCTGTCCTAAGTCTGCCTGCTGCAGACGCCAGATCAGCTGCTATAAACAGTAACACTGGGAGGGAGTCCAATATTTGTCTATAACACGTAATGCATCCACACTTGACTGCGCATGGGGTTGGATTTCCGCGCTTCCATTCAGCGAGAAGGTCTTGGATTGTGTTTTGACTTTTCGTTCCCATCCCCAGTTCTATAAGTTCACGTTGAAAACATCTGCTTTGCAAGCATTCCATACAATACACTTGGGTTGTATGCCTTTGTGGTCTCATTAGATATTGTACTGCCATCTCAAACCCGCTTCCATACAGGTCTACATTTGATCCTTGTTTCTTAATCAAATCTTTGACAAACTTTACTTTGGCTTCTGTCCATTTTCGCTGCAACATTTCATTGAGACAAATCTCTAAGACAACTTGTGTTGATGTGTCAGTACATTTGGAGAGGTTCTGAAGAACGTCAGCACGTGAACAAATAATAATGAATATAGCTGTCAGAATGTTGTCTATTGTTGCAGTTGAATTCTATATAAATTTGAGTTTGCTTGAATATAACTACGCAGCTACTTGTTTCGTTTTAGAATATAATGTTGAAAATATTATACCAACATTCAAAAGGTATGAGTAGCTGACTAGCTACATGAAGTAATTAAGATAACTACGGTATCTTTAGACAGCAGACACTCTCCTCTTGTCGAAAGTCTATATACATTTGAGTTTGCTTGAATATAACTACCCAGCTACTTGTTTCGTTTCGGAATATAGTGTTGAAAATATTATACCAACATTCAAAAGGTATGAGTAGCTGACTAGCTACATGAAGTAATTAAGATAACTATGGTATCTTAAGACAGCAGACACTCTCCTCTTGTCGAAATTCTATATACATTTGAGTTTGCTTGAATATAACTACCCAGCTACTTGTTTCGTTCCGGAATATAGTGTTGAAAATATTATACCAACATTCAAAAGGTATGAGTAGCTGACTAACTGCATGAAGTAATTAAGATAACTACGGTATCTTTAGACAGCAGACACTCTCCTCTTGTCGAAATTCTATATACATTTGAATTTGCTTGAATATAACTACCCAGCTACTTGTTTAGTTTCAGAATATAGTGTTGAAAATATTATACCAATATTCAAAAGGTATGAGTAGCTGGCTAGCTACATGAAGTAATTAAGATAAATACGGTATATTTAGACAGCAGACACTCTCCTCTTGTAGAAAATATATATACATTTGAGGTTGGTTGAATTTTTTTTTAAGTACCCAGCTACTTGTTTCGTTTCCGAATATAGTGTTGAAAATATTATACTAACATTCAAAAGGTATGAGTAGCTGACTAGCTACATGAAGTAATTAAGATAACTACGGTATCTTTAGACAGCAGACACTCTCCTCTTGTCGAAAGTCTATATACATTTGAGTTTGCTTGAATATAACTACCCAGCTACTTGTTTCGTTTCGGAATATAGTGTTGAAAATATTATACCAACATTCAAAAGGTATGAGTAGCTGGCTAGCTACATGAAGTAATTAAGATAACTACGGTATCTTTAGACAGCAGACACTCTCCTCTTGTAGAAAATCTATATACATTTGAGGTTGGTTGAATTTAAGTACCCAGCTACTTGTTTCGTTTCGGAATATAGTGTTGAAAATATTATACCAACATTCAAAAGGTATGAGTAGCTGACTAGGTACATGAAGTAATTAAGATAACTACGGTATCTTTAGACAGGAGACACTCTCCTCTTGTCGAAAATCTATATACATTTGAGTTTGCTTGAATATAACTACCCAGCTACTTGTTTCGTTTCGGAATATAGTGTTGAAAATATTATACCAACATTCAAAAGGTATGAGTAGCTGACTAGCTACATGAAGTAATTAAGATAACTACGGTATCTTTAGACAGCAGACACTCTCCTATTGTCGAAATTCTATATACATTTGAGTTTGCTTGAATATAACTACCCAGCTACTTGTTTTGTTTCGGAATATAGTGTTGAAAATATTATACCAACATTCAAAAGGTATGAGTATCTGACTAGCTACATGAAGTAATTAAGATAACTACGGTATCTTTAGACAGCAGACACTCCCATCTTGTCGAAATTCTATATACATTTGAGTTTGCTTGAATTTAACTACCCAGCTACTTGTTTCGTTTTAGAATAGAGTGTTGAAATATTCTACCAACTTTCAAAAGGTATGAGTAGCTGACTAACTACATGAAGTAATTATGATAACTACGGTATCTTTAGACAGCAGACACTCTCCTCTTGAAGATATTCTATATACATTTGAGTTTGCTTGAATATAAGTACCCAGCACCTTGTGTCGTTCAGAATATAGTGCTGAGAAAATCATACCAACATTCAAAAGGTATGAGTAGCTGACAAGCTACCTGAAGTAATTAAGGTAACTGTGGTATTTTTGGAAAGAAGACACTTTCCTCTTGTCGAAATTCTACATGCATTTGCGTTTGCTTCAATACAACTACCTAGCTACTTGTTTCGTTTCAGCAGATTATGCTCAAAATAACACATCGGCATTTTAAAGGTATAAGTAGCTGACTAGCTACATGAAGTTAGCAAAGTAATGACGTTATCTTTAGAAAGCAGACACTCTTCTCTTGTAGAAATTCCAACTACGTGTGAGTTGGCTTGAATATGACTAGATCTACCCAGCTACTTGTTTCCTACTAGTAGTAGCCAGTTACTAGTAACCAACCTTTCCTACTACTAGTAGCCAGTTACTAATAGCCAAGTTTTTCTATTACAAGTAGCCAGTTACTAGTAGCTGGCTACTAGTAACCAACTTTTCCTACTACTAGTAGCCAGTTACTAGTAGCCAAGTTTTCCTACTACAAAAAAGTAGCCAGTTACTAGTAGCCAGTTACTAGTAGCCAACTTTTCCGATCTCAATATCACTTACATGCATTTGTTGTAAAATTTTAGAACACGTTATTTCAAGTAGTATTATGTCTCATTTGGAAAGCAACAACACTCTTTATGACTTACAACATGGTTTTAGATCCTCACGTTCATGCGAAACACAGCTTATTTCATTTCTCCAAAACCTCTCACAGGCAAATAACAATAGTATACAAACAGATGTAATCATCATGGATTTTGCAAAGGCTTTTGATAAAGTATCACATAACCATCTAATCTACAAATTACAACATTATGGAATACAAGGTAACACGCTTAACTGGATAAATGACTTTCTGACTGATCGGACCCAAACTGTTGTCTTGGAAGGTGAAATGTCCGATAAAGTACCAGTAACATCTGGAGTACCCCAAGGCACGGTATTGGGTCCAATCCTCTTTCTTATCTACATAAATGACCTTCCTAACTATCTCAAATACAGCACTCTCAGACTCTTCGCAGACGACAGCATCATTTATAAAGAAATAGAATCTCAAAACGATTGCATACAACTTCAGACAGATCTTGATGCTGCAGCACAGTGGGAACAAGACTGGCTTATGCACTTCCACCCAGACAAATGTAATGTACTCTCAATCACACAAAAACGCAAACCAGTCGAATTTACATACATGCTCCACTCACATATATACGCTCGAAAAAGTTGGTGAGGCTAAATATTTAGGTATCACTCTGCAAAACAACCTTAAATGGGACAAGCATATAAACAACATTACAAATAAAGCCAACCAAACTCTTGGATTTCTAAAACGAAACTTGAAAATAAACTCTGTTAAAGCAAAAGATCATGCGTATAAAGCACTCATAAGGCCGAAATTAGAATACTCTTCAACTGTCTGGGACCCTCATACAAACTCTCATATAAACCAAATTGAAAAAGTGCAAAGACGTGCAGCCAGGTTCGTTTCCAACCGCTACCATAATACTAGCTCTGTTTCTAACATGTTACATAACCTCAACTGGCCTACTTTAGAAATTAGAAGAACTAGAGCAAGACTTATTATGTTTTATAAAATCATCCATAATGTGGTGGCCATCAGACCACCAGAAAATCTACTTCAAACACCAGATAAAAGAACCAGACAGGGCAACACTTACTCATACAAACATATAGCAGCAACAAAAGACACCTACAAATATTCGTTTTATCCTAGAACAGTAAACCAGTGGAACCTCCTCCCAGTCTCTGTACAGTCGGCAGCCACAGTCGATGCATTTAAGTCCTTAGCTCCTGTGGCTGTCCTAATACCGATACTTAATAACTAGTCCTATACAACTTGTATATAGTTTTATTTTTTAACTAGTTCAGCATTCACGCTGTTATTGTACAAATGTTATTCTAAATTAGGCGCCAACACATAATTCTCAAAGTTGAGAGAGTGTTGTACTTCATAAGAAGAAGAAGAAGAAGATCCTGACCCAAGATCCGTTCTGTTGAAAGTTTGGCATTTTATTTGAATCTAAAATGCTTTAATAGAGTAATATCACAAATCCTGATTCAACATCTGCTCTGTTACAAGTTCCTAAATTACAGTAAAGACAATCGTTAATTAGCATACAAATAAACATGCTTATTTATCGTAAACATCACTCGTGGAATATTTTTCATAATGCTAACATTTAGACTTTGGACAAAAATTACAAATACATTTCTACATATTTCTATTTCGATAACAATAGATCTACTACAGTAAAAAAGTAAACTTTCTTTATTTTTTATACTGAAAAAGGGTGCCTCGATAGTAGTCATACAAGTGAAACCGTTTTACTTCTTTGTTCTATATCGTCCGCAATGTCCAATATTAATGTATATATAGTCCGTCAATCGCGTCCGCGTTTTAGACCCTCCCAGCCCAGTTCCCGCGAAAAATGAAAAAGTATGTTTACATTTTTTACTTGTAAATAAACGTTAGCATTTTTAGAATCGTGATAAAAAGAGTATACAGAATGAAAATAGTCATTGTATAATATGTTGTCAAATTTCTCTCTCAAGATACCGACTGGGATTGGCAGGTGTGACATAAAAAACAATGAGAAGGTGATTTCGTATGGTGTCTGGTCGTTTCAGACGCAATCGTTTCGGCCATTTTACATTTCGGACACATGTCGTTTCGGACCCAATATAAATCATAGTAAACTGTAGTACGAGATGAGTCCCAAATGATTTCCAATCAAAAGTTAAAACAAAACCCCACTTTTAGTGTCTGTTGGTGATATCGAGCTACTTTCGGTTTTAACAATACCCCATCCCAATAGACGGCAAGAGCAGGTGCGGATCCAGGATTTCAGATTGGTGTGTTTGTAATACATGTTAACCCTTTACCTGTTCTAATGTTTTTTACAAATTTCAATACCTACTGAATATTCATGGAAAAATGGTTATAATGAAATATGGAAGGTGAAATATTGTAGCAATTTTAGGAAGTTAAGAAACAGATCTATCAATTTCCAATAGCAAACAGAGCAGACCCTGATCAGACGGCTCCTCTAGGAGCCATCTGATCTGGGTCTACTCTGGTTTCAAATGCGTGAAAACACGTGTATATGAGGGAAAGGGTTAAGTAATTGGGTGAGGGAAATAAAAATAAAATATTACTTAAAAAAGTTTGTTTGGGCAATTTTCGATTTACTATCGATAGTAATTTTGCCATAATCGATTACTGACTGTATAATCTGTACAGCAGCATCAGTAATTTTCGTAGGCGTTTTAATGGGAATACAACTGTATGAAGTATTTTACCTTTATAATAAGCCTCTAACAAGCTATATTCTGTGACCATTCATTAAAATCATCTCTTCGAGATGATTCTAATGAATGGTCACAGCATACTGTTTGGTTGACACAAAAGCTTAGTTAGGTATTAGCTTGTTATATCAAGCTTTACATGCACAGAATCTCTGAAAGTATTTTCGATTAATTATCAATTTTTAATCGATAATAAATGTTCGATTCAATTCGATTATCGGTTATGATTTTGGTCCGATTCTCCATCCCTTTTATTTATAATAAACCACTGGTCGAGATTTTTATCAGGCCACTGGCTGTTGAAAAATGTCAAACTTAATTCCGGACGCTGTACATGAATATGATTCTCGAATTTACCCGAATCCCAAACAGATTAAATGTTTTGAATATTTTCTTGCGGGACGGGATGTAATAGTAAATTTATCCGTTGGCTACGGTAAGAGTTTTCAGCCGACATAGCGTCTGCTATACAGTTTAATCACATGATGTACACCATGGTCACGTGAATGTTGTGTTGGCAGGGATCTCTTCCTCGTAGCAATTAGGGGAGATAACCGCATTGGAGGTTGCAAATATATATGGACTATGTTTGCCCATTGAAACTTGAGGTTTTGGATTTTTAGCCCACCTGAGTATGTTCGGCCTCAGATGAGCTTTTGTGATTGCTCATCGTCTGGCCTCCATCTGTCTGTCAACATTTGCTTTAAACCACAAGGCAAACCTTACAGAAATTATCATTGTATCAAATACATGCATTCTCTATCAAAATTGCTCAAATAATCTGGATCCAAGCAGAACTCTGGTTGCCATGGCAACTAAAAGAAAAATCTTTAAAAAAACTTCTCGATAACCTGTGGTCCATTTTGAATGGTATGTGGTAGGAATAGTCGCCTGTTGACCCTTTATGAAAATTGCTAAAATCATTTTGATACGTACTCATAAAACATGGCTTCCAGGGCCGGGGCTAGATTTCCTTAACCCTTTCCTCCATAAATACACCTTTCTACGCCTCTGTAATAGTCACTGCTTTAAACCATTGTGATAAATAGAGCATTTGCTCTGATAGGAGCAAATGCTATTTATCACAATGGTTTCAAACTACAAAATTCTAAAATTTTCCTTTTCTCTATAAATGGTCCATTTCGTTAGATTTATTCAAAATGGTTGGATCTAAAAATAACCTATGGAGGAAAGGGTTAAATAACTGTACAGAAAACTTTTAAAAATCTTCTTTTCCAAAACCGATAGTCTATGCTCTATTTATCACAATGGTTTCTTACTACAAAATTCTGAATTTTTACCTTTCTCTAGTAAATACTCCTTTTGGGTAGATTCATTCGAAGAGGTTGGGTCTAAAAATACTTTAAAATATGAAGGAAATGGTAAACATGGCCCTTTATCTTCATTTCCGGAGATTGTTGTGACTAGTTGATCTCTATCTAGTGAAGGTGAGTGATATAGGGCCATATAGGTACATGGACACTACAATGGGCTCATGACCCTCTTGTTTATGTCTTCAGGTGTGACCTTGCATATCTTCTAGTTTGGTGACTTGGAAAAATGGCGGTGTCTTGATTGCAGCAATGTCAGCATAAGGACGATGTCCCAGCTCTCATTTGTGGAGTCTGTCCTCAACTGGGATGAAGACCAGTGTAGAGAAAATGCTCAAGAAGCTGTACCAAAACTTGTTGTATCCTTTAAGAATTCTCCATATTCATATTTGTCAAATTTTAACTGACAAGATAGTTATCAAGATAGTTTGTTTTAGGTTAATGAAATGCATTAGAAAATTTCTTAATTATTAATTATTATTATTTGTTTCTGCAACTTTATCCAAAAACATTTAATTTCAGTAGAGAATTAGATCAGTAACATAGATACCCTGATAAATCTGTCTGAACTACAGTAAAACCTGTCTTAACCCATTCCCTCATAGGCTATTTTTAGATCCAACCACTTTCAATAAATCTATCGAAAAGGAGCATTAACTAGAGAAAGGGAACATTTTTAGAATTTTGTAGTTTGAAACCATTGTGATAAATAGAGCATTAATTTTGCTCCTATAGAAGTAAATGCTCTATTTAACACAATGGTTTCATAAAGTGACTTTTACAGAGGCGTGGAAAGGTGTATTTATGGAGGAAAGGGTTAAGCAGCCATTCATTTATTGAACATAGGAGTATTACAAAGTAGGTGGTTGATTAATGCAGGGCAAAAGTATTGCAGAAAACTCCTATAGGAGCTTTCTGCATTACTTTTGATCTGCATTAAGCTGCCACCTGCCTTGCAGACCCATAATTAGACCTCTTTTTGTTGGTCACTTAATTAAGGCAGGTTCTACAGTATGTCTACTTGGCATGAGTATGCATCCCAATGAGGTAAAAGATAAACGGTGCTTTCAAGCATAGCTCCTTTATTTCTCCACCAAATCCTGTAATGTAACCACTCTTTAGAATCGCCTCGAAGAGACGATTCTAAAGAGTGGTCACAGTATAGGGTTTAGTGGAGAAATGGCAATTTTAGTATTTGGCTACGCATCATTATCTGTAGCTCTGGTAAACACTTTTAATGTTGAATATTCATGTATGAAAGGATAACATTATAAATGTGTTTTGGTTTTCGGAGCAACTGTTGAACCAGGTATATGATAATTTCTAAGGATGGCAACGAATACCAAATTCACCATCCGAATATTCGAACCCAAACTATTCGGATATCCGAATATATTCGTTTTATTTTATTACAATCAGACTCCGTCCACCCATAATTTCACGAAGTCAGTGTAATAATAATTTGAGTTGCCTACAGAACTAGACAAGTGAGTTGCTTATCATGTAGAAACTGTTTTCCCTACAAAACCTTGTCCCATAAGATATATCATTTGAATGTTGAGACATGTTATCAATGCAGAGAAGTGAAAGTAAACATTGTGCATGGCATGAGCCTGACTTCCGGTCTAACACGGACTTGTTTGCTAAGTCAGCACTTCAGTATATGGGTAAATACAAACAACAATTTCAGTATTTTAAATTTAATAGCATTTGGTTTGAAAATCTCATAGAGCTAAGTGGAACAATTAAAGTCATATGAAAATGTTTACCAGAACAATTATGCATGCTGTTCGAAACACACATGCCTTATCAATGGGCGTTGTGAAGAAAGTGGGTTGGGGAGTATTCTGATCGGTTGAGGTTGTAGTTAGCCAGATGGGTCGATATTTTTTCACACCTTACACAAGGGGTATTTATAATGGACCAATAAGCAGTAGAGATTGTCGATGCGCATTACACATAACCAATTTGTCTATTATCGCCCTTAACATCAATTAAACAGGACCACCTGTGGATTAAAAGAGCATCGCTCAAACTGACACTTGGGTTGATTGCACAACTATTGTACCCCTAACTGCGTGAGTGTCATGGTGCAATTAACACGGCCTGTCTAGTTGGCTTATCAAATAGCGATTTTTAAGGACTGGAGAAATTTAAGTACTACAATTTCAATTCATTTAGTTTTGGTTTATGCTATTCGAATAGTAAAATGACATTCGGATATCCGTTTAGTATCCGAATATTCGAATATCCGAATAACCGTTGCCATCCCTAATCATTTCTAATGCAAACAGAGGAGACCCTGGTCAAATGTCTGTCGAGGTGTCATTGATCGGAACGATATCGATATATCATCGATACACATCAGTTGATAAAATACCAATACTGGTTTCAAAATATCGATACAAATGGAGCACAAATAAACACCTTTCCACAAGCTATATTTCTTACAGGTTGGTAACTTCTTACATACTTACAGTGAAATTCTTCTGAAGAATTTCAACACATACTTTCATTTCCGCCATTTTCTGGTGTTTATACTCAGTGGGTTAGGCCTAATTCAGCAACATTTCAAAACGGAACCCTTGAAAATATTTACTGTTATTTTTTGAGCGACTGACTTTAACCCTTTCCTCCATAAATACGCCGTTCTATGCCTCTGTAAAAATCTCCTGTTGAAAGCATTGAGATAAATAGAGCATTTGCTCCTATAGTAGCAAATGCTCTATTTATCACAATGCTTTCAAACTACAAAATTCTATAAAAATTTCCTTTTCTCTAGTTAATGCTCCTTTTTGGTAGATTTATTCAAAGTGGTTGGATCTAAAAATAGCCTATGGGGGAATGCATGCGTTAAAATATAACTGTGCTTTTGACTTTTTACATGGATCTAATTATGGAGCATACAATTTATCATGTTTGTGTATATAGAAATCAATTATATATCGTCAATATTTTCCCATCGATATATTGGAACAGAAATTTCCATCAATGATACCTCTACTGATCTACAAGGTCAACTCTGTTTGCAAAGGCATGAAAAATCCTAAATATGACGTAAAGGGTTGACCACTGAACTTCCAAGAAAAGCTCAGAATTGACAATGTCTGACAATTATCATAATATCTTACTCAAGAAATCTCGCTCTTTCATGAAATTCAGATAATTTCATTAAACTTTTAAGTTTTGCTGGTAGAGCTTTTAACCTTGTCATTCAAACTGTAACAGGACTGGTGAAAAACATGCAGCCAGACCGGGGATCGAACCCGGGACCCCTCACTTACAAGGCGAGTGCTCTAACCAATGAGCTATCCGAACCGCTTACTGTCTTTCACCCAGCACCTGTACCCGGCCTGTCACACTACTCCCCCTTTTTCCCTGAGATTCTCGCCGAATCTGCAGCAGAAATCATGGGTGTGCACAGGGTCCGATTTTCAAGTTGGGCGCCAACTGTAACAGGACTGGTGAAAAACATGCAGCCAGACCGGGGATCGAACCCGGGACCCCTCACTTACAAGGCGAGTGCTCTAACCACTGAGCTATCCGAACCGCTTACTGTCTTTCACCCAGCACCTGTACCCGGCCTGTCACAAAACAAACACTTTCTCATGCCAAGTGCTGCAAACAGTAGAGACTCTAGACCCAGATCATACGACTCCTGTAGGAACCGTCTGATCAGGGTCTGTCCTATTTGCTTAAATATATTAAATCATAATAGATTCAACTGTACGGTTTCTACTATAAATACCAAAACTTCATGTGTACATATGCCATTATAAAATTTAGCTACATGTAATAAATATTCAAATATATGTCAGTAAATAATTGTCAAATATATGTCAGTAAATATGTCAGTGTTTCATGTGAATATTCAACAGGGAAAGGGTTAACTTCCACAGTTTACAACAATATCACAATCATGCCTGTGCTTATTACCATAGCTGGACAGCTTTCATGTTACCAATTATCTTAATCACTTACTCTCTAAGCCTTTGTAAACAGAGTAAACCCAAATCAGATGACTCCTACAGGAACCATCTGATCAGGATCTGATCCGGGTCTGCTCTGTTTGCTTATGAAATAATATAGGTATGATTCTACGCTTTCTATCATGGCTAAATATTCCTGTGTTCATGTGCCATGATAAAAATTAATCTAATTCATACTCTAACTCATGATGTCATTATTTCTTGCATGAATATTCATAGAGATGTCACTATTTCTTACATGAATATTCATGGAGTAAACAGTAGACCCAGATCAGACAGCTCCTGTAGGAATTGTCTAATCAGGGTCTGCTGTGTTTACTAGTAACTTACAAAATAATACAGGTCTGAGACTGATCCTACAGTTTCTGCCATGGCCAAAAATTGAACTAATTAATATTCATGATGTGATTATTTCTTACTTGAATATATTTGAAGTGAAGGGTTAACATCAAACTTTTCAGGAAAACAAATTGGTCAAGTGGTGGCAGAAATATGTCACCATTAATTTCAGTATCAAATCCTCTGTACACTTTGGTAGGATCTGCAAAACAAAATTAGTTTTAAAGAAACAGAGTTATCAAAGTCCATTAACAAACAGCACACGTGAAAGCCATCTGATCTGGGTCTACTCTGTTTAAAGATGGGTGAAAAGGTGTTTATATGAAGGAAAGGGATAATCAGAATAGATGGTGACCAGACCAGCCGGCTCCTTTAACCCTTTTCTCCGTGAATATTCTTGTAAGAGATAATAGCATTATGAATATTTATTAAATTAATTTATTCAATAGCACATGGGCACAGAATGTTTTTTCCGTGACAGAAACTGCAGAATTATATCTGTATTATATCATAAGCAGACAGAGCAGACCCTGATCCTATAGGAGCCGTCTGATCTTGGTCTACTCTGTTTGCAAAGGCATAGAAAGGTGTATTTATGGAGTAATGAGTTAAGAACTGCCTGTACAGGGTCTGCTCAGTTTGCTTATGCAGTAATATATATGTATAATAATAGTAAAATATGTAGTGTTCTCTTCTAGTTTGTGTCACGGTCAAATATTCCCTTGTTCAGCTGGTTAATAGTCATACATAAAGTATTTCATGAAGGAAAGAGTTAAAAGAATTGCTATTTTTTGTGTCATCTGCCGAGAGGCAGTGTGTCACTTAGGGATCACTTTTCTGTCTGTCCATCTGTCTGTCACACTTTTTTTTTTATTGAAATACTTCTCCCAGAAGGTGACACATGTGTTCCTTCGAACACTCTTGTTTATATCAAGGGAGGTAATTGTTGATTTCCTTGACACTATTGTCAGTCTTTGTTCAAGAATTCTGCTGATATTCAGGAACAGATAGGTAATTAATCTCCCTTTATTATTGTCATCTGCCGAGAGGCAGTGTGTCACTTAGGGATCACTTTTCTGTCTGTCCATCTGTCTGTCACACTTTTTTATCCCCCACCGCAGAGCGGAGGGGGGTTATAGGAATGGCCTCCGTCTGTCCGTCCGTCCGTCCGTCCGTCTGTCCGTCTGTCCGTGTTGACGAGGGTCTACTTGTGCTGCGAATTCCTTGAAAAAATGGGTACTTGTGCTGCAATTTTGTCTTCTGTGACAGTCACACAAGAAAATGTGTCCAAACTGGCTTAAATTTACTTCTGTGACAAATCCTTGGTGTCCATACAAACTGCAGCACAAGATAGTTGGACACATTGATCAACGTTGGACAGAGTTGGGTTCCATGGGGATTGGACAAGACCACAGTTTTCATTAAGTTGACTGGTGTCTTATTTCATTTGATCAGGGTGGTTGAGACGCATTCCATTTTTCTATGTGTTTTGTTGTATGCGCCTGAGTAATAGAGATCACACTTGGACCAGTCTAGGAAAACAGTCAAATAGTGTACCCTGTTGGTAATTTGAAAGGCCAATTTAAACTTGGGTAAAGTATGTCTCTACAATTTGTAGTACAGGAGAGAATAGCTAAAATATCATTAGCTGATCAAACAGTAAACTCCTGGTACAGGATTAATTGTCTTGCAAGGATGAAACTCCCATGAAAACGGATGATAAAACGTGTACCCCACCCACTTCAAAATTACGCATCTACGGTCACTGATACCTCGATTACGTGAGTATCCAATCTTTAAAACAGAGTTTCTATCACAGAAATCCTATTTAATGAGTATTTGGATTGTTTTTAAATACATAATACCATGCAATTGAATTTACAATCTGTATAATTGGAGAAAATATTATTCATATGTCATACATGGTTTTTCACGTCATGGCAGTTTGTTTCAGCCAGTGCATTTCTGACATTAGTAACTAATGACAGATGCGACATGGCTAACTCGCTAAATGCCAGTTGATTTTTCTGATTGCCAGTGCCAAAATAAGCACATGCTAAAAATGAAAGATGAATTTCAAGGTTAGAGGCTTTTTAAACAGCTTTATACAAAGGATAAAACTTTCTTTAACAAGGTGAGTGAAATTTTGCCATTCTCTATCCTTGTTATTCTGCGAGTAGGTATGATTCCATATTAAGATGTATAAATGGAATCTGTCCCAGCCTACTCGTCTTTATAAAATCTCTGTTTTGTCCAACCATCTTGGGAGGGTCTTTTACAAGGGGTGTATACATTGTGGCACTGCCTAGGGGGAACCCCTGCCCAATTTTTCAATTTTGACCCGTTTTGTTGGTTCAAAAGTGGGTGATTTATCAAATACAGATTTTATTCTTTTATAATCAAAGATTTAAACAAAATTTAACGTCCGATGCCTCAAAATTGCACCATTCGAAGTGTTATTTACTGCCGAGAAATTTTACCTTAAATTGTCTATTAGAAATTAAGATTTCCATATGTACATGGATTTTATTTACACAAGTGTGATTTAAATTAAAAGTTAACAGTATAAATATCTCTCAAACAACCTTTTGTCATTCTTAATTTTTTTGTCTGCTCGAATCAATTAAGGTGGATTTTTTTCTTCTGGAAGGCGAGATTGCATCAAAACTACACAATTGCTTTAAATGACATTTCCTCCCAAACTGCTGACCAGATTTCAAAATAACTTCATATAAATGTTCACCATATTGCCCTCTTCTGCAGTCCATGTCTTGTGTGACTCCCAAGTCATCTTTTACTCATGTGACAGTGTTGTCCATGTCTTGTGTGACTCCCAAGTTATATTCCTTTACTTCTGTGACAGTTGTCCATGTCTTGTGTGACTCCCAAGTTATATTCCTTTACTTCTGTGACAGTGTTGTCCATGTCTTGTGTGACACCCAAGTTATATTCCTTTACTTCTGTGACAGTGTTGTCCATGTCTTGTGTGACTCCCAAGTTATATTCCTTTACTTCTGTGACAGTGTTGTCCATGTCTTGTCACTTGTGTGACTCCCAAGTCATATTCTTTTACTTCTGTGACAGTGTTGTCCATGTCTTGTGTGACACCCAAGTCATATTATTTACTTCTGTGACAGTGTTGTCCATGTTTTGTCTCTTGTGTGACTCCCAAATCATATTCTTATATTTCTGTGGCAGCTTTCCTATGCAAACAGTGTAGATTCTGATCAGAGGGCTCCTTATCCATTTTTTGCTAAAAAAGTACTGCAGCTACAGTTGCTCAGCTTCACATGCTCATGCATCTTGATGAGTACAGCATGTTGCATTGGGGTTTAGTGACCTGTGACCTTGGCTAAAGTTATAGACAAAAGTACTGCAGCTTCAACTTCATGTGCTGATGTGCCTCATTGAGTATAGCATGTTGCATCACAGTTTGGTGACCTCTGACCTTGACCTCTGTGACCTATATTTACCTTGAGCATTAGCTTTTTTGCTAGCTCTGTTACCCAAAAGGTACAAGTGCTTCACACACCAAACATACTTTGGCTACAGATGTATGTGGAATCGTGGGTATGCAAGACATTTAATTCTGAAGAATTCTTGTGTTGGGTCACCTATTTTAATAGGATTACCAGGATACTGATTGATCCTTATTAAAAAAAGATATACTAAAATACTGAGGTTAAAAAAAAGATATACTAAAATACTGAGGTAATTCATATGGAATTCATATGGACTTTGGTAATCAAACTTGCTTCTGTGACTGATGTCTAAAAATACTTCTGTGACTGTTGCATAAGTGTGGTGCAGTGCGTACACTTTTTGAGTTGTCACATAAGTAAATTTTGTTGTCACACAGGCATCGCAGTCACACAACTACCCGCCAGTAGGTCTGTCCGTCCGTCTGTCCGCACTCACCAAAGGGTAGTTGTGTGACTTTTTCTAACTAGTCCCACAAGTAAAATCATTAACCTGGCCATCTCTTGTGACATTAACCTGGCCATTTCTTGTGACATTAACCTGGCCAGTTGTGGGACATAGGGTTAGGGTTAGGGTTAGCTTCCAGATCATTCTTTTCCAAAGTTAGAGCCAAAAATAATTTTTCTTGTGGGACTAGTCACACAAGAAAAGATCAAAGGAAAAAGTCACACAACTACCCATTTGTTAGCACGTCCGTCTGTCTGTCCGTAACAATTTCGTGCGCTCCATATCTCCTATACCCCTTGAAGGATTTTCAAGAAACTTGCCTCAAATGTTAACCAAGTTGAGACGATGTGCAGAACATATGTGGCAGATATGTCGGCTCAAGGTCAAGGTCACATTTGAAGGTCAAGGGTTTTAACCTTCAATTTCCATTGCATTTTTGTGTCCGCTCCATATCTTCTAAACCCTTTGAAGGATTTTCATAAAACTTGAGTCAAATGTTAACCAAATAAAGACGATGTGCAGAACACATGTGGCAGTCATGTCGGCTCAAGTTCAAGGTCACATTTGAAGGTCAAGTGTTTAAACCTTCAGTTGCCATTACAGTTTCGTGTCCGCTCCATATCTTCTAAACCCTTTGAAGGATTTTCATAAAACTTGAGTCAAATATTAAATGAATTGAGACAATGTGCAGAACCCATGAGGCAGTCATGTTGGCTCAAGGTCAAGGTCACGTTTGAAGGTCAAGTGTTCTAACCTTTAATTTCGGTTACATTTTCGTGTCCGCTCCATATCTTCTAAAGCCTATGAAGGATTTTCATAAAAGTTTAGTTAAATGTTAGCTAAATTGAGACGATGTGCAGAACACATGTGCCAGTCATGTCGGCTCAAGGTCAAGGTCACATTTGAAGATCAAGTGTTCTTACCTTCAATTTCCATTATAGTTTCGTTATCTCCTATACCCCTTGAAGGATTTTCAAGAAACTTGCCTCAAATGTTAACCACGTTGAGACAATGTGCAGAACATATGTGGCAGTCATGTTGGCTCAAGGTCAAGGTCACATTTGAAGGCCAAGTGATTTAATCTTCAATTTCCATTACATTTCGTGTCTGCTCCATATCTTCTAAACCATTTGAAGGATTTTCATAAAACTTGAGTCAAATATTAACCGAATTGAGATGATGTGTAGAACACATGTGGCAGTCATGTCGGCTCAAGGTCAAGGTCACATTTGAAAGTCATGTTCTTACCTTCAGTTTCGTGTCCGCTCCATATCTCCTATACCCCTTGAAGGATTTTCAAGAAACTTGCCTCAAATGTTAACCAAGTTGAGACGATGTGCAGAACATATGTGGCAGATATGTCGGCTCAAGGTCAAGGTCACATTTGAAGGTCAAGGGTTTTAACCTTCAATTTCCATTGCATTTTTGTGTCCGCTCCATACATCTTCTAAACCCTTTGAAGGATTTTCATAAAACTTGAGTCAAATGTTAACCAAATTAAGACGATGTGCAGAACACATGTGGCAGTCATGTCGGCTCAAGTTCAAGGTCACATTTGAAGGTCAAGTGTTTAAACCTTCAGTTGCCATTACAGTTTCGTGTCCGCTCCATATCTTCTAAACCCTTTGAAGGATTTTCATAAAACTTGAGTCAAATATTAAATGAATTGAGACGATGTGCAGAACCCATGAGGCAGTCATGTTGGCTCAAGGTCAAGGTCACGTTTGAAGGTCAATTGTTCTAACCTTTAATTTCGGTTACATTTTCGTGTCCGCTCCATATCTTCTAATGCCTTTGAAGGATTTTCATAAAAGTTTAGTTAAATGTTAGCTAAATTGAGACAATGTGCAGAACACATGTGCCAGTCATGTCGGCTCAAGGTCAAGGTCATATTTGAAGATCAAGTGTTCTTACCTTCAATTTCCATTATAGTTTCGTTATCTCCTATACCCCTTAAAGGATTTTCAAGAAACTTGCCTCAAATGTAAACCACGTTGAGACAATGTGCAGAACATATGTGGCAGTCATGTTGGCTCAAGGTCAAGGTCACATTTGAAGGCCAAGTGATTTAATCTTCAATTTCCATTACATTTCGTGTCTGCCTCATATCTTCTAAACCATTTGAAGGATTTTCATAAAACTTGAGTCAAATATTAACCGAATTGAGATGATGTGTAGAACACGTGTCAATCATGTCGGCTCAAGGTCAAGGTCACATTTGAAAGTCGTGTTCTTACCTTCAGTTTCCATTATATTTATTTCCGCATCCTATTTTCTTTACAACTGGAAGGTATCACCTCAAGGTCAATGTCTTAATTTAGGTGGCGGCGGTGGGGGATATAGCTGTCCTTTGGACTGCCTTGTTTTTTATTGAAATACTTCTCCCAGAAGGTGACACATGTGTTCCTTCGAACACTCTTGTTTATATCAAGGGAGGTAATTGTTGATTTCCTTGACACGATTGTCAGTCTTTGTTCAAGAATTCTGCTGATATTCAGGAACAGATAGGTAATTAATCTCCCTTTATTATTAGCATTTTGTCTGTTTAATCTTTTACCTGACAGAAACATCTGTTGATGTCTTTGTAAGGCTCGAATTAAACACGCAAGCTCGCAATTTGCCAGTTGATTTCAGAAAATGCCTCTAAAAGGCGAGTACTCTAAGCACACGCAAAATTTTGCGAGTTGGTAAAATATCATTCTTAAAATGTTTGCGAACAGAGGAAATCCAGATCAGACAACTCCAAGAGAAGCTGTATGATCCACAGGGGTCTGGACCGCTTCATGGGGGTCTATATGTACTATATAATAACAAGGGTTCCAACTAGCAGAACGGACATCCGTGTACCACAAGTACAAATATGAATGCAACTCTTGCAATTTCAATGATAATTTTGTAATTCTTTCGGCTATTGAAAGCCAATATATTTTACTATCAAATAAATATAATCTTCTCACGGTAACTTACGCGCAATTATCAATCCAACAACGCTTTTCTCAAAATTTCATGTGTTTTCTGGGTCATTGACAAACGTTCGTTCACCCCGGTTTC
Source organism: Azorinus chamasolen (assembly GCA_963576725.1). Taxonomy (NCBI): domain Eukaryota; kingdom Metazoa; phylum Mollusca; class Bivalvia; order Cardiida; family Solecurtidae; genus Azorinus; species Azorinus chamasolen. The sequence goes on along the minus strand of OY755241.1, from coordinate 14,681,825 downwards.
ACTATATCACAGCCATAACCTGGTGATTTTCAGTTCAAAAGATGGCGTGGTTCAATAAAACAACCCAATTATATCACCAATCTCCATTTGTTTTGTCCTCTTAATAAATAAGCAACTAGCAACAGCGGCCTTTCTGTCTGTTATGTTTCTATTTCGGATGCTGCCATTTTGCAACAAATTTGAATGGAGCCATTTCATTGGATGAGCGAAGGAAATGTTGGAAAATCAGTGACGTCACGTACAATGGCTCCTTCCTCGACGATTTGAAGCAACCTGACAAAACTCGCTAGTTTTTCATTATTCTTTTGATGCTGGGGACTAAATCATTGGAGGTGGGTGTTAGAATTGATTTGTTTTATTGACTCTCTCCATTTTTTGAACTGCAAATTGCCAGGTTATTTCTGTGATATAGTGAAACCGGAGTGAACGAACGTTTGTCAATGACCCTTAAAACACATGGAATTTTGAGAAAATCATTGTTGGATTGATACTTGTTCATACGTTAACGTTATAAGATTATATTTATTTGATAGAAAAATATATTGGCTTTCAATAGCCGAAAGAATTACGAAATTATCATTTAAATTGTAAGAGTTACAGTCATATTTGTACTCGTGGTACACCGATATCCGTTCTGCTAGTTGGAACCCTTCTTATTATATAGTACATATAGATCCCCATGAAGCAGTCCAGACCCTTGTGGTATGATCAGGGTCTGCTTTGAATGCTTTATGGAATTACCTTATGGAATTGTACAGACCTGATTTTACATGTTTTGCCGTGGCTGAAAAATCCTTTGTTTTGAGACCAAAACCATTGTAAAAGAATAGCTGATACAGATAGACCTGTATTCATTATGTCCTTATATTTATCGGGTAAAGGGTTATCCCTTTCCCTCATACAAACGTGTTTTCACACATTTGCAAACAGAGTAGACCCAGATCAGACGGCTCCTAGAGGAGCCGTCTGATCAGGGTCTGCTCTGTTTGCTAATAGAATTTGATAGTTATGTTTCTTTGCTTTCTAAAATGTCTACAACGTTCCACCTTCAATATTTCTTTATAACTATTTTGTTAATGAATATTCAGTAGGTATTGAAATTTGGCTTAAATACGGAACAGGGAAAGGGTTAATTATTTACTGAAGGAAACATGTGGAAATTTACATACATGTATTTGCATGGCCTTTGTTATGACATGCTACATGGCCCCCAGGGTTATAAATGTTTTGCGTGAGTCTGAAATCATTCTCAAGCATCTGACCAATCAGATACATTAGAATGATCTCAGACTCAGGTAATGAGGTTCCATGCTTATAAAACTTTTTAGTTGAGTCTGAGTTCGTTCTCAAGTTTTTGATTGGTCAGATTTGAGCCTGTAGCTCAAATCTGACCAATCAAAAGCTTGAGAACAAACTCGGACTCAACTAAAAAGCTTTATAAGTGTGGACCCAGAATGATACTTGAGAATCTCAGACTCGGACTCAGAGGTTTTATATCCTTGGACCATGTACTGTTATCAAACTTCTTACAGTTATTCTGTAAATGCATTTTCAGACATTTGCAAACAGTAGACCCAGATCAGATGGCTCCTATAACAGCCAGCTGATCAGGGTCTTCTCTGTTTGTTTTTGACATGATGTCAAACTGATTCTACTGATTCTACCTTGAACATTTTACGTTATAAATATCAATTAATAAATATTCATGTTGTCATTATTAGTCCCCCACCGGTTACCGGTTGGGGGATATAGGTTTGCTCGATTCCGTCCGTCCGTCCGTCCGTCACATCTCCTACAAAGTTATGCCAAATTCATTGTAACTTCACACATTGAAGAAGCATGATGAGGGCTGGTGTCATGCACAAGGGCCATAACTCTAGCATCAATATTTTTGGAGTTATTCCCCTTTTACATATGTTTTTGTCCGGACAATAACTCTTTATCTACTGGTTCAATTGATTTGAAAATTCACATATGGAACAATCATGATGAGGGGTAGTGTCATACACAAGGGCCATAACTCTAGCATCGATATTTTTGGAGTTCTTCCCCTTTTTCATATTTTCTTGTCAGTCCGTCTGTCGCGCTTCGTTTCCGGGCAATATCTCCTACAAAGTTAGGCCAAATTCATTATAACTTCACACATTGAAGAAGGATGATGAGGAGTAGTGTCATGCACAAGGGCCATAACTCTAGCATCAATATTTTTGGAGTTATTCCCCTTTTTCATATTTTTTTTCTGGACAATAACTCTTTATCTACTGGTTCAATTGATTTGAAACTTCACATATGGAACAAGCATGATGAGGGGTAGTGTCATGCACAATGGCCATAACTCTAGCATCTATATTTTTGGAGTTATTTCCCTTTTCATATTTTCTTGTCCAGTTAATAACTCTTTATGCACTGGTTCAATTGATTTGAAACTTCACATATGGAACAAGCATGATGAGGTGTAGTGTCATGCACAAGGGCAATAACTCTAGCATCAATATTTCTGGAGACTCCCCTTTTTCATATTTATACCGCCCACAACGAAGTTTGGGGGGTATACTGGAATCAGGTTGTCCGTCTGTCCGTCCGGACATACTAACAAATGGGTAGTTGTGTGACTTTTTCCTTTGATCTTTTCTTGTGTGACTAGTCCCACAAGAAAAACTATTTTTGGCTCTAACTTTGGAAAAGAATGATCTGGAAGCTAACCCTAACCCTATGTCCCACAACTGGCCAGGTTAATGTCACAAGAAATGGCCAGGTTAATGTCACAAGAGATGGCCAGGTTAATGATTTTACTTGTGCGACTAGTTAGAAAAAGTCACACAACTACCCTTTGGTGAGTGCGGACGTCTGTCCGTCCGTGGACACAATTTTGTCCGGCCTTCTTCTTCTACAGTTTTGCTTCAATTTTGTTGAAAGTTCATATATAGCCATATGACCATATAAACCTGTGCACCGCATATTTCCGTTATGATCGGACCACTACTTCAGGAGTTATCTCCCCTTTTTAGTCCCGTACCAATGTTTTCCGGTTTTCTGGACTTTTTATGGAAGTGACTCCAGATATCAACTCTATATTTAGTACAAAGCTAAATCTGTATAAGTTACAGCTTATGTTACAATCTCAGTCCGGTTGAATAATTATTTCCAGAGTTATTGCCCTTGTACTTTAATTTTTTTCTGCAAATTTGGGATTTTCCGGGCTTTTCTTGGAAGTGGTTGCAGATATTAACTTTATATTTGGCATAAAGCTAACTCTACATGATTTACAGCTTAATTCCCAATCTCAGTCTGGTTGAATAATTTTTGCCAGAGTTATGGCCCTTGAACTTTAATTTTTTGTTAAATTTTCAGTTTTCCGGACTTTTCTTGGATGTGGTTGCAGATATTAACTTTATATTTGGCATAAAGCTAACTCTACATGATTTACAGCTTAATTCCCAATCTCAGTCTGGTTGAATAATTTTTGCCAGAGTTATGGCCCTTGAACTTTAATTTTTTGTCAAATTTTCAGTTTTCCGGTCTTTCTTTGGAAGTGGTTGCAGATATTAACTTCATATTTGACATAAAAATAAATCTAGATGAGGTACAGCTTAAGTTCAAATATCGGTCTGGTTGAATAATTTTTGTCAGAGTTATGGTCCTTGAACTTAATGTTTTTCTGAAAAGGTACCTAGCTTTAGAACTTTGGATTTGACAAAAACCTCATGAAAGGGTCTTATTTCTAAGAATTATTCTTCATTTTTATTACATAAATTGGGTTGGGGCATGTATTGTTTTTAAATCTCTTCACGTTTCTGTATGTACATATGTTCAGATTGATGATAGGTGTTTTGACAAGCAGACAGGTGGGGGTGGGGGGTATTCGTTAGCCTTTGGCTTACAGTTCTAGTTTCTTGTCGGGACAATAACTTTTTATTTACTGATTTAATGTATGAAAGTAGGTACTAATACCATTCAGGTGGTCATGTATATACCATGATCAGTCACACCATGGGTTGGTGGGGTGGGGAGAGTGGAGTTTTTTTTTCAGTCAGGTGGGGGACTCATGTCTTGCATAGCAATACAACATGCCCTTGTTTCTTACATGGATATTAAACAGGAAAGGGTTAAATAATCCAGAAGTATTACATAATAGGATATTTTCATGGAAACATTTTTCTGGATAACTCACTGTCTATTCTAGGGAGGGGATGGGTCATCCCACTTTCTTTAACCCCCCCCCCCCCCCCCCCCCTATTTTTATGCCCCCAAAGCTAGGCTTTGGCGGCATATAGTGATCGGACCGTGCATGGGTGGGCGTGGGTGTGTGTACCTTTTGTTCGGAGTATATTTCCTTTTTCACATCAGCTACGGATACTAAATTTGGTGTGTGAGTTCATCTTGGGATGGCGGAGTGTCGCGTACCATTTTCATGTCACTGTGACCTTGACCTTTGACCTTGATTTTACAAAAGGCTTGTCCGGAGTATATCTCCTATACCTTACCAGCTAAGGATTCCAAATTTGGTGTGTGAGTTCATCTTGGGATGGAGGAGTGTCGCGTACCATTTTCAATTCACTGTGACCTTGACCGATTTTACAAAAAGCTTGTCCAGTGCATATCTCCTATACCTTACCAGATAAGGATTCCAAATTTGGTGTGTGAGATCACCTTGCGATGGCGGAGTGTCGCGTATGATTTTCAGGTCACTGTGACCTTGACCCTGACCTTTGACCTCGATTTTACAAGAAGCTTATACCTTACCAGCTGCAAAAAGCTTGTCCAGAGTATATCTCCTATACTTTACCAGCTACAGATTCCAAATTTGGTGTGTGAGTTCATCTTGGGATTGCGAAGTGTTGCGTACCATTTTCAGTTCACTGTAAGCTTGACCTTTGACCGATTTTACAAAAAGCTTGTCTGGAGCATATCTCCTATACCTTACCAGCTACGGATTCCAAATTTGGTGTGTGAGATCATCTTGAGATGGCAGAGTGTCGCGTACCATTTTCAGGTCACTGTGACCTTGACCTTTGACCTCGATTTTACAAAAAGCTTGTCTGGAGCATATCTCCTTACCAGCAATGGTTCCAAATTTGGTGTGTGAGTTCATCTTGGGATGGTGGAGAGTCGTGTACCATTTTCGGATCACTGACCTTGACCTTTGACCTCAATTTTACAGTCCGGAGCATATCTCCTATACCTTACCAGATACAAAAAGCTTGTCCAGAGCATATCTCCTATACCTTACCAGCTACGGATTCCAAATTTGGTGTGTGAGTTCATCTTGGGATGGCGGAGTGTCGCGTACCATTTTCAGGTCAATGTGCTCTTGACCTTTGACCTTGATTTTACTAAAAGCTTGTCCGGAGCATATCTCCTATACCTTATCAGTTACAGATTCCAAATTTGTAATTTGTAAGTATTGGACAGGTATGCTTAGGCAAACAGTGTAGACCCAAATCAAACTACAGGGTCTACACTGGTTGCTACTACATTAGCATGAATCAGACATTATAAAGAGCTCTAAATACTATTTGTACATGGGTAGGCCATGCTGTTCAAATACTTGCAGTGTCAGAACTTTCAGATGAATTACAGCATTATAACAATTTAGACCCATATCGGACAGCTCCTGTAGGAGCTACTGGGTCTTCATTGCTTGCTTACAACACTACCTAAATCAGATGCTATACATGCTTATGCAAAGAATGTAGATCCATATTAGGTAACTTCTATTGCAGCTGTCTAAGAGCCAGTGTTACATGAAACTTTGACCATTCATTTAGAACTGACTGAGGGTATGCTCTTAACGTTAAGGATCGACATAGGGTCTTTCTTAAATATTAAGAATCAACTTAACAGTAACAATCAACACAGCATGTTTTTTTTAACATTGAAATTTGACCCTGTGTCTTTTTTTTAAAACGTTAAGAATTTACCCTGGATCTGTTTTTAACGTTGACAATCAACCCAGAGTCCTTTTTATACGCCCGAAGGGTCGTATTATGTTATGGTCTCCATCGTCTGGCCGTCTGGCTGGGTGTCCGTCCGTCCGTCTGTCTGTCTGTCCGTCCGTCCGTTAGCAAATTCGTGTCCTGGCTATAACTTACTCATTTTTTCTCCGATTTTCAAAATTCTTTCACACAAATGTTCAGTATCACTTGAAGGTGTGTCGCGTACAAAACCCAATTGTGAACTTTCAAGGTCAAGGTCACAAATAGGGCGTTAGCAATTTTCGTGTCCTTGCTAAAACTTACTCATCTTTTCACCAATTTTCAAAATTCTTTCACACGTATGTTCAGTATCACTTGAAGGTGTGTCGCGTACAAAACCCAATGGTGAACTTTCAAGGTCAAGGTCACAAATAGGGCGTTAGCAATAAGGGTGAAACGGTATCTTTCGGTACACATGTACCGCGGTTTTTTCACTTACGGTTCGGTTTTCGGTATTTATTTCCACTTCACGGTACGTACCGAAACTTTCGTAATGTCTAGGGACGAATCTGCCGTAATAATATAAAAGCCGTTTTCTGATTGGTTCTTTCTATAAATAATATCCAATTAGATTACGCGTTAAGTCCATTACTCGTAGTTTACATACATGGCTTCTCGGAGCGAAACGAAAGTGCATATTTCAATTTGGGAACAGTTTGAAACTGTTCCCAAACTGAAAGATGCACCAACAAGCTACTGGTCTAAAGTTTGGAAGTCTTTTGGCTTTCGGGAAGGCCAGTCTGAGAGCAGAATGGCAACATGTCATGTAAGCGTTGTTTCGCGGACGTGTATATAGCACGTTGATCGCAAACGTTGTAGAAATTACTGATGATAGACAAGTGAGTTATTGTTATTAATCCTTACTGTGCTGGATATTATTATATAATAGAATTAAACTCTGCTCTGAGATTTTCAACCATAGTCCATTGAAAACTGTGTGGACCAAGATAAGCTGTCTTGTTAAAATGTGACATTTGAATGTGACAGCTGCTCAGGGTTTACACTGTTTGCAATGCACTTTGGTTGGAAAGCTTATAGTGAGGCTCAATTTCAATTATCATCCTACATGTCACACTGTTTAAACTTGTATTTATTGACAAACAATGCAGTCCAAGATAAGAAAACTTCTAATAATATCTACATTGTTTGCAATGCTTTGTTTACTTGTTTCCAGCACATTGTTGGTATTTTAAAGTTCCAGTTGAAGAGATTATTAGATAGTGATATTTTCCATAGAAGGAGATTTGTATTTTAAATCAATAGTCTATGACATGGTGTTCAGTATTACATAATTTTAAGTGTTTTCCCTTAAATACTTGACTGTTTATGATTCTAAGAGATTAATCATTATCACTGCTAGCTGTGGCAGTTACTGATTCTAGTCAAAACAAATTAATTCAAAAGGGTTTTTTGTAGGTCAGCTTCAAAATTATGTTAAGATAAAAATTCGTGTACCGAAAATGTACCGAACCGTGGCTCATATACCGTGTACCGAACCGAACCGTGGGGGTAGTGTACCGTTTCACCCCTAGTTAGCAATTCTGTCCGAATTCTGTCCGTCCGTCCGTTAGCAAATTCGTGTCCTGGCTATAACTTACTCATTTTTTCTCCGATTTTCAAAATTCTTTCACACAAATGTTCAGTATCACTTGAAGGTGTGTCGCGTACAAAACCCAATTGTGAACTTTCAAGGTCAAGGTCACAAATAGGGCGTTAGCAATTTTCGTGTCCTTGCTAAAACTTACTCATCTTTTCACCAATTTTCAAAATTCTTTCACACGTATGTTCAGTATCACTTGAAGGTGTGTCGCGTACAAAACCCAATTGTGAACTTTCAAGGTCAAGGTCACAAATAGGGCGTTAGCAATTCTGTCCGAATTCTGTCCGTCCGTCCGTTAGCAAATTCGTGTCCTGGCTATAACTTACTCATTTTTTCTCCGATTTTCAAAATTCTTTCACACAAATGTTCAGTATCACTTGAAGGTGTGTCGCGTACAAAACCCAATTGTGAACTTTCAAGGTCAAGGTCACAAATAGGGCGTTAGCAATTTTCGTGTCCTTGCTAAAACTTACTCATCTTTTCACCAATTTTCAAAATTCTTTCACACGTATGTTCAGTATCACTTGAAGGTGTGTCGCGTACAAAACCCAATGGTGAACTTTCAAGGTCAAGGTCACAAATAGGGCGTTAGCAATTCTGTCCGTTAGCAAATTCGTGTCCTGGCTATAACTTACTCATTTTTTCTCCGATTTTCAAAATTCTTTCACAGAAATGTTCAGTATCACTTGAAGGTGTGTCGCGTACAAAACCCAATTGTGAACTTTCAAGGTCAAGGTCACAAATAGGGCGTTAGCAATTTTCGTGTCCTTGGTAAAACTTACTCATCTTTTCACCAATTTTCAAAATTCTTTCACACATATGTTCAGTATCACTTGAAGGTGTGTCGCGTACAAAACCCAATGGTGAACTTTCAAGGTCAAGGTCACAAATAGGGCGTTAGCAATTCTGTCCGTCCGTTAGCAAATTCGTGTCCTGGCTATAACTTACTCATTTTTTCTCCGATTTTCAAAATTCTTTCACACATGTTCAGTATCACTTGAAGGTGTGTCGCGTACAAAACCCAATTGTGAACTTTCAAGGTCAAGGTCACAAATAGGGCTTCAGTATCACTTGAAGGTGTGTTGCATACAAAACCCAATTGTGAACTTTCAAGGTCAAGGTCACAAATAGAGCGTTAGCAAATTTTGTGTCCGACAAATAAAAGATTACTATTACAATAAGCAGTTTTACTCTCCTTGCTATTGCCTTAGCCCTAATAGAGTCCTCATATGCGCAACTTCTGAAGGTTCACACATTGTGTAAATAGAACAGCCTTCGGGCGTATATTGCCCCGTCTCGCGGTGCTCTTGTTAACGTTGAGAATGACCTAGGGTCCTTTTTAACTAAGTTTCGACCCCTGGCTCTTTTCTTAGCTATCATAATCGTCAAAGGTTCCGTTTCTAATGTTAAGAACTGACTCCTGTGTCATTTTTAACAGCATCAAAATTTCTTGTTACACCTGCATTACATTGTATTGTTTTTCCGCCAAAATGCATTTCGGTGTCACACACTTTGGGGGCATTTGTCACCCGTGACGACTCTCTTGTCCATGGGAGGGGAGAAGTTTCTGTGTTATAGTATAGATAAAGAAAGTGAATTCGCTTAAATTGGTGTGATATCTGAATCAATAATAACTGAGGTACCATGGAAAATTGTAATATATAACGTGTTTGTACATTTTTGTATCAGGTATTGCTAAGGTGGTATGTCTGTCTCTGTTGCCATGGATACAGCTGGATGAGGCTCATACCCAAGTGATTGTACCACTAGTGGCAGAGGTAAGGTTGATGAGTGGGACCATTAACCCTTTAAACCATGAATATTCATGTGAGAAATAATGACATCATGAATATTAATTAGTTTAATTTTTATAATGGCACATGGACACAGGAAATGTTGGCTATGGCAGAAACGTTAGAATCATATCTATACTATATCATAGGCAAACAGAACAGACCCTGATCAGACAGCTCCTATAGGAGTCATCTGATCTGGGTCTGCTGTGTCTGTAAAGGCATAGAAGGGCATATTTATTGAGTAAAGGGTAAATGTACTAAATGAATATTGACGAGGTTACGTTTTTCTGACATATCATGTAGTAGAGGACTTAATAGGTTTGCAAAAAGAGTAGACCAAGATCAGACGGCTCCTACAGGAGCTGTCTGATTAGGGTCTGCTCCGTTTGCTTATGAGAGATTAGTAGATCTGACTGCAGTTTCTGCTTATACCAAAAACATCATGTGTGCATGTCATTATGAAAATTCAGCTAATAAATATTCATGATATCATTGTTTCTTATATAAATATGCAACAAGGAAAGGTTTAACCCATTCCCCATTCAATATTCATGTAAGAAATATTGGCATCATGTATATTTATTAGCTGATATTTTTTCAAAACATACATTCACAAGAATTCTTGGTATTTTTAGAAGCTCGGATCTATCATTATGTCGTAAGCAACCAAAACCAGGGTTGCCACTCGTCAGGGAAAAGTCAGGGAAATTTAATTTTTTTCAAGATCAGGGAATTGTCAGGGAATTTTGAGAACTGTCAGGAAAATTTGAAAATATAGGCAAGTGTCAGGGAATTGTCAGGGAATTTTGAAAGCATGAGAATGAAGGTTATATGTTTTGAAAAATCTGTAATGTATAACAGAAATTATGACAGAAAGACCAAATTTTGCGATGAAATGTGTCACGGAAATTTGAAATTATGTCTGGGAATTGTCAAGGAATTTTGTTTCTTCTGGTTTGTGGCAACCCTGAAAGCAGACCCTGATCAGACCACAGGTGCTAGGCGTGTGGCCATTTCACAAATACTGCTTATAAATACCTTCAAATACGTTTAGACATCATAACTTGACATTATAAAAAAAAGAAAAAAAATGAAAAATAAAATTTTTTTTCGTATAATATATTACTATATAAAGGTGTGTAACTAAATGGTCCAAAGTGGCAGAAAAAATGCACCAACTACATTCCGCGTCTTGTTACGACGTCAATTTCCGCTCGATTTCAATCAAATATGAGTCAATGCACGCAGAAATGTCTAGTCTTTCAACTATACACCATTGATTGCCGATCATAAGCCGAAAAATTACTGTTTTGAGACGATAAACTCCAGCTTAGATTTAGTCGACCGAGTCACTACCGACACATACATGCACATTTTCACCACTGATGACATCGAAAGTCACACTAGATCTCATAATATGGTCCGTTTTCCACTCTCATTCAATAAAACTAACATAACCATTCAACTTACTGTCGATGTCAACCTCAAAGTTACTACCGGTTCTACGAAACTGAAGAGTTTTCGAAACAACCCGCGGCTGTCAACATTCGGCCAGCCATGATTTTCGTGACCCGGAAATGCTTGAAGCGAAGAAGCGACTGGTGCCCGGCAGACCATTTGACTACTATGAAGCAGGTAACAAGTGCCCTGTAAACATGATTACTGGTGCCCGGTTTCTGTATAAAACACCCTGTTAACCCTTTCCCTCCTATAAACACCTTTTCACGCATTTGAAAACAGTATAGACCCAAATCAGATAGCTCGTAGAAGACCAGGATCTACTCCATTTGTGCCATGATATATAGATATAATTCTATACCATTCGTCGAAGCAAACATGCCCTTGAAAATGATAAAAATTAATCTAATAAATATTCATGGTGTTACTTTTTCTTACATGATTATTGAACAGGGAAATGTTAACTGGAAAATAAAATGCAGTCGACGTATACATTTTTCAGTCATGTGCTGGACACTATATATGAAAAATAAATTAACACATATATTAGAAAGCAAACGATTATAAAATAATCAGTATAATTACCAAGTAACTATAGTCATTGTTCCTAATATATATATGAAATGAAGGCTGTCATTAAATTTTAAATAGAGCTAGTTCTCTTTTTTTCAGTCTTATTAGAATAGAAAATCTAAATTTTGGGCGAACATAATCAGCAGTTTACAGGGCACTTGTTACCTGCTTTATAGTAGTCAAATGGTCTGCCGGGCACCAGTCGCTTCTTCGCTTCAAGCATTTCCGGGTCACGAAAAATCATGGCTGGCCGAATGTTGACAGCCGCGGGTTGTTTCGAAAACTCTTCAGTTTCGTAGAACCGGTAGTAACTTTGAGGTTGACATCGACAGTAAGTTGAATAGTTATGTTAGTTTTATTGAATGAGAGTGGAAAACGGACCATATTATGAGATCTAGTGTGACTTTCGATGTCATCAGTGGTGAAAATGTGCATGTATGTGTCGGTAGTGACTCGGTCGACTAAATCTAAGCTGGAGTTTATCGTCTCAAAACAGTAATTTTTCGGCTTATGATCGGCAATCAATGGTGTATATTTGAAAGACTGGTCATTTCTGCGTGCATTGACTCATATTTGATTGAAATCGAGCGGAAATTGACGTCGTAACAAGACGCGGAATGTAGTTGGTGCATTTTTTCTGCCACTTTGGACCATTTAGTTACATACCTTTATATAGTAATATATTATACGAAAAAAAAAAAAAAAATTCTTTTTTTTTATAATGTCAAGTTATGATGTCTAAACGTATTTGAAGGTATTTATAAGCAGTATTTGTGAAATGGCCACACGCCTAGCACCTGTGGATCAGACAGCCCATATAGGAGCAATCTGATCTGGGACTACTCTATTTGCAAAGGGCCAAAGGCACATGAAAAGGTGTTTATATGAGGAAAAGGGTTACATGTTAGCCTGTACTGTAACCTGATGAACAAGTCCCATCATTTCAGGCTGTCTTATTACTTTGTGTCTTTTAGAGTACTGCCATAATGGAGAAGATCCTTGAGGGTATACAGGGGCTGTGCAAGGAATCTAGGGGTCACGAAGAAATACAAGGATCTCTGGAGGTATGGTATCAAGGCTTCTAAGAGAATGCTTGTAACCTTTCGAGCACTTGTAACTCGGCATATCATCAGGACCTACACTGTTTGTTGCACTGACAGCATTTTTAGCTCCACTTTTTATACGCCCACCTAATAAAGGTGGTCGTATATTGTCGTGGCCCTGTCCGTCCGTCCGTTCGTTCGTTTGTTCGTTCGTTCGTTCATTCGTCCGTCAACATTTTGTTTGTCCGCTGTTTTCTAGGAAAACTATTTGACAGATTTTAATGAAACTTCACACAAATGTTAAATGCATCAAGATCTGAAGCTGAGTTGATTCTGAGGTTCATTTGATTTTTCATTTCAGAGTTATGGCCCTTGTCCTTAAAAAATATGCAAATAATTTGTCCGCTGTTTTCTGGGAAAACTATTTGAGAGATATTAATGAAACTTCACACAAATGTTTAATGCATCAAGATCTGAAGCTGAGTCGATTCTGAGGTTCATTTGATTTGTCGTTTCGGAGTTATGGCCCTTTTACTTAAAAAATAATGCAAATACATGCAAATAGTTTGTCCGCTGTTTTCTGGGAAAACTATTTGAGAGATATTAATGAAACTTCACACAAATGTTTAATGCATCAAGATCTGAAGCTGAGTTGATTCTGAGGTTCATTTTGATTTGTCGTTTCGGAGTTATGGCCCTTGTCCTTAATAAATATGCAAATAGTTTGTCCGCTGTTTTCTGGGAATACTATTTGAGAGATATTAATGAAACTTCACACAAATGTTTAATATATCAAGGTCTGAAGCTGAGTCGATTCTGAGGTTCATTTGATTTGTTGTTTCGGAGTTATGGCCCTTTTACTTAAAAAATAATGCAAATAGTTTGTCCGCTGTTTTCTGGGAAAACTATTTGAGAGATATTAATGAAACTTCACACAAATGTTTAATGCATCAAGATCTGAAGCTGAGTTGATTCTGAGGTTCATTTGAGTTTTCATTTCAGAGTTATGGCCCTTGTCCTTAAAAAATATGCAAATAGTTTGTCCGCTGTTTTCTGGGAAAACTATTTGAGAGATATTAATGAAACTTCTAACAAATGTTTAATGCATCAAGATCTGAAGCTGAGTCGATTCTGAGGTTCATTTGATATGTCGTTTCGGAGTTATGGCCCTTCTACTTAAAAAATAATGCAAATACATGCAAATAGTTTGTCTGCTGTTTTCTGGGAAAACTATTTGAGAGATATTAATGAAACTTCACACAAATGTTTAATGCATCAAGATCTGAAGCTAAGTTGATTCTGAGGTTCATTTGAATTTTCATTTCAGAGTTATGGCCCTTGTCCTTAAAAAATATGCAAATAGTTTGTCCGCTGTTTTCTGGGAAAACTATTTGAGAGATATTAATGAAACTTCTAACAAATGTTTAATGCATCAAGATCTGATGCTGAGTCGATTTTGAGGTTTATTTGATTTTTCGTTTTGAAGTTATTGCCCTTTTACTTAAAAAAAAATGCAAATATATGCATATAGTTAGTCCGCTGTTTTCTGGCAAAACGGTTTTACAGATATTAATGAAACTTCATACACATGTTTAATGCATCAAGATCTGAAGCTAAGTCGATTCTGAGGATCATTTGATTTGTTGTTTCGGAGTTATGGCCCTTGCACTTAAAAAATAATGCAAATCTATGCAAATATGAGGTTGGCCATAACTTTTTCATTTGAAATGATATTTACTTCAATTTTTTTATATGGTTAAACCTTAATGTGAATTTTCACATATATTGCGGGGTTTTTGATATGTCATTTTATTCTAAAGTTATGGTCCTTGAACTTCGTGTGTTCGTTGCTTTGTTAGTCGGTCAACTTTTAGTTTGTCTGTTGTTTTCTGGGAAAACTATTAAAATGATATAAATAAAACTTAACACAAATGTTTTAAGCAACAAAATTTGAAGCTGAGGTTATTTGAGGTTCATTCAGTTTGTCTTTACAGAGTTATGGCCGTTGCACTTTACAAAAATCTGCAAAAATGAGGATTAGCTGTAACTTTTTAGCTCACCAGAGCACTTTTGTGCTCAGGGTGAGCTTTTGTGATTGCCTGATGTCCGTCGTCCGTCGTCGTCCGTCGTGCGTCGTCGGGCGTCAACAATTTCAACCTTTAAAAATCTTCTCCTCTGAATCTACAGGGTTCTCAGCTTTCATCTTTGGTACATAGCATCATCTGTAGGTCCTCTACAAAAGTTATATAAATTATGCCCCTGGGGTCAAAATTGGCCCTGCCCCAGGGGTTTTCAGTTTTCAATAGAAACATATAGTGAAAACTTTGAAATTCTTCTCCTCTCAAACTAGAAGGTTCTCAGCTTTCATATTTGGCACATAGCTTCAACTTCAGGTCTTCTACAAAAGTTATATAAATTATGCCCCTAGGGTCAAAATTGGCCCCACCCCAGGGTTTAACAGTTTTTTTTTTAGCTGACTGCATAAACAGCCCATGGGATCACTATATGCATAGGAAAAACTTTGAAACTCTTCTTGTCAAAACTACATGTCCCAGAGCTTAGATATTTGTGGTATAGATTAACTTACAGTACAGATCTCGCGGAACTTTCAAAGCCCGCGATGTCGCGATGGGGTTTTGGCTGGCTTCGCGGATAATGCTCGTGATTTTACCGCGATTTGTCATCGTGATGCATAATTATTCACGAAGCTCAACGCGTAAACGACCGCGGCGAACTCCGCCATCCATGGCTATCGCGGGCCTCCCTTATCACGACGAGTAATCGCGATTTACAGGTGATACAGTGCAAGCATTTTGTGAATGTTGTACAGTATATTTTACAATGTACACACATTCAATTACTGTTGTTTACAGTTGTCTGTGTATGTAATTTGAATTTATAAATTAAAAAAAAATGCACACACATTGATTCAGTTATTGTTTTCATTTCCTAAACTCACTCGATTTACACGTTCAAAATTCAGAATAAGTTCTATGTTATGATATAAAATCGAACGATAATTATGAGGTGACAAAATTGGCCGACATAAGTCACAGCGACACTGTATGATATTCTAGGTCCCATAAAGAATGGTCTGTAATTTTATCTGATAGTTTTGCTCAGGCAACTTACGACTGCCATTTAGACGAAACATATTCTCATTTCCTACATAAATTCATTTATTATAGACGAACTGGCAGTAATACGAAATGTCAGACACCCTTGCGTTCCCATCATGAACTACTTTTAATAAAAAAAAATTTCATTAAATACAAGTGCTGCTAATGCTACAAAACTCACTATTTATGTGGGAAGATGTGTTAATGGTTAATAACTAAATGTCGCAGACCGGGTTTTACTTAGAAACTCTTTGGTCTGAGCCACAACTAACTCAGTCGTTCTGTTCAATCGTTTTATTCCCTTGACCACAAATGGTCTATAATAGGATTCCTGCAAATATACATAGGACATATTCAAGATATGTGTTTCCTAACATATATGGATAGCATGTATAATTGCAGTGAATATCTACAGTTACTTATATAACAATTAACATAGTTTAATATATATATCGTTAGAAACGAAATGCGATTACTTATGATATGAATAGAATAGATGAAATGCTGCTGTGCTTAACACTATTCTCTTTTGACTTCTCTTCCAAAACTATTATTTACACACCTTTAACATCTTACCGGGTTGTGGACCCGAAATCCCCTCTCTCTCCGTAACGGTCTCTCGTGCGGTGCTCTGGTTAGTAGCTGCAAGAAATACCTATTCCATAAAAATACATGCACTCTATTAGATGAAAACAATAGACAGTCTTGCGAAGGGCGTAAATTCAATGGCGAACGTGAAATGAACGGACGGTACGGCACGGTACGAAGCGACTACCGTAAAATAAACCTCAGCAGTAGCGAAATGAATTCAAATGCAACCAATGGAAATACTAACCAGTATAACTTTGCAAAAACAGAAGCATGGCCTTCAAGCAATACCATTCGTAGTAAGCAATATTCTGAGAGTCCTCTCGCTTGACAAGTGACTTGGAAAGTGACAAGCCTATGTTAACCGTGCAACCCATGTCAACGTTCGGAAATACCATGTGATCCCCAAAATACATAAAGCAGCCAATAGAAACCATTCGACAAAACTCCGAAGACAACCGAAGATTTCACATATCCTAATACCAGGGCTATATCTGGTATTTCTGTAACTAAGCGCTTTTCACGTGCAAAGAGAGATAATTTGAATAGTGCTAACTATACATGGATAATGAATATGCATGACGTTGAAAACTAGTAAAATCTACATCTGCTACATGCTCCCTCTGCCTGGAAAATGATGTCTCATCATTTAACCGTCTTCACTGCATAAAAAACAATACAATGCAATTAGTCTGTATACAAAGAATGTAGTATACTGCAATTAAACTAAGTTTAGTAAAGTAATAACAACGTCTCTGTCTTCATCCTAGGGCAAAACAAAACATTGTTAGTCAAATCTTAACTTAACAAGCATCCATCTGATTGGCCTGAAAAGAACAATCTATCAACTAAGTTCACCTGCAAACATATAGCAGAATTTATAAAACATTTTCCTCTTTGCTCCTCCTGTCCCCAAATTGTGACCACACAATTCCAAGCTTAATACTTATAGTAAACTAGGGGAAAGTAGAGAAGACGAAATGGTACAATTACCATATTAACTATACCCAATTCAAGTATTTAGCATAAAAAAATACACAATTAAAAATAAAACTGTTCACTATATAATCACTGCATGACAGCTTGCCAAAGTTTATTAGCTATGTCTACACTGACTTTATTTAAAACACCAGACGAAAGTAATTGGTCTAGAGCATCTGCTCGTCTATCGACTGGCCTCTCAGTAACTCCTCCACAGTAAAAATCCTTCAAATATTCTGGTGGTTTTCTTGGTCGAGTAGATCTACGAGGCGGTGGTTTTGGTGGCAACTCCTGGTATGGTTCCTCTGTTCTGATCTCAACTTCTCTTAGTTCTGCTGTATTCTCAACCTGCTCTGGCACCTCTTGCTCTTCATTGTTTCCTGCATCTACTAATTCCACATTGATGTCAGTGTGACAATTAACCTCGACTTCAGTATTGTCTTCAACAACTACTGTCTCCACTTCTTGCACCTCCTGTGGTTCCATATGAGTAGCTGATTCTGAATGGTGGGCGTCCCCACTAAGATATGCTATTTCGGCATACTCATCATCAGATCCTTCTGACTCATCAGTGACGTCACTACTGTTCTCCTTAGTTACATCTGATTTCTGTATGGATGGGGAAGGGTTATTATTCCTTGGTCTAGGAACTGGTGTTTTCTTTCCCACATCAGTTGATTCTCGTATCAAGATCAAATGATTCCTATGTAGGGTTCTGGTCCTACCATCTGGTGCCTGTACCTTGAAAACTGGTATGTTTTCAATGGGTTGTTCCACTACTTTGTACTCGCCACTCTCAAACTTATCCTGTATCTTGTGCTTACCTTCGTGAGCCAATATCTTAACAAGGACAATATCACCTAAACTGATCTTGCTAGACCTAACCTTCCTATCATAATAACTCTTCTGTTTCTCTCTGGCCTTCTCTGCATAACTACTGACTGTATTTCTGGCAAATGTAAGTCTTTTCTTTAGTTGACATATGAAACTTTCCTCAGAGACCATTTGCTCGTCGTCGGAAGTGGCAGACTCAAACAGTGCATCAATGGGTAAGCTTGCTTTCCTACCAAACATCAATTCGAACGGTGAATATTTGGTGGTTTCGTGTCTGGTACCGTTGTAGGCGTAAACCAATGGGGCAATATATTTCTTCCAGTCACTCTTCTTATCTGCATCTAGGGTACCAAGCATATTCAATAATGTGCGGTTGAATCTTTCGCAAGTTCCATTGCCACTGGGATGAAACGGAGTTGTTCTAGACTTTTCAATATTGAAGATCTCACAAAGTTCCTTTATAACTTGGGACTCAAAATTTCTTCCTTGGTCAGAATGTATCCTCGTTGGAACTCCATAATGTAAAATAAAGTGTTCATAGAATATCTCTGCAGTTGTCTTTGCTGTTTGGTTTTTGGTTGGAATCGCTAAGGCCAATTTTGTAAAATGGTCTGTGATCACAAGTATATTTCCAAACCCTTTGCTTGGTTCCAAAGTAAGAAAATCCATGCAGACCAACTCTAGAGGATGTGTGGTAACTATGTTGACCAATGGAGCTCTTGTATTAGTATCCGACTTCCTTCTTACACAGTTTTTGCATTTTTTGATCCAATGCTCACAATGCGATGACATTCCTGGCCAAAAGAAACGCTCTCGTAAAAGTGACATAGTCCTATCCCTACCAGGGTGACCAATTTCATTATGTAGACCTTCCAATGCTCTTTTCCTATAGACTTCGGGTAAAACTAGTTGCATAACTTTTTCATCGTGGTCAACTACTTCTCTATATAGAACTCCTCTGATGACTTTAAGTCGGTGAAAGTTATTTTTCATTGCATGATCTTCACTGGTGTAATATCCCCCTGGTAATTGCTTATCTATTGCTCCTCTAAGCCACTTCCCGATAACTATATCCTCTCTTTGGTTCTTTCTGATTTCCCTCAATTCCCTCTAACGGTCTCATTGTCCAATTTAACCATTTCACCCATTTCACTATCTGTCACCCTTTCATGGTGATATCTGGACAGTGCATCTGCATCTGTATTGCGCAAGCCTGCTCTATATAATATATCAAAGTTGTATCCTGCTAAAGCTGAAACCCACCGTTGCCCTGTTGCATCCAGTTTGGCAGAAGTAAGAATATGTGTCAATGGGTTATTGTCCGTGTATACAACGAAATGATTGCCTGTAAGGTAGTCACTAAATTTATCAGTTACAGCCCATTTTAAGCAAAGGAATTCCAACTTGAAAGCTGGGTAGTTTTTCTCTGATCTTGACAAACTTCTACTTGCATATGCTATTACTTTCTTATGCACACCGTGCGTTTGATACAGTACTGCTCCAAGTCCAATGTTACTAGCATCCACATGTATTTCAAAGGGAAGGGTAAAATCTGGATATGCCAGTATAGGTGGCCTTACCAAAATATCTTTCAGCTTTTCAAAAGTTTCTTGCTCTGTACTTGTCCATTTCCATGTTTTCTGTTGAGGTTTACTATTCTTTTTGCCAACTGTTGGCGGAAGAAGTTCATTTAGTGGTCGGGTAAGTTTAGAAAAATCTTTGATGAAACGTCGATAATATCCAGCAAAGGCTAAGAATGAGCGTAATTCGTCTGCATTTGTTGGAGTTGGCCAATTTCTGACTTTCTCAATTTTGTCGGGATCTGTTTCTACACCCTGCTCACTGACTATATGTCCAAGGAATTTAACTCTCTTCTGTAGAAAGAAACACTTCTCAGCAGCCAATTTCAACTTGCACTCGTGCAATCTGGTCAAAACAATATCAAGTCTCTCCAGATGTTGCTCAAAGCTTTCAGCAAATATTATCAAGTCATCCAGATAAATAACACAGATTTTCATGTTTAATTCTCCTAGACATTCCTCCATTAAACGTTGATATGTAGCTGGGCTGTTCGATAAACCAAAAGGCATCCGAATATATTCAAAGAATCCTAAAGGTCCTACTGTGAAAGCTGTTCTCTCCCTATGCTCTTCCTCCATGGTTACCTGATGATAGCCACTCTTCATGTCTATGACGCTAAAATATTTCGAGCCATTCAAACAATCAAAAACTTCCTCAATGCGTGGCAATGCGTAAGCATCCTTAACTGTTCTATTATTCAGCATTCTGTAGTCCACACACATGCGTAATTTACCGTTCTTCTTCCTAACTAATACTATGTTGGAAGCCCAAGGTGATTTCGACTTTTGGATAACTCCAGCTGCAAGCAGTTGTTCCAGGTGTTGCCTAACTTCGTCTATCATTGCTGGCGGAATTCTGCGATGGCGTTGTTTAAAAGGTGTATCATTCACAAGGTCAATTCTGTGTTTGATCATTTGGCAATCCCCAATGTCATCATCTCCATTTGAAAATATATGCTCATGTTTCTTTAAAAGTTCCTTCAACTGTGCAGTTTCCTTTTCATTCAACCTGGACTCAATATGAATTTCTTCGAAGATCTTTTGATGAACACTCTGTCTTTCCATTTTATCAAAAACTGAATGGTCAACAGTGACTGGCTGAACTTCACAAAGTACAGCTTTAGGCGATATAGAAATAGCCTGGGCTGTTACATTGGATATATTCACCAAAACTTCTCCATTTTTCCTGTATTTATATTGTATGACAGCTGGAGTAATATCAATAAATTCTGGCAAGTTTGACTCCTCACTTTCCTGTAGAATAGCTGTAGTATCATAAAAATTCAATTCCTTATCCGTATATCCCTTAATATCAACTGATTGATTTGGTCCTATGACAACTTTTGCTGGTTCAGCTGACCTTACAATGGCTATTCTGTCCTTGTTTCTTCTAAGCTCCCTCTGTCTAATAGCAATGCACCTGAAGGCAAGCTTCCATGGTGTGTGAAGTTTCGCCTTCTGTAAATAAGTGTTCCCAAAAGTATCTTTACAATCTAAAAGAAGTTCATTTAATATATTGGTTCCCAGAAGAATTGGAATGTGAGAACTATACGTCGTTTCTGGAGTTACAAGAAATAAACACTCCTGTTCCTTGGATTTTTCAATACCATCTGTACAAAGAGACGCTGAAACATAACCTAAATATGGCAGTTGACTTCCATCGGCGCACTCTACATTTATAATATCTTTAAGTGGCTGAATGTCCAAATGCTTCAAATTACTATCATAAAATGTTTTGCTGATTGTAGAGATGCAGCTACCGCTATCTATCAATGCTGTCGTTGCTATACCATTGATACTAACATCTGCTTCTGTAGCATGTCCAACTAATTCGGGATCTTGTGTCTCACGTGTGCCTTGGTTTGATCCCCCAACTGAGGCACTAACTAGTTTGAGCAATCACGAATCATGTGTTCTTCACTTTCACATTTGAAGCATCTAGGCCTCATGGTTGTTCCAGCTGTCGGCCTCCTGTATCTTCCGGCTCCACGACTCCTTCCCTGATCCCTTCGATAACCTCTCGAAACTCCACGGTCACCCCTATATGACCCTCTGTAGTTATGATTCCCGTTTCCTTGATAGCTATAACGTCCATAGCCAGCGTCAGACACATTTGCATGTCTTGATTCTTCTTTCTCCCTTTCTAACCTATTAATCCTAGCATTTAATTGCTCTAACAAACTCTTTACTTCTCCCAATTCACTTTTGTCTTCAGTTCTTGTGACAGAATGGCACTTCGTCGTGTGTGCTGTTGCAGCTTTCTGAGCATTACTCTCTATTTTCTTTAATTCAACTTTGAATGTTCCATAATCTGCCACAGTCTCATATTTATAAGTTGCTAATTGCATCAATTCAGGTCTTAAACCTTCAAATAAAACCGTTTTGAGTGCAGCTTCATTGGTACGAGCTATTTCATTCATCTGTACCGCTTGAGCAAAAATATCCTCCACTCTGGAAGCAAACGATGAAACACTTTCATCTTCATTCTGAGTGCAAGCATAAAAACGCCTAAGCACAGTTGCTCCAGATTCAATAGTACCATAATCTGTTTGAAATTTCTTCAGTACCATCCGTAAGGTGGCATCTGAACCGAGGTTTCTCAGCTTATCAGCTGCATCGCCTTTGCAAGAATTGCGAATAGATGTTAATATCTGATCTTCTGAATGTTTACCCGCCTTAATAAGACATTCAACTTGGTACAACCAAGTCAGATAGCTAACCTCACCCTTATTAGCTTCCCCAAAGAACTGAGATATCTTGGGTGTATTTATTGTATGAGGTATAACTGGATCTTCCTTCTTAAGTTGAGAGACATAATACTTCATGTATTGCTCCAAATCCTCTGGATTTTCAAACTTTGGTGGCTTTATTTTTAAGTGTTGCATAAGCTCAACCATTTTTAACTCATCATCCGTTACTGTGTCTCTAGTAACAGCTTCTGTTGGCTCCATGATTAACCCTCAGTAATGAATAGTTTATAGTTATACTACTATACAGTTTCTCCAACTTATCACAGGTTTCAGATCTCACTGGTTTGCAATAACTCACAATTCAACCAATACTACTTGTAAAATAGTAAGAATTTAAAAAAAAAATAGTTTACAACTTATATTCATTTCAATGCTTTCAATCAATAGGGAAAATGCTATATTCACACTATAAGCAAGCACTTAACTATATCTGCATGCACTATATACCCTTTCTGTCATATATGATTGGATGATCTGGATCTACTTTGACACTTGATTACATATGTATACTATCTCACTATGCACTAATACTTTAAGTCTGAGAACAAACTCAATTCCCTAAATAAGTCAATGTAATAGTATAATGAATAAGGCAGAGTCACATTATACTAATCAAAGGTCAAGGTTAAACTAATTGACACGAAGTTGACGCACTATCACTGCGAAGTAATTCAAACTACTGTAGATATTTCTATGTGTGTGTGTACACAGCGAAGAACTATGTAGAACAAAGTAATGTTCTCTCTGACGAGTGGCACAAAGTGTTTTTATTCAAACGAATTCTGAAATTTAATCATTCACAATCAATCCCGGAAAAGACAAGTTCTAAAATTATATGTATTTATGTGAAGTTATTATCTATAGGGACACCTGAAAACAAAATCGTAAAATAGTCCATTGTTATTTCTAACGTAATAGTATGAAGTATATTTATCTATTGGGCACCTGAAAACAAAGTCAGCATGGGAAACCTGAAAATAAAATCATATAGCAGGGAGCATAATTCTGAACTACTGGTTATATGGGCATGCAGACGTACAGTCGCTGCGTCATTGAAATGGTCGAGATAGGTTTTCAGGGAATGAGATATACACATGGAATATTCATTGTAAATATGGAAAAAATAGTCAAACAGGGAGAGCCACACACGGAATGACACCGCATCAAACACCATCTAACGAGAAACGGTTAAACCTATCTCAGGGAATGAGAAATACATGTAATATAATATCCATTATATTAAATGAAATACTTTGTACCTCTTCTGTTGTGCAAAAAAATCCTGGCACTCTGATCTGCAACTTGCTGTCACAAAAGTACTCAACAAGGTACTCAACAAATCCTCGTAAGGAGTTAATAGTCCAAGAATTGCACTGCAGTTATTGCATCCAATAATAATCTAAGAACGAACATTAATTATCATCCATCAACATGACCTTTAAATTGTATCAAAATTGACTTCCACCATTGAATGAAAATGTCAGCCTAATAAGTTTGTCACACGGTTACATCTGATAAATTATTCACAGAATTTGATTTCAAAGTGCGAAAAACTACTACAGGTTCAAAAGGGTCGGCCGCGTTTTAAATTTGCACTGTCTTTACTCTACCGGTTTTGCGGCATTTGTTTGTTACTTTGATAAGTTTTCATGTATTTTTTTCACTTAGTTCTCTAAGAAAAATCTTTGATGTCTTAGATCGGTACCGAAATACAAATTCTTCAATGACATGTACCGTATTTTTCCATATTAAACCCATGTTATTTTCAATAAGGAGGCGTATATTAAAGGCAAAAACAAATTTGTTTCCTCTTTTTACCTCCTAAATATGTGCCCCAATAACTTTTTTAGCTCACCAGAGCACAAAGTGCTCAAGGTGAGCTATTGTGATACCCCTGTGTCCGGCGTCCGTCGTCCGTCTGTCCGTCTGTCCGTCTGTCCGCACTCACCAATGGGTAGTTGTGTGACTTTTTCTAACTAGTCACACAAGTAAAATCATTAACCTGGCCATCTCTTGTGACATTAACCTGGCCATTTCTTGTGACATTAACCTGGCCAGTTGTGGGACATAGGGTTAGGGTTAGGGTTAGCTTCCAAATCATTCTATTCCAAAGTTAGAGCCAAAAATAGTTTTACTTGTGGGACTAGTCCCACAAGAAAAGATCAAAGGAAAAAGTCACACAACTACCCATTTGTTAGTCTGTCCGTCTGTCTGTCCGTCAACAATTTCAAACGACTTCTTCTCTGAAACCGACTGCCCAATTGTAACCAAACTTGGTCAGATAGATACTGTGGGTGTGTGCTTCAAAATTTGTTAAAAGATAGTGGGCGGGGCCATCAGTCTTGTTGCCATGGCAACTGTACGCAATATCTAGAAAAATCTTCTTCTCCAGAATGACTTATCCGATTTGAATATAGTTTTCACCAAAATGTTTCTCAGTTGATAGACTTTAAAAGTTGTTAAAAGAATTTTGATCCGGCAAAAAACATGGCCGCCAGAGGGCGTGGTCATTTTTTCCATATATGGTAATATATGAAAATCTTTAAAAATCTTCTTCTCTCAAACCATTATGTCCTAGACCATTGATATTTGGTATGTAGCATGATCTTATGGTCCTCTACAAATATTGTTCAAATTATGACCCCCGGGCCAAAAATGGCCCGCCCAAGGGCTTATCAGTTTTTCATTGGAAAATCTTTAAAAATCTTCTTCTCTGAAACTGTAAGGCCTAGACCTTTGATATTTGGTATGTAGCATGATCTTATGGTCCTCTACTAATATTGTTCAAATTATGACCCCTGGGCCAAAAATGGCCCCGCCCAAGGGCTTATCAGTTTTTCATAGGAAAATCTTTAAATATCTTCTTCTCTGAAACTGTAAGGCCTAGAACTTTGATATTTGGTATGTAGCATGATATTATGGTCCTCTACAAAGATTGTTCAAATTCTGACCCCTGGGCCAAAAATGGCCCCGCCCAAGGGCTTATCAGTTTTTCATAGGAAAACCTTTAAAAATCTTCTTCTCTGAAACTGTAAGGCCTAGACTTTTGATATTTGGTATGTAGCATGATCTTATGGTCCTCTACAAATATTGTTCAAATTAAGAACACTGGGCCAAAAATGGCCCCGCCCAAGGGCTTATCAGTTTTTCATTGGAAAATCTTTAAAAATCTACTGAAACTGTAAGGCCTAGACCTTTGATATTTGGTATGTAACATGATCTAATGGTCCTCTACAAATATGTAGCTGTGGCTTGTGGTCCTCTGCCAAGAATGTTTAACTTACGACCTTGACCACTGGGCGAAACTTGGCCCTGCCTCAGGGCTTATCAGTTTTTCATGGGAAAAATATAAATATTATTTTTCTTTGAAACCATAAGGCTTAGACCTTTAATTAATGGCATATTGCTTTTCCTTGTGGTTCTCTACCAAGGGTGTACACATGATTTCTTGTGGTCAAAAATGGCCCCGCCCCTGGGGTTATATCTGGTGAGCGCTTTAGGGCCTCATGGCCCTCTTGTTTAAGCTTCCATGTGTTTTTTAAGTAAAATTTCGCCGATTTAAATACATAAATGAAGGTTTCAAATTTTAACCAGTTGGAGATTTTACGGTAATGCAGGTGTTCATTCTGGGAGGATATTAACACAGCAGCCCTTGTGAGCCGACCAGGGTCCTGTCATAACCTAATTTGAATAAAGCTAATTTCTGCAGAGGTCCCCTGCCCTTAATTTGCATAAAGCTCATTTGGACACAAGTCCAGCACACTTTGAACCCATCCCCTGTATGTTTATTACAAAAGTCAACACATATGGAAGTTGGATCATATTGTAGCCAGTTTAGAAAGTAAATAAACATATTTTATCAAATTCCATTAGCAAACAGAGCAGACCCTGGTCAGACGCCTCCTATAATAGGTACCGTATGATCTGGGTCTACTCTGTTTGCAAATGCGTGAACACACGTTTATATGAGGGTAAGGGTTAAGAAATAGTGTTCACTGTTCAATACTTTTCGAATCAAGAAAATGGCAACACGCATTGAAAAACACACGTCGTATATTGCGTGCTTCAAGCTCAAGGTTATCAAAGTTACATTAAATTCATACTTGGAGTGGATTTGGATAGTTCAGGTCAGGATAACAGAGGTGAGCCTGTTTGATTGTTTTGTTTGTTTAGTTGAACTTCGAGATATTTTTTCTGGTGAAACAAAATGGGGAGCTGGGATTCTTGTCGGTAATTAGGGACACGTTGCGAGTAGTGCTTGTACATGTTCTGTGTAGTGTTGAAGCTGACAACTCATTATTTGAAGAGCAAAACCTCAGGTAAATTAGAATCGCGATGCATCATAACGTTTATCGAAAATCTCCATGACCCATCGCAGATTCAATACGCGATGTCACAGGCGATGGGTTCTCGTCATTTTCTATAATCCGCGGCAGATTTTTTCTTCCCGCGAAAGGTCAAAATCGCGATGAATCGCGTTTTGCGAAAGTTCCGCGAGATCTGTACTGTAGCATGCCTTAATGAGTTTTGTTAATATCATAGTTCTGAGGTTAAAATTGGCCCTGCCCTGTGTATATATACTTTTTCACTTCTACAGCCTAAAGGTTCTACAGGTTAAAGTTTTCCTAATCCAGTGCTCTGATAGGACTCACTGGCCAGAGTGTATTGGTAATCACCCTTAGCCTGATCAGTAGAGTAGAAATTGTGTTTAGACAAATTACACACACTCATTTTAGATTGAGAAAACTTTGTGGACAATACTCAAAATGCAGAAAGCTCTTAAAGCTTTTTTCCATATCTATGCCCTGCATTAAGCTGCCAGCTATCAATATATATCCCATAACTGTATCTGCTGTGAAGTTCAGCTTAATACAAATTCAAGTGTTCTATTGCATCTTTGAGAGCAGTGTCTATTTTTAGCTGGCTTTTTTAAGCATACATCTCCCTGTCACACTTTTTGATTACAACTGGATTGCCTCCCTTCTGGATAATGGCAGTTGCAAATTAGATCTGACCTGTAAATAGAACAATTAACCCTTTACTCCATAAATATGCATTTCTACACCTTTGCAAACAGAGTAGACCCAGATCAGATGGCTCATGTAGTAGCCATCTGATCAATCTGCTGTATTTGCTTATGATATAATATAGTGCAAATTGCATTAAATTATTTTTATTTTGTGTACAATATACATGCACTTATAATATGTTTACTTAAGCCTTTCCCTCATATAAATGACTTTTCAAGCATTTGCAAACAGAACAGACCAAATCAGACAGCTCCTATAGCAGCTGTCTGATCAGGGTCTGATCTGTTTGTCAATGGAATTTGAAATATAATTCTTTACTTTCTAAAATGGCTATACTGTCCCACTTTCCATATTTCATTACAACTATTTTGCCCATGAATATTCACTATGTATTGAAATTTTGAATAAACATAGAACAGGGGAAGGGTTAAAAGTACATGTACATCAATCTTAAGGTAAGATATGAATAATAATATGAACTCATGAAGATGTAATGAAAATATCTGAAATTTTGAACATAAGTATAGATTAATTTATTCTTTCTGAATTAAGATTTGCCGCACCCCAGGGCCGGCTAGTTTACTATAGAAACATATAGTGAAATCTTTGAAAATCTTCTCTCCTGATTGTCTGGTGAGTGATGTCAGGGCCATTCTGGCCCTCTTGTTTATTTAATAAGATATTCACTTCATTTTTTATACGCCCGTTTGAAAAAACGGGACGTATTATGGAATGGCGCTGTCTGTCGTCTGGTTGTCTGGTTGTCTGTCCGTCTGTCCGTCTGTAACATCTCTAACTCAAGTTCCGCTTGGTGGATCCTTCTCAAATTTAGCCACAATGTTTATCTAGACATGCTACAGTAGCCTACCAAGTCCCGGTTTGTTTATTCAAGGTCAAGGTCACACAATTGGACTTAGAATTTGCGTTTAGCAAAAATGTTAACCGGTCTGTCTGTCTGTAACATCTCTAACTCAAGTTCCGCTTGGTGGATCCTTCCCAAATTTAACCAAAATGTTTATCTAGACATGCTACAGTAGCCTGCCAAGTCCGGGCTCATTTATCCAAGGTCAAGGTCGCTTAATTGGACTTAGAATTTGCGTTTAGCATTTGCGTTAAGCAAAAATGTTAACCTCAATTTATGTGGAACAAGTCCACTTATTTACATAACACTTTTGTGATAAAGCTTTGAAACTTGGAACACTTGTTCACCATCACAACCTTCACCTGTAGGCAAGAGTAAATAACTCTGTCAAGCATTTTGACTGAATTATGCCCCTTTTTAACTTAGAATTTTTGGTTAAGGCTTTGTTAAAGTCCATTTATTTACATAACCCTTTGAGATAAAGCTTTTAAACTTAGAACACTTGTTCACCGTCACAACCTTCACCTGTAGGCAAGAGAAAATAACTCTGTCAAGCATTTTGACCGAATTATGCCCCTTTTTAACTTAGAATTTTTGGTTAAGGCTTTGTTAAAGTCCATTTACTTACATAACCCTTTGAGATAAAGCTTTTAAACTTGGAACACTTGTTCACCATCACAATCTTAACCTGTAGACAAGAGTACAAAAAGAAAGTTTACAGTTTCATCCCCTTATAAGTTTGTCAAATATTGAACTATATTGGTGAAAAATACATCATTTTAAAGCATACGTGCTCAAGTTTTTATGACGCATAAAATTTACACGCTTAAATCTGTAGTGTCGCGACGTTATGACGTCATTCAATAACTTGTTATTTTCACGATGTGGCGTCTGACGTTGAATCAGCGTATTTTTATTGTGAAAAGTTATCATGAAATTAAAAGTGTTACTGATGTGCAAAGGTAGTTTAATATGCATATAAAGGCATGAGTGTGAATAGTGTGAACATCTACAAGATAGTAAGAAAGTTTGAAGAACGTGGGACAGTAAAAGATTCTCCAAGGTCGGGTCGACCATAGACCAGTAGAAGTAACGAAAATTTTAGAGTGCTCCAAGACATGCTGCAATAAAGCCCTGGGCATATTATAATAAGAAAGGGTTTAGAATTTTTCCCATACCAAATTCAAAACAACACACTACAAATAAGGTGTTGGATGCATTATATGAAACGTTTGGTGATAGAGTAATTTCCATGAAATCACCAGAGGTGAAGCACTGTGGTGTGACACGGCCCGCCCACAGCCCGGATCTCAATCCTTGTGACATTTTATGTGGGGCCATCTGAAGTCGTTAGTGTACAGCCCAAAATTACCGCACACATCTAAGTTCCAGCGAAACATTAGGAGAAAGGTTAAGAAGATCAGTATAGACGCATGTGCCAAGGTAATCAACTGTTTCAAAGAGAAAGAGAGTGCGAGAAAGGAGACTGCAAATGGGTAGACATCTTGAAAACGTCATAAACTACTGAATTGACGTCATAGACAAAATAAGGAAAATTTAGTAATTTGCCATTTTTCTGAAAGATATGTGAGTGTTAATCTTTAAAATGGTACCAGATAAAACTTGTATCTATGGTCTATACATATGCACGTTTTCATTGTTATAGCAGAACGTTTAGATATTATACACAGACACTGAAACTGTAAACTTTCTTTTTGGACACCCTGTACATAACTCTTTCAAGCATTTTGACAGAATTATGCCCCCTTTTAACTTAAAAATTTTGGTTAAAGTTTTGGTTAAAGTCCACTTATTTACATAACCCTTTTAGATTAAGCTTTTAAACTTGGAACACTTGCTCACCATCATAAGCTTTACCTGTAGGCAAGAGTACATAACGCTGTTTAACATTTTGACATAATTATGACGCATTTTAGCTTGGAATTTTTGGTTAAAGTCCACTTATTTACATAATCCTTTCAGATAAAGCTTTTAAACTTGAAGCATTTGTTCACCATCACAAGCTTCATCTTCATCTCAAGCATTTAGACACAATTATGGCACTTTTTAATTTAGAATTTTCGGTTATGGTTTTTTGTTAAAGTATGGCTATTTACAACCTTGAAACTTGGTCGCAAATACGTTAACCCCAGTTTATGTTGAACAAAACCTCGACGGGCGTATATTGTGTCCACTGGCACTTTTGTTTAAAAAATAGTATCACCTTGATATGGAAATCAGGATCTGAAGCACAGATTAGAAAATGTCAACACTTATAAGGCATGTTGAATCAGAGAAAGTTTGCAAGTGGGCGTATTATGTACCGTATGCGGTACTCTTGTTAAAAAAGTGGAGCTATTGTCATGACCCTCTCGTTGGCGTCGGCGTTGGTTAACCTTTTTGTTAAGGTCCATTTCTCAGAAACCAACAAAGATATTTGGTTCATATTTGGTATGTATGTTTACTATCACAAGGGGAACCCATTTCACAAGGGTAGGTAACCCTAAAATTAAGTTTGCCATAGTTATGCCCCTTTTCGACTTAGAATTTTCATTGTTGGTTAAGTTTTATGTTCAGGTCCATGTCTCAGAAACTATACAAGATATTTGGTTCATCTTTGGTATACGTATTAACTATTACAAGGGGGACCCATTTCACAAGGGCAGGTAACCCTAAAATTAATTTTGCTGTTGTTATCTCCCCTTTCTGACTCAGAATTCCACTACACTATCCAGCACTAAAGAAAGTGGAGCGTGCTGTCTGCGGACAGTTCTTGTTATACCCCCAACTGCGGGCATATAGTAATCCCATTGTCCGTCCTTCCATCCCAAATTTCGTGTCCCTTCTATAACTTTTTTTATCTCTGAATAGATTTAAAAAAAAACTGGACAAATGTTCACCACACAAAGACGATGTGTTGCGTTCAACTCCCTGGTCCATGGGTCAAAGGTCAAGGTCACAGGGCACAATTTTTGCTGGCATTTGTCACGTGACTGTGACGGCTCTTGTTGGAAGAGTAATACCGACATCCAGATAACATGCGTAAATCTAAACATTTTCAAGAATAGCTCCTTATTTCTCCACTCCTTATTTCTCCACTCACTATACTGTGACCACTCTTTAGAATTGTCTCTTCGAGACAATTCGAGACATTTCTAAATAGTGGTCACAGTATGGGTAGTGGTGGAGAAATGATGATTTGAGTACACACCTTTATCTGTAGCTCTGGTAATAGAATTTCAATGAGTAAATCCTTTACTCCAGGAATAGTCGTGTAAGAAACAATGACATCATTTTATTAGCCGGATTTTTTTTTGAAAAATCTCGGCTTATAGTTTGGCGAAAACCGGGCTGGCGGCGGTTGGCGGACGGGCCTTCAGGTGGTCGGGTGAGCGGGAGGGCAGTGTGCCGTCGTTAACTAAACTTTAACATTGCTTATAACTTCTGAATTACTTAAGCTAGACCATTCATATTTGGTAGGCAGATAGCTTGGGTGAAAGCCTTTCACTTGATAGAAGGATACATGGAATCAGGTCAAGGTCAAGGTCACTATTTCCAACAGTTTGCCATTTTTAACCAATTTTAACATTGCTATAACTTCTGAACTACAAATAATGCTAGGCAATTGATCTTTAGTATACATATAGCTTGGGCAAGGCCTTCCACTTGGTACAAGGATATATGAAATCAGGTCAAGGTCACGGTCACTATTTCCAAAACTTTGCTGTTGTGAACAAAGCTTTAACATTGCTTTATACATGTAATCATGTCAAGGTCACTATTTCAAAAACTTTGCCATTTTTAACAAACTTTAACATTGCTATAACTACTGAACTACAATTGCTAGGGAGTTTATCTTTGGTATACAGATAACTTGGGTGAAGGCCTTTCACTTTATACAAGGATACATGAAATCAGGTCATGGTCAATGTCACTATTTCGAAAACTTTGCCGCCTTTAACAAACCTTTAACATTGCTATAACTTCTGAACTACAAATGCTAGGCAATTGATATTTGGTATATAGATACCTTGGTAAAAGCCTTTCACTTAATACAATGATGCATGAAATCATTTCAAGGTCACTATTTCCAAAACCTTGCCATCATTAACAATACTTTAAGATTGCTTATTACTTCTTAATTACCTAAGCTAAGCCATTTATATTTGGTATGCTGATAGCTTGGGTGAAGGCCTTTCACTTGATACAAGGATACTTGAAAGCAGGTCAAGGTCACAATTTCGAAAACTTTGCCGTTTCTAACAAACTTAACATTGCTATTACCTATGAACTACAAATGCTGGGCAATTCATCTTTGGTATACAAATGACATTGGTAAAGACCTTTCAGTTGATATAAAGATATTTGAAAATAGGTCAAGGTCACTATTTTGACAAGTTGGCCATCATTGAAAAACTTCAAACATTTTTTCTTAACTGCTGAACCTCACAGCATTTTTTCTGACCATTTTGGGAAAAGAGTACCTTGTGAAATTGGGAATTTTCACATCGTAAAATTGGACAAATTGGGAATAAAAAAGTTATCGACAAACCGTTAATTTGAGAAATATTTTCCAAACAACTGTATAATTTGTGTATATAAAATGTCTAAAAAAATTATAAATGCATAATTAAACAATTTGCTAAATTTTTATTGAAGCAATACTTGCACTATACATAGACAGTGTCTTATTAAAGTGGAAGCTTTCTGGATTTTGCAAGGTATTACACATCTTCTTTTTGAAGATACCCTTCAAAAAGTTCTTGTGGTCCCTTCAAGTTAATCATTATGAGGGAAGACAGTTTGGTTTGCAAAAGTGTGCTCCTTTTAGGAGAACACAAAGTGTTCATGGCATTAAACACCCTCTCAACTGCTGCTGTGCTGATGCACTTTAGTTTTATCAGTTTATGGATTTTTCTTAAACATGCACAAAAGACTGGACATGTACCCCACAGACATAACCATTGTAGTACAACCATGGATAGTCTATATGGTACTTGCCAGCGTCAAAAGTTCTCCTGTTGGGAAACTTCCGTGGTGTTGATGTGGACGTGTGAAACTCAGTCCGACTCACCTCCACATTTATTTTCTTAAGAGACAGACATAGTAAGGAATCACCACTGTTGCTGGTAGTTAATTCTGACGCTTAGGAAACACTTTCACACCGATTTTCAGACAAAGTCGAGTCCAAACTGCTCGTGAGAATCCCACGTACAGCAGCTTTAGGCTATCTGGTGCCGTGTTCCGAGTCATATTTTCTCATAAGAAGTTTAGACAACAGGGATATCCGACTGTGATATAGTAGAACTTGACTTTAGACCAAAGCTGGTCTAGTTTTGTTAAGCCTTTGGTGCCGATTTTACGTAGTTTCGTTTGATAATATTTCGAGTTGTGTGACTTTTTAGCTCACCAGAGCACAAAGTGCTCAGGGTGAGCTTTTGTGATCACCTGATGTCCGTCGGCGTGCGTCGTCCGTCGTTTGTCGTTCGTCGTCCGTCGTCAACAATTTGAACCTTTAAAAATCTTCTCTGAATCTATAGGGTGCTCAGCTTTCATCTTTGGCACATAGCTTCACCTATAGGTCCTTTACAAAAGTTATATAAATTATGTCCCTGGAGTCAAAATTGGCCCCACCCTGGGGGTGTCAAGTTTTCAATAGAAACATATAGTGAAACTTTGAAAATCTTCTTCTCTGAAACTGGAAGGTTCTCAGCTTTGATATTTGGCACATAGCATCATCTATAGGTCCTCTACAAAAGTTATATAAATCATGTCCCTGGGGTCAAAATTGGCCCCGCCCTAGGGGTGGCAAGTTTTCCGTAGCTGTCTGCTGTTTAAACACTAGTATCTTCTTGGCAAAAACTACATGTCCCAGAGCTTAGATATTTGGTGTATGGATTTACTTAGTTTACCTTTAAGAATTTTGTTAATATCATAGTTCTGAGGTTAAAATTGGTCCTGCCCTTTGGGTTATACTTTAAAATAGGCTTTTTCACTTCAGAAACTGCGGCTAAAGGTTTCTCCTTCAACCCAGTCCACTGAGACTGACCTAGTATAGCCAGTTTCAGTGGTTTTACCCTTAGTCTAATCAGTAGAGTAGAAATTGTATTTAGCCAAATAAATAACAAACACTCATTTTAGATGGAGAAAACTAAGTGGATAATTCTCAAAATGCTCTTTGCATATCTATGTCCTGCATTAAGCTCTCAGATATCAATATAGAGTCGTATCAGTATATCTTTTGTGAAGTTTAGCTGAATACAAGTCAAGTGTTCTATGCTGTAGCATTCTTTATCAGTATTATAGTTGTTTCAGAATTGTTGTCTGCTTGTCTAAGATTGTTCACATTGTTTTTTAATACATGTCAATCTTACAATTAACTCTCTTGTACAAAACAATTATGAAGTACAATATTGGATTCTGATCTGACACATATGTAATTTGAAGTTACATATGCGTCAGATCAGAATCCAAACTGTGCTAGGCTTTTGATAACAACTGGGTTGCCTCCCTTCTGGGTAGACAGCTGATATTTTTAGATCTGGCCTATTGCACAGACAATTAACCCTTTACTCCATAATTATGCATTTCTGCACCATTGCAAACAGAGTAGACCCAGATTAGATGGCTCATTTAGTAGCCATATGATCAATCTGCTCTGTTTACTTATGATATTATATAGTGCAAATTTCATTAAATTATTTCCATTTTTGTGTACAATATACAATGTACTTATAATATGTTTACT
Organism: Azorinus chamasolen; assembly: GCA_963576725.1. Taxonomy (NCBI): domain Eukaryota; kingdom Metazoa; phylum Mollusca; class Bivalvia; order Cardiida; family Solecurtidae; genus Azorinus; species Azorinus chamasolen. Next base: position 14,646,888 of record OY755241.1, on the reverse strand, counting down.
TAACCCTTTCCCTCATATAAATGCCTTTTCATGCATTTGCAAACAGAGCAGACCCAGATCAGGCGGCTCCTTTAGCAGCTGTCTAATTAGGGTCTACTCTGTTTGTTAATGGAATTTGAAAGATGTTTTTCATTACTTTCTTAAATGGCTACACTTTCTATTTTTCATTATAACTATTTTGTCCATGAACATTCAGTAGGTATTGAAATTTTGAATAAACATAGAACAGTGGAAGGGTTAAAAATAAGTTAAGATATGAATAATAATATGAACTCATGTATCATCATCTTCAGTTCCTTTACAAAAGTTATATTAATTATGGCCCTGGGGTCAAAATTGGCCCCACCCCAGGGGTGGGTAGTTTTCAGTAGAAACATATAGAGCAAACTTTGAAAATCTTATGAAACTGAAAGGTTCTCAGCTTTCATATTTGGCTCATAGCATCATGTCTAAGTCCTCTACAGAAGTTATATAAATTATGCCCCTGGGGTCAAAATTGGCCCGCCCCAGGGCCGGCTAGTTTTCTATAGAAACATATAGTGAAAACTTTGAAAATCTTCTCCTCTGATAGTCTGGTGAGCGCTTCAGGGCCATTCTGGCCCTCTTGTTGTTGTTGACATTACTTACTATCATTACTTGATAGGATTTAACGATAGCTCATGAAGGCATCCGAATACACGATCTTCTAATAGTCGGCGCCTACTGTAAAATCTCGGTATATGCGTCTTACGAAAATCGAAAATTCAATCTTCGAATTTTTTTTAATTGCAGTTTCTGATTGGGATTTTTTTTTTGAAATTGGGAAAAAAGGAGAATATTTGTCATTGGGAATGGGTGCGATAGTCGGAACCTTGGAATAGACAGAAAAAGGCCTGCCTCATATGCTAGACAATTCATAATTATATGGTATGGAGATAGCTTTGGTAACGGCCTTTCAGTTGATACAAGGATACATGAAATTGCGTCAAGGTCACTGTTTTTGAGAACTTTACTGTTCTTAGCAAACTTTAACATTTTGCTATAACTTCTAATCCACGTGTGCTAGGCAATTCACCTTTGGTATTCAGTAAGGACCTTAGGGATGACATAAAGATACCTGAAATCAGGTCAAGGTCACTATTTTGAAACATTGGCTGTCATTAAAATGTTGTTATAACTTCTGAACTACATTGGCTAGACTATTTATATTTGGTATGCAGATAGCTTTGGTGAAGGCCTTTCAGTTGATACAAGGATACATGAAATTGGGTCAAGGTCAACACAAAATAAATTCGACTTTAATGCTGTTTCCGCATTCTTTTGCTTGTATTAATTAGTTTAGGCAATCAGTTTACACAGAGCCAATAAAGAGGCCTATCTCAAATACTGACATTGTTATTTCTCCACTAAAGCTTGCTCAGTGGATACTTTTATGGTCGTCATTAGATGAACCAGCGTAACTAACAATTTCCATGACCTTCAATTGAATGTTGACAGTATTATGTTCATTTTTGAGGCATTTCTAACCCTTCGCTTGCTGAATTTTAAAATACATTTCTCCTTCTTTACCCATGCCCTGTTGTATAATTACATATATCTTCACTGTGTACAAGTATTTCACTGTGCAATCACTGCTGTGGAGTGCTTTGCTTGCACAATCAATTTGTAAATAGTGCAGACCCTGATGAGACAGCTCCTGCAGGAGCTGTCTCATCTGGGTCTGCACTATTTACAGGTATGTATATTGATGTGAATAGCAAGCGAAGAGTTTACATGAATATTCATGGGGTAAAGGGATGAAATATGCAGTTTTTTCAGGATTATTAGAAATAATGAAACATTAATGTTAAATAGGGCCCCACATGGTGTGGGTGCCCTATATTAATCACCCTGTCCGTCAGTTCGTCCTTAAGTTTTTCTGTCACGCTTTTTTTGTCCGCTCTCTAACTTAAAGAGTTTTCATCTGGTCTTCACCAAACTTGCCGCTAGAATGTTCATAGGTGTAAAATCCTGATCAAGTTTTATTACCAGCAAAATTTCACTAGACCCCTCCGAGTTATGGCCCTTGATTTAGTCAAAATTTGCTGTTTAGCCTTATCCGCTCTCTAACTCAAATAGTTTTAATCTGAGCTTTGCCAACCTTGCAGAAAATGTTCATAGGTGCAAAATCTGGGCCAAGATCGATTATCAGCTTAACCCATTCCCTGTTCTGTGTTTATTACAAATTTCAATACCTACTGAATATTCATGGCCATAATAGTTATAATAAAATATGGAAAATAAAACATTGTAGCCATTTTAGAAAGTATAGAAACAGATATATCAAATTCCATTAGCAAACAGAGCAGACTCTGATCAGACGGCTCCGATAGGAGCCGTCTGATCTGAGTCTACTCTGTTTGCAGATGCGTGAAAACACATTTATATGAGGGAAAGCTCAAAGGGTTAATTGCATGTGACATCTCTGAGATATGGTCCTTGAATTAGTCAAAATTTGCCGTTTTAGCCTTGTTGCTCTTTAATTCAAACATCTCTCATCTGATATACACTAAATGTGCTGAACTTCCCCAATATCCCTTCTGGCACCATGTGGGGCCCTTTCTAACTTGGCCAGTGTTCTATTCATGGTAACTGATTCAATAGCACATCATCGACAAAGGGATTTTAGGACATGGCAGAAACTGTAGACTGATTTCAATATTTTTTATCAGTTGCAAACTGAGCAGACCCAGATCAGACGGCTTCTATAGGAACCGTCTGATCTGGGTCTACTCTGTTTGCAAAGGTGTAGACAGGCGCATTTATGGAGTATTTATTAAAGGCGTATTTATTGAGTAAATGGTTATCATTTTACCTCTGACATACCTTCGTTCGTCGTCCATCGTCAACAATTTGAACCTTTAAAAATCTTCTCCTCTGAATCTACAGGGTTCTCAGCTTTCATCTTTGGCACATAGCATCATATTCAGGTCCTCTACAAAAGTTATATAAATTATGCCCCTGGGGTCAAAATTGGCCCTGCCACAGGGGTGCCTTGTTTTCAATGAAAACGTATAGTAAAACTTTGAAAATCTTCTCCTCTGAAACTGGAAGGTTCTCAGCTTTCATATTTGGCACATAACATCATGTTTAGGTCCTCTACAAAAGTTATATAAATTATGCCCCTGGGGTCAAAATTGGCCCCGCCCCAGGGGTGGCTAATTTTCAATAGAAACAAATAGAGAAAACTTTGAAAATCTTCTCCTCTGAAACTGGAAGGTTCTCAGCTTTCATATTTTGCACAATTAGTATCATGTTCAGGTTCTCTACAAAGTTTTATGTAAATTATGCTCCTGGGGCCAAAATTGGCCCCGCCCCAGGGTTGGCTAATTTCCAATGGAAACAAATAGAGAAAACTTTGAAAATCTTCTCCTCTGAAACTGGAAGGTTCTCAGCTTTCATATTTGCCACATAACATCATGTTCAGGTCTTCTACAAAAGTTATATAAATTATGTCCCTGGGGTCAAAATTGGCTACGCCCCAGGGGTGGCCATTTTTCAATAGAAACATATATTGAAAACTTTGAAAATCTTCTCCTCTGAAACTGGAAGGTTCTCAGCTTTTCATAATTGGCACATAGAATCCTAATCAGGTCCTCTACAAATTTGTATAAATTATGCCCCTGTGGTCAAAATTGGCCCCGCCCCAGGGGTGCCTTGTTTTCTATAGAAACATGTAGTGAAACTTTGAAAATCTTCTCCTCTGAAGCTTGAAGGTTCTCAGCTATCATATTTGGCACATAGCATCATGTTCAGGTCCTCAATAAAAGTTGTATAAATTATGCTCCTGGAGTCAAAACTGCCCCCGCCCACGAGGTATCCAGTTTTCAATAGAAATTTAAGTATAGTGAAAACTTTGAAAATCTTCTCTTCTGATTGTCTGGTGAGCGATGTCAGGGCCATTCTGGCCCTCTTGTTAGGGATTGCTTATTAAGGTCAAGGTCATAAAGCAAGGTCAAAGGTTATATCGGTGCATATTACCTCACAAACACATCTTGTTTGTCACAGAATTTTCATTATTAAACAATTGAAGGAGTGCTCCTTTGTTTGTTTCAGATGATGGTAGAGTTGATAGACTGTTTTGTTTGCTGTGTGAAGTTCGTACAATGCAAGACAAACAGTGCTGTAGAACTCTGCAAGGCTTTCCCGCTAGCAACAGCCGCCATTAAAATACTGAGGGGAACCTACAACCACTGCAAAGTAAGTGATTATAATTCCATCCACATTTCCCCGAAAACCAGGGAGATTATTGTAACATTAGCTTTAGCAGGGTGACAATACAGTGAACCCTCGTTACAACGGAGGGGTTTGTTTCCAGACATTTTGCTGGTATAACGAGGCTGCCGTTATAGCGAGTTTAAATATGAAAGGAAACATATGGTCAATTTTAAATTGTATCAATCCCTATGGGAGCTTTTTGCACTTCTTGTTCTGCATTAAGCCATCACCTGTCTTATTGGTATTGTACCTATTTATTCGGTTGTTGTTCAAAAGGCTTAACGATAATTATGTTTCAACGCATACTGCCTGAATAACGAGGGTGCCATTGTAACGAATGCCGATATAATGAGGGTTCACTGTATTATCAGTCACTTCTCTGTTATTCAAAGTCAGAATCATAGGTTGCTTTTACAAACATCTGGGTTTGTTCTCAGGCTTTTGATTGGTCAGATTTGAGCCAGGCTCAAATCTGACCAATCAAAAACCTTGAGAATGAACTCAGACTCAACTTAAGTTTCATAAGCATGGATACTGTTGTTATTCAACATGCTTACTGCTTAGAGTACGTACAGTTGAACTTTGATATTTCAATCTTCAAGGGATCATACAAATTATTTCGATATAGTAGAAGTTTAACCTTTTCTCCTCATATAAACGTGTTTTCAGGCATCTGCAAACAGAGTAGACCCAGATCAGATGGCTCTTGTAGGAGCCGTCTGATTAGGGTCTGCTCTATTTGCTAGTGGAATTTGATACACCTGTTTCTTTACCTTCTAAAATGGCTTCACTATTGCACCTTCCATATTTTATTAGAACTATTTTGGCTGTGAATATTCAGTAGGTATTGAAATTTGGAATAAAAACAGAACAGGGAAAGGGTTAAGTCATCTGATTTCTAATCTGAACAATTTCTCAAGTTCAAAGTTTAATGCAGGTCTAAAGTAGGGGCAGGTCTTCTTTAGGAGCTTTTAGCATTACTTTCGACCTGCATTAAGCTGTTACATGTGTTTCTAGATGTGCGTAGTGATACATTTTAAAACAATTCTGTATTGTAAATTTTGGAACTACCAAATTTTTACCTCAAGTTATCCGAGTTCGAGATATCAAAGTTCAATTGTATTTATACAAGGATTGAACGCATGACTGAATTTTGGTAGACAAGCTTGGTTCATGCTTATAAAACTTTTAGTTGAGTCTGAGTTCGTTCTCAAGTTTTTGATTGGTCAGATTTGAGCCTTTGGCTCAAATCTGACCAATCAAAAGCTTGAGAACTCAAATCTGACCAGTTAAAAGCTTGAGAACAAACTCAGATTCAACATCGTCTATGTTGATTCCTTTTATTTCTGTTGAAAAACACTATCGCAGTTTGGGTCCAAACTTTTGCAAAGGTGATCAGAAGTTCACCCTATAGATTGGATATTTTAACAGTTTGTGCTCAGCTCTCATTGTGATATTTTGAATAAGTGTTTGTAATAAGAACTGGACAAATAAATGAAAGTATACACAAAATCACACATTTTATTGGTCACAGTAAATCACAGTGCATTTGATGCAAAAGTTACACAGTGTGGATGAATAGAATGGTTACAATATGATGCAGTCTTATTGACATCAATATTACATTGATTGTATAACCCTTTACTCAGAGCAAAAGATAATGTTGTGTACTTAAATATTAAAATTGTTATTTCTCCTTCAAACTCTATGATGTGGCCTCTCTTTAGAATCGTCTCTTCGAGACGATTCTAAAGAGTGGTCACAACATAGGGTTTGGTGAAGAAAGTAAGAAGTTATTCTTGAAAATATTTTCATTTACAATATGATGCAATTGTATTTGTTTGTATGAATATTACACTAGCTGTATAACCCTTTACTCCATGAACATCCATGTAAAAATAATGATATAATGAATATTAATAAATTTATTTCTTATAAAGTTTCACGGTAGATGCATGAACTGTAGAATCATTAACTCTTTACTCGCTAGGGGCGAAACTGTGATTACCTATGCCAACAGTTTGGATGCAGATGAGACGCCGCATAATGCGTCTCATCAGGATCCAAGCTGTTTGTCATCTTGACCATATTTTTGCCAAAAAAAAATGAGAGAAAGTTTATTTTAAGAATTGAAGCAGACGACAACTGCTGCAGACGAAAAATTACTTAGCGTGCAAAGAGTTAATTCATAAGCAAACGGAGCAGACTCTGATCAGATGGGAGAGCCATCTGATTGGGTCTTTTCTGTTTGCAAAGGTGTGGAAAGGTATATTTATTATGGAGTAAATATTAAATACTGCTGTAATGTTGACCAATGTTCACATGCAGAGACAATTTCAAACACTGTAGACTCTGACCAGGAATGTAGCATCAGACTTAAGGTCTACATCAGGGGCACATTTTATATATGTATGGAGCTATCGCAAGTGCTAACATACGAAGATCACAACTGGAAGTTCCGATCGTCATATGTTAAATCTTTTATACGCAGCCTGTTTTTGCTGAACACTAGAATGTGAGATAACTTTGGCTGTTCAAGTAGAATTATATCCATATTATTTCATAAGCAAACAGCAGACCCTGATCAGACTGCTCCTACAGGAGCTGTCTGTTTTGGGTCTACTCTGTTTGCAAAGGCGTAGAAAGATGAAATCATGGAGTAAAAGGTTAACTTTTGAGCCCATTCAGTATGGAATTTATGGTATAATTTGAGAGTGTTTTGAACTACAGTGCAGACCCTGTAGAACCCACCAGATACGGGTCTACAATGTTTGCAATTAGCAGACGGTTTGTTTAACTGCATTCAAAGAGTGAAACCGATATTTGAGACTACTTACTAAAAAAGTCTCTGTATGAGGTTTCTGAAAAGAAGATGCATCTCTGGGTTGGTTTGATAAAGAAATATTGTGGTATGTTTGGAGTTGTGAATGGGTTGGATAATTTGATTTTGATTGAAGATGCTTGCAGTTTTCATTTGATTATCAGACAAACATAAATAATATAAATTAAAAATACTGACTAGATATAACTAGAATTTCCATGTTAGAGGCCGATTCATTTGCACAGTTTTTAGGCGAGACTTGAAAATCTCTGCTTTTGTTTATCTGTTGCCAGTAGTAGTGATGGGTCATTATGAATTTTGTCGGTTCACAACAATAGAAATAACTGTTACAGTTGAACTTCGATTCCTCAAACTTCAAATGACCATATAAATTAGAGGTTTGGGTCATTCGATTTATAATCTGACCAGTATCTCAAGTTCACAGATTAATGCAGGTCTAAAGTAATGCTGAAAACTCCTGCAGGAGTTTCCTTTTCTCTAGTTAATGCTCCTTTTCGGTAGATTTATTCAAAGAGGTTGTATCTAAAAATAGCCTATGAGGTAATGGGTTAATGTTCAACTGTATTGTGCAGGATGAGTCTGATGAGACAAATGAGTTTGATTCGTTGACATGTTTTGATTAACCCTTTCCCTCATATAAATGCGTTTTCACGCATTTGCAAACAGAGTAGACCCAGATCAGATGGCTCCTGTAGGAGCCGTCTGATCAGGGTCTGCTCTGTTTGCTAATGGAATTAAATAGATATGTTTGTTTACTTTCTAAAATGGCTACAATGTTCCACCTTCCATAGTCCGTTATAACTATTTTTTCCATGAATATTCAGTAGGTATTGAAATTTGGAATAAATATAGAACAGGGAAAGGGTTAATGGTGTATATAAGAACATTTTTCTGTCCAAATCTTCTTTGTTCTCAGTCAAGCCTATTCTTGAAGGTACACATCAAAGAGGCAGTTTTAACCCTTTCCTTCATATAAACCTGTTTCCCAACTGTTGTGACACTTTTGACCATATTTTGTGAAGAAATAAGAGAAATTTTATTTTAAGTTTTAACCCATTTGCTCCCAGTGGATTCTCCCATGCTTATATATTGGATAAGTCTATCTGCTTATATATTGGATTAGTCTATCTTTTATCTAAGGGATGTCTAGTCTAAATTTTCATTTTGTTTTATATTGAATTTCCTATCAGCAAACAGTGTAGACTCTGATCAGACGCAGCATTATGCGGTGTCTGATCAGAGTCTACACTGTTTGCCCAAATCCCATATATGGAATCATGGGAGTAAATGGGTTACTTATCTTACTGTGAATGAGTTCATGATAGAATAATGATACACACCTTACGAATATTCATGATGAAAAGATATGACATCATGAATATTAATTACTAGGTAAATTTTTGTAATGGCGTTGAATGCAGGAATTCATGTAATAAATATTAATGTAATTATTCTAGGCTTAACTCTTCCCTTCATATACATGCCTTTTCACGCATTTGCAAACAGAGTAGACCCAGATCAGACGGCTCTTACAGGAGCCATCTGACCTGGGTCTGTTCTGTTTACAGATGCCAAAATGTTTTGATATAAAGGAAAATTCAAGGTCTGCTTGGTTTTTAATTACATGATATATCTGACTTTACAGTTTTTTGTCAAAGCAAAAATTTCCCATGAAATGATTACAGTGCTCCCTCTCTACAACGACACACTTTGGGATACAAATATTGTATGTGTTGTTCAGAGGGAGTTGTTATAGGGAGGGAAAATCAAACATAGTTAGCTTGTTTGCAGATCCCCAGATAAGGTGTATTTCGAGTACTTAAACCGTTATGCCTCAATCAAACCCTATGTTGTGACCACAAAGTGACGATTCTAAAGAGTGGTCATAACATAGGGTTTGATTGAGGCATAAAGAGAGTGGTCACAACATAGGGTTTGATTGAGGCATAAAGAGAGGATCGTTGTAGGGAGGGGACACTGTACATGATAAAAATGTGGCTAATGAATATTCAGGTTGTTATTATTTCTTATTTTCTTACAGGAATATTTAAGTGTTAACCCTTTCCCTCATACAAACACCTTTTCATGCATTTACAAACAGAGTAGACAGAGATCAGACGGCTCCTGTAGGAGCCGTCTGATCAGGGTCTGCTCTGTTTGCTTTTGGAATTTGATAGTTGTTTATTTAGTTTCTAAAATGGCTACAATGTTACACCTTCTTATTCATTTTCACTATTTAGCCCATGAGTATTCAGTAGGTATTGAAAAATGTAATAAGCATAGAACAGGGAAGGGTTAAGTAAGTCAGGTGCTTCAAATTACAATTGTTATAATGAGATCGGCGTTGTCTTGTCTTCTACACAGAAGTCACATGCATAATCCTCACATTGGTTGTGATGAAATACAAGGGATGTAATTGTGTGTCCGTATCACTGGAGTTTTGTGTCATAGAGGGAGCGGGACCCTCAGGTCTGTAGTTACCCGCGCCATCAAAATATATTGGCACACCTGTTTTGGATATGAACGCTCGGACATTGAAATCATCCCCCTTGGGGGTCATCTGGAATTTCGTTGTGATGTCCGACTTGTCTACTTGTTCATGGTATTTCTGGAGAAAAAAAGACGAATTTTCATTAGTATTACTTTATTTGATCCTTATAGCCTTTTTTCACTTAACCCTAACTACGCTGAATTTTCAAATGGACTATTCCAAAATTCAAACAGGTTAAGCTTATGTTTAACATTTAGGGATTTTTCTAAAGAAAAGTGTAACATGACAAACCGTGTAGTCCCTGATGAGAGGGCTACGATAGCACTCTGTAAAAAAACTTTTCTGCCAAGAAAAAAGTATGCTGCTTTATACTCGAACACTTTTTGGTCAACAAAACATCAAATTGATGCTTACTGGTCATTGAAAATGTATTTCAACATCTAAATTAGTTGTACAAATTTTTTTTTGGTAAAACTCTTTTAAAAGCTGTTTATAAAGTACAAATGAAAACAACTGATAATAATCACTAGTGTCTACCAAAATACCCCTTCTTCCTCTGAATGGTGAAAGCCAGTCTTAATATATATGGACCTATAAAGTCATACATTTCCCAATTAAAATCCTTATCAGCATTTCCTACAACATTTTCCCTTTTATTTTGACCAAAATATCAGTTATAATGAGCTGCAGGGCAGCCTGAACGACCTCCACAACATACTGCTGGCCTTGGTGGCGGGTGGGGTATTTGGTCATTGTTTTCTAACAAAACCGTATTATTGTAACTTGTTTACTTGCTCTGCATTCAAATTACCATCACTTTCGGAGCAAGAATAGTAGATAATAGCATCAATAGCCTCATCTGTATTCATTCTTTTCTTCGAAGGCAATTGTCAAGTGAAATTTTTACTAGAAAATTTTCAACTTTCGTTTTTCATTTAGACAACGATAAAGACCAAAACCAAAAAATATCTGATTGTAAATTAACCATCAGTCACTTTGCTACGTAACAAGCCAATCAGGCAAGATTTGTCCCCCTTAACCCTTTCCCTCATATAAATGTGTTTTCACACATTTGCAAACAGAGTAGACCCAGATCAGACGGCTCCTAGAGGAGCCGTCTGATCAGGGTCTGCTCTGTTTGCTAATGGAATTTGACAGATATGTTTCTTTTCTTTCTAAAATGGCTACAATGTTCCACCTTCCATATTTCATTCTATTTTCTCCATGAATATTTAGTAGCTATTAGAATTTGGAAGAAGTACAGAACAGGGAAAGGGTTAACAGATAGATACTATAGCGAGAGTAAAACAAGTCGTCTTTTTCGGCAAAAGTCGAGAACGGGGAAGTTGAGAACGACAGCGAAAGTGTTAAGATTAAATCAAGAAATTTCAAGGTACATAATTCATTTTCCATTCTCAGGAATTTTCACTTGAAAATATTCGGTTTGGGATATAATGAATATGATTTTGACAAGGCTGTATTCGAGTAAATTGAATAATTGAATGTATCGTTACAGCCCTAGTTAGCAATATTTGTAAGGAAGAGTAGTGTGTACTTGCCCTTGTTTGTAAGATCGCGCCATCCATGTACAGTATATTTCCCCTGCAGTTTCCACCTTGACAGATGAGCTGGTAATTGTTCTGGGTGGGACTGATCCAGTGAATCACCTCAAAAAAAGCTGCAACACAGATAAAATGGTTTGATCCTTTACCTGATGTATATTCATGAATATGCAGATAAGAAAGAGAAAAGAAAGAAAGAACCACAGAAACAGTATGATAAAGTATGAGATCAAGAAAAATGGTCCAATGAGTTTGAATGGGCGAAAGGGACTATGGTGGTTTCGTCCAACTACCGGTTCGTCAAACTGGCCTGTATGAAAAAAATGGTTTCGTCAAACTGGCAATTGTATGGTATAATAGCGGAGGGTGTATTAATTACAGTAATTAGGTTCATACCTGAAAGCAATTAATGTGTTTATGCCACGTTTTGATACTGTTTGATCGAAAATAGTTTGGAATCCAACCATTTGCTGAACATTTCACTGATAAAAAGATCATACAAGGTTGCACTGATCCTGCATGACTTAGTGATTTGAAGTTTAAACAGGCTTGTTTTTGGCAATAAAAGTATATGCTTTTAATTTTTATCTTCATTCATAGTCAGCTTCATATGATATAGATCAGACAGGCTTTTAAAGAGTACATGTATGAAAAATCAAGGGCGAGTGGATTTCAGTGGTCACTAGTCCTGCAGGGCGAGTAGCTTTTGAATTTTTTTTACACCCCTGCGCACTTTTATCTTTAGCTCTGATTAACCCTTTCCCTGTTCTGTATTTATTCAAAATTTCAATATCTACTGAATATTCATGGGCAAAATTGTTACAACGAATTATGGAAGGTGGAATATTGTAGCCGTTTTAGAAACTTAAGAAACAGATCCATCAAATTCCATTAGCAAACAGAGCAGACCCTAATCAGATGGCTCCTATAGGAGCCATCTGATCTGGGTCAACTCTGTTTGCAGATGCGTGAAAAGACTGAATGGACTATTCCACTCTGAGAATTCAGTGTTGAAAGGTTTTAGGTTTACCCTTTAACCCATTACCTCATAGGCTATTTTATGACCCATTACCTCATAGGCTATTTTGAGACTCATTACCTCAGACTATTTTTAGACCCATTACCTCATAGGCTATTTTATGACCCATTACCTCATGGGCTATTTTATGACCCATTGCCTCATAGGCTATTTTATGACCCATTGCCTCATAGGCTATTTTATATAGAGGATCTTACATGAGTGTTCTTGATTATTGGATTTATTAAATGAGTCTTTTTAAAACGATAAAAAACGAGCTTTAGCGAGTTTTTTATCGTTTTAAAAAGACGAATTTAATAAATCCAATAATCATGAACACGAATGCAAGATCCTATTTATAACATAACACACACAAATGTTATTTGCAGCCAATATTTCAGCAGTAACGTGGATTGTTATAAATTCTCCTTACATATAGAAATGATGAATGAAAGGTGTTATTAGGTTCGCTAGGTAACTGGGACAAAGTAGGTCCAAATTTTCCAACTTTATTTTTTACTTACTGTCATATCAACCAGGATCTAATTCAGACCTCTCTGGTATTCAATTTAACTGTGATAGTTTATGATACAAAAACATACAGAAACACGTCAAAATAAATTTTGAGTTACAGTTTTTACATACATGTACATAGTTACAAACACGTCACATTGTGACGTCATTGTACACAACATGTGTCTATGTAAAGCGCGCCATTTACATGAAGACCTACATATAATACAGTCGCGAACACGTCCGACACTCACTGTCAATGGGATTCGAAATTCGCCTTCGTTTTGGTATATTAAGCCCTTCATTAGTGTTGTATGTATACACATGGACATGTGACATGATTCAAGTTCAGTGAAAATGTTTGAAATGGACAAAAGATTCAGTACGAACTGCTGCATAAAATGTGTTGGAACAGGAGGAAGATTTTCGCGATCAGCTGAGTTAGTGAGTATAGCATATTTGAAATATGTTTGTGCTGTGCTGGATTCAGATGACTATTGTTGTTGATTGATGAGATATTTGTATGAGTAGAAATCTGCATAAACAAAAGGACATGCGGTGAAGAAAATGCAAAGTTGAGGAGGCATTTTAATTTAAATGTAGAATTGATTGTATGGGTCAGAGTAGCTGGTAGGTCTTTTTTGGCATACATTTTGTATATGATTCCTGACAGCGATTACAATTTGTATTATTTTATCGAAATTAAGGCGCAAGTGCCAACAATCCTTTGCCATCTATCATGACTCAATCGTGGACAGGTAGGTCGACCACCGTCCGCCAGTTTGTTTGTTTTGACAGCGCGTATGAATCGTTCGAATGTCATTCGGTCGTTCGAATGTTATTCACTAGTGATTATATGCCCATGATTATCAAAAAATAAATGATAGTGTTACGTCACGCTGAAGCCACGTGTTATGTTATAAGACCCATTACCTCATGGGCTATTTTATGACCCATTGCCTCATAGGCTATTTTATGACCCATTGCCTCATAGGCTATTTTATGACCATAGGCTATTTTATGACCCATTGCCTCATAGGCTATTTATGACCAATTACCTCATAAGCTATTTTAAGACCAATGCCTCATAGACTATTTTAGACCCATTACCTCATAGGCTATTTTAAGACCCATTACCTTATAGGCTATTTTAAGACCCATTACCTTATAGGCTATTTTATGACCCATTACCTCACTGACTATTTTAGACCCATTACCTTATAGGCTATTTTATGACCCATTACCTTATAGGCTATTTTATGACCCATTACCTTATAGGCTATTTTAAGACCCATTACCTTATAGGCTATTTTATGACCCATTACCAGTCCTCATAGGCTATTTTAGAACCCATTACCTCGTAGGCTATTTTAAAGCCCATTATCTCAGGCTATTTTAAAGCCCATTATCTCATAAGCTATTTTAAGACCCATTACCTCATAGGCTATTTTATGACCCATTACCTCATTGACTATTTTTAGACCCATCCTCTTTGGATAATGGATATATCTACTGAAAAGGAGCATTAACTAGAGAAAAGGACACTTTTAGAGTTGTGTAGTTTTGAAACCATTGTAATAAATAGTGCTCCTCAGGAGCAAATATTTTTTAATGCTCTATCACAGTGGTTTCAAAAAATGACTTTTACAGAAGCGTTAAAAGGCATCAATATGAGGGAATGGGTTAATACCTAGTGCCACTGAGGACTCGACAGTTAACCCTTTTCTTCATATAAACGCTTTTTTCACACATTTGCAAACAGTAGATCCAGTTCAGATGCCTCCTATACAAGCTCTCTGATCAGGGTCTGCTCTGTTTGCTAATGGAATTTGATAGTACTGTTTGTTTACTTTCTTAAATGGCTACCTGTCATATTTCATTATGGCTATATATTTGTCCATAAATATTCAGTAGGTATTGAAATTTGGAAGAAACATAGAACAGGAAAAGGGTTAAAAACTGATGAGCTATTCAAATCGGACAATTTTATCATTCAGCATAAGAGTTAGGCTGTAAGTGAAATAAATCATACTGGCTAGATTTGTAAAGCCTCCGTCTGTTCTGACCTCCCCGCTGTCAGTTACCCACAAGTAGCGATTTTCTTGATCAGTGTTTGTGGCAAGAAATCTTAAGATGAACTTTTGTTCATGGACGTCCCCCTCATCTGCATCCTCTTTCGTATAGGAGTAAAATTGCACAGCCTCCGCCTCTCTGTGAATAACTTCACCCTCAGGCGATATTGGGTCCCCTGTCGAATAGGTTTCCTGAAAAATAATCAAGATATAACGTTACCATTACTATTTCTTCATTATAATCCTCATTCTTTTGTCTGTAGTTACTATGTTATTTTTAATAAATACCATCGGACGCATTGCATTTTTTATACGCCCACCTAATAAAGGTGGTTGTATATTGTCGTGGCCCTGTCAGTCCGTTCATTCGTTCGTTCGTTCGTTCGTCCGTCAACATTTTGTTTGTCCGCTGTTTTCTGGGAAAACTGTTTGACAGATATTAATGAAACTTCACACAAATGTTAAATGCATCAAGATCTGAAGCTGATTTGATTCTGAGGTTTATTTGATTTTTCATTTCAGAGTTATGGCCCTTGTCTTTAAAAAATATGCAAAAGGTTTGTCCGCTGTTTTCTGGGAAAACTATTTGAGAGATATTAATGAAACTTAACACAAATGTTTAATGCATCAAGATCTGAAGCTGAGTCGATTCTGAGATTCATTTGATTTGTCTTTTAGGAGTTATGGCCCTTTTACTTAAAACATAATGCAAATACATGCAAAAAGTTTGTCCGCTGTTTTCTGGGAAAACTATTTGACAGATATCAATGAAACTTCACAGAAATGTTTAATGTATCAAGATCTGAAGCTGAGTTGATTCTGAGGATCATTTTATTTTTCGTTTCAGAGTTATGGCCCTTGTCCTTAAAAAATAATGCAAATAGTTTGTCCACTGTTTTCTGGGAAAACTATTTGAGAGATATTAATGAAACTTCACAAAATGTTTAATGCATCAAGATCTGATGCTGAGTTGATTTTGAGGTTTATTTGATTTTTCGTTTCAGAGTTATTGCCCTTTTACTTTAAAAAAATGCAAATATATGCATATAGTTTGTCCGCTGTTTTCTGGGAAAACTGTTTGACAGATATTAATGAAACTTCATACACATGTTTAATGCATCAAGACCTGAAGCTATGTCGATTCTGAGGATCATTTGATTTGTCGTTTCTGAGTTATGGCCCTTGCACTTAAAAAATAATGCAAATCTATGCAAATATGAGGATGGCCATAACTTTTTCATTTGAAATGATATTTACTTCAATTTTTTTATATGGTTAAACCTTAATGTGAATTTTCACATATATTGCGGGGGTTTTGATATGTCATTTTATTCTAAAGTTATGGTCCTTGAACTTCGTATGTTCGTTGCTTTGTTAGTCTGTAAACTTTTAGTTTGTCTGTTGTTTTCTGGGAAAACTATTAAAATGATATAAATGAAACTTAACACAAATTTTTTAAGCAACAAAATTTGAAGCTGAGTTTATTTTGAGGTTCATTCAGTTTGTCTTACAGAGTTATGGCCGTTGCACTTTACAAAAATCTGCAAAAATGAGGATTAGCTGTAACTTTTTTATTTTGACAAGATATTCACTTCATTTTTTTTTAAAAAATAGCATCACCTTAATATGGAAATCAAGATCTGAAGCACAGATTAGAAAATGTCAACACTTATAAGGCATGTTGAATCAGAGAAAGTTTGCAAGTGGGCGTATTATGTACCGTATGCGGTACTCTTGTTAAAAGAAGCTGCTTGCTCTTGTACACAGATGGTTGCTTTATGCAGAATGAAAACAATTCTGAAAGCTAGGGGAGCTTTCTGCATTGCTATCAGTATGCAATAACTACCACCTATATTTTGAAAAACAATAGTTAACTCCACTTGTAACGATATTCAAGCATTTCTGGCATGTCATGATAATACCGTATGGTCCAAATAATAAGCTATCCGGAAAACTGGTTACTGACCGGGCATATGTGTGAATATCTGTTGTAAGATTAACGTCTCATTTACCAATCAGGGTTATAAAATAAAAATGTTCCTATAGGAGCCGTTTGATCAGGGTTGGCTCTGTTTGGTTAATAAGTAATATAGATTTGATTCAATAGCTTCTTGCTATGTAAAATATTCTCTTGTTTTATAACGCCATTATAAAAGTTCCGCCATCTGTCACACAATTTTCCTAGTGTCATCGAATTTCATACAAATGTCTGACTTGGATAAGAAGTTGAGTACCAGAGTTTTACAGTACAGCAGAGTCACAGTTACTTAGTCAAATGTAACCCTCTACTCCATGAATATTCATGTAAGAAATAATGACATCATGAATATTAATTAGATTGTTATTGAAGCACATGAACATGGGAGTTGTTGCTCATAACTGAATCTGTAGAATCATATCTATATTATATCATAAGCAAACAGAGCAGACCCTGATCAGACAGCTCTTATAGGATCTGTCTGATCTGGTTCTACCCTGTTTGCAAATGTGTAGAAAAGGGTATTTATGGAGCAAAGGTTTAAGGCATTCTATATGGTGTGTTTGTGTAGCGCATTGGCAGAGGAGGTGTCTGTGTTGTACGGACACAATTCAAGTCTTTTTTAGGTCATCTGTTTCGAAGATACATCGAGCTATTGTGATCACTGGGTTGTAGGTGTCGTCGGTGGCGGTGGTTATGGTGGCGGCATGCATAAACTTTAATGTAGCTCATTACTTGAAAAGTATAAGAGGTATCAACATGAATCTTAATAAGTTGATAGATCTCATTTAGGAGAAAAACCATAACTCTTGATTTTAAAAAATTGGAGTTATTGCCCTATACTTTTTCAGCGGCTAGCTGTCTATTTTCACTTTTGTTCTAGTTTTCCACCAATGACAAACTATGTTACATTGTAATTTGCATATGACCTACGAATATTTAGTAGTAAACTGTATTTTCATTAGTGAATACCTTGACTGGCATACAACCTTTTTATATGCCTCTACACATTGCCAAACTTTGTTGAATTCTGATATACAGTCTGCTAAAGGCCTCGCAAATTGAATTCAATGCAATAATTAACATAATCACAACACATATAAGGCATCATGTTACACAGACATGTTTTATAAACTTCTTAGAGTTCAGTCAAAACTCCATATACAGTAAAACTTGACCTAACGGTCACCTTAAATAAACGGTCACCTCGTCTTAACGGTCAGTTTGAAATCCTCCCGACGGAAATCAGTCTATAATGCACCTGTTTTAGACGGTCACCTTCCTTCCGCAGTCAGCGGCCACCGTATTTCACCCCAAACCCTATATTTCGACCCCATTAGACGGCCAGCAGACAGCCTCGCGGCCAGATTGAAATGTGTGAAAACCCAATACACAGCCAACTGTTGACACATGTCAAAATGGTGACTACGCATCGTAACTTTCCGACATTACGGAAATCACCGATCGAAATATCGTGACCGCTTCGGAAAGTTCCGTTGTGTCGAGAAAGTGCATAGATTGGCCGCTTCGGTGTTTTTCGTTATGTCGGAAGTGAACGAAATAAACCAAGCGTTGACCTTGGCCTTAGGGCAAGATTATAAGCAATGGCCTGATAATCCTTTCAACTCCTTTACATGTTAATATGCAAATATGGAGGTGTTGAGAAGTTTGTCTGCACGTTACCGAATCAAAAGATAACATCAAAACAAAATATTCACGCCTTTTCCAAATGTAAGTACCTCACGTTAGAGAACCGAGTGAAGTGTAGACATGTACATTTGTATTTCCGGATGTGTCGAATGATTCTGCCTGATGTTTATTTTTTTTGTGCATGCAATTTACAGTACATGTTGTATTTTACCTGTATTTACAAGGGTAAAATACATAATGTTTTGGATAAGGCATTAAAGTTCATGTAGATATATTTTGCGATTGTATGGCCAAACAGAAAAATATCCCAACATATCCACCCCTCGATTAAGTGGTCACCTCGCTTAAGCGGTCAATTTGGCCGCTTCCCTTGACTGGCCGCTTAACACAGGTTTTACTGTAGTACAGAAAATCCTTATTTACGCAGATATTTAGCATGGGACTGAAGACTGTCGACTGTCGAAAGTTCTGTTCTTAAAATAGATTTTAAGACCTGGAAATTCCCATAAAATCAAAATACTGATGTACTGATATTTATTACCTCATGGTAATGGTTGCTGAGCAATATTACCAGTTTGTCGAATCCACTATTAAACTTTCAAACTTTTACTATCATTTTGCTGTCAATTAATACATTTTATAATAAAGTCCACTTTGACGAACAGGTAGTTTGCCGAAACCACCATAATTCACAGGCAGTGCTACAGGAAATAAAGAAGAAGGGTTGTTTAGTATATTAGAGTAGTGGTATTAATAGTATTAATTACTATCTCCGACCACAGCACTGAGGCTCTGGTTGTTGGCTCTCTTTGATATAAAGCTACTTACTGAAGGCTATTGCTACGGCTCTATCACATGGGGCTTGGGCTCATAGACGTATGTTGAAGTTGCTAACTTTATATTGTTTTAAAAATACATGTAGATTCAGTTAATGATGTCATTAATTATGATGCACACAAGTCAATTAAAGCGTTGATCTAGGCTAAATAAATACCATTCTTTAAGGAATTACAGACTCTGCACAAACAAAAACTTTATGCTTTAAAGTGTATTCAATTTCTTATCTTCATATCAATACAAATATAAGCGCTTTCATGTACATTTTATAATAGGTAAACTAAAGAACTAACTTGAGATAGTTTTAAAACATTACTTTGACATCGTACACTTTAAAAGTGATTTCCTATATAAGCAACTTGAAATATTTCAATAACTGCTTCTTCTACTCAACGTCATTTTCATTGCATGCTTCTCTGCTAGTATAATAACAAGCAACCCTTCATAGATCTAGATTTCTGTACTAGTAGAATCTCCAAACATTGAAATAAATATTGCAGAGATTGTTTTGTACAATGTGTCAATATTTGAATGCCGCTGAATATCTTTTTTAAAAGATATGTCTTGTTTCAAATATCTTAAATAAGCTGGACAAGCAACAATTCTGATGAGCATTGATTACCTCATAGGCTATTTTTAGATCCAGACACTGAATAAATTTACCGAAAAGGAGCATTAACTAGAGAAAAGGAAAATTTTAGAATTTTGTAGATCGAAACCATTGTGATAAATAGAGCATTTGCTCCTATAGGAGCAAATGCTCTATTTATCTCAATGGTTTCATAAAGTGACTTTTACAGAGGCGTAGAAAGATGTATTGATGGAGGAAAGGGTTAAACCATAATTATTTAGACTTCAATTGTAAAGTGTTCACCTTTTGAATCTGTGAGATAACTGTACTGGCATTTTAGCCCTTCACTTGTTATTCACGTCAATATACCTACCTGTAAATAGTGAAAACCCAGATGAGACAGCTCCTGCAGGAGATGTCTCATCAGGGTCTACACTATTTACAAGTTGATTGTGCAACCAGTGCACTCCACAGCATTGATTGCACAGCGAACTATGTGTACACAGTGAAAATATATGTAATTATACAACAGGCCAGGGCATGGGTAAAGAAGGAGAAATGTATTTTTGAATTCAGCAAGAGAAGGGTTAAAATAGTGCAGACCTAGATTGGAACCATCTAATCAGGGTCTGCACTATTTGTCATTCATAATACACTGGCAAATTTAATCCCTTCATACTGATTTGACTCTATTGTTAACCCTTTGCTTGCTGACCCATCTTTACCCATGCCCTGTTGTATAATAACATATATCTTCACTGTGTACAAGTATTCCTCTGTATAATCACTGCAGTGGAGTGCACTGGTTGCACAGTCAACTTGTAAATAGTGCAGACCCTGATGAGACAGCTCCTGCAGGAGCTGTCTCATCAGGGTCTTCACTATTTACAGGTAGGTATATTGACGTGAATAGCAAGCGAAGAGTTAACCCTTTCCCTGATCTATATTTATTTCAAATTTCAATACCTAGGCTACTGAATATTCATAGAATACAGAAGGTGGAACATTTTAGAAAGTAAATAAGAATCTTGATCTTTTAAATTCCAATAGGCAAACAGAGCAGACCTATAGGAGCCGTCTGATCTGGGTCTACTCTGTTTGCATATGTGTGTAAGCACTGTTATATAAAGGAAAGGGTTAAAGTTAAACGCTAGCAGCATATTAAGAGTTGACTATTGTTATCTGTTGGGAGAGGATTATTTAAGGGTGAACTGTTGTCATATTTAACCCAACATCAACCTTAACACCTGCGTTAACCCTTTACCTGATAAAAATTTTATTCAGTCAGATCTATATCATTACATTGTAAGCAGAGAGCTGTCTGATCTGCGTCTACTCTTTTCGCAAATGTGTAAAAAAAAGTGTTTATTTGAAGGAAATGGTTAACCCTTTACTCCATTTATATAGGCCTTTCTATGCCTTTGCAAACAGAGTAGACCCAGTAGCTAGGAGCTGTCTGTTTAGTCTGCTGTTTACTTATAATATAATTATGTCTCCCCCCATATTTATATGGGGGAGACATATTGTTTTCGTGAGAGTTGTCTGTCTGTCCGTCCGTCTGTCCGTCTGTCTGTCACACTTTTTGTCCGGACGATAACTTCAATATGCCTGATGCCAGTTGATTGAAACTTCATATATGGAAAGAGCATAATGAGAGGAAGTGTCATGCACAAGGTCCATAACTCTGGCTTCACTAATATTGGAGTTATTGCCCTTTGTAAAAAAAAATCACACTTTTTTGTCCGGACGATAACTCCTATATGGCTCATGCCATTGGATTGAAACTTCATATATGGAAAGATCATGACGAGAGGAAGTGTCATGCACAAGGTCCATAACTCTGGCTTCACTAATATTGGAGTTATTGCCCTTTGTAAAAAATATCATATTTTTTTGTCCGGACAATAACTTCAATATGCCTGATGCCAGTTGATTGAAACTTCATATATGGAAAGAGCATAATGAGAGGAAGTGTCATGCAGAAGGTACATAACTCTGGCTTCACTAATATAGGAGTTATTGCCCTTTGTAAAAAAAATCATGCTTTTTTGTCCGGACGATAACTTCTATATGGCTCATGCCATTTGATTGAAACTTCATATGGAAAGATCATAACGAGAGGAAGTGTCATGCACAAGGTCCATAACTCTGGCTTCACTAATATTGGAGTTATTGCCCTTTGTAAAACAATCACAATTTTTTGTCCGGATGATTACTCCTATGTGACACATGCCATTGGAGTGAAACTTCATACATGTAACGATCATGATAAGAGAAAGTGTCATGCATAAGATCCTTAACTCCAGCTTCAATAAATTTTAGAGTTATTGCCCCTTGTACATTTGTTTAATTCTTTCTTGTCCGGACGATAACTCCTACATGGCTCTTGCCATCGTATTGAAACTTCATACATGGAAAGAGCATGATGAGAGAAAGTGTCATGAACAAGGGCCATAATTCTGGCTTCAATAATTTTGGAGTTATTGCCCTTTGTTACATTTTTTTGGCCGATCAATAACTCCTGTTCGACTGATGCTATTGGAATGACATTTTATTTTTGGAAAGAGCATGATGAAAGTAAGTGTCATGCACAAGGGCCATAAATCTGGTATCAGTATTTTTGGAGTTATTATCTGTTATCATTTTCTTCTTGAAAAATATAGTGTGGAAAACGCAT
Organism: Azorinus chamasolen; assembly: GCA_963576725.1. NCBI lineage: Eukaryota > Metazoa > Mollusca > Bivalvia > Cardiida > Solecurtidae > Azorinus > Azorinus chamasolen. The sequence goes on along the minus strand of OY755241.1, from coordinate 14,624,441 downwards.
AATGAGGGGAAGTATCATTCATCAAGACCATAACATTTTTAGTGATTTCCCTTTACATATTGTTTTTATTAGAGGGGAGACATCCGTTTTTTTGACAAAAACCTCTAGTTTAGATATGATTCTATTATTTGTACCATGGCTAAAAATTCCTGTGTCCATGTGCTATTATAACACTTAAACTAATAAATATTTTATGATGTTATAATTATTAATATCAATGACGTTATTATTTTTTCATTCAGTAAGAAAGGCTAAAATTTTGCTATTTTAAATTAACCCCTTTCCCTGTTCTATGTTTATTCAAAATTTCAATACTTACTAAATAATTATGGACAAAATAGTCACAATAAAGTATGGAAGATGGAACATTGTAGCCATTTTAGAAGATAGGAAGAAATCTTTCAATATCCATAAGCAAACAGAGCAGACTGATCAGACGGCTCCTATAGCTATAGGGTCTGATCTGGGTCTTCTCTGTTTGCAAATGCGTGAAAATGCATTTATATGAAGGGAGGCGTTAACAGTGCAGATCTGGATCAGATGGCCCCTCTCTGAGCCCTCTTTTCTGGGTCTATGCTGTCTGTAAATGTGAGTACACTTGTTTCCTTAACCCTTTCCCTGTTCTGTATTTAGGCAAATTTTCAGTACCTGATGAATATTCATCAACAAAATAATTATAAAGAAATATGGAAGGTGGAACATTGTAGACATTTTAGTAAGTAAAGAAACAGATCTATCAAATTCTGTTACCAAACAGAGTAGACACTGATCAGACGGCTCCTCTAGGAACCGTCTGATCTGGGTCTTCTCTGTTTGCAAATGCGTGAAAACACGTTTATATGAGGGAAAGGGTTAATTCAAGATGTTACTTAACCCAAAGGCATGAAAACGTGTATGTATGAGAAAAAGGGTTTAGTAAAAATTTTCCTGTAACATATAGATTTGGTCCGTACGAAATTTCCATATAGGATTTCTTGGCTTGTGTAAGATGGTATGATTTGATATTTGGTCTGAAGCATTGTCATAGTGAGTTGTACCGTGTCTCCCCTTTTCAGGTCTGTCATTAATCTTAGATAACTTCCTGTTTGTTGGCGGGGGCATCCGTGTCCCATGGACACATTTTCTTTTCTTTTAGTTTAATTCTATTCACAGTCATGGCCAAGTCATGGAGAACTTTGCAATCAGTTTGAATACAGATCGGACCTTTTATAACTTGATTGTCATTCAGTCCTGTTTAAATCCAAACTGTTAGATGCACACTTGCACAATTTTTTTGAAAGGAACAGAAACAAAATCACTGTTAGAATTGAAGCAGATAGCAGGATTGGCAGGCAACTAGCTTATTTAGCATACAATATAATACATACAGTAAAACTCTGCTAATGGGACCACCTAAATGAGGTGTAATTCTAGGTCTTAGAGGCAGGTGATAGCTTAATGCAGGACAAAAGTAATGCAGAAAGCTCATGGAGCTTTCTGCATTACTTTCGTCCTGCATTTAGCAATCACCTGCTTTTAATGACACGAACGTTTCCTCAATAAGTGGTCACTTTAGAGTGGTTTTACTGTACATGTAAAGGGCTAGGGTTATCATTATGGAAAGGGCATTGATTACAATACGAGTGTTACAGCAGATTAGAAATGTAAATAAAGCCGACTCTTCTGACCTTTGATGATATGGTACAGGCTGTTCAAACCGATTGATTTGGTTGATCACAAGCTTGATTCTCAGAACCTTCTCTTACGCCGTTGCAAACAGAGTAGACCCAGATAAGTGTCTGCTCTGTTTACTTATGAGATGATATAGATCGAATTGTATACTTTCTGTCTATGTTCACCCTTTCCCTGATATTGAAGACTTTTAACGACTCTGTAAAAGTCACATGTTGAAACCATTGTGATAAATAGAGCATTTGCTCCTGAGGAGCAAATGCTCTATTTATCACAATGGTTTCAGAACCACAAAATTCTGAAAAAAATCTTTTCTCTAGTTAATGCTCCTTTTCGGTAGATTCATTCAAAGAGGTTGTATATAAAAGTAGCCTATGAGGGAATGGGTTAAATATTCTCGTGTTCATGTATTATTTTAGAAAGACAATGTATATGCATGATGTTATTACTTCTTTATTATTCTTAAGGGTTGACCCTTTACTTCATGGAGACACCCTTTGACTATCCTGAAGGATAACATGCGATACCATGGCGATGTCTGTTAGCCAAAAATTGCCATTATCCTAAAATTGCAAATAACCCACAGGTCACAGTGGCCATTAATCAGCAATTATCATCCTGTATGTGAGTTGCCCTTCTTTGTCGATACTGCAGGACAAGTGAGTTTTCTTATTTGTCTCCTTAACACTTCACGTCAATATACCTACCTGTAAATAGCAGGAGCTGTCTCATCAGGGTCTGCACTATTTACAAGTTGATTGTGCAACCAGTGCACTCCACAGCAGTGATATTGCACAGCAAAATACTTGTACACAGTGAAGATATATGTAATTATACAACAGGGCATGGGTAAAGTAGGAGAAATGTTTCTTAAAATTCAGCAAGAGAAGGGTTAATATAGACTGCAGGACAAGTGGCAATTTCAAGAATTTTTGTCTGCTGCTATTCTTGAAGACTTACCTCAACATTTTCTATGATAATGTCGGTGGTAAATTCATCAGAATGGATGAATGACCAAGGGTTGTAGATGGGCGTGGCATCAGAGTACATAGTTGCTATGGTAACACCTAAAATAAACAGAATAATACATAAATACACTGGAGATCCGTTATAACGCGGACCGTTTTACCGCGGTATCTGATATAACGCGGGTGGTCTGTGTTGCCGAATTTTTTTTTTTTAAATACCTTATTTATAATATGATCGAATATCGCAATGAAACATAAAATAAACTTAGGTAAACTTATCCGCCCGCAGCAGGCTAATGGATAAAAACAAACACCGGTCCCTACATAAACAATTGAAGACAATCTTACGTGTGAAAAACTGACAACTATCAACTCATATATATGCCGCCATGAATGTAATACACACAGCTGATTACCGGCGCGTACCATGCACATGATGCCCGAATAACACGGGAACCAGTAAAATCTTAACTGCATAACTTTTGTTACAAATTAATTGTGTGTATAATTGAGATGCGCGTGTACTGAATTTTTTCACTGTCAAAGCCACAAAAGTTCGCACTTTAATTATGAAAAACAAACATCATTAGAAATCTAAACCCCTAACTCAGTGCGGGGTTGGAGGTTATATGCTAATACAGAAAAGGGTGTGTACCCTTTGACCAATCAAATGAAATATAAAACCCCAACAAATCACACGCGACAACACATGTGACCTTTCATTTTCTGAAAACAGTGACAGCCATGTTTATAGTTTTACACAGCAGAACCGTTTAATCGGATTAGGGGTTTGACAGGCCCAGAGGCAATTACATCCCGTCAACAGGCTTGTTTTATGAAATATACTTGTTTGCTTGAAATCATACTCGATTTAATTTGTAATTTTGTATAATTACGTTGAACCTTTCCAGTACGTGAGTGGGCGGGGAAACAAAATAAACAAGTCAGTTTTGTTCGAAATTAGTTTATTTTAGGATGATGGAGATTTATGTAAGTTTATGTAAGTACCCAGATAAAAAAACCCGTTACAACGCGGTTCCGTATATAACGCGGGTTGAATTTTATGTCCCCGCAGACCCGCGTTGTAACGGGTCTCCAGTGTATATAAATTTAGACCCCTTTTAGGCAGGTGGCTGCTTAATGCAGGATGAATTCATACAGAAAGCTGCCAGAGAAGCTTATACAGGAAATTTGTGCATTCGGAGCCATTTCTTGGAATCCCATTATCCAGTTACATTTAAATGTGATGATAGCAAATATATTGATAAGTGGAGGATGCACACAAAATGATGTTACAATCCACCCTTTGTTTATTTTCAAATATCTCTTATATAGGAAATGTGTCTGTCTAGAGCCATATGTGTCTGTCTAGAGCCATATGTGTCTGTCTAGAGCCATATGTGTCTGTCTAGAGCCATATGTCTTGGAACTGTGTCATCAGATTTCATTGAAACTTTGTATGAACAAATGGATGATTAGGAAAACAATGCATGCAAAATACCATTACAGTCTGCATCGTAATGGCTTTATTATCGCCCTTTGTTAATTTCCAACTGTATACAGTAAAGCCCCGCTAATGGGACCACCTAAAAGAGGTATAATTCTGGGTGCTAGATGCAGGTGGTAGCTTAATGCAGGACAGAAGTAATGCAGAAAGCTCCTATTTTCTTGCAGGTCGGGATGTAATAGAAACTAGTAAATTTACCGGTTGGTTACATTTTGTAGCCGATATAGCGTCCGCTATATAGTTTGCTCACATGATATACATCATGGTCTAGTGAATGTTGTGTTGGCAGGGATATCTTCAGCATAGCGATTAGGGGAGATCACTGCGTTGGAGGTTGAAGATGCGTAAATTAAAACATTTTTAAGAATAACTCCTTTATTTCTCCACCAAACCCAGGCCAGTGTGCCGTCTCTTCGGTCACAACATAGGGCTTGGTGGAGAAAGGACAATTTAAAAAAAATTTAGTATGTGAGCACACACATTTAGCTGATGCTCTGTTACCCCTTTCCTCCATAAATATGTCTATACGCCTTTGCAAACAGAGTAGACCCAGATCAGACGGCTCCTACAGGAGCCGTCTGATCAGGGTCTGCTCTGTTTGCTTATACATGTAGAATAATATAGATCAGATTTTTCAATTTCTTCCATGGCCAAATATTCCTGTCTCCATGATATTATAACAACTAATGTAATTCATATTCACAGTTTGCCACTCTGCCTATAGGTTTTAAATAGAAATGGAAATAATCTGAAATTTGCAGCTGATGACACTTTCTTCAGAGAACAATTAACAAAGCTTGCTCTAAATGAAGAGAAGGATTACAGATTATTGAAGAAAGGGCTTTTAATCTTTTCAATGCTGAATTTTCAGAGTGGTCTGGAATATCACCTCAAAGTTTTAACTATAGAGTACTCAGTGTGAAATGGTTCAACTTGCTCTAGAGAATTTTGAGTGACAAACAGTGCAGGCCCTGATCAGAGGACTCCTCTAGGAGCCCTCTGATCTGGGTCTACACTGTTTGCACATGATAAAGCATATATGTGTCCCGGTTCCGCATTCAAAAGGTTCACCCTGTATGTATACACTGGGTACCAGTAGTATTACTATTATACATGTTTGCTATTTAACAAGTTGGGTAACAGTAGTGTATACATGTTTGTCATTCAACAATCTATATTATACTGGGTACTAAACAAGCCTGTAAATATTAGTGTCTGGTTTATTTCTCAGTTCCCTTAACATTTCTTTTAAAATATAAAAGGCTGAGTTGTGGGTAATTACTTAAGCCTTTACCTGTAGAATATTCATGTCAGAAATAATGATATCATGAATATTAATTAGATTTTTATGTTTTCTGGAAACAGTTTTGATCCAAATCAGACTACAAGTAATTTTGCAATCTATTTGACAATGAAAAAATAGCTGTGAAAAAATTATGCAGACAGGTGTTTAGCTTACAGTGCGGGTCACGAGTCATTAATGTCATTTGCAAACAGTGTGGACCCAGATGAGATGGGTCCTACCTTGTAGAGGAGCCCTTTCATCAGGGTCTGCTTGGTTTTTCATGTTACACTTTTCTTCAGAAAAATCCCAAAATATTCACCATAAGCTTGACATATTTTAATTTTGGACTAGTCCATTTGAAAAGTCAGCCATGTAAGGGTTAAACTCTTTACCTACTTGGAACATCTTTGCAAACAGAGTAGATCCAGATCAGATGGCTCCTGTAGGAGCCGTCTGATCTGGGTCTACTCTGTTTGCTTATGAAATTACTCAGCTCTGATTCTACAGGTTCTGCCATCGCCTAAATGTCTCTATGTTCCAAATGCTATTGTAAAAACTTTAGCTAGCAAATATTCACGATGTCATTATTTCTTATGTGAATATACACACAGGTTTAAGTTCAGAGTAAAAAAAACATCATTATATACACACTCGTATCTCAGGAACACTTACCCCTGTGGTTGTAGTTATTTATACACAGCCCATGTTGAACGTTGAAGTACACACTTTCCAAGCTGAACTAACAATTACGTTAAACCTCCACTTCCTATTGCCTAAGCCCGTGTGTGTTATTGGTTGTATAAACCTATGCACTTTAATCAAAACTTATTGTAACTGTATCAATTATTGTTCCTTGTATATTACAGGGCGACTTTTTTTTCTACCTAGTGAAATGAACTCCAGCTTAATGTAAACAGGTTTTATCTTGTAGAAATTATTCTCTCCCTGTTAGATATTCTCTCCGTGTTTACGCTAATGATCAGCCAGGCTTGACTGGCTTTATTGATTTTGGAACATTGAAACTCTTTACAAAACTCCTTCAACTGCAAATGGCAAATCTGTGATTAAAGTTTGTAAACAGTTTGGCTCCAGATGAGACTCCTAGTTACTTGATGTTTCATCAGGATCCATACTGTTTGATCAGCAGGTTATGGGTTTTGAAACAAAAGGAAGAAAATAAAATATCAGGAAAAAATAAATATTAAAGCAGATGACATGTTTTGCAGGCAACAATTGTGGCAGGGAAAGAGTTACCCTTTTAACTTAATATTGCATGAAATAATCACACCATGACTATTAATTAGATTAATTGTTATAAAGCATATTGATAGTGTCACACAGAAAGTTTTGGCTATGGCAGAAACTGTAGAAACTTATCTATGTTATATTATAAACAAACAGAGCAGAACCTGATCAGACGGCTCCTATAGGAGCTGTCTGATCAGGGTCTGCTCTGTTTGCAAATGTGTAGAAAGGCATATTTATGGAGTAAAGGGTTAAGTGCTTTTCTCCATAAATTTGACTTTCTATGTCTACAAAGTAGAGACAGATCAGATGACCCCTATAAGACCTGTCTGATCAGGGTCTGCTCTGTTTGCTTATGAAATAATATAGATATGATTATCATACATGTGATAACTTGTTGGAGCATGTCAGGTAGATTTAGGAAATTTGTCAGGTAGATTTGACTTTTGTCAGGTAGATTTCACGGACACGACAAAATATATGGAGATGAAAAAATTGTCCTCTGGATACTTTTTTTTTTTTGGATACTTTTTCACATAATCATTAATACCTTACCATAAATACTGTTACAGTATAACCTGTACCCATACCATACCATAATTATAAACCTTACACTACACACATAACATTTACACACTTAACCCTTTCCTGTATATCAACGCCTTTTCATGCATATAGGAGCTATCCGATCAGGGTCTGCTCTTTTTATGCCCCCATAGACGATAGTCGGGGGGCATATTGTTTTTGCCCTGTCTGTCTGTGTCTGTCTGTCTATTTGTCTGTTTGTTTGTCAGCAACTTTAACATTGGTCATAACTTTTGAGCCAGTATAGATAGAGACTTGATATTTGGCATACATATGTATCTCATGAAGCCGCACATTTTGAGGGGTGACGTGTCAAATTCAAGGTCATCCTTCAAGGTCAGAGGTCAAATATATGGGTCAAATCGCCGACTTTAACATTGACCATAACTTTTGGACCAGTAGAGATAGAGACTTGATATTTGGCATGCTTGTGTATCTCATGAGGCTGCACATTTTGAGGGGTGACATGTCAAGGTCAAGGTCAGGTCAAGGTCAGAGGTCAAATATATGAGGGGGCATAGTGTTTCACAAACACATCTTGTTGCTTATGATATTGGAATGATTCCACACTTTCTGGCTTGACTCAAAAAATCAAATGTCCATGTGCTGTTATAACAATAAATCTACCATTACAAACCATACATTATACAGACTACATCCATACACAGCCATCCATGGCATCATCTCCAACCCTTACAATGCCTAGAGATCAATAACCCCATTATCCCTTTCCTTCATATAAACATGTTTCACTCATTTGCAAACTGAGTAGACCCACTGGGCCAGATCAGACAGCTCCTATAATTAAATAATGTCATGAAAAAATCAAGATTTATTACTGAAAAATGTATTCCATTTTATCTTATTTTATTACAGTTTCAGGGTTTTTAGGTTTATTTTATAGCCCTTATTCGGCTATATTTCCAATGGCAAAAAAGTGTGTTTTCTCCAATTTTTGGAGGACAATGCCCAACCTCAAGCCAAAAAAAATTTCCATGAAAAAACGTTGACAAACCTTGTACAATCGTTTTGGGGACGAATCTTTCATACTTTTTCGTATTGCCGAATTGCTGAATAAAACTAAACTGTTTATCGTTCCGAATATTCGGAGTTATTCGTTCTTTACTTGTTGTTAACGGTCGGAGTGCATACTGCTTTTTGAAGCCATGATAACGTCACTCCCCTCGTCTTAATTTTGTCTCCTCGCTACAGAGTAATAATAATGCGTGCCGCATGTGGTTTTGTGGACAACGTCGACTATGTCAGAGTCTATTCTGAACTGAGTGACAGATGGGCCAGTGGTGAAATGTAATAAAGTCCTGTCCTCACTTTCAGTCTTTCTTCGGACATAACTGCTTCGTTATCGTATAGAAAAATCCAGATAATCACATTTGTTAACAAAATATTTTTCACTTTCTGTTTCGACTCGCGCGAGAGACTGTGATTTTGATATATAAATTAACCAATCAAATCGCGTAAAAAACTTCACACCAGATGCTGTATCTGGGCGACGTCACTACCGGAAATAAATTCGCAGTCTCCAAGCAACAAGTAGCGACTCTTTCGCGACCGTGAAACGAAAACAAAACATCCCGATGTGAATTCAGATTAAATTGTCTATTTAGAGAGGGGAATTTGGGATTTTATGCGGCGGCATTGCCTTAGGATGGAATTCTGTCTGATTTGTATGCGTGAATCCCGCAAAGGCGCATGCTGCCATTTGCATTTTGACACGACTGCTTCCTGAACAAAATATTTGATAACTCCAGTACAGCGCAAGCGGGAACCAACTTGTGATTACATAATATTCGGGTGTTCTCCGCGGGAGATACATACCAAAACGGGCCAAGCGTGTATCACAGCATGACAGTATGCTAAAGGCTGTTTGTGTGTGTGTAGAGAACTAAAAGATAATTTTCCACAGGGAGAGGAAAATATAGTTCACTAAGAAATTAGCGTAGCAGAATCGGTAAAGCGGTAGAATCGTCTACCGAATCGGTAGGCCGGTAGACCACCTCTGAAAACGGTAGAATTCACCTACCGTCGGTAGTTATCACATGTATGGATTATACAGTTTCTGCTGTACCCAAAAAATGTAATCATGTACCTTTAGAGAAAATAATCTAGTCATTAGTCATTATCTCTCCCAAGCCTTCACGCTGTTGAGCGTGGTAGAAGTATGATGAGATACAGTGTCATGCACAAGGGCCATAACTCTAGCATCAATATTTTTGGAGTTATTCTCCTTTTTATACGTCCGAAGGTAACTGGTTGTATTATGGTATGGCGCTTGTCCATCCGTCCATCTGTCAATCTGCTAGCCACTTCTTTGTCTGCTTAATAACTTGACAACTAATGGGTGTGCTGTCTTTTTACTTAGTGGAAAGGTTGGTCATGGCTAGTAGATGACTCCTATTGATTTTGAGGTCAGTCAGTAAAAGGTCAAGGTCACTGACCTTCAACTCAAAAATCTTGTCCTCTCAGTAACTTGACAACTAGTAGGTGCACTGTCTTTATACTTAGTAGGAAGGTTGGTCAGGGATAGTAGATGACCCCTATTGATTTTGAGGTCAGTCGGTCACAGGTCAAGGTCACCCTGACCTTCATCTCAAAAATCTTGTCAGCTCAATAATTTGATAAGTAATTAGGTGTGCTGTCTTCATACTTAGTAGGAAGGTTGGTCATGGCTAGTAGACCATTTATGGAATAATGGGTTAAACCTTTCACCTAAATGCATCATCATCATCATAATTACAGCGAATTTCATATATAAGAAACCATATGAAGAGAGAATACATATTTTGTTTACATTTAGATACACCTTTCTGCTCCTTTTCAAACAGAGTAGACCCGGATAAGACTGCTCCTATTGGAGCCATCTGATAAGGGTCTGCTCTGTTTGTTTATAGAATGATATAGATCTGATTCTACGCTTTCTGTCATGGCTAAAACTTCCTGTGTCTATATGCTATTATAATAAATGAATCTAATTAGTATTCATGATATCATTATTTCTTAAATGAATATTCATGGAAGAAAGGGTTAACCCATTGCTCCATGAATATTCATGTATAAATAAGAGGTTAAAATATGGCCTATGTTGTGCCTTCTGGCCATAATGGCACACCTGATGCCATATTGTGACACCAGGTGTGCCATTATGGCCAGAAGGCACACACAGGCCGTATTTTGACCTTTTTATTGAATACCTTACACACTTTAATATATATATCTAGATCTATATGCCACCTATTCATTTCAACACAATCTATATCTACCAGCCCAACAAACCACAGAAATATATCTAGAGATCTATAAGTTTTCAAAAATAAGGAAGGAATAGTTATACTTTCATAGGGATTCGAATCCCCGTCGAAAAATATGTAGTCCGCTAACACTAACGATGACTTTACTTTTGACTAGAGATCTACACTGTTTTTAGCTCACCAGAGCACAAAGTGCTCAGGGTGAGCTTTTGTGATTGCCTGATATCCGTCGTCCGTCGGCGTGCGCCGTCCGTGGTCAACAATTTGGACCTTTAAAAATCTTCTCTGAATCTACAGGGTTCTCAGCTTTCATCTTTGGCACATAGTATCATCTTTAGGTCCTCTACAACAGTAAAATAAATTATGGCCCTGGGGTCAAAATCGGCCCCACCCCAGGGGTGGGCAGTTTTCAATAGAAACATATAGTAAAACTTGGAAAATCTTCTCCTCTGAAACCGGAAGGTTCTGTTTTCATATTTGGCACATAGCATCATGGTCAGGTCCTCTACCAAAGTTATATAAATTATGGCCCTGGGGTCAAAATTGGCCCCGCCCCAGGGGTGGGCAGTTTTCAATAGAAACAAATTGAAATCTTTGAAAATCTTCTTCTTTGAAACTGGAAGGCTCTCAGCTTTCATATTCGGCACATAGCATCATGTTCAGGTGCTCTGCCAAAGTTATATAAATTATGGCACAGGGGTCAAAATTGGCCCCGCCCCAGGGGTGGGCAGTTTTCAATAGAAACAAATAGTGAAATCTTTGAAAATCCTCTTTTCTGAAACTGGAAGTCTCTCAGCTTTAATATTTGGCACAGAGCATCATGTTCAGGTGCTCTACAAAAGTTATATACATTATGGCCCTAGGGTCAAAATTGGCCCCGCCCCAGGGGTGGGCAGTTTTCAATAGAAACAAATAATGAAATCTTTGAAAATCTTCTCTGAAACTGGAAGTCTCTCAGCTTTCATATTTGGCACAGATCATCATATTCAGGTCCTCTACAAAAGTTATATAAATTATGGCCCTGGGGTCAAAATTGGCCCCGCCCCAGGGGTGGGCAGTTTTCAATAGAAACAAATAATGAAATCTTTGAAAATCCCCTTCTCTGAAACTGGAAGGCTCTCAGCTTTCATATTTGGCACAGAGCATCATGTTCAGGTGCTCTACAAAAGTTATATAAATTATGGCCCAGGGTCAAAATTGGCCCCGCCCCAGGGGTGGGCAGTTTTCAATAGAAACAAATAGTGAAATCTTTGAATATCTTCTTCTATGAAACTGGGAGGTTCTCAGCTTTCATACTTTACACATAATATCATGTTCAGGTCCTCTACAAAAGTTGTATAAATTATGCCCCTGGGGTCAAATTTGGCCCCGCCCCAGGAGTAGCCAGTTTACAACAGAAACATGTAGTGAAAACTTTGAAAATCTTTTTATCTGAAACTGGAAGGTTCCCAGCTTTCATATTTGGCACATAGCACCATGTCCAGGTCCTCTACAAAAGTTATATAAATTGTGCCTCTTGGGTCAAAATTAGCCCTGCCCCAGGGCAGTCTAGTTTTCTATAGAAACATATAGTTAAAACTTTGAAAATCTTCTCCTCTGATTCACTGGGGGTAAACGTATCCCGGATATTGCTAATAAATGAGCTGTATTTTGACGCAACGGAGAGAACAGGATGGCAACGAGGGTAAGTAAATGCGTATTTTCTCTTAATTAGTTCTTTTTCGGCAATTGATAGGTGGTGCTTTAGATTCACCATACTCATATTATTCCCGCTATATACATGATTTGAAATCAAACAATGCAAACGATGGGGAAAATCACAAAATGAACGCCGTGCTCGCGAAGGAATGCATAACCATCTCCCAGATTTTTAGCTCACCAGAGCACAAAGTGCTCAGGGTGAGCTTTTGTGATCGCCTGATGTCCGTCGTCCGTCGGCGTGCGTCGTGCGTCGTTCGTCGTCAACAATTTGAGCCTTTAAAAATCTTCTCCTCTGAATCTACAGGGTTCTCAGCTTTCATCTTTGGCACATAGCATCATCCTTAGGTCCTCTACAAAAGTTATATAAATTATGCCCCTGGGGTCAAAATTGGCCCCGCCCCAGGGGTGGGAAGTTTTCAATAGAAACATATAGTAAAACTTTGAAAATCTTCTCCTCTGAATCTGGAAGGCTCTCAGCTTTCATATTTGGCACAGAGCATCATGTTCAGGTCCTCTACAAAAGTTATATAAATTATGGCCCTGGGGTCAAAATTGGCCCCGCCCCAGGGGTGGGCAGTTTTCAGTAGAAACAAATAGTGAAATCTTTGAAAATCTTCTTCTCTGAAACTGGAAGGCTCTCAGCTTTCATATTTGGCATATAGCATCATGCTCAGGTCCTCTACAAAAGTTATATAAATTATGGCCCTGGGGTTAAAATTGGCCCCGCCCCAGGGGTGGGCATTTTTCAGTAGAAGCAAATAGTGAAAACTTTGAAAATCTTCTCCTCTGAAACTGGAAGGCTCTTAGCTTTCATATTTGGCATATAGCATCATGTTCAGGTCCTCTACAAAAGTTATATAAATTATGGCCCTGGGGTCAAAATTGGCCCCGCCCCAGGGGTGGGCAGTTTTCAGTAGAAACAAATAGTGAAATCTTTGAAAATCTTCTTCTCTGAAACTGGAAGGCTCTCAGCTTTCATATTTGGCATATAGCATCATGCTCAGGTCCTATACAAAAGTTATATAAATTATGGCCCTGGGGTTAAAATTGGCCCCGCCCCAGGGGTGGGCATTTTTCAGTAGAAGCAAATAGTGAAAACTTTGAAAATCTTCTCCTCTGAAACTGGAAGGCTCTTAGCTTTCATATTTGGCACAGAGCATCATGTTCAGGTCCTCTACAAAAGTTATATAAATTATGGCCCTGAGGTCAAAATTGGCCCCGCCCCAGGGGTGGGCAGTTTTCAGTAGAAACAAATAGTGAAATCTTTGAAAATCTTCTTCTCTGAAACTGGAAGGCTCTCAGCTTTCATATTTGGCATATAGCATCATGCTCAGGTCCTCTACAAAAGTTATATAAATTATGCCCCTGGGGTCAAAATTGGCCCCGCCCCAGGGGTGGGCAGTTTTCAATAGAACAAATAGTGAAATCTTTGAAAATCTTCTCCTCTGAAACTGGAAGGCTCTCAGCTTTCATATTTGGCACATATAATCTTGTTCAGGTCCTCTACAAAATTTGTATAAATTATGTCCCTGGGGTCAAAATTAACCCCGCCCCAGGGGTGGGCAGTTTTCAATAGAAACAAATAGTGAAATTTTTGAAAATCTTCTTCTCTGAAACTGGAAGTCTCTCAGCTTTCATATCTGGCACAGAGCATCATGTTCAGGTCCTCTACAAAATTTGTATAAATTATGGCCCTGGGGTCAAAATTGGCCCCGCCCCAGGGGTTGAGCAGTTTTCAATAGAAACAAATAGTGAAATCTTTGAAAATCTTCTCCTCTGAAACTGGAAGGCTCTCAGCTTTCATATCTGGCACCGAGCATCATGTTCAGGTCCTCTACAAAAGTTATTTAAATTATGGCCCTGGGGTCAAAATTGGCCCTGCCCCAGGGGTTGGGCAGTTTTCAATAGAAAAAAATAGTGAAATCTTTGAAAATCTTCTTCTCTAAAACTGGAAGGCTCTCAGCTTTCATATTTGGCACATAGCATCTTGTTTAGGTCCTCTACAAAAGTTATATAAATTATGGCCCTGGGGTCAAAATTGGCCCGCCCCAGGGGTTGGGCAGTTTTCAATAGAAACAAATAGTGAAATCTTTGAAAATCTTCTCCTCTTAAGCTGGAAGGCTCTTAGCTTTAATATTTGGCACATAGCATCATGTTCAGGTCCTCTACACAAGTGATATAAATTATGGCCCTGGGGTCAAAATTGGCCCGCCCCAGGGGTTGAGCAGTTTTCAATAGAAACAAATAGTGGAATCTTTGAAAATCTTTTCCTCTGAAACTGGAAGGCTCTCAGCTTTCATATTTGGCACAGAGCATCATGTTCAGGTCTGCTACATATTTATATAAATTATGGCCCTGGGGTAAAAATTGGCCCCGCCCCAGGGGTGGGCAGTTTTCAATAGAAACAAATAGTGAAATCTTTGAAATTCAATGAATATCTTCTTCTCTGAAACTGGGTGGTTCTCAGCTTTCATATTTTGCACATAGCATCATGTTCAGGTCCTCTACAAAATTTATATAAATTATGGCCCTGGGGTCAAAATTGGCCCCGTCCCAGGGGTAGCCAGTTTTCAACAGAAACATATAGTGAAAATTTTGAATATCTTCTCCTCTGATTGTCTGGTGAGCGCTTCAGGGCCATTCTGGCCCTCTTGTTTATGTTACTGAAAGATGGAATCAAAATATAACATTCTGAATTGAACGATCGCTTTGAATATCATTCAACTATGTATACTGAAAATTTCAGTCATATTGGTTCAAGTTTGCCCAAAATATGGCCTGAAACGAATAGTCGGTTAGTCACTGTTAGGGTACTGGGGATTGGTAGCTCAAAGATTTTAGTGTACTGGGTATTGCATCGATAGTGTACTGGGTATTGCATTTCATTTGATCTCTTTTTTCGTTTTATTGAACGTTGTTAGATATTTCAGATATATTTCTGTCGTGATAAATGCCGTTTCTAGTCAATCGCACATTCTAGATAGATCTATATGCATCTGTATTGAAATACTCGATGATCACTGAATTATTAAAAGCCATTATCTATAAGTACTGGCTATCTGTTAATAATAGTTTGTGTAGCAGTGCCGTAAAATCCAACTAATCCATCCATCAATCATAATAGTCTTTTTAGCTCACCTGAGCTTGCTCAAGTGAGCTATTGTCATGGTGCTCCGTCCGGCGTCCGTCGTCGTGCGTCGTGCGTTGTGCGTCGTGCGTCGTGCGTCGTCAACATTTGGCTTGTGAACACTCTAGAGGTCACATTTGTAGCCAAATCTTCATGAAACTTGGTCAGAATGATTGTCTTGAAAAAATCTCGGATGAGTTCGAAAGTGGGTCATGTGGGGTCAAAAACTAGGTCACTAGGTCAAATTATTCAAAATCTTTGTGAACACTCTAGAGGTCACATTTTTAGTCCAATCTTCATGAAACTTAGTCAGAATGATTGTCTTGATAGAAACTTGGATGAGTTTGAAAGTGGGTCACATACGGTTAAAAACTAGGTCACTGGGTCAAATTATTGAAAAACCTTGTGAACAATCTAGAGGTCACATTTTTAGTCCAATCTTGATCAGACTTGCTCAGGATGATATTCTTGATGATATCTCGATCAAGTTCGATCATGGGTGGGGCAGGATTAAAAAGTAGGTCATTAGGTCAAATCTTAAAAAAATCTTGTTTACACTGTAGAAGCCACAATTTCTGCCTAATCTTCATCAAACTTGCTCAGAATGATAACCTTGATGATATCTTGATCGAGTTTGATCATATGTGGGCTTGGGTCAAAAAGTAGGTCACTAGGTCAAATCTTAGAAAAATCTTGTTTACACTCTAGAAGCCACATTTTCTGCCTATTCTTCATCAAACTTGCTCAGAATGATGACCTTGATGATATCTCAATTGAGATCCATCATGGGTGGGCTGGGGTCAAAATGTAGGTCACTAGGTCAAATCTTAGAAAAATCTTGTTTACACCCTAGAGGCCACATTTTCAGCCCAATCTTGATCAAACTTGCTCAGAATGATAACCTTGATAATCTCTCATTTGAGTTCGGTTGTGGGTGGTGTGGGGTGAAAAAGTAGGTCACTAGGTCAAATCTTAGAAAAATCTTGCCTACACTCTAGAAGCCACATTTTCTGCCTAATCTTGATCACGCTTGCTCAGAATGATAATCTTATGCCGTGTGATTCTTGCTCAGAATGATAACCTTATGCCGTGTGATTCTTTAGCCTATTGGAGGGGCTGTATTCGAATAAACTTTTCAAGCTACAATAGTAATGTGTACCTTGTCTGCATAAGCCTTTCAGATTGAATAACTCTCTGCACAATATGGATATTTTCAATGTTATCAAATGAAAATTAGAAATATTAATTTGTTTTCAACACAAGCCTCACCGATAGTCCATAAAATTAGCTCATTTAGGTATTTAACTATATAAGTAGCAAGCTTGCTGTTTATACAGCTAAATATCTAAATGAGCTAGTTTGGATTTGCAATGAAGAGAATTGGCAATCATAGACATGCGGTCAACTTTTTTAAAGATATTCTTATTGGTCATTTCACACAAAAACTGGCATTATGTACTGCCTAGCACTCTATTTGCCTATATACCTGGGTCAAGGTATAATTGCATAGCTTTATTGAAGTCATTTGAATTTCTCAAAGACCAGTTTTAGGCATTTTGAGCTAAGGCAAAAATGGCACAAGTTGTAAACAGTTTAGATCTTGGTCAACCAGTCACTTGGTATTAGTTCTGAATTCAGTTCAAGTTTATTCAGCAGTGAAAGGGTGAAAGCAGTGCACTAAGCTTATTTCATCTGCTAGAAATGTTGTCCACTGAAAAATTAACATGTCAATATACATGTATTACTGTAACTCAGGTGAGCGATATAGGGCCAATGGCCCTCTTGTTACTTATTTCTCAATAGATCTGTTGTTTACTCTTCAGTTAATTGATATGAGATTACATGTAGATCTATGTGTAGCTCCAGTTAACATGCTCAGTACCATATTGAGTACAGTAAAATTGAAATACTAGTGCATAGTTAGCTCCCCTGTTGAAATTGTCGCCATTTACAGTGGCAAAGACGACACTCATTGATAACGATCACGGCATCGTCTGGTTAGTCTCATACAAATATGTAGATCTATGCATGATAAACAAATTGTACAAACAAAGTATGAAAATTAGGAGTTGAACACCACACTCAACTTCATAAAAATATAGTTTCATGAATGTTGTATTTGAACTTTTACACAGTTAAAATAAGTGCAAAAAAATAATAATTGAGGGTCAGGAAACGTGCCCGATGTATTATAAACTCATACATAGGTACACAAAATCGTTAAGACAATTTGTAAGAAAATTTCTCTTTCGAAAGTCACAGTCCCGTAAATTATAGGAATGTGTCCTGTAAATTAGACTGACAAATAATATGATATACATTGCTTTATAAACAGCAGTATTCATCAAAACGAGCATTTAGGAGAATACAAGTAGACCGAAAATTTCAAATTCAACTCTGTAATTTAAAATATCCCTTTGGACTGAACTATGCACTGACCGCTGACAAATGTATGTGATGAAAATAGTTTGATTCAGTCGAACAATCAATTGTTAACTGTTTGCAAGAGTTACTAATAAAATTAACAAAACTGATTACTACTTGCAGTCACATAACCCAGAACCAACCATTTGCTGGGGAAAGTATGTCCTTGGATTGTCCCGTAAATTATAAAATTATGTTTAAGAACTATTGGTAAAGGACGTGAAGTTGAAAACATTTTCAGGGACAGTGAACATTCTTCTCACTTTTCCTGTAGGTACCAGGACGCCTGTCTTGCGCATTACATTTTCTTTTTCAATCAATTTCTTCTGCTTTTGATGGCCTTAAGTTTGTTATATTTTATAGTACAGTCAAACATTGATAAGTCTATTAACACGATTTCCTACATACTCGTAATTCAAAGTTTCCATTAGAACTTAAACTACACTTAATTGTTCACCTCTTTATTGGCGAGTCTATATTATCTTTTTCAAACAGCTCAAAGTGCGAATAAATTCTCATTTTGAGTCATTTGAAACGGATATATGATCATCCCAGCTGTCATTGAATCTATATCTTTCATATTGATGATACATCGTTATATATTTTCAATGACAGCTATACATTTATCAAAGGTTGGCTGTACTTTCTTATTTAAATTATTGCTGCTCTAAATTATCACACTGTCACCAAAGTTTTGCTAACTCATGGGCCGAAACTGAAGGTGCACATGTTCAAATAATGCACGTTTCAACAGTCCGCTTCAGTTAGTGTTTGAGTAATGAGTCACACAGCACCTCGAGACAGATCAACACTATCACAACATATGAAAAGACATACATACTGACAGACAGACGAAAGTAGGTATGGACGAACAAAACAATTCAGCCATTTAATGGGATTCAAACATGTTGATGTGAATAAAACTATTACTATAATTTACGGGACAAAAGAGATTATATTTTACGGGACACTTTGGTGACTGTATGTGTGGCTTTGTAAATGCCTATTTGAAAGGAGACATTCTTGACGTATGTAGATCGGGCAATAGGAATAAATGCAATGAAGTGAATGTTTTCTCTTTTTGTAGAAGCAATACCAAGTAAGCATGTTCGTGAGTTAACAAAAATAAAAGTAAATATAGTAGTGAAAAAAAATCTGAAAAATTCTACAAATAAATGCCATTAATATATTGCCAATCTTGTTTTTATTGAACCATTTATTATTTCTAAATAGGTTTGTATTATACTGGCATAATTTAAACTTAATTTACGTTTGAAAAATTGTGTAGAAATACTTTGATATTGGCATCCTCATCTACGGGACAATTTAATCTAAGCTACGAACTTTCATGTGGGATATTTAGACAATGCGAAAAGTTATGTTATTCAAACGTCGATAATTCGGTATTCAAATCATAATTATGAAATAATATGTATACAAATTCAAGAAGGCAATCCTGTAAGCTATTTTTTTAAAATGTCACATAACTCACCGCTTTCTCAGGGAATTGTGTAGACGAATTATGTAGCAAAATGACATCCTCCATGCATTATTTACATGTGACTGTGGTTTAAGTTTTGAATTAGACGTAATTGAGTGGCATGACACTCGGGAATGATGGAAGGGGCAACTGCAGAAATATATTTGTCTCGTAAATTAGGTCTCGTAGATTAGGATTTTTTCTTTTCCGCTGTATTTGATTGGCCAGCAAAATTTTATATGCTTTCTCAAAGTACTTTTCATTAAATTTTGATAAACAATAGGTTATTTAGTACACAAAATTTGCAAAACAAACATAAAAAAGTGTTTCATGGGAAAACGAATATGCTTTTTTGTGATGACTCGTAGATTAGAAAGCTAAATTTCCGAAGTGTAATTTAGACATTGGCATCTGAATTTTTTTTCAATAGATAAATTTGGGAAATCTTTTTTCATACACATAATATACATTATTAAAAGGTGAATGAATAAGGCATTGCAGAATTATCGTGCAGTATGTGATATTCTATTTATCGTTATAGTTTAGCCTCGTAGATTAGGTCTAGTTTGGCGATATTGCATCAGCATGTCAGTGTATTTTAATGTTTAGGTTCCTTTAGCGCCGTTTTGTCTTCGTGAAAAACATCCATTAATAATGAATAAATGCAGGGGTTTAAATCCGGCATGATTACATTCTACACTACATTATGGGTACAAGGAAAACAAAAAATATCCATGGCGACATGCAAATTCCGCCAACCCTTGCAGATTTAAAGGCCTGGAAAGCCATTTAGAACAACATTTTATACCGTAAAAATGTTTATGAAATAATCCTAATATAATGAAAAATTGAGAAAAACAATGACACGACGTTAATTGCTTTTAATTGGCGAAATATCAGTTGACTTATATCGGCGATATTGATTTTCCATTTTTTTTTGAGTGGGTCCCCACCAAATAGGCTGTCCTATATCATTGAATGATTCATATAAACTGCATCAACTACAGTACAAGGTAAAGAAATGTCAACTTTTATACCCAACACAGGAACGAATCTGTATTGTCCTCAAAGATAAGTTCATGCATAACTGAAAAATGCAAACACTGGGGTGTCATGTGTTATGTAAGAAAAATATCTTGCACTCCAGTTACTTGACATTTCTGACAGAGGCACTGACTAAACAGGGACATGTCACTTAGGTTCACACATGTTCTTCACAAACCCTTTCTAGAATAACAGACATGCATTGTATCTATTCTCTGACAACCATGTATATCTACATGATAAACACAAAATGATGAAAATCCCATGAAAACAGTGCCACTTTATTTTGAGGCAAAATGTTGTTATATCTTCTGATCCTTCGAGATCATGAATTTCAGTACTTCTTGTTCTGAAAATTGAATACCGCTTAAGCCGGTGCTAGGGGGCTTGAGCAGTGTTGCACTTTCAATTACTGCTTATGAACAGACTCAATAAAACCGAGTCTGCAATTTTCTCTTTTTGTGTTGCAATTTTTGCTTTCGGGGGATCACCACCCTTCAGAATTTATAACTTTTGACTACACCATGGGGCATTTGCGGGTAATTGGTGTTCTGATACCAGTTACTTCTACCCAGTTACTGATTTGTATCTGAAAAGTATAAAGGGTATCTGGTAATTACCAGTAATTAGCTGGACGTCGCAATATGACTGAAAAGCTGTTAAAGAGACGTAATATCTGAAACAAATAAACAAACAATTTTTAATGCATTTTTTTCATATGAAATAGTTTGAAAATCATTTTCTGTCTCAATATGACACTGTACATAAAGAATATGTATTGCTAGAATATTACAACTAACGTTTTCAGGCTATCCGATCCCTGCTGAATTACATCGATGGATAGGGCATATTTTAACAACGCTTAAATACCTATTATAGTGGTTCATAACTACCCCTTTACCGCAAGCCAGTTAGCACAGTAGGGTTCTAATTGATAGATGCTAAACCCATATCATGCAGCAGTATATGTGCATATTTTAATTCAAAAGGTCTCAGGGACAAATGTATTTTAAATCTAACAGCCTGGATCTAGATCAGACGAGGCATTATGCAGCATCTGATTTGGATCCCAAACTGTTTGCAAATAACAGTCAAGACACGACCAGCAGGATAAGGGTTAGTTGCAATTTATCCTTATCCTGCTGGTGGCTACTTGTCTGTTATTTGCAAACAGTTTGGATCCAGATCAGAGGTAGCATAGCATAGAGCATCTGATGTATGTACAAATCGTATTTAGATCTAAATATTGTTTTGCAGACGGCAATTTCAAAGCAGACGAAAGTAATGGAGGATATGGGTTAATATGATGTAATAACTATCAAGCATGGTGGGACCCAACCACAATAAACTCCAATTAACACCCCATCAAGTCAAAACTAGACCTTTAAACTCTACTTTATGATGAAAATAGAAGAATATTGCCTGAATAAACTTTTCAGAGGTCTTTTCAAATTAGTATGCTGTGAATAAGCAAAAAAAACAACTAATGTGTAATGTGCAATCCCCAGTACACCAAATTTTGACAATATGCAATACCCAGTACACCGTTTATCAATCCCCAGTACACTAATAGTGACTAACCGACTTTTCGTTTGTGGCCATATTTTGGTCAAACTTTAACCAATATGAGTGAAATTTTCAGTATACATAGTTGAATGATATTCAAAGCGATCGCTCAATTCAGAATGTTATATTTTGATTCCATCTTTCAGTAACATAAAAAAATCTGGGAGAGGGTTATGCATTCTTTCGCGAGCACGGCGTTCATTTTGTGATTTTCCCCAACTCTTGCATTGTTTGATTCCAAATCATGTATATAGCGTGTATAATATGAGTATGGTGAATCTAAAGCACCACCTGTCAATTGCCGAAAAAGAACTAATTAAGAGAAAATACGCATTTACTTACCCTCGTTGCACTCCTGTTCTCTCCGTTGCGTCAAAATACAGCTCATTTATTAGCAATATCCGGGATACGTATCCCCCCAGTGTGATTGTCTGGTGAGCGCTTCAGGGCCATTCTGGCCCTCTTGTAACTTATTAAATTTGTTTGAGAACTTCCGATGGATGACGTGAAATTATGACGTCACAACTGTCATTTTTGAATAACATAAACAAAGTTAGGTAGTAGGCCTACCGATCGATACAAACAAAGAAATTGATTTTTAATAGAAATTTACGATTGTATAAACTTTACAGATATCCAGATCTAGAATACGATTTGACAACGACGTCAAACCCCTTTCTCCGGCCATGTTTGAATAGATCTAGATCTCTAGCTATTTTGCTAACATCAACGCATTGCATGTGAAAAAGATCGTGGGCCGATTATGGATAATCGGCCCTCCGGGCCATTGTGGCTTGGTCACGTGGCTCCGTAATGACAGTTTTCTATGACAATTTTGTTACTATTTATAGTAAGGGTATTCAATAATAGATGATATTATGAATATTAATTATATTTCTTTGTTATAAAAGCACATGGACTAATAAATAAAGCCATGTCAGAAACTGAATAATGATCAGATCTATATTATATCATAAGCAAACAGAGCAGACCCTGATCAGACGACTCCTGCAGGAGCCGTCTGATGTGGGTCTACTCTGCAAAGGCATAGAAAAGGGTATTTATGGAGTAAAGGGTTTAGTTATTGATACACTGTTAGCCTGGGAACCAGTAGATTGCTTTTGGCTGCCTGGTTCTCATGCTAAAGTTCAGCATTTGCTTGGTAAGAGCCGGTAATCGCTCAAAGGATGTAGATGTTACTGGGTGGAGCAAATTTGATTGATGTTTGTCGGTCGGTAGAGGAGTTCGTTTGTTAAAGGTAAATTTGCATTAAAAATGCACTTGGAGTGAGTGAGTGAGTTGGGTTTTACGTCTGACCAACAGTATTTCAGTTTGGCTTTAATTAAAATTAAGTTTGTTTGCCCTTTACCGACCGACCCATTTTTTTCCTGCCGACTCAAAAAAATTTATTGCCAAATTTGTGAGAATATTTTTTATACAGTCTGGACTCGATCGTTCGTAACCCGATACCTCGAAAATTTCGCTGGTTCGAAAAGATTCTTAAGTCCCCAGTCCCAGCCTATTACTTTCATGTGATTTCGTTCTCGCTGGTTCGAAATCCTTTGGTTCGTAAATTCCACTGGTTCGAACCTTAAATGCAGTCCCCAATGCGTAAATTCCATGCTAAATGGACCCACTGGTTCGAAATTGTGTGTTTTCACACCTTCGCACTTCGACCAGACATCGACCGTGTCGTCCATTGTTTGTGTTTGTACAAGTGAACGGTGGTGTGAAAATTTCTTATTTGTAATCATCAGTCGGGTTAATTATACATGCATGCGGTTTGGTATAATTAAAGCAGATGTGATAATGACGTGGACTGATGGTCATATTACAAGTGATAATTAATTATCGAAAATTCTGCGAACAACTTTTATGTTTGCCAAAACAAATATGTGTTCATCACGTACCCACTTATTTAAACTCGAAGGGAACTGTACACATCGTCATTCGGTTCTAGTTTCCACAACAGAATTGACGAAAATCAAAGACCACATGTTATGGCGAAGCAGATTGTATAAAAGTTAATAAAAATATAAATATTGATTGCCAGTCTGTTTTCCCTTCTCTTACTTACTTCTCTTATCAATGTAGTGTGATTATCACGACCTTCGAAGTATTACACGAACCTAATTACACCGTCTATGTGTGTACATGTAAAATGTCTGGGATAAACAAAATAAGTTAACAATAAAACAGGTACAGCGGCGTGTAGCCAACTTAATTTCAATAGATACTGTCATACTTCGACGATATTGATTTACACTGTATTTATTATGACATTTATGGAAAACAACAAGTATCTGAATATATACATGTAGATAAAATGACGAATATTCAATATATAAGTTACACTTCACAAGCCTTATATGACTGCATGATCTCGATACCTCGAAATTTCGTTAGTTCGAAAAAAAAAGCACCGGTCCCGACCGTTTCGAACTATCGAGTCCAGACTGTATATTCGTCAGCCGCCAATCAGACGTGAATACCAGGTGGGTTAAGACTTTGATGATTCTACAAAAACATAACAAATAAGATAAGATGTTATAATTATACACAAGATGCATACATAAGGTACTATATAGCTATGGTGCCAACATTTTTATGGCTTTCGGAGCCATATAGCAGTCGGTCTCTTTACGGCAACGAGTTCACTTGTCTAGTGAACATGCGCAAGACAAAATAGTTTTCTTCAAGTCTGCACTAGTTTGGTTGTAAAATGTTCATGCATTTGTTTACTCTTCACGTATTTAATAATAATTCGCTGTGTAAGATAATTACTACTAATCTACACAAAGATTAACTTTTTAAAAGTCTTGAAAAAGCCTATATATAGCATTCTACGACGTATAGATACAGATACAGAAGTTTAATAAACTCCAAAGAAGACGCGAACGAATATTTTTACCGTAGTTTTCGCAACACCTTGGCGTTCTAAAGCAAAAGGAATATAGCCGAGGTTTCCGATTGCATTTTTAGCTCACCTGAGCCAAAGGCTCAGGTGAGTTATTGTGACCGCGATCCGTCCGTCGTCCGTCGTCCGGCGTCCGTCGTCCGGCGTCCGTCGTCCGGCCACATTTTCAAACGACATCTCCTCTGAAACTACTGACCGGATTTTAACCAAATTTTGTCAGAAGCATCAGTGGTTAGGGGGAACGAAATATTGTTCACATTATGACCCCCGGGCCAAAAATGGCCCCGCCCTAGGGCTTATCAGTTTGTCATAGGAAAATCTTTAAAAATCTTCTTCTCTGAAATTGTAAGGCCTAGACTTTTGATATTTGGCATGTAGCATGATCTTATGGTCCTCTACAAAGATTGTTCAAATTATGACCCCCGGGCCAAAAATGGCCCCGCCCAAGGGCTTATCAGTTTTTCATAGGAAAATCTTTAAAAATCTTCTTCTCTGAAACTGTAAGGCCTAGACCTTTGATATTTGGTATGTAGCATGATCTAATGGTCCTCTACAAAGATTGTTCAAATTATGACCCCCGGGCCAAAAATGGTCCCGCCCGAATGCTTATCAGTTTTTCATAGGCAAATCTTTAAAAATCTTCTTCTCTGAAACTGTAAGGCCTAGACCTTTGATATTTGGTATGTAGCATGATCTAATGGTCCTCTACAAAGGTTGTTCAAATTATGACCCCCGGGCCAAAAATGGCCCCGCCCTAGGGCCCATCAGTTTTTCATAGGAAAATCTTTAAAAATCTTCTTCTCTGAAACTGTAAAGCCTAGACTTTTGATATTTGGCATGTAGCATCATCTTATGGCCCTCTACAAAGATTGTTCAAATTATGACCCAGGGGCCAAAAATGACCCCGCCCAAGGGCTTATCAGTTTTTCATAGGAACATCTTTAAAAATCTTCTTCTCTGAAACTGTAAGGCGTAGACTTTTGATATTTGGTATGTAGCATGATCTTATGGTCCTCTACAAAGATTGCTCAAATTATGACCCCAGGGCCAAAAATGGCCCCGCCCGAATGCTTATCAGTTTTTCATAGGAAAATCTTTAAAAATCTTCTTCTCTGAAACTGTAAGGCCTAGACCTTTGATATTTGGTATGTAGCATGATCTAATGGTCCTCTACAAAGATTGTTCAAATTATGACCCAAGGGCCAAAAATGGCCCCACCCAAGGGCTTATCAGTTTTTCATAGGAAAATCTTTAAAAATCTTCTTCTCTGAAACTGTAAGGCCTAGACCTTTGATATTTGGCATGTAGCATGGTCTAATGGTCCTCTACAAAGATTGTTCAAATTATGACCCTGGACCGAAAATGGCCCCGCCCAAGGGCTTATCAGTTTTTCATAGGAAAATCTTTAAAAATCTTTTTGTCTGAAACTGCTAGGCCTATACCTTTGATATTTGGCATGTAGCATGATGTAATGGTTCTCTACAAAGATTGTTCAAATTATGACTCCTGGGCCAATATGGCCCACCCAAGGGCTTATCAGTTTTTCATAGGAAAATCTTTAAAAATCTTCTGAAACTGTAAGGCCTAGACCTTTGATGTTTGGTATGTAACATGATCTAATGGTCCTATACAAATATGTAGCTTGGCTTGTGGTCCTCTGCCAAGAATGTTCAACCTACGGCCCTGGCCTCTGGGCAAAACTTGGCCCTGCCTTGGTGCTTATCAGTTTTTCATGGGAAAAATATGAAATTTTATTTTTCTCTGAAACCATTAGGCTTTGACCTTTAATTAATGGCATACTGCTTTGCCTTGTGGTTCTCTATCAATGTTGTACAAAAGATGACTTCTTGGTCAAAAATGGCCCCGCCCCTTGGGTTATCTCAGGTGAGCGCTTCAGGGCCTCATGGCCCTCTTGTTTTTATACACATTCGTAACTAATTAGCATATAGACATACATCTTCAGCCAATCAAACTGCCTTTTGGGTCGCATTCGGTCATTTCCGTTTGACCCGAACTCAACGCATCGAACAGCGTGTTTTGACTGGCACCCAACCTCAACACAAGTCTAAGACTTACAAGCAGTAAAACCGTAAAACACGGGGTTCTATTGGCTTATCAAAGTAAGTATTAACCATAGAATGTTTTCAACACATATTCAATCAAATTATATTCCAGCGTCAATAACAACTGTGAAAATAGAGCCTCTTCTATGTATCGTGTAACCGCCGAGTCGCCCACACTGTCGTTTGCTCAAGACGTTTGTGTCGTGTAAAAGCGAAAGTAGGTAGCAATTTGTTGAAATGTCTTTCCCAGATTACAAATCTACTTCAGACTGTAGCTCTGAATTTGAGTTTCATCAGGTTCCAAACAACTACCGTAACTATATGTACATGTATGGATCTACTTAGTAATTAAAAATAAAAACAGTCTACCTTCAATTTGTAAGCAGACTACACGTATTCAAAATAAACGAGTGTTGACCATGGAAAAATAAATGTTATGTGTAAGAATTAGTTGAACAAATATAACTTTGATGTTGTGCTTCAGTTTTTGCATCAGCTTTAGACATGGAATCATATTAGTTGACCCTTTACTTCATGAATATTCATGTAAGAAATAATGACATCATGAATATAATTAAGATATTCTTTTGGCCATAGTAGAAACTAGAAGCATGTCTATATATATAAACAGCAGATCATGAGATGGCTCCTTCTGTTTCAGTCTGTCATATTTTTATGCCCCCCAATCAATTTTTTATTTTTTATTTTTTTTTTTTTTTTGGGGGGGGGGGGGGGGGGGGGTGTTGTTGGTTTGGCTCAAACTTTAATTTTGGCAATAACTCTGTAGCCATTGCACATACATACTTCAAACCTGGCATGTCTGTGCAACTTACAGAGGCGAACATTTTTACTTATTTTTGTTGGGGGGGGGGGGGGGGGGGGGGCTTATTAAAATCAAGGTAATATAACAGTTAAATGTCACATTACGAGTCAAATTTATATTATATTGGTCACAATCAGGGGCATGGTGTTTCACAAAAATGTGTTGTTATTAACACTTTTATAAATTCCAAGACGTTATTGTTATTAACTCCCCCAATTTCTCCCCTTATCAAACCCGAAAGCCATTATGGCCATTCAGGCCTTTGATTATAAATATTGATATAGAGTACAATTTTGCAGAAAAAACATAAAGATTTTCCTACCTACCGACCCACTTCTAAAATCTAGGGTCGGTAAAGGGCAAACAAACAATTTTTTAATTGTGGCCTTATTTGCAGACGGCACCCGCTTAAGACAAATTATAGTGCTGCCTCACTGGAATGCCCCTGCCGCGGACACATGGCAAGGGCACCCTACCCAGTCACATTATCCTGACACCGGGCCAACCAGTCCTAGAACTACCCTCTTAATGCCGAGCATAGACAAGGGAGCTACTAGTACCAACCTTTAACGATTTTTGGTCTGTCGCAGCCGGGGATCGAACCCACGACCTTCTGTACCTCAGGCGGACACTGAGCTACCACTGAGCCACGCTGCCGATCTAAAAAAAATAAATGCACTTGGATGATTGACACTGTCGTTGCAAGGAGGATGTCAATCGAGAGATGTGATGTTACTGGAGGGAATATTGTATATGATTGGGAAAGGTTTAAGATGTCAGTCAATTATTAAGGTTTTATCGATGTTTGTAATCGCCAGAAATCATACCTTTCACCATCCCATTCTATATTAATTCCAAATTTCAATACCTACCAAATTTCATGAACAAAAAAGATATTATATAAATATCACATTCTATGGAGAGCGACAGCATGTATTGTCAACCCAAGGTTGATTATGTCCATCGTGGCGTTAGCCGAGGTGGACATTACCATACCGAGGGTTGACAATACATGCTGTCGCTGTCCATAGGATGTGATAAATATTTTATTATACCGAATAGCACAATCAATTTCGTCAGCAAAAATGTTTATTCAATAACAATAACCAGTTTGAAACAAAAGTTATACTCAGTGCTTAAAAATCGCAGAACAGTTCTATTCATTACATGTTATAATTACGGGTGGAGTCCTTTTTACTGTCCAATCTTGACAGATTCTCCTCCGAAAAAGTCACATAACACGACATTTCTCAAAATGACTTGTTGATCAAATTGCAAGTGCAAGATGACTTCAGTCTGACGTCAGTCAGATGATGTCAAGCACACAATTTAATAAGCGCTCACTGATCTAGATGGTCAGTGACCATGGTAGCGGGAGACAGTATTTTTCCCACAGTAATTCTTTTCCCACTTGGTCTAACAGTATTTTTATATCACGGTGGCCTATGGGAGATTAACATTGTAAATGAAAGTGAAGTATAATAAAAAATTAATAAAATATGGAACCTCCGAAGATGGAATATTGTAGCCATTTTAAAATAATAAATAGATCCATCATATTCCATTAGCAAACAGAGCAGACCCTGACCAGATGACTCCTATAGGAGTATTCTGATCTGGGTCTACTCTATTTCCAGATGTGTGGAAAGGTGTTGGTATGAATGAAGGGGTTAAACAGACAATCTGGTTACTTGTATTAGCCCTTCGCTTGCTGAATTTTAAAATATATTTCTCCTTCTTTGCCCATGCCTTGTTGTATAATTACATATATCTTCACTGTGTACAAGTATTTCGCTGTGCAATCACTGCTGTGGAGTGCACTGGTTGCACAATGAACTTGTAAATAGTGCAGACCCTGATGAACAGCTCCTGAAGGAGCTGTCTCATCTGGGTCTTCACTATTTACAGGTAGGTATATTGACGTGAATAGCAAGCAAAGGGTTAGATTGCTGAATGGGCAGCATCGCTCTGGCTCCAATGTTCATGGATTGTTTTGGTTTTGTTTTTCAGGACAGTGGAGAGTTGTATGGGGATATTTTGGCTGGAGTCTCCGAGATTCTGTCCGAGCTGTTCAAGAAGGCCCACAGTCTACAAGTGGTAGGTATAGTACAACTGTATGATAGAGATGGAATCTACAAGTTGTACAGTATAGGTATAGTGTATGAAACTGTATGTCAGAGATATGGAGTTGGGAGAGAAAGGTTGACTAGTGATATATGGTGCTCCCAATGGCTGCCTATAATATACAATAAACCTTTCCCCAGCATCCATGGTAAAGAACTTTGTCTGCAAAAAGCTTCTTATGACCCCGATTGGGGGTAGGGTGGGGTGGGGGTGAATGTAATGTTGATTTTGTCTGTTTGTTCGGAACTTTAACATTGGCGATAATTTTGTAGCCATTGCACATACATACTTCAAACTTGGCATGCATGTGCAACTTATGGAGGCGAACATTTTAGGGGTGACTTCTTAGGTCAAACGTCATATTGGGGGTATAGTGTTACTGTTTCACAAACACATCTTGTTACCTCATGAATATTCATGTAAGAATTAATATGAATATGGATTTAATGATTTTTAGCTCACCTGAGTATGCTCAGGTGAGCTTTTGTGATTGCATACTGTCCGGCGTCCATCTGTCTGTCTGTCTGTCAACAATGGCTTTAAACAGCATCTCCTGAAACCACAAAATGTAATCAAACCATGCTGTTTCCTGAAATAAACTTCCCTATAAGTACAAGTAAAGAGAAAATTTAAATCTTCTCCAACGCTGTTCCAATTTGAATGGCATTTGGAAGGAATAGTCCCCTGTTGACCCTCTACGAATATTGATAAAACCATGTTAATATGCAAGAATACATGGCTGCCAGAGGCTGGGCAAATTTACTTAATTACATGGCTTTAAAAACCTTCTCCAAAATTTAAGGTCGAATTTAAAGGGTGACTCTTTATCAAAATTGCTAAAACCATGGTTTTATCTAAAAAACATGGTTATTAGGGACAGGGTCGATTTCCTTATAACACTATAACGAAAACTTTAAAAATCTTTTTCTCTAAAACTGGTGGTTCAATTTAACTCATTCCCTCATAATGACACCTTTTGACACATTTGTAAAAGTATCTTTTTGAAGCCATTGTGATAAATAGAGTATTTGCTCCAAATGCTCTATTTATCACAACGGTTTCAAAACTACATAATTCTAACATTTTCCTTTTCTCTAGTTAATGCTCCTTTTCAGTAGATTTATTCAAAGAGATTGAGTCTAAGAATAGCCTATGAGGGAATGGGTTAAAAGAGTATTTGGTAGGAATAGTCGGGGAGACCATATTGAGAATTAATTCTGACTACCATGCCTTTTGAACAAATTAAGTAATCTTCAGTTGAAAAAAATAAATTAATATGGTCCTCTTATCTTCATTTACCATGCCTTTTGAACAAAGTAAGTAATCTTCAGGTTAAAAAATATGGTCTTCTTATCTTCATTTTCCGGAGATGGTCGTGACTAGATCATCTTTATATCATGTGCTACAATTCACAAGTGAGCGATATAGGGCCATCATGACCCTCATATTTATAATGGCATATGAACACAATTTTTTACCATGGCTTAACCGTTCTGATGCTGAGAATTCAAATGTAAATCCATCTACTATAAATATTAATTAGGTCAACCACTCTAAAGCTGGATCAGTCATAGCCCCTGAATATTTAGTTGCAAATAGTGTAGACCCGTATAAGTCAGATCCTCTAGGAAAATGCAGATAAAAATTATGTGCGTTAATAACATGAGAAGGGTCCCTACAGTAGCTGTCTGATCTGAGTACTCTGTTTGCAAAGGCAAAAAAAGTAATGGTTTAATAAATATGTCCAGTAATGTTGGGAATCACTTCAGTTGATCATTACCCGTTTACAAACAAGCAATGATTAACCCTTCGCTTGCTATTCGCGTCAATATACCTACCTGTAAATAGTGAAGACCCAGATGAGACAGCTCCTACAGGAGCTGTCTCATCAGGGTCTGCACTATTTACCAGTTGATTGTGCAACCAATGCACTCCACAGCAGTGATTGCACAGCGAAATACTTGTACACAATGGAGATATATGTAATTATAAAATAGGGCATGGGTAAAGAAGGAGACATGTATTTTAAAATTCAGCAAGGGAAGGGTTAACTAATGATCAGCTAATCATGGCTGTAATAAATCATATCTCCTTATTAGAGTCTCAGTAATAATTTATACTCTACAGGGACCTTATTAACCTGATGAATATTCATGTAAAAATTTATGAAATCATATTTCTGAATTTTTATTACCCCGTTGACGATAGTCAGGGGGCATTATGTTTTGCACATGTCCGTCCGTCTGTCAGTGTGTCACGCTTTTATGTGCAGTTGGATGTCAAAGTTTTTCATGTGTTATAAGTCAGTAATTTCTACACTTATACACATGAAACTTCACATACACATCAATTACCATCTGTGCTATCATTTGACACCCCACCCATGCTGCCGGCAAGCCCAAGGTTGAGGTCAAATGACTTGGAAATTTTACGTGCAGTTGGTTGTCACATTTACGTGCAGTGTTTTGTCACA
The DNA here is from genome assembly GCA_963576725.1 of Azorinus chamasolen. Classification (NCBI taxonomy): domain Eukaryota; kingdom Metazoa; phylum Mollusca; class Bivalvia; order Cardiida; family Solecurtidae; genus Azorinus; species Azorinus chamasolen. Next base: position 14,592,172 of record OY755241.1, on the reverse strand, counting down.
GTTTTTTCATTGTCTTATATCTCACTAACTGCTATAGCTATTGGCATGGAATTGCATATACACATTCAACACCATCCATTCTTTCATTACGTACCCGGCCCATGCTGCCCGCAAGCCCAAGGTCAAGGTCAAATGACTTAGGAATTTTACGTACAGCTAGGCAAGCACCCACACAGGGGCATCACTGTGTCTTACAGACACAATTTTTGGCCGGATTGCTTGCAATCCAGGCTTGTAGATTGGCGAATGCCGTCCGGCTGGTTGACCTTTTGGTTTGAGTTAGTTATAGCCAAAGTATAATACCTACAGTAACCAAACTTGGCATGTTGGTTCAGAATGAGGGTCCCATTACATGTCATAGGTTAGCAGGTTACTATGACCCCTTTTTGACCTAGTTTTTACGCTTCATTGACTTAGAGAATTTCCAGGTTGACCTTTTTGTTTGTGTTAGTTATAGCCAAAGTATAACACCTGCAGTAACCAAACTTGGCATGTGGGTTCATAATGAAGGTCACATTACATGTCATAGGTTAGAAGGTTATTATGACCCTTTTTATACGCCCGAAGGGACGTATTATGGTATGGCGCATGTCGTCCGTCCGTCCGTCCGTCTGTCCGTCCGTCCGTGTTGACGAGGGTCTACTTGTGCTGCGAATTCCTTGAAAAAATGGGTACTTGTGCTGCAATTTTGTCTTCTGTGACAGTCACACAAGAAAATGTGTCCAAACTGGCTTAAATTTACTTCTGTGACAAATCCTTGGTGTCCATACAAACTGCAGCACAAGATAGTTGGACACATTGATCAACGTTGGACAGAGTTGGGTTCCATGGGGATTGGACAAGACCACAGTTTTCATTAAGTTGACTGGTGTCTTATTTCATTTGATCAGGGTGGTTGAGACGCATTCCATTTTTCTATGTGTTTTGTTGTATGCGCCTGAGTAATAGAGATCACACTTGGACCAGTCTAGGAAAACAGTCAAATAGTGTACCCTGTTGGTAATTTGAAAGGCCAATTTAAACTTGGGTAAAGTATGTCTCTACAATTTGTAGTACAGGAGAGAATAGCTAAAATATCATTAGCTGATCAAACAGTAAACTCCTGGTACAGGATTAATTGTCTTGCAAGGATGAAACTCCCATGAAAACGGATGATAAAACGTGTACCCCACCCACTTCAAAATTACGCATCTACGGTCACTGATACCTCGATTACGTGAGTATCCAATCTTTAAAACAGAGTTTCTATCACAGAAATCCTATTTAATGAGTATTTGGATTGTTTTTAAATACATAATACCATGCAATTGAATTTACAATCTGTATAATTGGAGAAAATATTATTCATATGTCATACATGGTTTTTCACGTCATGGCAGTTTGTTTCAGCCAGTGCATTTCTGACATTAGTAACTAATGACAGATGCGACATGGCTAACTCGCTAAATGCCAGTTGATTTTTCTGATTGCCAGTGCCAAAATAAGCACATGCTAAAAATGAAAGATGAATTTCAAGGTTAGAGGCTTTTTAAACAGCTTTATACAAAGGATAAAACTTTCTTTAACAAGGTGAGTGAAATTTTGCCATTCTCTATCCTTGTTATTCTGCGAGTAGGTATGATTCCATATTAAGATGTATAAATGGAATCTGTCCCAGCCTACTCGTCTTTATAAAATCTCTGTTTTGTCCAACCATCTTGGGAGGGTCTTTTACAAGGGGTGTATACATTGTGGCACTGCCTAGGGGGAACCCCTGCCCAATTTTTCAATTTTGACCCGTTTTGTTGGTTCAAAAGTGGGTGATTTATCAAATACAGATTTTATTCTTTTATAATCAAAGATTTAAACAAAATTTAACGTCCGATGCCTCAAAATTGCACCATTCGAAGTGTTATTTACTGCCGAGAAATTTTACCTTAAATTGTCTATTAGAAATTAAGATTTCCATATGTACATGGATTTTATTTACACAAGTGTGATTTAAATTAAAAGTTAACAGTATAAATATCTCTCAAACAACCTTTTGTCATTCTTAATTTTTTTGTCTGCTCGAATCAATTAAGGTGGATTTTTTTCTTCTGGAAGGCGAGATTGCATCAAAACTACACAATTGCTTTAAATGACATTTCCTCCCAAACTGCTGACCAGATTTCAAAATAACTTCATATAAATGTTCACCATATTGCCCTCTTCTGCAGTCCATGTCTTGTGTGACTCCCAAGTCATCTTTTACTCATGTGACAGTGTTGTCCATGTCTTGTGTGACTCCCAAGTTATATTCCTTTACTTCTGTGACAGTTGTCCATGTCTTGTGTGACTCCCAAGTTATATTCCTTTACTTCTGTGACAGTGTTGTCCATGTCTTGTGTGACACCCAAGTTATATTCCTTTACTTCTGTGACAGTGTTGTCCATGTCTTGTGTGACTCCCAAGTTATATTCCTTTACTTCTGTGACAGTGTTGTCCATGTCTTGTCACTTGTGTGACTCCCAAGTCATATTCTTTTACTTCTGTGACAGTGTTGTCCATGTCTTGTGTGACACCCAAGTCATATTATTTACTTCTGTGACAGTGTTGTCCATGTTTTGTCTCTTGTGTGACTCCCAAATCATATTCTTATATTTCTGTGGCAGCTTTCCTATGCAAACAGTGTAGATTCTGATCAGAGGGCTCCTTATCCATTTTTTGCTAAAAAAGTACTGCAGCTACAGTTGCTCAGCTTCACATGCTCATGCATCTTGATGAGTACAGCATGTTGCATTGGGGTTTAGTGACCTGTGACCTTGGCTAAAGTTATAGACAAAAGTACTGCAGCTTCAACTTCATGTGCTGATGTGCCTCATTGAGTATAGCATGTTGCATCACAGTTTGGTGACCTCTGACCTTGACCTCTGTGACCTATATTTACCTTGAGCATTAGCTTTTTTGCTAGCTCTGTTACCCAAAAGGTACAAGTGCTTCACACACCAAACATACTTTGGCTACAGATGTATGTGGAATCGTGGGTATGCAAGACATTTAATTCTGAAGAATTCTTGTGTTGGGTCACCTATTTTAATAGGATTACCAGGATACTGATTGATCCTTATTAAAAAAAGATATACTAAAATACTGAGGTTAAAAAAAAGATATACTAAAATACTGAGGTAATTCATATGGAATTCATATGGACTTTGGTAATCAAACTTGCTTCTGTGACTGATGTCTAAAAATACTTCTGTGACTGTTGCATAAGTGTGGTGCAGTGCGTACACTTTTTGAGTTGTCACATAAGTAAATTTTGTTGTCACACAGGCATCGCAGTCACACAACTACCCGCCAGTAGGTCCGTCCGTCCGTCCGTCTGTCCGCACTCACCAAAGGGTAGTTGTGTGACTTTTTCTAACTAGTCGCACAAGTAAAATCATTAACCTGGCCATCTCTTGTGACATTAACCTGGCCATTTCTTGTGACATTAACCTGGCCAGTTGTGGGACATAGGGTTAGGGTTAGGGTTAGCTTCCAGATCATTCTTTTCCAAAGTTAGAGCCAAAAATAGTTTTTCTTGTGGGACTAGTCCCACAAGAAAAGATCAAAGGAAAAAGTCACACAACTACCCATTTGTTAGTACGTCCGTCTGTCCGTCCGTCCGTTAGCAATTTCTTGTGCAACTAACTCCTCCTTTATTATTCAACATAATTTCTTCAAACTATCATTCCTCTTTCAGGAATGATAGATACTGATGTGTAGTTGTGCATATCAGTGAGATAACTCTCATATCATTTTTCATTCTGGAGTTATTGCCCTTTGATAGTTTCGGGAAGCAATTTCTTGTGCAACTAACTCCTCCTTTATTTTTCAACATAATTTCTTCAAACTTTCAGGAATGATAGATATTGATGTGTAGTTGTGCATATCAGTGAGATAACTCTAATATCATTTTTCATTCAGGAGTTATTGCCCTTTGATAGTTTCGGGTAGCAATTTCTTGTGCAATTAACTCCTCCTTTATTTTTCAACATAATTTCTTCAAACTTTCAGGAATGATAGATACTGATGTGTAGTTGTGCATATCAGTGAGATAACTCTCATATCATTTTTCATTCAGGAGTTATTGCCCTTTGATAGTTTCGGGTAGCAATTTCTTGTGCAACTAACTCCTCCTTTATTTTTCAACATAATTTTATAGAACAGCCTTCGGGCGTATATTGCCCCGTCTTGCGGTGCTCTTGTTTGACCTAGTTTTTACGCTTCATTGACTTAGAGAATTTCCAGGTTGACCTTTTTGTTTCCGATCGATAACTAATAAACGACTTGGCCTGGAATCTGCAAACTTGCTGTGGTGGTTGGTCATGACAACTGGATGACCCCTATTGTTTATGAGGTCACTAGGTCAAAGGTCAAGGTCACAATGACCTTAACTGGTGAAATAGTTTCCGATCAATAACTGCTCAAGGGATTGGCTTGGGATCTCCAAACTTGCTGTGATGGTTCGTCATGACCACTAGATGACCCCTATAGTTTTTTAGGTCAAAGGTCAAGGCCACCATGACCTTAACTAGTAAAATGGTTTTTTGATCAATAACTGCTCAAGGGTTTGGCTTAGGATCTTCAAATTTGCTGTGGTGGTTTGTCATGACAACTAGATGAAACCTCTTGTTTTTGAGGTCACAAGGTCAAAGGTCAAGGTCACATGACCTTAACTAGTGAAATGGTTTCCGATCAATAACTGCTCAAGGGTTTGGCTTAGGATCTTCAAACTTGCTGTGGTGGTTGGTCATGACCACTAGATGACCCCTAATGGTTTTGAGGTCACTAGGTCAAAGGCCAAGGTCACCATGACCTTAACTGGTGAAATGGTTTCCGATCAATAACTGTTCAACGGTTTGGCTTAGAATCTTCAAACTTGCTGTGGTAGTTGGTCATGACCACTGGATAACTCCTATTGTTTTTGAAATCACTAGGTCAAAGGTCAAGGTCACCATGACCATAACTGGTAAAATTGTTTCTGATCAATAACTGCTCAAGGGTTTGGCTTAGGACCTTCAAATTTGCTGTGTTGGTTGATCATGACAACTAGATGAGCCCTCTTGTTTCTGAGGTCACTAATTCTAAGGTCAAGGTCACCATGACCTTAACTGGTGAAATGGTTTCCAGTCAATAACTGTTCAAGGGTTTGGCTTAGGATCTTCCAACTTGCTGTGGTGGTTTGTCATGACCACTAGATAACCCCTAATGTTTTTTAGGTCACTAGGTCAAAGGTCAAGGTCATTATGACATTAACAGGTGAAATGGTTTCCAATCAATAACTGCTCAAGTGTTTGGCTTAGGATCTTCAAACTTACTGTGGTAGTTGGTCATGACAACTAGATGACCACTATTGTTTTTGAGGTCACTAGGTCAAAGATTAAGGTCACCATGACCTTAACTGATGAAATGGTTTCCGATTAATAACTGCTCAATGGTTTGGTTGGGGATCTTCAAACTTGCGGTGGTGGTTGGTCGTAACCACTAGATGACCCCTATAGTTGTTGAGCTCACTAGGTCAAAGGTCAAGGTCACCATTACCTTAACTTGTGAAATGTTTTCAGATCAATAAATGATTAGTGGTTTGGCTTAGGATCGTCAAAGTTGCTGTGGTGATTAGTCATGACCACTAGATGACCTCTATAGTTGAAGTCACTAGATCAAAGGTCAGGGGGTCTGGGGGTATACATGCTTTACAAATATCTCTTGTTTTTATGCTTCAATGAATTTCTAGATTGACCTTTTTAACATGTGGAATCATAATGAGGACCTCATTACATGCAATTGGAATATGCTTAACTATTTATTATGCTGATGCAGAAATGTATTGACTGTTCATCTATATCACTTTAATCGGCAATCCGGCCATACCGACATTGGCGGTTTCTTGTCTAGTTATAATTGCATATGAACACATGATGTATCGGTATTGGGAGAAAGCATAGAATCAGTTTCATATAATTTCATATGCACACAAAGCAGACCCTGATCAGACAGCTCCTATAGAAGCTGTATGATCTTAGTCTACTCTGTTTGCAAAGATGTAAAAAAGAATTTATACGAGGGAAAGGGTTAAAGTCTGCTGTTTTTCGCTCTCACAGTTTTATACCTGCAAACAATGATGGATCATTCCACAGAAAATTCAGCGTTCAAGAGGTTAACAGTGACAAAGGGTTTGGTCAAATGTCATAATATTGTCACTTATTTTAGCACGGTTTCTCAGTGCTAATGATAAAAGCGTGTATCAAAATACTAAAATATTTGAGACACTTCCAAAGAGTGGTCACAATATAGGGTTTGATTGAGAAATAAATACCTGGAACTGGTTTCGTTTGTGAGCAATGTCAATGTTACAGTGCTCCTGTTGCAGGTCCTGCTGGCTATGCTAGAAAAAGTGACTGTCGTCAGGGAAGTGTCCGGAGAGGATGTGGAAAACCTGGTGTCTAGTAAGAAAATAAGTTATTTGTCTTTTTACTGCATAAGTAAGCCTTTTAATGCATTTGCAGAGTTAGATCCAGATCAGCTGGCTCTTGTTCCTTGTGCAAAAAATCCCTCAAGGTTTTCCTCCACCTGTAATTAGCTGACGTCGTGATATTGAAATACTGTTAACCCTTTCCCTGTTCTATGTTTATAACAATTGTCAATACCTACTGAATACTCATGGACAAAATAGTTATAATAAAATATGGAAGGTGAAACATAGCCATTTCAGGAGCTAAAGAAACAGATCTATTAAAGTCCAATAGCAAACAGAGCAGACCCTGATCAGACGGCTCTGAAGGAGTCGTCTGATCTGGGTCTACTTTGTTTGCAAATGCATGAAAACCCGTTTATATGATGGAAAGGGTTAAGTGCAACTTAAAACCTGAAACAAAGAGACAAACTTCTACAGGGCTTTTTTCTTTAACCCTTTCCCTCATATTAATGTGTTTTCAGCATTTGCAAACAAAGTAGACCTAGATCAGACTGTTTGCTTATAGAATTTGATAGATCTGTTTCTTTGCTTTCTAAAATGGCTAAACTGTTCCACCTTCCATATTTCTTTATAACTATTTTGTCAATGAATATTCAGTAGGTATTGAAAATTGAAATAAACTCAGAACAGGGAAAGGGTTAAAAAAAATTGGGAAGATGACCTATACCCCTAAAAATGTGAATGTTGTTTGATTTGGAATGTTGTAGCGGTAATAAGATTTCAACAATTTCCCTCTTACAAATGTCCATTGCAAACACAATCGACCCTGTCAGGCCAAAACCTGTAAAATTCATGGAGAAACTGTATGATCTGGGTCTGCAGTTTGTTTATGAATATTAGACGTTTTGGTCTGACAGATTTTCTGTCTTACATGAACATTCATTAACACATTTCCTGTTTAATAATCATACAAAAAATAATGACATCATGCATATTTATTAGCTGAAGTTTTATAATGGGATATGAATACTGGATGTTTTGGTATTGGTAAAAACTAAAAAATCAGATCTATATTTTTCCCTAGGCAAACAGAGCAGATCCTGATCAGACGCCTCCTATAGGAACCATCTGATCTGGGTCTTCTCTGTTTGCAAATGCGTGAAAAAGTGTTTATATGAAGGAAAGGGTTGATAAAATGTAACATTTATAATTGTTTGTACAGTCCACTCTCGTTATGGCGAACTCGCTTGACACGAATTTCTCGTTGACACGAAGTTTTTGTAAAGTCCCAACTTTTCTTCCTATATATTCTATATAAATTTAAGTTTTTAAGACGAGTTAGAACTGATCACGTTTTCGTTAAGTCGAAGTCATTTTCCGTCCCCAAAGCGTTTGTTTGCATGTAAGTATCGGTGTTTGTATTGAATTCACACCTCTCAGTCTGATTGAGTTCGAGGTGTGAATTGGACCTTTTGATCTGACCCTGGCAAAGTACGCCAGGTGATCACGACACACGTAATTACAGTGTTTTGTGGGTAAACAATCACTGATGTCAGATAATTATTCAAACTGCGGAACAATTTCACATTGAGTGAACGTTATTTCGTAAAGTGACACATTACCGTTCATTCGTCCTAAGTGTCAATCATGACTACTGTAGTAAGAAAGATAACTCTCAAGCGTCCTCGCTTCCGGACGATTTTGTAGAGATTGGATAAAAAGTAAGGCCTGTTCCTTATTTTATTACTCATACATGCAGTTCAACATTGAATTTAATTTGTCACTTGAGTAATAACGAAACAGCTCACGGCGAAACGTGTAAAATGGTGACATCATTTTTAAATGTCAGGTTTCCCGAATAAGGCTGTTCTCTTACATGTAACGGAAGTACGCGAATCGGCAACCAGCTAGTTAATGTGTGATTGCGTATTTCCGGTGCCCGTTGAGGAAAAGGGATTTCCCATAGAAATGGCGTAAACAAACGAGTGCTTTAAAAATCACCAAACAAACGGCGATTAATTCAATGATAAAGGCAAAAGGAGTCTGAAAATTGGACAGGGCCTTGTAAATTAGGGCATGGTGTCATTAATGGAGAGTACAGAAGAAAAGGCAGAAGTTTGTTCTTGCAGTAATGGATCAACACGCACATGTACAATTTTATATACACAGAGTGCGATTCTTTTACACAGTGTGAAGACTAAACTGTACACACACATTAGTATGCTTGTAATATGGCAGCTTGTTTAAGGTGAACGTAATGAAAGAAAATGGATTTTTTTTAAAAATGGCATGTGATTTTTAAGTCGAACTATCGATGAGTCGAAGTGTTTAACGGGTCCCTACAAATTCGACATAACGAGAGTCGACTGTACTGTCCTTCATTAATTGGTGATGTACAGATTTTGTAACTCACTTCAATTATGCCCAGGAAGGGTGGGATGGAGACTCATATCTCTCTTCGTCAGTCAAATGTTTTTTTGATGTTTTGTTTAACTTACCAAGAGTCATAAAACATTACTGGGTGCTTTTTATGCCCCCCAGATCAAATCTGGGGGGCATATTGTTTTTGCCCTGTCTGTTTGTTTGTTTGTCTGTTTGTCTGTTTGTTTGTCAGCCACTTTAACATTAGTCATAACTTTTGAGCCAGTACAGATAGAGACTTGAAATTTAGCATGCATATGTATCTCATAAAGCCGCACATTTTGAGGGGTGACATGTCAAGGTCAAGGTCATCCTTCAGGGTCAAAGGTCAAATTATCTGTTTTTTTGGCTGTAACTTTAACGCAACCTTAACATTGGTCATAACTTTTGAGTCAGTACAGATAGAGACTTGATATTTGGCATGCATATATATCTCATAAAGCCGCACATTTTGAGGGGTGACATGTCAAGGTCAAGGTCATCCTTCAAGGTCAGAGGTCAAATATATGGGTCAAATCATCAACTTTAACATTGGCCATAACTTTTGGACCAGTAAAGATAGAGACTTGATATTTGGCATGCTTGTGTATCTCATGAAGCTGTACATTTTGAGGGGTGACATGTCAAGGTCAAGGTCATCCTTCAGGGTCAAAGGTCAAATTGTCTGTTTGTCTTTAACTTTAACATTGGTCATAACTTTTGAGCCAGTATAGATAGAAACTTGATATTTGACATGCATATGTATCTCATAAAGCCACACATTTTGAGGTGTGACATGTAAAGGTCAAGGTCACCCTTAAAGGTCAGAGGTCAATCATATGGGTCAAATCACCGACTTTAACGTTGGCCATAACTTTTGAACCAGTACAGATAGAGACTTGATATTTGGCATACTTGTGTATCTCATGAAGCTGCACAGTTTGAGGGGTGACATGTCAAGGTCATCCCTCAGGGTCAAAGGTCACCAACTTCAAATTGGCCATAACTTTTGAACCAATAGAGATAGAGTCTTGATATTTGGTATGCATGTGTATCTCATGAAGCTGCACAGCTTGGGGGTGACATGTCAAGGTCAAGGTCATCTTTCAGGGTCAAAGGTCACCGCCTTTAACATTGGCCTTAACTTTTGAACCAGTAGAGATACAGACTTGATAGTTTGTATATATGTGTTTCTCATTTGGCTGCACATTTTGAGGGGTGGCATGTTAAGGTCAAGGTCATCTTTGAAGGTCAAAGGTCATTAACATTGGCCATAACGTTTGAACCAGTAGATATACAGCCTTGATACTGTTATGCTTGTGTATCTCATGAAGCCGCACAGTTTGAGGGGTGACATGTCAAGATCAAGGTCATCCTTCAGGGTCAAATATCATATTGAGGGGGCATTGTGTTTCACAAACACATCTTGTTTTTTTTTTCATTATGCGAATTTAACATTTTCAGCCTGCTTTGCTAAAGATCTTATTACCAAATTATCAAATTACTTCAGTGTGCCATGGGTTATTTGAGCTCTGCAGCGTGGTTGCCTCCCTTGATACAAAGCTAGTGTGTGGACTCTGGAAGACTCTGTCACGGTTTTCTGTGCGTCACAAGGAGCTATTGTGTGAGGACTTGAATGTGGATGAGATGATATCGTTTCTGTGTACCGAGTTGACTGCAGGGTTCTTGCACATGTGTCATCTGGCACCAAAACAAACAGACACAGATGAAATGGTAAAGCTTGTTATTAGAAAGCTTACATGGCCTACATAGTTTGAGGCAACTGAGAGGGAAATACGGCTAAATAGTCACCTATACTCTGAAATCACACACATACCCTAATTATAAGTTCCCCCCCCTAGCCTAGGTGCCCCTGATAAGCCTTCCTCACAAATGGCTGACTGGTTAAGTCGGAGAAAAGGTCAATGGTAATAAAATAAAAAGGGGTTTACATGGCTTTTGTGGTATATTAAGTGGTATTTTGTAAATGTAATGGATAAAAGAGATTAGTGGCTATTCATTAATACAAAAATATTAAAAAATGATATTTTTTTTGTGATTCTTGCCTATTGTGGAACCTTAACCCTTTCTCTCATAGACTACATGTATTTTTAGATCCAACCACTTTGAATAAATCTACAAAAAAGGAGCATTAACTAGAGAAAAGGATTTTTTTTTAAGAATTTTGTAGTTTGAAACCATTGTGATAAATAAAGTATTTGCTCTTATAGGAGCAAATGCTCTATTTATCACATCTGGTTTCAACAGGTGATTTGAACAGAGGCGTAGACAGGCATATTTATGGAGGAAAGGGTTAAAGGAGTATACTGGAATCACCCTGTGGGACAGTTTGAACTTGGGTAGTTGTTGTCACAAACTCCTCCTTGAATTTGAAAGCTTTCGAATTCATATTTCCCATACATAATAACAATGAATAGTAGATGTGCAAGACTAAATTTCCAGGCATTGGAGAATTATCTCCCTTTGAACTCTGATCAGTTTCCTCTGAAGTTTCTGCCACAGCCAAACATTCCAGTGATTTACTCCATGAATATTCATGCTAGTCCTATGTGATGCCTTCATGAATATTAATTTGGGTTATTGTTATAATAGCACATGGACACGGTAATATTCAACCATGTCAAAATCTATATTATTTTACAAGCAGAGCAGACCCTAATCAGATGGTTCATTATCATACAGGAGCATCTGATCTGGGTCTATTCTGATTGCAAAGGCATAGAAAGGCGTATTAATGTAGTAAAGGGTTAACCCATTCCTTCATATAAGCATCTTTTCACACCTTTGCAAATAGAGCAGACGCAGATCATTCAGCTGCTAAAGGAGCTATTTGACCAAGTTCTTCTGTGTTTGCTTATAAAGCGATAGATCTGATTCTACAGTTTCTACCAATACCATAAAATCATGTGCACACACATGAAAAATCGGCTAATAAATATTCATGGGGTCATTATGTCTTGCATGAATATTTAACATGGTAAGCATATACTGAGCTCATTGTAAAGAGCTTGTCTTTAACCCCTTCAGTGCCATGAAGACTGGTCTGTGATATCATATGCAAACAGTTTGGATCCAGATGAAACACCGAGTAAGAGAAAATAAAGAGAGAATGAGTGCCTCTTCTAGAACTTTAACCCATTTACTCCCACGATCCCATATATGGGACGTAGGCAAATAGTGTATACTCTGATCAGACACCGCATAAGTCTACACTGTTTGCTGATAGGAATTTCAATATAAAAACAAAACGAAATTGAAAATCTAGGTCAGGCACCCACTTAGATAAAAAATGGACTAATCCAATATATAAACATGGAAGAATCCACTAGGTGCAAATGGGTTAAAACAGACAAAAATGTGTCTACCAGACAACAATGCTGGCACTGAAATGATAACCTTTTCCCTTATATTAACCCATTTTCATGTTTTCGCAAACAGAGTAGACCCAGATCAGACACCTCCTAGAGGAACCGTCTGATCAGGGTCTACTCTGTTTGCTTATGAAATTATAATAGATATGATTCTAAGGTTTTCCCCAAGACCAAAACATCTTGAATACAATATGTTTTAGTATAGGTAGAATCCTTAGAATCATATCTATTAATATCTGGGTCTACTTAATATTCATGAAGTCATTATTTTTATACCCCCCTTTTGAAAAAATGGGGGTATATTGCTTTGCACATGTCGGTCGGTCGGTCGGTCTGTCGGTCGGTCGGTCGGTCGGTCGGTAGATCGATGGTTTCCGAATGATAACTAATAAACGACTTGGCCTAGAATCTTCAAAATTGCTGTGGTGGTTGGTCATGACAAGTAGATGACCCCTATTGTTTTTGAGGTCACTAGGTCAAAGGTCAAGGTCACCATGACCTTAAATGATGAAATAGTTTCCGATCAATAACTGCTCAAGGGTTTGGCTTGGGATCTTCAAACTTGCTGTGGTGGTTGGTCATGACAACTAGATGACCCCTATTGATTTTGAGGTCATTAGGTCAAAGGTCAAGGTCACCATGACCTTAAATGGATAAATGGTTTCCGATCAATTACTGCTCAAGGATTTAGCTTAGAATCTTCAAACTTGCTGTGGTAGTTGGTCATGACCACTGGATGACCCCTATTGATTTTGAGGTCACTAGGTCAAAGGTCAAGGTCACCATGACCTTAACTGGTAAAATGGTTTCTGATCAATAACTGCTTAAGGGTTTGGCTTAGGACCTTCAAATTTGCTTAGGTGGTTGGTCATGACAACTAGATGAGTCCTATTGTTTTTTAGGTCACTAGGTCAAAGGTCAAGGTCACCGTGACCTTAAAGGGTGAAATGGTTTGCGATCAATAACTGCTCAAGGATTTGGCCTAGGATCTTCAAATTTGCTGTGGTGGTTGGTAATGACCAGTAGATGACCCCATTTGTTTTTTAGGTCACTAGGTCAAAGGTCAAGGTCACCATGCTCTTAACTGGTGAAATGGTTTGCGATCAATAACTGCTCAAGGATTTAGCTTAGAATCTTCAATATTGCTGCGGTAGTTGGTCATGACCATTGGATGACCCCTATTGATTTTGAGGTCACTAGGTCAAAGGTCAAGGTCACCATGACCTTAACTGGTAAAATGGTTTCTGATCAATAACTGCTCAAGGGTTTGGCTTATGACCTTCAAATTTGCTTAGGTGGTTGGTCATGACAACTGGATGACCCCTATTGTTTTTTAGGTCACTAGGTCTAAGGTCAAGGTCACCATGACCTTAACTGGTGAAATGGTTTGCGATCAATAACTGCTCAAGGGTTTGGTTTAGGATCTTCAAACTTGCTGTGGTGGTTGGTCATGACCAATAGATAACCCCTATTATTTTTGAGGTCACTAGGTCAAAGGTCAAGGTCACCATGACCTTAACTGGTGAAATGTTTTGCGATCAATAACTGCTCAAGGGTTTGGCTTAGAATCTTCAAACTTGCCGTGGTGGTTGGTCATGACAACTAGATGACCCCTATTGATTTTGAGGTCACTAGATCAAAGGTCAAGGTCATTGTGACCTTAACTGATGAAATGGTTTCCAACTAATAACTGCTCAATGGTTTGGGTCGGGATCTTCAAACTTGCTGTGGTAGTTGGTCGTGACCACTAGATGACCCCCATAGTTGTTGAGGTCACTAGGTCAAGGTCACCATGACCTTAATATGTGAAATGTTTTCAGATCAATAAATGATCAGTGGTTTGGCTTAGGATCTTCAAAGTTGCTGTGGTGATTAGTCATGACCGCTAGATGACCTCTATAGTTGAGGTCACTAGATCAAAGGTCAGTGGTCTGGGGGGTATACATGTTTTACAAACATCTCTTGTTCCCATAAATGTTGGACAGGGAAAGGGTTAACAGTATACCTACATGTATGTGGCTGTTGGTTTAGGATTTGAGCCAGGGTGACGTGGTGGCATTCAAGAGGGCTCTGAAAGTCGCCGGCTACCAGATGAAGATCCTCACGTACATGCTGGACAGTTTTGCGGACAGTATCCACAAAGCGGAGACCAATGTTGTACAACTTATCTTGGCCATGCAAAGGTTAGTTTTACTCTTTGAACACTTAGTCTAAGGTCCAGATAAGATGCATAAATTTAAACATTTTCAAAAATAACTCCTTTATTTCTCCACCAAATCTTATACTGCAACCACTCTTTAGAATCGTCTCCTTTTTCTATATATTTTTATATCATCTGCAAACTGTACATGGATGCGTATTATACTGGACAGAAGAATGTAAGTAGACTGAAACATCTCAATAATGTCATAATGGGGAATATAACAAAGTACTTCGGTTGATACTTTATATTACTTCTTAATCTGTAGATCTATGTGAGACCTGGTCATGTAGACCCAGACTGGTATGGTATAGTTATCTAAAAGACTCGTCCAGTTCCAGGCTGACTCCCCAAGACTTTTATCCTACTATGTTCAACTCTCCTTTTCAATAATTCAAGATCTCTTTAACAAATTTTGCCATAAAAGGACCCTTTGTTGTTGAGCCCTTTTGGCTTGAATTGGAGATTTTAGCCATAAGGGCTCAACAACAAAAGGCCCTTTTGACAATTTTTTTTATCATTTTAAATATTTAAAGCAAAATTAAAGTTACATTTAAATACAGTGTTGATCCATCATCTCTATAGCTGGATTGTCAACAGCATTTTGATATGTCTCCCCGCTTTAGGGGAGGGAGACATATTGATGTTGTGCTTTCTGTCCGTCCGTCTGTCTGTCTGTTAAAATTCTTGTGCAGCTAACTCCTCCTACACCATTAGAGGGATTTCCTTCAAACATTTACATATGAATCAGCTATATGTGAGGATGGGCAAGTGGTTTGGAATTTTGGCTGCAACAATTTTGACAGAAGTTATGGCCCTTTGTAGTTTTTCCTTATATAGAATATATAGCGAAAAAATCTTGTGCAGCTAACTACTCCTACACTATTTGAGGGATTTACTTCAAACTTTTACATATGAACCAGCTATATGTGAGGATGGTCATGTAGATTTGAATTTTGGCTGCAACAATTTTGACAGAAGTTATGGCCCTTTGTAGTGTTTCCTTATAGCGAAAAAATCTTGTGCAGCTAACTCCTCCAACACTATTTTCCTTATATAGAATATATAGCAAAACAATCTTGTGTGCCAACTCGACTTTCCTTGTATAGAATATATAGCGAAAACATCTTGTGCAGCTAACTCCTACACTATTTGAGGGATTTACTTCAAACTTTTACATATGAACCAGCTATATGTGTATTGAGGAATTTACTTCAAACTTTAACATATGAACCAGCTATATGTGAGGATGGTCATGTGGTTTGGAATTTTGGCTGCAACAATTTTGACAGAAGTTATGACCCTTTGGAGTTTTTCCTTATATAGAGTAATAGCGAAAAAGTCTTGTGCAGCTAACTCCTCCTATTCTATGTAAGAGTTTTCATTCAAACTTTTACATATGAGCCAGCTATATGTGAGGATGGACATGTGGATTGGAATATGGGCTGCAACAATTTTGGCAGAAGTTTGGATTTTTTTCAAATATGAAATTTATAGGGAAAACTAGTGTTTATAGATGTCTACAAAAGTTTACAGATAACCAATCTGTATGTGATGCACAACCAATCTATATGTATCTATGTATCTCTTGGTTACAACGTTCATTCCTCTTATGGGTGCGGGGTACCAGGGGGAGACATGTGTTTTTCTCAAAAACAAACTCTAGTGTTGTTTGAAAAAGTGGTTGTTGAGCCCTTTTGGCAATCAACTGGCGAAATAACAGTGCATACTCAAATACTAAAATTGTCATTTCTCAACCATGGAGAAATAAAGAATTGATTCTTTAAAGTGTTTTGATTCACACATCTTATCTGGACCTCTGGTCCCAGAATGTGCTGACATCCAATTCCAACACTGTAGAACGGTCTGATGACCTCTACAATCATCTTGAAAAGACAATTCTAAGGGCTGATATTTTCTGACATGAAGCTGAGTATTATGAAATCTATGCATAAATTTAATGATAAAGACAAATTTTAAACAAATATTCGATTCTTGATTTTGGACTTGAATATTTGTCTGATTTCCAAATATTCGAATATTCGACTATTTGTTCCCATCCCTAGTTAAAATGTCCGGTTTTTTTCACTAATAGGTATTTGCCACCAGCTTTGTCAGTACCACCTATTGCCCATGAGCATGTGGACGACATCCATCGTCAGGTGTTTAATGGTGTTGAGCCCATCGTTAGTCTGTTAATTAGCCACATAACATTTACAGAGACTGTCTTGTCAGCAGACACCGGTAAGTGGAACAATACCAGAGCTACAGATAAAGGTGCATACCAAAATACTAAAATCATCATTTCTCCACCAAACCCTATACTGTGACCTCTTTTTAGAATCATCTCGAAGAGATGATTCTAAAAAGTGGTCACAGTATAGGGTTTGGTGGAGAAGTAAAGGAGTTTTTCTTGAAAATGCTTTAATTTACGCATCTTACCTGGAGCTTTGCAATATGTTGATTATAAACGACTTTGAGAGTTTGGTTAACTTTTGCCTTTTAACCTTTTCCCTATTCAATATTCATGTCAGAAATACAGTAAAATGGCGATAATCAGAGGACTGTCGGGAACTGAGAAAATGCTGGGATTACCGCTACCCTCGGTTTATCCATGAAATCATACTTTGTGGATTCAACGTGTCAAATCTATTGTATAGTGTATACATGTATATGTGCTTTTTGCCTACAGAATGCTAAACAGTTAATTGATATGTTTACGTATTTATAGACAAGTCTCGTTCAACCAGATGGAGAGAAATACAATCTTTATAGAGTATTTCAGATGAACTAAGCCAAGTGTTCTGATTATTAATTAACTCAACTTGCCCTGATTTTCCTCATCACGAAACAGTACGGGAGCAAATCGATGTTGTTTGTTAACATTAGGAAAATTAGGCAAACTAAAATCCACAAGTATAAGGTAATAAGCTTAGACTGTTCTACGTCTAATATTTGAAACAAAGTTTGGTTTATTGTGAAGGGTCCGTTGAACAGACCCATGCAAACTACAGTGAAACTGTGGTCGCAGCTGTGAATGGTGTTTACCGTTATCACTTATATAAGTAAAGAACTGATGCATTATATATAATTATGTGTTGTGCAGGTTGCACTCACAATTACTGCCTTCATTCGTGTATACTGTTGGACCCAGTGTTATTCACATGTTGTTGTAAAACTAACACAGCATCATCTCTAATTGCCGGGGCATATGTACACGGAGTCACAAAGTGGCCGTGATGCATGCTCAGATAAGGCAGGTAATTTAATGAAGCAATTGATTGAAGGGACAGAGAAGCGTGTTGAAAAATTGGATTATCGAGACTCGGATTAGACTGTACATAGTTGTATTGAAGTAATAGATTTCAAGTCCAGACCCTACAAATTCAGGGTTTTCCCTGACCCCCTTTTTCTATTGAAATGTCCCTTAAATTTTACAAATGACCCTCAATATTAAGAGGGTATGTTCTTTACTTTATAGAGAGGGGGTCAAGAGGACCCTCAAATTGGTCTTTTTGAAGGGGTCAAGGGAAAACCCTGCTACAAATTCCCTCGGATTAGACCATATACTCAGAAAATTGCTCCTCGCCATTCTACTGTAATGATATCATGAATATTAATTAATATTGATAATAGTATAAGAACACAGGACCTTTTTGTTTGGGCAGAAACTGTAGAATCAAGATCTGTTTTATCAAATCATAAGCTAACAAGAGCTGACCCTGATTAAATGGCTCCAATAGGAGCATACATGTGATAATGTTTTCGAGGCAAAGAGGGAGATTAGCTTTTCAAATGAGGAAGATTGGGTGTCAAAGAGGGAGATTTATGCGGATGGTTATTTGTTGGTATAATAGGCCAGAGACCTACATTTATATTACATAAATATCTGCAAGAAAAGAACAACAACCCCCCCCCCCCCCCCCCCCCCCCCCACCTGGTTTGAAAGGAGGGAGGTATGATAAAAGCACTTTTATGTGCGACAAACCATCTTAATTACTAGGGCATTGGAACTTTTTTGCCTCTCTAGCACATTACATCTGCCCCCCTAGCGGTTTAGCTTGGGCAGACATTTGCCCCCCATGTTAATTTTCTCGAGGACGGACCTTTGGTAATTTTTTGCATCATCAGCATCCCTAAAACATTTTACAGGAAGTTGGGCATTTAAAACAACAAAGTGTTTATATATAAAAATTACCTTCAAACAGCAACTAATCATGCGTGGGGTTTCCCAAGCTTTTACAAACGAGTTTAATAGAGGCCTCTATTTACCTTTTTTGCAATGATTTGATGCGTGTAAATATCCTCAGTATTTAATTCGGCAGCTATTTGCGAAAATTGTAAACACAGAGGTTATATATATGCAGAAAAGGGTGTATTCCAAATCAAATGATTCTGCGACATCAAACATGACCTTTCATTTTCTGAAAACGGTGACCTTTCATTTTCTGAAAACCAGTCATATTTATTGTTTTAATACACAAAGGTGTATGCAGCAGAACGTGACCTTTCACTTATTGTCATTACACAATTTCTTTTGAATATGTTACCAAATGTCTGTGGAAAACAATGTTCGTGTTTGCCTCTATGAAATGACACATTTCACCGTTCGAAAAATCCGTGGTTTGAGGCAACCAATTTCGAGTTCCATTTTTTTTCTGATAAAAGCACATTTTCATTACAGTTATGCCATGTGGACATCTATTAATAAACTTATAACCTAAATTAATTTAATAAAGTAACTATTTAGATGTTTAGTCTCAGAAAATAAGATTGTCTTAAACTGAAATTTAGTAGAATCTGACCGTGAAGAAAAAAGCATGTAATGATGACAGTGTAATACACCAGAGACATATATGCATACACGAATGTTTATGTTACGGAATACACACATGCCAAGGTAAATAACACACCATGCTGACCATTTAATCCCTTTTACTGGGGTCACAATTACTCCCTAGGGCATGCTGCGGTGGTCTTTGATATGGAGTAACATAGCGACGTACTACGAAAGGGATACGGCGCTGTGCCTGCCATGATAAACAGGGCAGTAAATAAGTCAACAACACTGGTTCTTTGAGGCGTCTGGCAAGCGCTTATTGACAAAAAATGATAGAAAATGGGGTGGGAAAAAATAAAAATCATTTTTATTCAGAAATCGGGAGATTTCGTCTCCCGGCCGGGACTTGCGGGAGTTGGGCTCAAATCCAGTAGTCTCCCGCACAATCCGGTAGTTATCACATGTATGTAGGAGCCATCTGATCTGGGTCTACTCTGTTTGCAAAGGTAAGAAACAATTACCAAGGCTTTTTCTGGTATCTACATGAGTCTATTAAAAGGATTAAAATTCAGAATAGGTATCATTTTTCCCAATAACGTTGAAAAAATCCCAGAAGAGACTAAATTTAGTTTAAAATATTAAAAGATGCAATACAAGTTAAAATGAGCCGTAAATGCTTTCCAAATCCAAAGTTTTATTAGGGCCGTCATCGTAACTTGCTATATCTGTGAATCGTCGACCGATGATATATCAATATAGAATTTCCGTCTGTCTGTTAAAATTCTTGTGCAGCTAACTCCTCCTACACTATTAGAGGGATTTCTTTCTACCTTTTTTTTACGTATGAACCAGCTATATGTGAGGATGGTCATGTGGTTTGGTCATGAAGGTTCATTTGATTTGTCGTTTCGGAGTTGTGGCCCTTTTACTTAAAAAATAATGCAAATACATGCAAATAGTTTGTCCGCTGTTTTCTGGGAAAACTATTTGAGAGATATTAATGAAACTTAACACAAATGTTTAATGCATCAAGATCTAAAGCTGAGTCAATATTAAAGTTCATTTGATTTGTTGTTTCGGAGTATCAATGCATCAAGATCTGAAGCTGAGTTGATTCTGAGGTTCATTTGATTTTTTGTTCCAGAGTAATGGCCCTTGTACTTAAACAATAATGCAAATACATGCAAATAGTTTGTCCGCTGTTTTCTGGGAAAACTATTTGACAGATATTTATGAAACTTCACAAAAATGTTTAATGCATCAAGATCTGATCCAGAGTCGATTTTGAGGTTTATTTGATTTTTCGTTTCAGAGTTATGGCCCTTTTACTTAAAAAATAATGCAAATATGTGCATATAGTTTGTCCGCTGTTTTCTGGGAAAACTGTTTGACAGATATTAATGAAACGTCATACAGATATTTAATGCATCAAGACCTGAAGCTAAGTTGATTCTGAGGATCATTTGATTTGTTGTTTCGGAGTTACGGCCCTTGCACTTAAAAAAATAATGCAAATCTATGCAAATATGAGGATGGCCATAACATTTTCATTTGAAATATTTACTTCAATTTTTTTATATGGTTAAACCTTAATGTGAATTTTCACATATATTGCGGGGGTTTTGATATGTCATTTTATTCTAAAGTTATGGTCCTTGAACTTTGTGTGTTTGTTGCTTTGTTTGTTGGTCAACTTTAAGTTTGTCTGTTGTTTTCTGGGAAAACTATTAAAATGATATAAATGAAACTTAACACAAATGTTTTAAGCAATAGAATTTGAAGCTGAGTATATTTTGAGGTTCATTCAGTTTGGCTTTACAGAGTTAAAAATGAGGGTTAGCTGTAACTTTTTTATTTAATAAGATATTCACTTCATTTTTAGCTCACCTGAGCCAAAGGCTCAAGGTGAGCTATTGTGACCGCTTGTCGTCCGTCTGTCTGTCTGTCCGTCCGTCTGTCTGTCCGTTCACTTTTATTTCAACTGACTTCTTCTCCTAAACCACTGGGAGGATTTCAACCAAATTTCACAGAAATGTACCTTAGGATGTCCTCTATCAAGTCTGTTCAAATCATGACCCCGGGCAAAAAATGGCCCCGCCCCACTACTTTTAAAGGTTTTTTTTAAAATCTTTAAAAATCTTCTTCTCTGAAACCACAATTTCTAGAGATTTGATATTTGGTATATAGCATCATCTAATGGTCCTTTACCAAGTTTGTTCAAATGATGACCCCTGGGCCAAAAATGGCCCTGCCCTGGGGCTTGTAGTTTTTACATAAACCTTAAAAATCTTTTTGTCTGAAACCACATAATCTAGAGCTAAGATATTTGGTATGAAGCATCACCTAATATATCACTACCAAGTATGTTCAAATAATCACCCCTGGGTCAAAAATGGTCTCACCCTGGGGTTTTATATTGCTTTAACATCAGAAAGCTAGTTAAAAAGTTCCCCCTTAGCAACTTCCTCACAGTTATTTCCCTTGTCCCATCAGCATAGCCATAAGGGACAAAGGTAGATAACTGCATTGAAGTTCTAGTACCTCCAGAATAGTGATTCTATTTATAACTACTTAAAATAAAATGTGGAAGGGTGATCAGTGTAGCTGTTTTAGAAGGCATAGAAACAGATATATCAAATTCCATTAGCAAACAGCAGACCCTGATCCTATAGGACCCACCTTATCTGGGTCTACTCTGTTTGCAGATGCATGAAAACAAGTTTATATGAGGGAAATTAAGAGTTAAATAGACTTCTGCAGTTAAAAGGTTATAGCACTGGGCAGTTAAATCTCTCCAGGTCAATGCATGACTCTTAACTCTTTGCACACTAGTGGTGAAACTGATTACCTATGCAAACAGTTTTGATCCAGATGAGAGGCCGCATAATGCAGCGTCTCATCAGGATCCAAACTGTTTGTCATCTTAACCATATTTTTGCCAAAAAATGAAAGTAAGTTTATTTTAAGAATTGAAGCAGATGACAATAACTTTTTGTTGCAGACGAAAGATTAAAGGCATTTTGAAAGGGATGCTGACCCATTAACCCCATAGTGTGTAGTGTGAGTGATTTGTGGTGCTATACAGCTAGATGTTACTAATGTCTCTCAAATTAGATGTGGAAGATATCGGAAATCCTTAGCTAAGAGTAACACCTATTCAGCCAATCAAGGAAAATTATCATCATTTAGACTTTTGATCTGGGTCTAAACCCAACTGATGTAAGTCATGGTAATGTTTAAGAAAACTGTGAAAACATGCTAGTCATTTTTTGCAATGGCCCAACTGATATCTGTCATGGTAATTCTTTAGAAAACATGATTATGCATTTGCAAAACGATGTCGGACAATGTTGGCGACTTAGATAAAGAACATGCCAAAAATGGGCTGGTATGGGATAGATCTGGATCCGATAATTAGAATTTGATATCGCCCTAAACAATAACAAATTATAAATATCATGTTTAAAATAGTTTTAAATTACAAAATTATATTTAGCGGTTTATAATAATCTTATTGTTTTGATTCAATTAGAATAGAAAAAAAGTGTTATTGCAGTCGCACATGATCTAGATCCAAACCATAGCCATTTATATAATTTTATTATATTTTATAGAGACATATATATACATGTATGCTTAAGTCTGTTCCAGATTTCATTTCGGGGGCATAAGTTCCAAAATCGTGATAATTAAACATTGGCAAACAGTTTTTATCGAGATTAGTTTTTGGCCGGATTGCTCGCAATCCAGGCTTATAGATTGGCGAATGCCGTCCGTCCGTCCGTCCGTCTGTCCGGCCGTCCGTCCGGTTGACCTTTTTGTTTGAGTTAGTTATAGCCAAAGTATAATACCTACAGTAACCAAACTTGGCATGTGGGTTCAGAATGAGGGTCCCA
Organism: Azorinus chamasolen; assembly: GCA_963576725.1. Lineage (NCBI taxonomy): Eukaryota > Metazoa > Mollusca > Bivalvia > Cardiida > Solecurtidae > Azorinus > Azorinus chamasolen. The sequence continues at coordinate 14,569,083 of OY755241.1, read as the reverse complement.
TTACATGTCATAGGTTAGCAGGTTACTATGACCCCTTTTTGACCTAGTTTTTACGCTTCATTGACTTAGAGAATTTCCAGGTTGACCTTTTTGTTTGTGTTAGTTATAGCCAAAGTATAACACCTACAGTAACCAAACTTGGCATGTGGGTTCATAATGAGGGTTACATTACATGTCATAGGTTAGTAGGTTATTATGACCCTTTTTTTACCTAGTTTTTACGCTTCATTGACTTAGAGAATTTCCAGGTTGACCTTTTTGTTTCCGATCGATAACTAATAAACAACTTTGCCTAGAATCTTCAAACTTGCTGTGGTGGTTGGTCATGACAACTGGATGATCCCTACTGTTTTTGAGGTCACTAGGTCAAAGGTCAAGGTCACAATGACCTTAACTGGTGAAATAGTTTCCGATCAATAACTGCTCAAGGGTTTGGCTTGGGATCTTCAAACTTGCTGTGATGGTTCGTCATGACCACTAGATGACCCCTATAGTTTTGAGGTCAAAGGTCAAGGTCACCATGACCTTAACTAGTAAAATGGTTTTTGATCAATAACTGCTCAAGGGTTTGGCTTAGGATCTTCAAATTTGCTGTTGTGGTTGGTCATGACAACTAGATGAGCCCTCTGGTTTTTGAGGTCACTAGGTCTAAGGTCAAGGTCACCATGACCTTAACTGGTGAAATGGTTTCCAGTCAATAACTGCTCAAGGGTTTGGCTTAGGATCTTCAAACTTGCTGTGGTGGTTGGTCATGACCACTAGATGACCCCTAATGTTTTTAGGTCACTAGGTCAAAGGTCAAGGTCATCATGACATCAACAGGTGAAATGGTTTCCAATCAATAACTGCTCAAGGGTTTGGCTTAGGATCTTCAAACTTGCTGTGATGGTTCGTCATGACCACTAGATGACCCCTATAGTTTTGAGGTCAAAGGTCAAGGTCACCATGACCTTAACTAGTAAAATGGTTTTTGATCAATAACTGCTCAAGGGTTTGGCTTAGGATCTTCAAATTTGCTGTTGTGGTTGGTCATGACAACTAGATGAGCCCTCTTGTTTTTGAGGTCACTAGGTCTAAGGTCAAGGTCACCATGACCTTAACTGGTGAAATGGTTTCCAGTCAATAACTGCTCAAGGGTTTGGCTTAGGATCTTCAAACTTGCTGTGGTGGTTGGTCATGACCACTAGATGACCCCTAATGTTTTTAGGTCACTAGGTCAAAGGTCAAGGTCATCATGACATCAACAGGTGAAATGGTTTCCAATCAATAACTGCTCAAGGGTTTGGCTTAGGATCTTCAAACTTACTGTGGTGGTTGGTCATGACAACTAGATGACCCCTATTGTTTTTGAGTTCACTAGGTCAAAGATTTAGGTCACCATGATCTTAACTGATGAAATGGTTTCCGATTAATAACTGCTCAATGGTTTGGTTGGGGATCTTCAAACTTGCTGTGGTGGTTGGTCGTAACCACTAGATGACCCCTATAGTTGTTGAGGTCACTAGGTCAAAGTCACCATTACCTTAACTTGTGAAATGTTTTCAGATCAATAAATGATTAGTGGTTTGGCTTAGGGTGTCAAAATTGCTGTGGTGATTAGTCATGACCAGTAGATGACCTCTATAGTTGAGGTCACTAGATCAAAGGTCTGAGGGTATACATGCTTTACAAATATCTCTTGTTTTTTATGCTTCAATGAATTTCTAGATTGACCTTTTTAACATGTGGAGTCATAATGAGGACCTCATTACATGCAATTGGAATATGTTTAACTATTTATTATGCCTTCAGCATCTGCTGATGCAGAAATGTATAATGATTGACTGTTCATCTATATCACTTTAATCGGCAATCCGGCCATACCGACATTGGCGGTTTCTTGTTTGAATTTTGATTAGGATCAAAACAGCGTTGTGTATTGGACCTAAACAGTTTGACAGTCATTTAGTAGTGGTGGAATAATTGTAAAAATTGCAGGTTTATAAAGAGACCGTATTTTCTTAATCGAGTTTCCTTTATACTTTGGTATATTTGGGGTGGTAAGGCTACCTAGTAAACGGTATGGATCCTGATGAGACGTCAGTTTATTCAGTGTCTCCTCTGTTTGGTGTTTAGATTGTGAATGTGATTTAGAAAATAAATATTTTAACTCTTTCTCTATTTTTATTTCAAATGTCAATACTATGGAATATTCATGGACAAGATAATTGTAATGAAATGTATAAGGTTGTACATTGTAGCCATTTTAGAAACTAACAACACAGCTCTATCAAATTTCATAAGCAAACAGAGCAGACCCTGATCAGACGGATCCTATAGAAGCCGTATGATCTGATTCTGCTGTTTGAAAATGCATGAAAACAAGTTTCTATGAGGGAAAGGGTTAATATGATAGAATTTAAGTTATGGAGGCTTAAGGAGCTTACATCATATTGACCAGCAGCTTAAAGGTTACAGTGCACCGGTTTATCCTCGTCAAGTGTTCCAGTAAGCAACTATGCATGGACACACTAGTGATTGTATGCATTACATAATCATTTATGTAATATATGCACATGTTTAGACTTCACGATTTATCGGCAGAGTTTTATTTATGCAGCGTCATCTCTCTCATTATGTATTCTGCATAAAGGTGAGGGTCCAGGTCAAATTGTTCGAGCTATACCAATACTAAAAGATCCTTAATACAGATGTTATTACAGAAATATATAAATATGCATTATTTATGCTATTATCTCTCATTTAAATATTCATCAGGGAGACGGTTAATCCTTAACTCCATAAATACGCATGAGCTAAGCCTTTGCAAATAGAGTAGATCCAGATCCAACCGCTCCTGCAGGAGCTGTTTGATCCAGGTCTGCTCTGTTTGCTTATGATACATTGTAGATCAAATAGTCATTATAGTATTTAATATACTTAATTTTAATGCTGTCATCATTTTTTACATGAATATTCATTGAGTAATGGGTTAAATAAACAATGGCATTTACAATACATTATGGATAAACGCGAGGCAGCAAGTATTTTTCTTATAGCTGGATTAACCTGTGAATCACAATGAGCAGTGTTGTTTTAAAGAAATGCGCAGACATGTCTTTAACATTGTAAGTAGGGGTAATAAATGAGTGACAAGGACGCATATAAGCAAATTATTTTCAGGCGCATCAACAGTGTTTATGGAACCATATGGTACATTTATCACAAACGCAATAATTATGTATCGAAATAGTTTTCTGCCTTTTCCCTTACGAATACTTATTGTTTTATCAGTTGTGGGGACTTCAGTCATTATTTCATTTTCTAAAAATATGACCAAATATTCTCTCTTACTGACGTCTTTTTTGCGTCTCTGTAAAAATTATTTATTGAAACCATTGTGATAAATAGAGCAAATGCTCTATTTTTCATAAAGGTTTAAAAAAAAACTGCACAATTCTAAAAGTTTCCTTTTCTATATGTAATGTTCAATGTCTGTAGTTTAATTCCAAGAGGTTAGGTCTAAAGGTAGTCAACGAGGGAATGAGTCAATTTTATTGGAATCACAAATTAAATCAAAACATAATTTTATCTGAAAGAGAATGAAGTTGCATGTGCAATTGCATACATGCCACAATCTACAGAATTATCCTGTTTCTACACAGGTGATACAATAACATGTAACTATTTCTGCTACTTATAATGTCAATCTAATTTATAGTCTTTATAAAGTTATAAAAAGGGGTCAAATTGAATAAATCTTTTTACAACATGGTCAGAGTTTCAAACAGATTGAATCCTGGGTCCATGCTTATAAAACTTTTAGTTGAGTCTGAGTTTTTGATTGGTCAGATTTGAGCCTTTGGCTCAAATCTGACCAATCAAAAGCTTGAGAACTCAAATCTGACCATTCAAAAGCTTGAAAACGAACTCAGACTCAACTAAAAAGCTTTATAAGCATGGAACCTGATGAGACGCCAAGTTACTCGGCGTTTCATCTGGAACCAAACTGTTTGCCTAAGTAATTACACATCCCCCCCACGGCAGGCTGAGGGTTGATTATTTTCCCAGCATTCCATGGGTTAAGGATTGTACCAGCAACTATTTTTAAGACCATTAACCCTTTCCCTGTTCTACATGTGTTAGCCCGCGTGTATCTATTACCTATTCAAGCTGCCTTATCCCGTGTGTATCAATTCCCCGATATACCCGCCTTATCCCGTGGTTATCCATTAACCGTTTTACCCGCCTTTTCACGCGTCTCGATTTCAAATGCATATTAAATACATTTTCATTTGAAAAAACACGTCAAAGTTTATGCAAACATAAACAACAACCACTTTACCGAAAGTTGACAAGAAAAAAACATCATGTTGCAATATAAATTATCGGTGTTTTTGGCGATCAAATACAATGAGGGTTCTAAGTTTTACTACTGTGCATTTCATATGGACTTACGAGGCTTGTTCTAAAATTATTGAGACACTGTAAATTAAATTGACATAGAATGACATACTATTAAGATATTATGTCACTAAATACTTGCATGTGTGTACTTTGTACATGCGCAAGATAAAAATGCTGGACCCGTGAATCACTCTTTAGCATCTTCCTAAAGAACGTCACTTCGCGGGACCCGGAGCACGCCAGCGTCATTAACGTTACGTCATCTCTTTGAAATTACCGTTATGCTGCTCCTCTCCTAACCCTGTCATAGCAAATGTGGTACACAGCAAACACACACAGTTCCAAGTGTACCCTTTAGTCATTATTGTATGTGCTGTCACAACTCAAATGTTGTTTTGAATGGCAATGTTGCGAAGTCAGTCGTGTGTTCTGTTGTAATGCATTTTACAGATCTGACATAGCCAGCTCTGTAATGATTGTGGGTCTGTTCGCTTCTATAGATGTGTATGATATCATTGAATAATTAGTAAATCTGCTGTGCCTATGGTAAATTTAAGCACCAGATACACTACTTCCAGTTTGTGACTTTTAGCAAATTTGTTTCATCTATACTGGAGTTTTCCACAATTCAACACAAAATTTGATGACTGTCCGCTGCTCCGGCTTTATCTAGGAACTAACACTGACGTCACAAACTTAATTTGACCAACACCCGGAAAATACTCCTCATTTATTTAATTATAACTCAAGTAACGTCCAATTTTCACAAAATCATGTTAGAATCCTAGTGTCTATATGACATCATTTTGGATGATGTTTTCCCGCTATTTCTTGTTTTTTGATTGTATAGTGTATAAAGGTTGTGTTTGCAACATGATAATTTCACGGCGTGCTCCGGGTATGGCTACCTGTAGCTCTTACGCAATTACTTTTTCACAATTGTTATATAATCCTCTCCTGATTTTTCATGTATCATGATCATAAGACCCCATACTGTGCTTGTACCAATTTTAAACACTGACCGTTAAATATGTTTTGAAAAACAGGCAGTGTCTCAATAATTTCCGAACAATCCTCGTACTTAGTTGCCAGGAGTATGTTTCCATTTCTATACAGCCTATTTAAATGTTTTTCGCAATGATTTGGTGTGTGTAAATGCCTCATTATTTAATTCGGCAGCCATTTGCAAAAAATTGCGAACATTAGGCAGGAAGTACGTCATAAAACATCATTAGGAAACCCCAGACTCAGAGCTTGGGTCGGAGGTTATATGCTAATATAGAAAAGGGTGTGTACTCTTTGACCAATCAAATGAAATTTAAAGCCCCAATAAATCACGCGACATCACATGTGACCTTTCATTCATAGAAAACACTGACCCTTTCATTTTCTGAAAACAGTGACAGCCATATTTATTGTTTTACACAGCAGGTTTTAATCTGATTAGGGGTTTTACAGGCCCAGAGGGCAGAGGCAATTAACATTTCTCCCTTACGCAAGTCACATCCTGTCAACAAGCTTGTAAATCTATGAACAAGAGGGCCAGAATGGCCCTGAAGCGCTCACCAGACAATCAGAGGAGAAGATTTTCAAAGTTTTAACTATATGTTTCTGTTCATATGAGAGACAGGGTTAAGTATGTAAATGTTATGTGTGTAATGTAAGGTTTATAATGGTATGGTATGCATTTATGGTAAAGTATGAATGATAATGTGAAAAAGTATAACCAGGAGTGTAAAATTCCACTCGCCCACTCGCCAATGCGAGTAGGTTTTGGAGTTGGTCGAGTGCTTAAACATATGCTCGCCCCAAAGGGCGAGTGGATTTTTGGATCTGACATTTTCCCAATTGATAACCTTGAGTAAAATACCTTAAATTGCAAATTAAACCATCCGAAAAGTCTTTGTAAATGTCAGATTGATGACAGAATTTCCACTCTGTCTCACACTTAATAATACCTACAAAGAATTTAGAGGCATTCCGATTTAAGCGCACCCTGTTACCTAGCGAGACATATTCGGCCCAAGTAGAAATGTTTCGCCCAAAGGAAGTTTATTTGTGTTAAATATTTCAAGTGGTCGTTCAAATACTCAATCGTGTTATGAAATTAAAATATACATAACAGCTTTAGACTGTGAAAAATTCTTGATTTAAACCTTCGACGCTTTCGTACCTAATTAAAACGAGTAAAATTTTTAGAGGTCGAAAAAACCCGAAAGCACTGTAAGATTTACCCGCAATATGTCAAAATGTCTAAACAAACAAGCTTTCATTCGTTCTCCGGTGGGGAAGCATGAGTTGGAGATGATGACAAAAAGGAAAAAGAAAGAGAAAAGACAGAAAGAACCATAGAAATAGTATGATAAAGTATGAGATCAAGAAAAATGGTTCAATGAGTTTGAATGGGCTAAAGGGAGTATAGTCCTATAAATAAGACCTGACGTTGCTATTTCACATTTTTACATTTGCTAGTACATGCACGATAAATATTTATAAAATAAGGGGCATGTAGATACGTCTAAATGTTTGGACTAAAGGGAGTATGGTGGTTTCGTCAAACTACCGGTTCGTCAAAACTGGACTTTACGAAAAAAATGGTTTTGTCAAACTGGCAATTGTATAGTATTATAGGCTAGCGTAGGGTGTGTTAATTACAGTAATTAGGTTCATACCTGAAAGCAATTGATGTGTTTATGCCACGTTTTGATGACTGTTTGATTGAAAATAGTTTGGAATCCAACCATTTGCTGAATATTTCACTGATTTAATAGATCATACAAAGTTGCACTGATCCTGCATGACTTAATGATTTGAAGTTTAAACAGGCTTATTTTTTGCAATATAAATATATACTTTCAATTTTTATCTCCGTTCATAATCAACTTCATATGATATAGATCACACCGGTTTTTTAAAGAGTACATATGTATCAAAAATCAAGGGCGAGTGAAAGTTGCATAAGGGCGAGTGGATTTCAGTGGTCAGTAGTCCTGCAGGGCGAGTAGCTTTAGAATTTTTTTTTACACCCCTGATAACAAACATAGGTATCAAGCAAATTTCTTTTTTCTCCTCCATACATTTTGTCGCGTCAGTAAAATCTACCTGACAAAAGTCAAATCTACCTGACAAATTTCCTAAATCTACCTGACATGCCTCAGCAGGTTATCACATGTATGCAGAAATCTACACAGCATGTCGGGTCAACTTCCAGTTTTACAACACATGTACGGTATGTGTATGGATGGGATAAATGTACATATCTGAAACAGGGAAAGGGTTAACAAGCGATAGTAGACTTATAGTACAGGCGATGCAGAACTTAGTGGGGATTGCGTAGTAGATTTATTGGATGCTTAACCTGTAAGTGAAATTATCTGTTATACAAGTTTTCAGGGGAAATATTTTTCTAATGATTAGATTTTGTTGATATTTAATCTAGATGACATTTGACTAAAAAATCTTTAGATTTTAAATATAAATTTATTTATTTTTTATACGCCCACCTTATAAAGGTGGTCGTATATTGTCGTGGCCCTGTCCGTCCGTCCGTCCGTCCGTTCGTTCGTTCGTTTGTTTGTCCATCAACATTTTGTCAGCTGTTTTCTGGGAAAACTATTTGACAGATATTAATGAAACTTCACACAAATGTTTAATGCATCAAGATCTGAAGCTGAGTTGATTCTGAGGTTCATTTGATTTTTCATTTCAGAGTTATGGCCCTTGTCCTTAAAAAATATGCAAATAGTTTGTCCGCTGTTTTCTGGGAAAACTATTGAAGAGATATTAATGAAATTTCACACAAATGTTTAATGCATCAAGATCTGAAGCTGAGTCGATTCTGAAGTTAATTTGATTTGTCGTTTAGGAGTTATGGCCCTTTTACTTAAAAAATAGTGCAAATAGCTTGTCCACTGTTTTCTGGAAAAACTATTTGAGAGATATTAATGAAACTTCACACAAATGTTTAATGCATCAAGTTCTGAAGCTGAGTCAATTCTAAGGTTCATTTGATTTGTCGTTTCGGAGTTATGGCCCTTGTATTTAAAACATAATGCAAATAGTTTGTCTGCCGTTTTCTGAGAAAACTATTTGAGAGATATTAATGAAACTTCACACAAATGTTTAATGCATCAAGATCTGAAACTGAATTGATTCTGAAGATCATTTGATTTGTCTTTTCAGAGTTATGGTCCTTGTCCTTAAAAAATAATGCAAATACATGCAAATAGTTTGTCCGCTGTTTTCTGGGAAAACTATTTGAGAGATATTAATGAAACTTCACACTAATGTTTAATGCATCAAGATCTGAGACTGAATTGATTCTGAGGATCACTTGATTTTACTTTTCAGAGTTATGGCCCTTGTCCTTAAAAAATAATGCAAATACATGCAAATAGTTTGTCCGCTGTTTTCTGGGAAAACTATTTGAGAGATATTTATGAAACTTCACAAAAATGTTTTATGCATCTAGATCTGATGCTGAGTCGATTTTGAGATTTATTTGATTTGTCGTTTCGGAGTTATGGCCCTTTTACTTAAACAAGAGGGCTAGAATGGCCCTGACATCGCTCACCAGACAATAAGAGGAGAAGATTTTCAAAGTTTTCACTATATGCTTCTATTGAAAACTTAACACCCCAGGGGCGGTGCCAATTTTGACCCCAGGGACACAATTTATATAGCTTTTTTAGAGGACCTGAACCCCACATAATGTGGGGCCTGATCTGATATCCAAATTGTTTGTAAATGAGACTGAACTTCTGAAAAACTTAGAAGAAAGTGTGTAGTGGGATTCTCCCACCACTAATGACCTATGCAAACAGTTTGGATCCAGATCAGGGCCAACATAATGTGGTGCCTGATCTGATATCCGAACTGTTTGTCAATGAGACTGAACTTCTGAAAAACTCAGAAAGAAAGTGTGTAGTTAGGATAACTTGTGAATATGCTGCAGACAACAATTTAGCAGATCATTAAATTACCCAGCATGCAAAGAGTTAAGCTGAAATTCACAACAGATATGCTCTATATTGATAGCTCGTAGCTTAATGCAGGGCATAGGTATGAAAAAAAGTTTTAAGAGTATTCTACATTTTGAGAATTATCCACAGTTTTCTCAATCTTAAATGAGTGTGTGTTATTTGTCTAAACACTATTTCTACTCTACTGATCAGGCTAAGGGTGATTATATAAGAACTCCCACTGACTGGTCTCAGCTAAGAGTGATATTAAGGAGAAACCTTTAGAATGTAAATTCTGATGTAAAGAAGTATATATACACACAGGGTAGGGCCAATTTTAACCCCAGAACTATGATACTTATAAAACTCATAAAGTTATGCTAAGTAAATCTATACACCAAATATCTAAGCTCTGGGACATGTAGTTTCTGACAAGAATATTTTTAAAGTTTTTCCTATGCATAACTAGTGATCCCATAGGCAGTCAGCTAGAAAAAACTGGCAATCCCTGGGGTGGGACCAATTTTGACCCTAGGGGCATAATTTATATAACTTTTGTAGAAGTCCTGAAGTTGAAGCTATGTGCCAAATATGAAAGCTGAGGGCCTACTAGTTTTAGAGGAGATGATGTTCAAAGTTTTCACTATATGTTTCTATTGAAAACTGAAAACCCCTGGGGCAGGGCCAAATTTGACCCCAGGGGTATAATTTATATAACTTTTGTAGAGGACCTACATATGATGCTATGTGCCAAAGATGAAAGCTGAGACCCCTGTAGATTCAGAGGAGAAGAACTTTAAAGGTTCAAATTGTTGACGACGCACGACACACGACGCACACCGACGGACGACGGACATCAGGCGATCACAAAAGCTCACCCTGAGCACTTTGTGCTCTGGTGAGCTAAAAATAATGCAAATATATGCATATAGTTTGTCCGCTGTTTTCTGGCAAAACTGTTTGACAGATATTAATGAAACTTCAGACACATGTTTAATGCATCAAGACCTGAAGCTAAGTCGATTCTGTGGATCATTTGATTTGTTGTTTCGCAGTTATGGCCCTTGCACTTAAAAAAATAATGCAAATCTATGCAAATATGAGGATGGCCATAACTTTTTCATTTGAAATGATATTAACTTCAATTTTTTTATATGGTTAAACCTTAATGTGAATTTTCACATATATTGCGGGGGTTTTGATATGTCATTTTTATCCCCCACCGCATAGCGGAGGGGGGTTATAGGAATGGCCTTCGTCTGTCTGTCTGTCCGTCCGTCTGTCCGTCTGTCCGTCTGTCCGCACTCACCAAAGGGTAGTTGTGTGACTTTTTCTAACTAGTCCCACAAGTAAAATCATTAACCTGGCCATCTCTTGTGACATTAACCTGGCCATTTCTTGTGACATTAACCTGGCCAGTTGTGGGACATAGGGTTAGGATTAGGGTTAGCTTCCAGATCATTCTTTTCCAAAGTTAGAGCCAAAAATAGTTTTTCTTGTGGGACTAGTCACACAAGAAAAGATCAAATGAAAAAGTCACACAACTACCCATTTGTTAGTACGTCCGTCTGTCCGTCTGTCTGTCCGTCTGTCCGTAACAATTTCGTGTCCGCTCCATATCTCCTATACCCCTTGAAGGATTTTCAAGAAACTTGCCTCAAATGTTAACCAAGGTGAGACGATGTGCAGAACATATGTGGCAGATATGTCGGCTCAAGGTCAAGGTGACATTTGAAGGTCAAGGGTTTTAACCTTCAATTTCTATTGCATTTTTGTGTCCGCTCCATATCTTCTAAACCCTTTGAAGGATTTTCATAAAACTTGAGTCAAATGTTAACCAAATTAAGACGATGTGCAGAACACATGTGGCAGTCATGTCGGCTCAAGTTCAAGGTCACATTTGAAGGTCAAGTGTTTAAACCTTCTGTTGCCATTACAGTTTCGTGTCCGCTCCATATCTTCTAAACCCTTTGAAGGAATCTCATAAAACTTGAATGAAATATTAAATGAATTGAGACGATGTGCAGAACTCATGCGGCAGTCATGTTGGCTCAAGGTCAAGGTCACGTTTGAAGGTCAAGTGTTCTAACCTTTAATTTCCGTTACATTTTCGTGTCCGCTCCATATCTTCTAAAGCCTTTGAAGGATTTTCATAAAAGTTAAGTTAAATGTTAGCTAAATTGAGGCGATGTGCAGAACACATGTGCCAGTCATGTCGGCTCAAGGTCAAGGTCACATTTGAAGATCAAGTATTCTTACCTTCAATTTCCATTATAGTTTCGTTATCTCCTATACCCCTTGAAGGATTTTCAAGAAACTTGCCTCAAATGTTAACCACGTTGAGACAATGTGCAGAACATGTGTGGCAGTCATGTCGGCTCAAGGTCAAGGTCACATTTGAAGGCCAAGTGATTTAATCTTCAATTTCCATTACATTTCGTGTCCGCTCCATATCTTCTAAACCATTTGAAGGATTTTCATAAAGCTTGAGCCAAATATTGACCAAATTAAGACAATGTGCAGAACATATGTGGCAGTCATGTCGGCTCAAGTTCAAGGTCACATTTGAAGGTCAAGTGTTTAAACCTTCAGTTGCCATTACAGTTTCGTGTACGCTCCATATCTTCTAAACCCTTTGAAGGATTTTCATAAAACTTGAGTCAAATGTTAAATGAATTGAGACGATGTGCAGAACTCATGCGGCAGTCATGTTGGCTCAAGGTCAAGGTCACGTTTGAAGGTCAAGTGTTCTAACCTTTAATTTCCGTTACATTTTCGTGTCCACTCCATATCTTCTAAAGCCTTTGAAGGATTTTCATAAAAGTTTAGTTAAATGTTAGCTAAATTGAGTCGATGTGCAGAACACATGTGCCAGTCATGTCGGCTCAAGGCCAAGGTCACATTTGAAGATCAAGTGTTCTTACCTTCATTTTCCATTATAGTTTCGTTATCTCCTATACCCCTTGAGGGATTTTCAAGAAACTTGCCTCAAATGTAAACCACGTTGAGACAATGTTCAGAACATATGTGGCAGTCATGTCGGCTCAAGGTCAAGGTCACATTTGAAGGCCAAGTGATTTAATCTTCAATTTCCATTGCATTTCGTGTCCGCTCCATATCTTCTAAACCATTTGAAGGATTTTCATAAAACTTTAGTCAAATATTAACCAAATTGAGATGATGTGCAGAACACATGTGGCAGTCATGTCGGCTCAAGGTCAAGGTCACATTTGAAAGTCGTGTTCTTACTTTCAGTTTCCATTATATTTGTTTCCGCGTCCTATTTTCTTAACAACTGGAAGGTTGAATGTCAACCACGTTAAAACCCAGGTCAATGTCTTAATTTAGGGTGGCGGCGGTGGGGGATATAGCTGTCCTTTGGACTGCCTTGTATTCTAAAGTTATGGTCCTTGAGCTTTGTGTGTTCGTTGCTTTGTTTGTCGGTCAACTTTTAGTTTGTCTGTTGTTTTCTGGGAAAACTATTAAAATGATATAAATGAAACGTAACACAAATGTTTTAAGCTACAAAATTTGAAGCTGAGTTCATTTTGAGGTTCATTCAGTTTGTCTTTACAGAGTTATGGCCGTTGCACTTTACAAAAATCTGCAAAAATGAAGATTAGCTGTAACTTTTTTATTTCATAAAATATTCACTTCATTTTTAGCTCACCAGAGCACAAAGTGCTCAGGGTGAGCTTTTGGGATCGCCTGATGTCCGTCGTCCGTCGGCGTGCGTCGTCCGTCGTCCGTCGTCAACAATTTGAACCTTTAAAAATCTTCTCCTCTGAATCTACAGGGTTCTCAGCTTTCATCTTTGGCACATAGCATCACCCTTAGGTCCTCTACAAAAGTTATATAAATTATGCCCCTGGGGTCAAAATTGGCCCCGCCCCAGAGGTGGGAAGTTTTCAATAGAAACATATAGTAAAACTTTGAAAATCTTCTCTGAAACTAGAAGGTTCTCAGCTTTCATATTTGGCATATAGCATCATGTTCAGGTCCTCTACAAAAGTTATATAAATTATGGCCCTGGGATTAAAATTGGCCCCGCCCCAGGGGTGGGCAGATTTCAATAGAAACCAATAGTGAAATCTTTGAAAATCTTCTCCTCTGAAACTGGAAGGCTCCTAGCTTTCATATTTGGCACAGAGCATTATGTTCAGGTCCTCTACAAAAGTTATATAAATTATGCCCCTGGGGTCAAAATTGGCCCCGCCCCAGGGTTGGGCAGTTTTCAATAGAAACAAATAGTGAAACTTTGAAAATCTTCTTCTCTGAAACTGGAAGGCTGTCAGCTTTCATATTTGGCACAGAGCATCATGTTCAGGTCCTCTACAAAAGTTATATAAATAATGGCCCTGGGGTCAAAATTGGCCCCACCCTAGGGGTGGGCAGTTTTCAATAGAAACCAATAGTGAAAACTTTGAAAATCTTCTTCTCTGAAACTGGAAGGTTCTCAGCTTTCATATTTGGCATATAGCATCATGTTCAGGTCCTCTACAAAATTTATATAAATTATGGCCCTGGGGTTAAAATTGGCCCCGCCCCAGGGGTGGGCAGTTTTCAATAGAAACCAATAGTGAAATCTTTGAAAATCTTCTCCTCTGAAACTGGAAGGCTCACAGCTTTCATATTTGGCACAGGGCATCATGTTCAGGTCCTCTACAAAAGTTATATAAATTATGGCCCTGGGGTCAAAATTGGCCCCGCCCCAGGGGTGGACAGTTTTCAATGGAAACAAATAGTGAAATCTTTGAAAATCTTCTTCTCTGAAACTGGAAGGTTCTTAGCTTTCATATTTGGCTCATAGCGTCAAGTTCAGGTCCTCTACAAAAGTTTTCTAAATTATGCCCCAGGGGTCAAAACTGTCCCGCCCCAGGACCGGCTAGTTTTCTATAGAAACATATAGTGAAAACTTTGAAAATCTTCTACTCTGATTGTCTGGTGAGTGCTTCAGGGCCATTCTGGTCCTCTTGTTTTTAAAAATAGTATCACCTTAATATGGAAATCAAGATCTGAAGCACAGATTAGAAAATGTCAACACTTATAAGGCATGTTGAAACAGAGAAAGTTTGCAAGTGGGCGTATTATGTACCGTATGCGGTACTCTTGTTTCTAAATGTAATAAAACTGCTCATATGTTTGTATGCCTTCTATATTTAGGGGGTCAGTTCTATGATAGTACAGTAATGATTACATTAGAACAGAGACATGAATTATATAACTGCATTAATTAAACATATTCAAGAACAACTCCTTTATATCTCAACCAAACCATATGATGTAAACAAATCCTATGTTGTGACCATTCTTTAAAATAGTCTATTTGAGACAATTCTAAAGAGTGGTCACAACATGGGGGCTGGTGGAGAAACAATGATTTTAGAATTGGAAATACTTTCCTTATCTATGATTCTGCATGTATAATAATTATATTTATTTATATCAACTTTAGACGCATAGGTAAGATGCATTACAAAAATAAACATTTTCAACAATAGCTTCCTTATTTCTACAATAAACCCTATGTTGTGACCAGTCTTTAGATTATCATCTCTTCGAGACAATTCTAAAGAGATGTTAGAGAAATAACGATTTTAGAATTTTAGATATTCTCCTTATCTATGAATCTGCATGTATAATTATGTTGATATATTTCCAGTGAATATAAATAAATGTTATATTTACTCAGTAATATCCCTTTACCTGATGAATATTCATGCCACCCGTTATAAATGTTAACGTTTTACTCAATAAATATGCCTTTCTACGCCTTTGCAAACAGAGTAGACCCAGATCAGATGGCTCATGTCTGATCTAGGTCTGCTCTGTTTGCTTTTGAAATAAATATTATTGCGAAGGGGTATAGAGGCATACTTGAATGCCTGAAACAAATGTGTTGATGCTATTCTGGCAGTGAAACAACTAATGGAATCATTTGCATCGGTTTTTAGCTCACCTTAGCAATGCTCAGGGTGAGCTTTTGGGAGACTTGAATGTCCGGCGTGCGGCGTGTGTCGTCAACAATTTGCTTGTGAACACTCTAGTGGTCACAATTATAGTCTAATCTTCATGAAACTTGGTCAGAATGAATATCTTGATAAAATCTGGGACGATTTCGAAAGTTGGTCAAGTTGGGTAAAAAATTAGGTCACTAGGTCAAATAGTAGGAAAACCTTGTGAACCCTCTACAGGTCACATTTTTAGCCCAATCTTCATGAAACGTGGTCTGAATGAATGTCTTGATAAAATCTCAGAGGAGTTTGAAAGTGGGTCAAGTGGAGTTAAAAACTAGGTCACTAGGTCAAACAGTAGAAAAACCTTGTTAACACTCTAGTGGTCACAATTTTAGTCCAATTATCATGAAACTTAGTCATAATGATTGTCTTGATAAAATCTCAAACGAGTTTGAAAGTGGGTTATGTGGGGTTACAAACTAGGTCACTAGGTCAAATAGTACGAAAACCTTTTGAACACTTTAGAGGTCACATTTATAGCCAAATCTTCATGAAAATTGGTCAGAATGATTGTCCTAATAAAATCTTGGACAAGTTTGAAAGTGGAGTATGTGAGGTCAAAAAGTAGGTCACTGGGTCATATCTTAGAGAAATCTAGTTTACATTCCAGTGGCCACATTTTTAGCCCAGTCTTCCTCAAACTTGCTCAGAGTGTTTGTCTTGGTGATATCAAGGTTGAGTGTGATCATGGATTGGGTGGGAATAAAAAGTAGGTCACTAGATCAAATCTTAGAAAAATTACTTTAGAGAGCACATTTTTAGCATCTTCATTGGTCAGAATTATTGTCTTGATAAAATCAATATACTAAATCTTTGAAAATCTTGTTCTGCAGAACCACTGCTCATGATCCATTGCTCATGATCCACTATCAACATTGTTCATATATTGTCCCTAAGGTCAGTATTGACCCTACCCATGGGCTACCCTGCAAAAATCTTAAATCTATGGTAATCAGGTGAGCGATTAAGGGCCATCTTGGCCCTCTTGTTTTAAAAAAATAGTATCACCTTAATATGGAAATCAAGATCTGAAGCACAGATTAGAAAATGTCAACAATATAAGGCATGTTGAATCAGAGAAATTTTGCAAGTGGGCGTATTATGTACTGTATGCGGTATTCTTGTTACATTGTTACGCAGGTGGCGGTGGTCTAGTGGTAACGCGCTTGACTATCAGTCCGGAGGTCCGGGGTTCAAATCCCGGTCCCTCCCAGAAATTTCAGGGACGCTTTTCTGTGTCTCCCACCCGCACATCCTCTCCACCCAGGGGTTAAAATGGGTACCTGTGAGGGTCACTCGCCGGTACTGCGGCTACATGATTGTGTCATATGTTAGCAGTGCTCAATATTGTAGGCCAATGACTCAATGACCAGGGGAGTAAATGTACAGTCGGCTGAGCGGTCATTCGGACTGAAAGTAGACTATAACTAGGTACTTTACTTTACTTTTTAATGACCAGTCTCAATGTAGACACATGAACCTTTTTAAAAGAAAACTGCAGAAGAATTTGTTAAAGCCAGACCTATGTGACAGCTGGTTGTCAGTTTTTTCATCATTTTATATCTCCCTTACCATTGTAGCTATTTGCATGGAATTGCATTTACACATTCAATACCATCTATTCTTTCAGTGCACACCCATCCTTCCTGCCGGGAAAGCCCAATGTCAAGGTCAAATGATTTTGACTTTGAATTTTACTTGGAAATTTTACGTTCAGTTGGTTGTCAAATTTACGAGTTAGTTGTCACATTTTTATGCCCCCGGTGACGATAGTCAGTGGGCATTATGTTTTGCACATGTCCGTCCGTCCGTCTGTCCGTGTGTCACGCTTTTAGGTGCAGTTGGATGTCACAGTTTTTCAAGTGTTATAAGTCAGTAATTTCTACACTTATACACATGAAACTTCACACACATCAATTACCATCTGTGCTATCATTTGGCACCCCACCGATGCTGCCAGCAAGCCCAAGGTCGAGGTCAAATGACTTGGAAATTTTACGTGCAGTTGGTTGTCACATTTACATGCAGTTTTTTGTCACAGTTTTTTAATTGCTTTCGAAGAATGCAATATAGCGATCGGTCGTTTTTACGGCAAAGAGTTCACTATTTCTTGTGAACATGCGCAAGAGAAAATAGTTCTCTTCAATTCTAAACTAGTTTTGTTGTAAATTGTTCATTAATTTATTTACTTTTCATGCATTTAATAACACTTCGCTTTGTCAGATAACTTCTAGTCTACACAAGATCAACCTTTTAAAAGCTTGAATTATTGAATATACTCCCAAAAAACGCGAAAGAATATCGGTATGACTAAACACCGGATCCGACCAGATATGAAGTTCATATCCGTGGATATGAGTTGCGCAAGCTTGAAAATCAGCATTTATCATATACGCGTATATGAACCTCATTCCTGGTGTTTAGTTAAACATTGTTTTCGCAACACATTGGCGTTTCTACAGCACCAATAGCTTGTCTGTAAATTATAAATTTCTTCTCCGCCGATAGCAAAGACTTCCCAACTAGAAAACCTGTTGTGTTTTTCATTGATCAATTACCTTTCCGCCGATAGGGAGGGAGAGGGATTTTTTTATATCGACACCGTGTACGTGATAAAACGCTAACCGCATTTCTATACATCCGTCTAACCTAGAGATCCGAGTAATCCGTATAGCGTTTATGAATCGCAGTTTCTGTACTTTCGCTTTCATACCAGCAGTACCACAACAATTTCTTTCTATTAGCGTAATTTTACTGATGAAACACGATAGAAATGCCAACTTCTCTTGCACTGTTAACAGGCTAGTATTCGTATTACTCTCTACAATGGATTTAATTAGTTTCTCCACAAACCGAGATGGAACTTTCCATTCATGCCATTGTCATCGCAAAAATGCGAAACATACATGTAGGCTTCTTCATTTACAAAAAATGCCGATGATATCTTTATCTACCAAAAGTCCGATCATATTTGTCTTGGTTAATGGAATAGTTGAGATTTACTGTGATTTCTGATTTATAATGGGGTTTTATGAAAACTCATTGATGACGTGTTTACAATTTTAGTAATAGCCAAGAGTTATGCAGTTGCAGACAAAACACACAAGAAAAAAACCATTAAATTATCAGAACTGCATGAAATGCTTTTAATTGAATTGTACTGTCACTTGATAGAGAAAATATGAACATGTTAAATGTTATGTTGATATTTTCTGACCTTTTCCCCATAAGCATTCATTTCACTCTTATTTTTCCCCTCCGGTAAGGCCATGCCCTTTCCCTAAAATCAAAGAAAAAACCCTGGGAGATGTCATAGCAAAGAACATTTGACAACAAATTTGATATGAAATAGCCAGAGATGATATCATTCTTGGCCATCAATATCCTGATCTAATGGAAATTAAGTTATATTTTAAAAAGGTGTAAAACAGTGTCTACTCTGATCATGTATATTTACAGGGGTTATTCTCCGTTTGGCTATTTTGAATAGACCCAGTAATGATAGAACAATTATAGAATTCATTTGAAAATGATTTATCTGTAATCTTGAGTGTTAATAACAAAATGCTGTCAGTCCAAATTTCAAGAATAAATTGGAATATAAAAGTTGGGATTCATATAAGTTTATGATCAGTGGAATTCATGGTGGAGTTTTGATAGGATAAAACATCATATGGATTATTAGGAATTTACTGTACATTTGATATCATTATGAATCAACCAAGATTTTGGATTAATGTGTGTGTGTTTGCATACATGTATATAAACCCGAACAAAATTTAACTAAAATTTCATACTACATTGTCTAAACAGTAGTTAAAATTCTAGGATTCGTAATTAATAAGGAGGGTAGTGCTTTGAAATACACAATAGCATTTGATATTGCTTTGATATGAATTGAAAGATGGACACTGTCACTCAGCATTGCATTTCTGACTTGTTGAGGTCAAGGACTGTCTGAGTGTTACTAATAACCACTTTGCTTATGGTTTGACTGTTGCTACAGTCTGTCATATTTTTAGTATTACATTAAACAATTCCAAGACGTCAAAAATGGTGATTAACATGTACAGCAACTTCTTCCCTTACACTTAACATCCTTATCAAACTCGAAAGCAATTATGGCTGTTCAGGCCTTTGATCATTGTCTTATATCTCCCTAACCACTTTAGCTATTGCCATGGAATTGCATCCATACTTTCATTGCACACCCAGCCCATGCTGCCCTCAAGCCCAAGGTCAAGGTCAAGGTCAAATGACTTAGGAATTTTACGTGCAGTTGGTTGTCACAGTTTTTTCATAGTCTTATATCTCCCTAACCACTGTAGCTATTGGCATGGAATTGCATATACATATTAAATACCATCCATACTTTCATTACGCACCATGTAGTATGATCTAATGGTCCTCTTCAAAGATTGTTCAAATTATGACCCCTGGGCCAAAAATGGCCCCACCCAAGGGCTTATCAGTTTTTCATAGGAAAATCTTTAAAAATCATCTTGTCTGAAACTTTAAGGCCTAGACCTTTGATATTTGGCATATAGCATGATCAAATGGTAATCTACAAAGATTTTTTAAATTATGACTCCCGGGCCAAAAATGGCCACGCCCAAGGGCTTATCAGTTTTTCATAGGAAAATCAAATTCTTCTTCTCTGAAACTGTAAGGCCTAGGACCTTTGATATTTGGCATGTAGCATGATCTAACGGTCCTCTACAAACATTGTTCAAATTATTACTCCCAGGCCAAAAATGGCCCCGCCCATGGGCTTATCAGTTTTTCATTGAAAAATCTTAAAAATTCTTCTTCTCTGAAACTGTAAGGCCTAGGACCTTTGATATTTGGCATGTAGCATGATCTAACGGTCCTCTACAAAGATTGTTCAAATTATGACCCCTGGACTAAATATGGCCCCGCCCAAGAGCTTATCAGTTATCATGACTTTATGGTAAAAAATGGCCCCGCCCCTGGGTTATCTCAGGTGAGCGCTTCAGGGCCTCATGGCCCTCTTGTTTCATCATCTTATATGTCACTAGCCGCTAAAGCTATTGGCATGGAATTGCATATACACATTCAACACCATCCATTAGGGCTGTCATGATACACTAACGTATTCGAATTATTATGTCTCCCCCCATATTTATATGGGGGAGACATATTGTTTTCGTGAGAGTTGTCTGTCTGTCTGTCTGTCTGTCCGTCTGTCCGTCACACTTTTTGTCCGGACGATAACTTCAATATGCCTGATGCCAGTTGATTGAAACTTCATATATGGAAAGAGCATAATGAGAGGAAGTGTCATACACAAGGTCCATAACTCTGGCTTCACTAATATAGGAGTTATTGCCCCTTGTAAAAAAAAATCACACTTTTTTGTCCGGACGATAACTTCAATATGCCTGATGCCAGTTGATTGAAACTTCATATATGGAAAGAGCATAATCAGAGGAAGTGTCATGCACAAGGTCCATAACTCTGGCTTCACTAATATAGGAGTTATTGCCCCTTGTAAAAAAAATGCACACTTTTTTGTCCGGAAGATAACTCCTATATGGCTCATGCCATTGGATTGAAACTTCATATATGGAAAGAGCATAATCAGAGGAAGTGTCATACACAAGGTCCATAACTCTGGCTTCATTAATAATGGAGTTATTGCACTTGTAATTTTTTCAACAAATATTTTGTCCGGGCGATAACTCCTATATGGCACATGCCATTGGATTGAAACTTCATACATGGAAAGACAATGATAAGAGAAAGTGTCATGCTCAAGGTCCATAACTCTGGCTTCACTAATATTGGAGTTATTGCCCTTTGTAAAAAAACACACAATTTTTTGTCAGGATGATAACTCCTATATGGCACATGCCATTGGAGTGAAACTTCATACATGGATTGATCATGATAAGAGAAAGTGTCATGCATAAGATCCTTAACTCTGGCTTCAATAAATTGAGAGTTATTGCCCCTTGTACATTTGTTTAACGCTTTCTTGTCCGGACGATAACTCCTACATGGCTCTTGCCATTGTATTGAAACTTTATACATGGAAAGAGCATGATGAGAGAAAGTGTCATGAACAAAGGCCATAACTCTGGCTTCAATACTTCTGGAGTTATTGCCCTTTGTTACATTTTTTGTCCGATCAATAACTCCTGTTCAACTGATGCTATTGAAATGACATTTCATTTATGGAAAGAGCATGATGAAAGTAAGCGTCATGCACAAGGGCCATAACTTTGGTATCAATATATTTGAAGTTATTAGCTGTTATCATTTTCTTCTTGAAAACTGTGGTGTGGAAAGCGCATAATGAGGGGAAGTATCAATCATCAAGTCCATAACATTTTTAGTGATTTCCCTTTACATATTGTTTTTATTAGAGGGGAGACATCCGTTTTTGTGACAAAAACCTCTAGTTCGAATATAGTTTCTGGCGGTGAGTGTATCATATTCGCTACCCAAAGAACCGAATATTGACGAATACAATAAGACATATAGGAAATTAACAAAATTAAAAGAAAAACAACATATTCTCGCCAGAAATTATTGAAATATGAGCGAAACATTCCAGCTGCGAAATGTCTTTGCGCAGTGACACCAAGGGAGATTACTCATGATGACTTCTAAGTTTACAAATCACGACACTGTCTGTTGGTCCTGTTGGATTCAACAGGCTTAATTATTGTACTCTTGCATTCACGTTTTGCAGAAAAGTAGTCAAATGGTTCAAATACACGAAACAATTACCGAAAACAAGTTTGTTTTGATAGGACTAATTCTTAGTTTTTACAACAACCGCAAACTGTTGTTTCATAACAATGTCGGGGCCGAAAGAGATTTTCAGACTCCAACCAAATATAAAAGCACCGTCTGGAATCATTTAGGGTTCCTGACGGGATCAGAAGGAAAAAACAACAATGAAATCACTGTTTGTAAAGTGTGCCACCACGAAATGAAGTACATGTAATACTGCTAGTTGTTGGCCCTAGCGGTTAGTTATCGGAGCGCCCCAATGTCTGAACGTACCAAAAATTTATTGACCATTTTATTTGAGTTCGTTCACGATTCACCAGAAATGGACAAAACCAGCAGGCTATATCCAATTAGATACAGTGTAATGCACTGTATTTTGATGGTACTTGAAAGGTTCTTGAATTTGAATTAGTATTATGTTTATGTATATTGCCTAAAGAGTAAAAGACATTACAATAGGACTGGACCAGTTTACTTTTGAACAAGTTTCTTTTCAGTGTTTCTAGTTGATGTAACTTTGCCAATTAAATATTTAAACTCATACTTTTCCCTTGCTTATCAGCACATGTCCAGTAGCATTTTCATTATAAGCTTAAAGATTCCTAATCCTAAATATGGACTCAGTCTGGACATGCTTTGGCTTAAGTAACTCTTATTAGCTTATGCCATAGCATGTTTATGTAACTGTATTCGTGAATATTTATTCGTATTCGCTATACTGTATCGTAATACGTATTCGTATTCGCTACATGGGCGTATCGTTGCAGCCCTACCATCCATACTTTCATTATGCACCTGGCCCATGCTGCTCACAAGCCCAAGGTCAAATGACTTAGGAATTTTACATGCAGCTAGGCAAGCACCTAGTTTTCATTGTCTCACTAACCACTTTAGCTATTGGCATGGAATTGCATATACACATTAATTAAATACCATATATACCTTCACTTTGGAACCAGCCCATTTTACATGCAGCTAGGCAAGCACCTCCACGGTGGCATCACTGTGTCTTACAGACACAATTTTCTAGTTAAGTGAATTTTTATAATGACATATTTACACAGGATATTTTAATATAAGTAGAAACAAAGAGTCAAATTTTTATCTATTATAATTTCATAAGCAAATGGAGCAGACTCTGATCAGACATCCTATAGGAGCCATTGATCTTGTTAAACTCTATTTTCAAAGCCGTGAAAAAGCATTTTGTGTGAGGGAAAGGTTAATACAGTACAACCTCTCTATAACGGCCACTTAATTGTGTTAATTAGTATTTAGGGCAGGTGGCTGTTTAAAGCAAGGTGAAAGTAAAACAGAACGCTCCTATAGGAGTGTTTTGTTATGGCGTTCGGAACGCCATATACTAGTCGGTCTCTTTACAGCAACGAGTTCACATGTCTAGTGAACATGCGCAAGACAAAATAGTTCTCTTCAAGTCTGCACTAGTTTGGTTGTAAAATGTTCATGTATTTGTTTACTCTTCATGTATTTAATAATAATTCGCTGTGTGAGATAACTACTAATCTACACAAAGATAAACTTTTTAAAAGTCTTGAATTTTAATAAACTCCAAGTACGTCGATGCTCCAGAGTGGGCCCTGTACTTTAATCGGAAGAAGAAGAAGACACGAACGAATATTTTTACCGTAGTTTTGCAACACCTTGGCGTTCTAAAGCAGAAGGAATATAGCCGAGGTTTCCGATTGCATTTTTATACACATTCGTAACTGATTAGCATATAGACCTACATCTTCAGCCAATCAAACTGCCTTTTGCATCGTATTCGGTCATTTCCGTTTGACCCGTACTCAAAATTAGAAATAGGAAGTTTCATAAAGGACAAGTTCAAAGAAATCTAATATAATCAACCAATGAAATTCGGAATTTCCATATACACATTTATCACGCATCGAACAGCATGTTTTGACTATGGCACCCAACCTCAACACAAGTCTAAGTCTTACAAAGAAGTAAAACGGGGTTCTATCGGCTTATCAAAGTAAGTACTATCCATAGAAGGTTTTCAACACATATTCAATCAAATTATATTCCAGTGTCAATAACAACTGTGAATATAATAGTCTCTTCTATGTATCGTGTAACCGCCGAGTCGCCGACACTGTAGTTTGCTCAAGACGTTTGTGTCGTGTAAAAGCGAAAGTAGGTAGCAATTTGTTGAAATGTCTTTCCCAGCTTACAACTCTACTTCTGACTGTAGTTCTGAATTTGAGTTTCATCAGGTTCCAAACAACTACCGTAATTGTATGTACATGTAATTAAAAATAAAAACAGTATACATGTACCTTCAAATTTGTAAGTAGACTAGATCTACATTTATTCAAAATAAACGAGTGCTGAACATGGAAAAATAAATGTTATGTGTAAGAATTAGTTGAACAAAAAATGTAGGATTATAGGTAGCCTTTGTATCATTTTGATGTTGTGCTTCAGTTTTTGCATCAGCTTTGAACATGAAAGCATGAATTGACCCTTTACTTCATGAATATTCATATAAGAAATAATGACATCATGAATATAATTAAGATATTCTTTTGCCATAGTAGAAACTAGAAGCATGTCTATATATATAAACAGCAGATCATGAGATGGCTCCTTTTGTTTCAGTCTGTCATATTTTTATGCCCCCAATCAAGGGGGGGGGGGGGGGGGGGGGGCTGACTTTGTTCGTTTGTTGGCTTGGCTCAAACTTTAATGTTGGCAATAACTTTGTAGCCATTGCACATACATACTTCAAACCTGGCATGTCTATGCAACTTACAGAGGCGAACATTTTTTATTTATTTTAATTTTTGGAGGGTTGGGGGGGGGGGGGGGGGGCTTATTAAAATCAAGGTTATATTACAGTTAAATGTCACATTACGGGTCAAATTTATATTTGTCACAATCAGGGGCATAGTGTTTCACAAAAATGTGTTGTTATTAATACTGTTATCAATTCCAAGACGTTATTGTTATTAACGTGTACATCAATTTCCCCCCTTACACATAACATCCATATCAAACCCGAACGTCATTGTGGCCATTCAGGCCTTTGATTTTACTTTCAACTTGCTTTAAGCAGCCACCTGCCTTTAACAAAAAGTACTTGATGTAATTTAGTGGTCGTTATAGCGAGGGTATACTGTATACATCTTCAATGAATATTACGGAGTAAAGGTAAATACGGAAAAAACAGTCAAACAGGGAGAGCCACATATGAAAGGACACTGCACCAAACACCATCAAACAAGAAATGGTACAACCACAAGACAAAACCTAGATGGATGCATATCAAGACATAAAACATTAAACATGAAGCAATATAAATAACAAAGTTGACCATAGGGTGAAAGCAGGAGTACCACCTTGGAACCGTCAGTATCCAAAACTGGCTACTGGGGGCTTAAATGTAGTTTGTGGGTACCAAACCTCACACTTGTCCCACCTTCACCCAAATTAAAAATGTAAAATAAAATTCCCCCTCCAGACAACTACCAGTACATAACATGATTAACGATGTCCAGACTACATAAAGCTTAAAATAAACTGAAACGGTAAACGTCATCAAAGGCTCATTGACAATGAACAATATACGACACACCAAAACTGATTTCAATTGTCTTAGTCAACTCTTGTGTAATAAACAAAAATGATGGAACAAGGAACACTCATACAATTGTCCATTTAGTCAGATTTTGCTGGATCTTGGAGCCCATTGCATTCCACTTTGATCAGTAGAAACATTGTGTCATCTTTGACGAAATCTTTTTCTACCCGAGCTTGAAGATGAAACTTCTCTATGCCACGACCAATGTTCTGGTCTGTATTTTGACGCCTAAAGGAATTGTCGTTTGGATCTGGCCTGAAGTCGTCAATAATGTGTCCTCTTCCGCTTTGATTGAACAGCTTGAACGTAACCCTCTGTTTGAAAGGCCACTGGAGTAGTGCATCATAGTATCCTTTGCATATATCGAAGTACACAGACATGTGTGTTCCTTTTCCCATACCATTGCCATTCAAGTTTACACGAGCCCTCAATTTGTAGCCATAGGGACTGGTATAAAATGGTGGAGAAATCTGGTTTGTTTCCTCTCCACTGACGGCCATTTGCTTTCTCCTACTATAGTTGTCGATTTTCCACAGATATGTGCCATCCCAACTTGGGATTTCCTGGCTTTCTGAAGCTTTTTGATTTGTTTCAAGCTTTGAAATTTTATTAAAATATGCTTCAAAGTTTTTATTTATTGCCTTGGTAAGATTTGACAAGTAGCTGTCATAGTAATCAACCTTTTTGTTTTGTTCTTCAGAGTGACGTATCAGCTCATGAACTTGTAATTGAAGGGCTGTAACTGTGTCTTGGATGCAAATCTGGGGTGGTTAGTCAGTGATGACTTGCCCCTTAGGATATGTTTCATTTATCTTGAAACAAGTTGACTGAAACGAAAATAAAAGATTTATATAGTAAGCCTTTCCATAGTGGTCATTCAAATACATGTACATTAGAAATGAAGAGTTAAGTATTTGAGAATGCATCTTTATCTGTTGCTCTGTTCATATATAGATTTGCATGTAGTAACTAGTAAGGAATTTCAGGTTTGGTAATTTTTAAGAAAAAAAAGTTTGATACAGAGTTACTAAGTGAAAAGGCAGTCGTCCAATGACCTTGACCCAGATAAAAGGTGTGTACCAAAATCTTAAAATCATCATTTCTCCACCAAACACTATACTGTGACCACTCCTTAGAAGACCAGTCCAATCTAATTCTTATGTATTTTTATGCAACCCCCCCCCCGGGCCAGTACGACAGGCATATAGTAATCCCATTGTCAGTCCTTCCCTCTGTCCATCTGTCTGTCCTTCCATCCGTCAATCCCAAAGTTCGTGTCCCTTCTATCTGTGAATGGATTTTAAAATAACCTGGCACACCACACATTGAAGACGATGCGTCACGTTCAACTCCCTGGTCCATGGGTCAAAGGTCAAGGTCATCCTTCAGGGTCAAAGGTCGGGGCATAGTGTTTCACAAATGCATCTTGTTATACCCCCTCAAACGAAGTTTTGGGGGTATACTGGAGTCACCATGTCCGTCCATCCGTCCGTCCGCCTTCATAACTTCCAAAGTATAAAAGCTATTGACTTCAAACTTCATATTATATAGATAGATCACATTGACCGCAAGTGCATTGCACAAGGTTTGTAACTCTGTCTTCAGTATTTTTGGAGTTATTGCCATTTGTTATTTTTCAGTTTTCCGGAGTTTTTTTCTAAACCTTTACAGATATGGTATGCGGCTTTATTATATTGAGTTGCAGATCAAGTTTGAATTTCTTTACGCTTCATTGATTTTTCATGGAAATACAGTGATTTTACTTAATTTTTTTGCAGAAATTCAGGTTTTCTTGAGTTTTTGTCTAAACATTTACAGAAATTGAAGTGA
Organism: Azorinus chamasolen; assembly: GCA_963576725.1. Lineage (NCBI taxonomy): Eukaryota > Metazoa > Mollusca > Bivalvia > Cardiida > Solecurtidae > Azorinus > Azorinus chamasolen. The sequence continues at coordinate 14,541,520 of OY755241.1, read as the reverse complement.
TATTTGGTATGTGGCTTTATATAATGAGTTTCAGATCAAGTTTAAATTTTGTTACGCTTCATTGATTTTTCATGGAAATACAGTGATTTTACTTGGAAATTTTGCGGAAATTCAGGTTTTCCGGAGTTATTTTCTAAACCTTTACAGATGTTGAAGTGATATTTGGTATGTGGCTTTATTATAATGAGTTACAGATTAAGTGTGAATTTCTTTACGCTTCATTGATTTTTCACGGAAATACTGTGATTTTACTTGAAATTTTGCGGAAATTCAGGTTTTCCGGGGTATTGTTTCTAAACCTTAACAGATATTGAAGTGATATTTGGTATGTGGCTTTATTATAATGAGTTACAGATCAAGATTGAATTTCGTTACACTTCACTGATTTTTCACAGAAATACAGTGGTTTTACTTAGAAATTTTGCGGAAATTCAGGTTTTCCGGAGGTTTTTTTCTAAATCTTTACAGATATTGAAGTGATATTTGGAATGTGGATTTATTATAATGAGTTACAGATCAAGTGTGAATTTCATTACGCTTCATTGATTTTTAATGGAAATACAGTGATTTTACTTGAAATTTTGAGGAAATTCAGGTTTTCCGGATTTTTTTTCTAAACCCTTGCAGATATTGATGTGATATTTGGTATGTGGCTTTATAATAATGAGTTACAAATCAAGTTTGAATTTTGTTACACTACATTGATTTTTAATGGAATTACAGCATTTTGACCATTAGTAGATCATTCCATTTAGTCCTGGATTGCAGAATATAGAAGTTGACCCTTTCCCTTATGTATAAGCACATTTTGACGCATTTGCAAACAGAGTAGACCCAGATCAGACTGCTCCTATAAGAGCTGTCTGATCAGGGTCTGCTCTGTTTGCTTATGAATTGATGTAATATAGATCTGATTCTACAGCTTCTTTCTTAGCCAAAATGTCATGTGTTCATAATTATACTATTATAAAAAATAATCTTATTAATATTCATGACATCATTATTTCCTACATGAATATTCATCAGGGAAAGGGTTAAAACCTTTTCTTTAAAATATATTTATGCATGAGTTTGTCACTTCATGAATATTCATTAAATTAAGATTTATAATTACATCATGGACAAGTGAATTTTTATGGCCCCCAACGGTGGGCATATAGTAATCACATTGTCCATCAGTCCATCCATCTGTCCTTCCATCCGTTCGTCCCAAATTTCATGTCCCTTCTATAACTTTTTTATCTGTGAATGGATTTCAAAATAACCTGGCACAAATTTTCACCACACAAGATGTATCGCATTCAACTCCCTGGTCCATGGATCAAAGGTCTAGGTCATCCTTCAGAGTCAGAGGTCGGGGGCATAGCGTTTCACAAACACATCTTGTTTACGATGGCATAAAATTCAGTCTGATCTGTATTATATTGTGAGCAAACAAAGCAGACCCTGATCAGAGGGATCCTACTGTTTGCAAAGGCATGGAAAACATTTGTATAAAGGAAAGGGTTAAACAAAACAAAACAAAAGCTAGTCTCTTACTGTGGTCAACTCAGGATGGCATTTTTTCCAGTGATCTTTATCCAGCTCCTTAAATGTTCCAGACCAGCTACAAACATCACAGGTCACTTTTATTTGAGACATCTCCCTTTTGATTGCATTGTCTGGAAATATCTAAATAGAGTAAAGAACTACTGTTGTAACCATAAAATCTTAAAACTACATTATTTTTATGCCCCCATAGACGATAGTCGGGGGGCATATTGTTTTTGCCCTGTCTGTCTGTCTGTCTGTTTGTCTGTTTGTCTGTTTGTCTGTTTGTTTGTCAGCAACTTTAACATTGGTCATAACTTTTGAGCCAGTATAGATAGAGACTTGATATTTGGCATACATATGTATCTCATGAAGCCGCACATTTTGAGGGGTGACGTGTCAAGGTCAAGGTCATCCTTCAAGGTCAGAGGTCAAATATATGGGTCAAATCGCCGACTTTAACATTGGCCATAACTTTTGGACCAGTAGAGATAGAGACTTGATATTTGGCATGCTTGTGCATCTCATGAGGCTGCACATTTTGAGGGGTGACATGTCAAGGTCAAGGTCAGAGGTCAAGGTCAGAGGTCAAATATATGAGGGGGCATAGTGTTTCACAAACACATCTTGTTTCTACTGGTTTGTGTACCCTTAACTCCATAAATATTCAGGAAAGAAATAATGACATCATGAATATTAATTACAGTTTAACTTCAATATCTCGACTTCAAGGGACTATACACATTTGTTCGAGATAACAGAAGTTCGAGTTATGCGCTTTCTAATTGAACAATTTCTTAAGTTCATAGTTTAACCCTTTGCTTGCTGTTCACGTCAATATACCTACTTGTAAATAGTGATGACCCAGATGAGACAGGAGCTGTCTCATCAGGGTTTGCACTATTTACAAATTGATTGTGCATCCAGTATACTCCACAGCAGTGATTACACAGAGAAATAATTGTGGGCAGTGAAGATATATGTAATTATACAACAGGACATGGGTAAAGAAGAACAAATGTATTTTAAAATTCAGCAAGAGAAGGGTTAATACAGGTCAAAAGTAATGCTGAAAGAGCATTACTTTAGACCTGTATTAAGGTGTCACAATGTGTTTCTAGATATCTGTAGCAATGCACTTTAGAGCATTGGATGGACCAAACATTTTAGTTTGAGTTATCCAAAATTCGAGTTATCTGAGTTCAAAATATCGAAGCTCAACTGTAACTCAATCTTTATAATGTGGACAAAAGAAGCTCTTATCATGACAGAAACTGTAGATTCAGATCTATTTTATATCATAAGCAAACAGAGCAGACCCATATCAGAAGGACCCTGATCCCTATAGGAGCCATCTGATCTGGGTCTTCTCTGTTTGCAAAGACGTGGAAAGGCGTAATTATGGAGTGAAGGGTTAAATAAGTGAAATTAACCTTTAGCCTGCTATGGATGGTGGGTGAATACCTATGCAAACAGTTTGGATCCAGATGAGACGCCAAGTAATTCGGCATCTCATCAGGATCCAATCTGTTTGACACTCTGATTGCAGTTCGGTAGAAATTTTGCTTATAGCTTAAATTTTGGAAATGAAGAACGTGAAAAATTCTGTAAAAATAATTTGCTCAGCAGGCTAAAGGTTAATTGAGTAGCAAATGGGGTAGTCGGGAGCAGTTTGATGTGGGTCTACACTGTTTGTCAAAGTTTGTCATGCCAGTAATTATAATTCGATTTCAAAATGGAGCGGGATTGGCTTAATTTAGCTTATTAAGCCGGAGCAGATCTAGCATCAAAATACAGTAAAACCCTGCTAATGCGACCACCAAAAAGTGACATAATTCTGCGTGGCAGAGACAGGTGGTAGCTTAATGCAGGACGAAAGTTATGCAGAAAGCTCCTATAGGAGCTTTCTGCATATTTTTCATCCTGCATTAAGCAACAACCTGCTTTAAACAACACCAGTGGCTGTTTATTGAGTGGTCGCATTAGCGGGGTTTCACTGTATTTAGGGAGATCTCAGTAAAGGAATCCTTTGCATACAAATGATGGTAATTTACCTCGATTATTGGTTTGATGTTACCAACTGATAATCAGTAAATAATCAATTTAATCCATAGGCTATTTTTAGATCCAGCTACTTGGAATAAATCTACCAAAAAGGAGCATTAACTAGAGAAAAGCAAAAAAAAATGAATTTTGTAGTTTGAAACTATTGTGCTCCCATAGGAGCAAAATTTAATGCTCCATTTATCACTGGTTTCAGCAGGTGATTTTTACAGAGGCATAGAAAGGCGTATTTATGGAGGAAAGGGTTAATACATTGATCAAGATATGGGATATATTTAATCCTTTCCTTGATAAATGGCCTTTCTACGTCTTTGTAATAGCCACTTCTAGAAACCATTGTGATAAAGAGCAAATGCTTTATTTATCACAATGGTTTCAAAACTAGAAAATTCTAAAAAAAATATTCTTTTTTCTCTAGTGAATGCTTCTTTTTGCTACGCTAGATTTATTCAAAGAGGTTGGATCTAGAAATATCCTATGAAGGAATGGGTTAAAATGCTTAGACTTTAATGTGCCAACCAAACGGCATGTTTTGACTTCTTTCGAATTATTGTAAAGAGATGATTCTAATGAATGGTTACATCGAAGGTTTGGTTGTAGCTTAGTAACAGTAGCATGATTACACAGGTACAGAACTTTAGACAGTTGAATTTGCATTAGCCTTTTCCCTGTTCTATGCTTATTCCAAATTTCAATACCTACTGAATATTCATGGATAAAATAGTTTTAAGGAAATAAGGAGAATGGAACATTATACCCATTTCAGAAAGTATAGAAACAGATTTTTCAAATTCCATTGGCAAACAGAACAGACCCTAATCAGATGGCTCCTACAGGAGCTGTCTGATATGGGTCTACTCTGTTTGCAAATGCATGAAAAGGCATTTATATGAAGGAAAGGGTTAACCAGTGTTGGACCATTCCAGGTCTTAGAAAGCTCGACATTCAAAGGGTAAACTCTAATCCTTTTAAATTACCTTGACAGCTTTGAGTGAGGTTTCATTTCCTTCTGTCTGGCAGTTAGGGCATGGTGTTTCCTTGGTACTGAAAAGGAAAAACAAAACTTTGCTTTTATGCCTTGTATTATCATTGGCCTTTTTCATGCCCTTTTCTGAAACAGGAGTTACGTTCCCCTTATTACTTAGGAATTTCACTTTCTATCAGGGCATATAGGAAAGTTTCTCTGAAACTTTGTCAAACTGAGAACCCTCAACTGGCAATGATAACGTATCAAATGCAAAAGCAGTGACACATAGAGGATCTGTTGCGAGTTGTCTTTTAAGATCACATGTTCCTAAACGAGCCTTAGAAAATGTTAATATTTTTTTGGTGAGTTTAGGAACATGTGATCTTAAAAGACAATGAGCATCAGATTCTTCTTCTCATATAACCAAACCAGTGTATTTTTGCCGTTTTAATGACATCTAAACATCGGTTTTCATGGTTTGACGTCATATATGTTCTAAAGTGTTCTTACACGTGTTACTGAATCTTAACCAGTTGTTCTAATCCGGAGATAAGGGAAAGTTATGTGAGAAATGATGATATACTTCCATGTTGTTTCAACCTCCATTTCACATCTTTGCAAACAGTCGACATTGATCCGACAGCTCCTGTAGCAGCCATCTGATCACGGTCTTCTTTATATCCATATGAAACTGTAATAGGTCTGACTCTGTTGTTCTACAAATACCGAAAACTCCTCTGTTCTTATGCTATTATAAAACATCAGCTACTAAGTATTAATGGTTTTATTTCATGAATATTCAACAGGGAAAGGATTAACCCTTTCCTCCATAAATACTATGCCTCTGTAAAAGTCACTTCTTGAAACCATTGTGATAAATAGAGCATTTGCTCCTATGGAGCAAATGCTCTATTTATTACAATAGTTTCAATTCTACACAATTCTGACATTTTCCATGCTCCTTTTCGGTAAATTTATTCAAAGTGGTTGGGTCTAAAAATGTCCTATGAGGGAATGGGCTTATTCAGAATACAGTTCCTAAACAAACTAGGCTGTAAATTACCTGATTTCGCCATAAATGCATTTCCAGCAGAAACGGTGACCGCAGCTAGTTTGTACTGGCTGCATTAGCCCATGCTTGCAGATGCCACAGATGAATTGAGGATCTACCTGTTCATCTTCAAACAGTGACATTGGGTAACCATGGTAACCTCCTCCTGTTGCCATTCTGTAATTTGTCTTGTGTTGTCTGCCTATACGACTCCTGCAAGAAAATACTCAAGAGCTTAACCCTTTCCTTCTTGAATATTTATGTAAGACATAATGAATTTGTGAATAATAATTAACTGAATGTGTTCAAATTCAATTCACCGAGAGTGCGACTCAAACAAATCACATGCTATTTTCTAAAATTCCGATTTCTTACATTAGTGTTACGGTTCACCATCTTAAACAACCTGCCATATTGCAGTCATACTTGTTTTTGTATAATGTACTGTCTTTCACATTGTGTATTTAAAAGGAATCTCACTCTGTATATATAAGAATTGTAAATAGTTCATGTATGTATTATTGCGTCTACAACTTTCTGTTTGTCCTAAACTCCATTAACCCTTTACTCCATGAATATTCATGTCAGAAATAATGATCTAATGAATATTAATTCGGTTTATTGTATAATAGCACATGGACACAAGATTGTTTTGCGATGGTAGAAACTGTGGAAGCATATCTATACTATATAAAAGCAAACAAGGTCGATTCCGGCTGGTTGCCGATTTGTGCTCTTCCGGTACATGCTAAGAGAACAGCCTTATTGGGGAAAATCGAATAAAAATGTTTACATCATTTTCGTTTTGTCATGAGCTGTTTCGATCTATACTTGCAGCTTGTGTATTACTTAATTAAGTGACAAATTAAATTTGATGTTAAACTGTATGTATTGGTAACAAAATGAGATGAAGCTTTAATTTTTAGTCACGATTTATTCAATCAGTCTGATCATTTGGAAGAGAGGAAGCTTGAGGGAAGTCTGTTGGTCCACAGTAGTCATGATGACACTTATAACCAAAATACACTAAATAATAATCACACCTTTTGGCATTGTTTTAACAATTTGAATAATTAGACACCAGTGACTGTTCACCCACAAAACACTGTAATTGCCTGTGTCATGATCACCAGGTGTACATTGTCGATGTTGGAGCAAAAGGTCCAATTTACAGCTCAAACTCAATCAGACTGAGAAGTGTTACTTCGATACAAACACTGATAATTACATATGAACAGACACTTTGGGGGCTGCGAATGTGCGTAATCAGTTCGAACTTGTCTTAAAAACTTATATTTATATAAAATGTATAGGAAGAAAAGATGAGACTTTACGAAAAACTCTTAACAATCAGAAATTAGTGTCAAACATATTTGCCATAAAAAGAATGGACTGTAATTTTTGATCATGGCATTGACTGTAGAATCTGATGTCCACGATATCCTAAATAGAGCAGTTTAGGACATAGAGCCTGCTCAGAATACATGACACATGTGCACTGGCATTTCCAAACAGGGTAGACCAATAGTAGAGCCCTCTGATCAGGGTCTGCACTGTTTGTCATTCAAACTCTCTAGCTAGTATAAGTCTTTCATACTGAGTGGAATTAAATATTCATGATGTCATTATTTCTTACATGAATATTCATGGAATAAAGGGTTTAACATTGATGGGTTATGTACAGATTCAGCATTGAAAATGTTAAGAATTGTAACATAAGACAGTTTTTGCAAACAAAAATTTCTTAGAAAGTTGTAAAAAACATTCTGCATGCATAACATCTATCCTGCAACACATGTCATACTATATTACAGCATGTGAAACTATGTTTGTGTGCTCATATCTCATAGTGTTTATGGAAACAAATAAGGTAGTTAACAGTTTTGGTGTGAAACCAATGTCATTGCCTGGTGTACAGAAGAACACTTGGGTAGAAGCACCCTCCCACCGCAAGCCAGCTAGATGACTTCCTCACATAAAACATCCAAATACCTAGGCTGGGATTCAAATTATAATCTGGAGTCAGGGCATTTAAATTTTTCATAATTATGGGGAAGCCTTTCAGCTGGCTTGCAGCAGGCCGATGATTCAACCCGGGTATTCTTCTTTTACGAAACAATGCAATTTGTTCAATTCACAGGAAAACCAGGGTCCTTCCTCCACCGGTATTTAGCTGGATATGATTTAAATACTGTTATGGCGTTTGTAATTGTTAGTTGAAGACTAACCACTCAGCAATAGAGGCCCCTGTGTTATGAGGGACTGACTGGTTGTTCGTTACAGTCTTGCATATTAAACTATGAAGATTCACAAAGACCAAGTGCATAGAATCCCCCCCATCTCACCCTTCACCCTTTCTGACCTGTCTTCTGATCTAAAAAGTGTAGTGGACATACATTAGTCAAATTATCATAAAAATACTGTACATGTATGTATTTATTGTTTCAATTTGTTTTAGTGTGTTGAAGTCAAGGTCTTCGTTGGGTAATGTCAGAATGGCCATCGAGTAGATAGTCACGAATTGTGTCATTCATTTTGTCGTACCTTCCTGTACAAATATCCACTTCAAAGCTAATCATTTTTGACTTTATTTATTGATATAATAAATATTTTATTTTATCTCTATAAATGAATTACTACATTTTGTATTTATGTGCAGCAGCAGTGTCTTAATGTAGAAAGTTGTAGAGGTGACTTGAAGATCATTACAAACATAGTCTTTAAATATCGTCAAAAAGTAAAGAACTATTTAAAGTTTCCATTTACAGATCAAAGAAGGTGAAATTAGATGCTTATAGACTACAGATAGACTACGTTGTGACTGCTTACCTGTGTAAACTTACCTGGTCTACAGTAGTACAGGTAAAATTAGATCTTATGGCACACCTTTTGTTCTCAGCGTTTGTTGTACCCACGTGATTCTTGTTTACCCGTGATTCTTGTTTACCCGGTAAACCAGGATTTGAATTGGGTGAACCAAGGGGAAAACATTTTGTACTCATTTGTGAAATATTCATTTTTATATGCCCACCTAATAAAGGTGGTCGTATATTGTCGTGGCCCTGTCCGTCCGTCCGTCTGTCCGTTCGTTCGTTCGTTCGTTCGTTCGTTCGTTCGTCCGTCAACATTTTTTTTGTCCGCTGATTTCTGGGAAAACTATTTGACAGATATTAATGAAACTTCACACAAATGTTAAATGCATCAAGATCTGAAGCTGAGTTGATTCTGAGGTTCATTTGATTTTTCATTTCAGAGTAATGGCCCTTGTTTTCAAAAAATGCAAATAGTTTGTCCGCTGTTTTCTGGGAAAACTATTTAAAAGATATTAATGAAACTTCACACAAATGTTAAATGCATCAAGATCTGAAGCTGAGTCGATTCTGAGGTTCATTTGATTTGTCGTTTCAGAGTTGTGGCCCTTTTACTTAAAAATAGTGCAAATACATGCAAATAGTTTGTCTGCTGTTTTCTGGGAAAACTGTTTGACAGATATTAATGAAACTTCACACAAATGTTTAATGCATCAAGATCTGAAGCTGAGTTGATTCTGAGGTTCATTTGATTTTTCATTTCAGAGTTGTGGCCCTTGTTTTAAAAAAATGCAAATAGTTTGTCCGCTGTTTTCTGGGAAAACTATTTAAAAGATATTAATGAAACTTCACGCAAATGTTTAATGCATCAAGATCTGAAGCTGAGTCGATTCTGAGGTTCATTTGATTTGTCGTTTCGGAGTCATGGCCCTTTTACTTAAAAATAGTGCAAATACATGCAAATAGTTTGTCCGCTGTTTTCTGGGAAAACTATTTGACAGATATTAATGAAACTTCACACAAATGTTTAATGCATCAAGATCTGAAGCTGAGTTGATTCTGAGGTTTATTGGATTTTTCATTTCAGAGTTATGGCCCAAACTGTTTGATAGATAATTTTATGTTGAAAAAAAGTAATGTGGCGACGCTGTTGTTATTTTGCTACCAGATTGCCCAGGATTTGTAATATCCACACAACAGTGACTGGTTTTAATATTTTAATACGTTCCTCAAACAGATTTTCATTAACAAAATTCACACAAAGTTCCAGTTCAAGTTTTAGCATTAGACACAAAGTTACAAATCTAAAGTTCCTCAAATATCACCCAGTATTAAACACAGAGTTTGCTAAAATTACTTTTCTTTACTTGTTGTTTAATTATGTCTCCCCCCATATTTATATGGGGGAGACATATTGTTTTCGTGAGAGTTGTCTGTCTGTCCGTCTGTCTGTCACACTTTTTGTCCAGACAGTATGCCTGATGCCAGTTGATTGAAACTTCATATATGGAAAGAGCATAATGAGAGGAAGTGTCATGCACAAGGTCCATAACTCTGGCTTCACTAATATTGGAGTTATTGCCCTTTGTAAAAAAATCACACTTTTTTGTCCGGACAATAACTCCTATATGGCTCATGCCATTGGATTGAAACTTCATATATGGAAAGATCATGACGAGAGGAAGTGTCATGCACAAGGTCCATAACTCTGGCTTCACTAATATTGGAGTTATTGCCCTTTGTAAAAAATATCATAATTTTTTGTCCAGACAATAACTTCAATATGCCTGATGCCAGTTGATTGAAACTTCATATATGGAAAGAGCATAATGAGAGGAAGTGTCATGCACAAGGTCCATAACTCTGGCTTCACTAATATTGGAGTTATTGCCCTTTGTAAAAAATATCATAATTTTTTGTCCGGACAATAACTTCAATATGCCTGATGCCATTGGATTGAAACTTCATATATGGAAAGATCATAACGAGAGGAAGTGTCATGCAGAAGGTACATAACTCTGGCTTCACTTATATTGGAGTTATTGCCCTTTGTAAAAAAATCACACTTTTTTGTCCGGACGATAACTTTTATATGGCTCATGTCATTGGATTGAAACTTCATATATGGAAAGATCATAACGAGAGGAAGTGTCATGCACAAGGTCCATAATTCTGGCTTCACTAATATTGGAGTTATTGCCCTTTGTAAAAACAATCACAATTTTTTGTCCAGATGATTACTCCTATGTGACACATGCCATTGGAGTTAAACTTCATACATGGAACGATCATAATAAGAGAAAGTGTCATGCATAAGATCCTTAACTCGAGCTTCAATAAATTTAGAGTTATTGCCCCTTGTACATTTGTTTAACTCTTTCTTGTCCGGACGATAACTCCTACATGGCTCTTGCCATCGTATTGAAACTTCATACATGGAAAGAGCATGATGAGAGAAAGTGTCATGAACAAGGGCCATAATTCTGGCTTCAATACTTTTGGAGTTATTGCCCTTTGTTACATTTTTTGGCCGATCAATAACTCCTGTTTGACTGATGCTATTGGAATGACATTTTATTTTTGGAAAGAGCATGATGAAAGTAAGTGTCATGCACAAGGGCCATAAATCTGGTATCAGTATTTTGGAGTTATTAGCTGTTATCATTTTCTTCTTGAAAAATGTAGTGTGGAAAACGCATAATGAGGGGAAGTATCATTTATCAAGACCGTAACATTTTTAGTGATTTCCCTTTACATATTGTTTTTATTAGAGGGGAGACATCCGTTTTTTTGACAAAAACCTCTAGTTCTCTTCTATATTTCTCCTCTTTTCTTATTTCTGCCTTTCTTTTATAGCAATAGGTTGAAGAATTCACACATGCTCAAGTAACATGGCTTTATGCCAAGTTACAAAAGGTGTGAAAATATATGATTAAAACAATCAACTTATCAAGGTAATATTTGACTCCCAAGATACAGAGCAACCTGTTTAAATTTATGTTCAGAAGCCTTTTGAAAGCCAGTTAACATGTGTAGATAACAAAGCATTTAGAAAGATTTGCTGCATATGATTGGGATCTAAACTAAGAATTGAATGAAATACAAAATCACAATTTTAAATAAGAGAAATACTTCTACAGTATAAAACTGTCACATTTGCCAAATTTTGCATCATAATGATATTAATGAAACTTCATACACATGTTTAATGCATCAAGACCTAAAGCTAAGTCGATTCTAGGGATCATTTGATTTGTTGTTTCGGAGTTATGGCCCTTGCACTTAAAAAATAATGCAAATCTTTGCAAATATGAGGATGGCCATAACTTTTCATTTGAAATGTTATTAACTTCAATTTTTTTTAAAAATAGTATCACCTTAATATGGAAATCAAGATCTGAAGCACAGATTAGAAAATGTAAACATTTATAAGGCATGTTAAATCGGAGAACATTTGCAAGTGGGCGTATTATGTACCGTATGCGGTACTCTTGTTATTCATTTTTAATCAAAATTAAAAATCTACAACGTACTGTCGTACAAGTAAGATACATGTACTTGTCTTACTACCAAAATGTCTTCTTACAACCGTTATCAGGACAGTTTGTTCGCATGACCTCAGACAAGTGTCCTCGGCTACGCCTCAGACACGTCTTCGGTCATGCGAACAAACTGTCCTGATAACGGTTGTAAGAAGACACTTTGGTAGTAAGACTCGTACTGTATCTATTACTTACAAACACTACATGTAAATATACTGTATAATGTCCAGGTGGCCGCTATAATAGTTTGGTTCAAATCTGTTTTGCATATATAGTTTTATATTTGGAATGGGTAGTTTTGTTTTTTTAGCTCACCTGGCACAAAGTGCCAGGTGAGGTATTGTGAGGGGGCAGTGTCCGGCGTCATGCGTCGTGCGTATGTGCGTCGTGCGTGGTCAACAATTTACTTAAACATCTTCTTCTCTGAAACCACAAAGCCTAGAGCTTTGATATTTGGTATGTGGAATCATCTAATGGTCCTCTACAAAGATTGTTCAAATTATGTCCCCCAGACCAAAAATGGCCCCGCCCTGGGGCTTATCAGTTTTTCTTAGGAAAATCTTTAAAAATCTTCTCCTCTGAAACCGTAAAGCCTAGACCTTTGATATTTGGTATGTAGCATCATCTAATGGTCCTCTACAAAGATTGTTCAAATTATGACCAACGGGCCAAAAATGGCCCCACCCCGGGGCTTATCAGTTTTTCATAGGAAAATCTTTAAAAATCTTCTTCTCTGAAACCGTAAGGCCTAGACCTTTGATATTTGATATGTAGCATTAACTTATGGTCCTCTACAAAGATTGTTCAAATTATGACCCCTTGACCCAAAATGGCCCCGCCCCGGGGCTTATCAGTTTTTCATAGGAAAATCTTTAAAAATCATCTTCTCAGAAACCGTAAGGCCTAGACCTTTGGTATTTAGTTTGTAGCATCATCTAATGGTCCTCTACCAAGATTGTTCAAATTATGACCCCTGGGCTAAAAATGGCCCCGCCCCGGGGCTTATCAGTTTTTCATAGGAAAATCTTTAAAAATCTTCTTCTCTGAAACCGTAAGGCCTAGACCTTTGATATTTGGTATGTAGCATTATCTAATGGTCCTCTACAAATATTATTCAAATTATGACCCCCGGACCAAAAATGGCCCCGCCCGGGGGCTTATCAGTTTTTCATAGGAAAATCTTTAAAAATCATCTTCTCTGAAACCGTAAGGCCTAGACATTTGATATTTGGTATGTAGAATTATCTAATAGTCCTCTCCAAAGATTGTTCAAATTATGACCCCTGGACCAAAAATGGCCCCGCCCCTGGGGCTTATCAGTTTCTCATAGGAAAATCTTTAAAAATCTTCTTCTCTGAAACTGTCAGGCATAGACCTTTGGTATTTAGTATGTAGCATGGTCTAATGGTCCTCTACAAAGATTGTTCAAATTATGACCCCCAGACCAAAAATGGCCCCGCCCCGGGGCTTATAAGCTTTTCATAGGAAAATCTTTAAAAATCTTCTCTGAAACTGCAATGCCTAGACCTTTGATATTTGGTATGTAGCATTATCTAATGTTCCTCTACAAAGATTATTTAAATTATGACCCCTGGACCAAATATGGCCCGCCCCGGGGCTTATCAGTTTTTCATAGGAAAATCTTTAAAAATCTTCTTCTCTGAAACCGTAAGGCCTGGACATTTGATATTTGGTATGTAGCATCATCTATTGGTCCTCTACAAAGTCTGTTCAAATTATGACCCCTTGACCAAAATGGCCCCGCCCGGGGGCTTATCAGTTTTTCATAAAAAGCTTCTTCTCTGAAACCGTAAGGCCTAGACCTTTGATAGTTGGTATGTAGCATCGTCTAATGGTCCTCTACAAAGATTGTTCAAACTATGACCCCCGGACCAAAAATGGCCCCGGTCCCTGGCTTATCAGTTTTTCATAGGAAAATCTTTAAAAATCTTCTCCTAAACTGTAAGGCCTAGACCTTTGAAATTTAGTATTTATTATCATCTAATGGTTTTCTACCAAAATTTTTCAAATTATGACCCCTGGACCAAAATGGCCCCGCCCCTGGCTTATCAGTTTTTCATAGGAAAATCTTTAAAATCTCCTGTGAAACTTTGAAACTTATATGAAGCATCATCTAATGTTCCTTTATTTAGATTGTTCAAATTTGAAACTCAAGGCCTAAAGTTATGGCCCTTGGTTTCATATTGGCCCCAATCTGAAGCTTACTTATTTTTACATAGAAATACAGTGTATGCATATGTCTATAGTAACCAGGTGAGCGATTTAGGGCCATCATGGCCCTCTTGTCATATGTTTTGATGGGCGTATACATTTTTAGCTCACCAGAGCACAAAGTGCTCAGGGTGAGCTTTTGTGATCGCCTGATGTCCGTCGTGCGTCGTCCCGCGTCAACAATTTGAACCTTTAAAAATCTTCTCCTCTGAATCTACAGGGTTCTCAGCTTTCATCTTTGGTACATAGCATCACCTATAGGTCCTCTACAAAAGTTATATAAATAATGACCTTGGGGTCAAAATTGGCCCGCCCCAGGGGTTGAAAGTTTTCAATAGAAACATATAGTAAACTTTGAAAATCTTCTCCTCTGATACCAGAAGGTTCTCAGATTTCATATTTGGCACATAGCATCATTTTCAGGTCCTCTACAAAATTTGTATAAATTATGACCCTGGGGTCAAAATTGACCCCACCCCAGGGGTGCCTTGTTTTCAAAAGAAACAAATAGTGAAATCTTTGAAAATCTTCTCCTCTGAAACTGAAAGGCTCTCATCTTTCATATTTGGCACAGAACATCATGTTCAGGTCCTCTACAAAAGTTATATAAATTATGGCCCTGGGGTCAAAATTTGCCCCGCCCCAGGGGTGGCCAGTTTTCAATGGAAACAAATAGTGAAATCTTTGAAAATCTTCTCCTCTGAAACTGGAAGGCTCTCATCTTTCATATTTGGCACAGATCATCATGTTCAGGTCCTCTACAAAAGTTATATAAATTATGGCCCTGGGGTCAAAATTTGCCCCGCCCCTGGGGTGGGCATTTTTCAATAGAAACATATAGTGAAATCTTTGAAAATCTTCTCCTCTGAAACTAGAAGGCGCTCAGCTTTCATATTTGGCACAGAGCATCATGTTCAGGTCCTCTACAAAAGTTATATTAATTTTGACCCTGGTGTCAAAATTGGCCCCACCCCGGGGGTGGGCTGTTTTCAGAATAGAAACAAATAGTGAAATCTTTGAAAATCTTCTCCTCTGAAACTGAAAGGCCCTCATCTTTCATATTTGGCACAGAGCATCATGTTCAGGTCCTCTACAAAAGTTATATAAATTATGTCCCTGGGGTCAAAATTTGCCCCGCCCCAGGGGTGGGCTGTTTTCAATGGAAACAAATAGTAAAATCTTTGAAATCTTCTCCTCTGAAACTGGAAGGCTCTCAGCTTGCATATTTGGCACATAGCATCATGTTTATGTCCTCTACAAAAGTTATATAAATAATGCCCCTAGGGTCAAAATTGGCCCCGCCCCAGGGGTTGAAAGTTTTCAATAGAAACATATAGTAAAACTTTGAAAATCTTATTCTCTGAAACCAGAAGGTTCTCAGCTTTCATATTTGGCACATAGCATCATGTTCAGGTCCTCTACAAAAGTTATATAAATGATGACCCAGGGGTCAAAATTGGCTCCGCCCCAGGGGTGGGAAGTTTTCAATAGAAACAAATAGTGAAATCTTTGAAAATCTTCTCATCTGAAACTGGAAGGCTCTCAGCTTGCATATTTGGCATAGAGCATTATGTTCAGGTCCTCTACAAAAGTTATATAAATTATGGCCCTGGGGTCAAAATTGGCCCCGCCCCAGGGATGGCCAGTTTTCAATGGAAGCAAATAGTGAAATCTTTGAAAATCTTCTCCTCTGAAACTTAAAGGCTCTCATCTTTCATATTTGGCACAGAGCATCATGTTCAGGTCCTCTACAAAAGTTATATAAATTATAGCCCTGGGGTCAAAATTGGCCCCGCCCCAGGGGTGGGAAGTTTTCAATAGAAACATATAGTGAAATCTTTGAAAATCTTCTCCTCTGAAACTGAAAGGCCCACATCTTTCATATTTGGCACAGAGCATCATGTTCAGGTCCTCTACAAAAGTTATATAAATTATAGCCCTGGGGTCAAAATTTGCCCCGCCCCAGGGGTGGGCTGTTTTCAATGGAAACAAATAGTAAAATCTTTGAAATCTTCTCCTCTGAAACTGGAAGGCTCTCAGCTTGCATATTTGGCACATAGCATTATGTTTTGGTCCTCTACAAAAGTTATATAAATAATGCCCCTGGGGTCAAAATTGGCCTCGCCCCAGGGGTTGAAAGTTTTCAATAGAAACATATAGTAAAGCTTTGAAAATCTTCTCTGAAACTGCAAGGCCTAGACCTTTGATATTTGGTATGTAGCATTATCTAATGTTCCTCTACAAAGATTATTTAAATTATGACCCCTGGACCAAATATGGCCCGCCTCGGGGCTTATCAGTTTTTCATAGGAAAATCTTTAAAAATCTTCTTCTCTGAAACCGTAAGGCCTGGACATTTGATATTTGGTATGTAGCATCATCTATTGGTCCTCTACAAAGACTGTTCAAATTTTGACCCCTTGACCAAAATGGCCCCGCCCGGGGGCTTATCAGTTTTTCATAAAAAGCTTCTTCTCTGAAACCGTAAGGCCTAGACCTTTGATATTTGGTATGTAGCATCGTCTAATGGTCCTCTACAAAGATTGTTCAAACTATGACCCCCGGACCAAAAATGGCCTCGGCCCCTGGCTTATCAGTTTTTCATAGGAAAATCTTTAAAAATCTTCTCCTAAACTGTAAGGCCTAGACCTTTGAAATTTAGTATTTATTATCATCTAATGGTTTTCTACCAAAATTTTTCAAATGATGACCCCTGGACCAAAATGGCCCCGCCCCTGGCTTATCAGTTTTTCATAGGAAAATCTTTAAAATCTCCTGTGAAACTTTGAAACTTATATGAAGCATCATCTAATGTTCCTTTATTTAGATTGTTCAAATTTGAAACTCAAGGCCTAAAGTTATGGCCCTTGGTTTCATATTGGCCCCAATCTGAAGCTTACTTATTTTTACATAGAAATACAGTGTATGCATATGTCTATAGTAACCAGGTGAGCGATTTAGGGCCATCATGGCCCTCTTGTCATATGTTTTGATGGGCGTATACATTTTTAGCTCACCAGAGCACAAAGTGCTCAGGGTGAGCTTTTGTGATCGCCTGATGTCCGTCGTGCGTCGTCCCGCGTCAACAATTTGAACCTTTAAAATCTTCTCCTCTGAATCTACAGGGTTCTCAGCTTTCATCTTTGGTACATAGCATCACCTATAGGTCCTCTACAAAAGTTATATAAATAATGACCTTGGGGTCAAAATTGGCCCGCCCCAGGGGTTGAAAGTTTTCAATAGAAACATATAGTAAACTTTGAAAATCTTCTCCTCTGATACCAGAAGGTTCTCAGATTTCATATTTGGCACATAGCATCATTTTCAGGTCCTCTACAAAATTTGTATAAATTATGACCCTGGGGTCAAAATTGACCCCACCCCAGGGGTGCCTTGTTTTCAAAAGAAACAAATAGTGAAATCTTTGAAAATCTTCTCCTCTGAAACTGAAAGGCTCTCATCTTTCATATTTGGCACAGAACATCATGTTCAGGTCCTCTACAAAAGTTATATAAATTATGGCCCTGGGGTCAAAATTTGCCCCGCCCCAGGGGTGGCCAGTTTTCAATGGAAACAAATAGTGAAATCTTTGAAAATCTTCTCCTCTGAAACTGGAAGGCTCTCATCTTTCATATTTGGCACAGATCATCATGTTCAGGTCCTCTACAAAAGTTATATAAATTATGGCCCTGGGGTCAAAATTTGCCCCGCCCCTGGGGTGGGCATTTTTCAATAGAAACATATAGTGAAATCTTTGAAAATCTTCTCCTCTGAAACTAGAAGGCGCTCAGCTTTCATATTTGGCACAGAGCATCATGTTCAGGTCCTCTACAAAAGTTATATTAATTTTGACCCTGGTGTCAAAATTGGCCCCACCCCGGGGGTGGGCTGTTTTCAGAATAGAAACAAATAGTGAAATCTTTGAAAATCTTCTCCTCTGAAACTGAAAGGCCCTCATCTTTCATATTTGGCACAGAGCATCATGTTCAGGTCCTCTACAAAAGTTATATAAATTATGTCCCTGGGGTCAAAATTTGCCCCGCCCCAGGGGTGGGCTGTTTTCAATGGAAACAAATAGTAAAATCTTTGAAATCTTCTCCTCTGAAACTGGAAGGCTCTCAGCTTGCATATTTGGCACATAGCATCATGTTTATGTCCTCTACAAAAGTTATATAAATAATGCCCCTAGGGTCAAAATTGGCCCCGCCCCAGGGGTTGAAAGTTTTCAATAGAAACATATAGTAAAACTTTGAAAATCTTATTCTCTGAAACCAGAAGGTTCTCAGCTTTCATATTTGGCACATAGCATCATGTTCAGGTCCTCTACAAAAGTTATATAAATGATGACCCAGGGGTCAAAATTGGCTCCGCCCCAGGGGTGGGAAGTTTTCAATAGAAACAAATAGTGAAATCTTTGAAAATCTTCTCATCTGAAACTGGAAGGCTCTCAGCTTGCATATTTGGCATAGAGCATTATGTTCAGGTCCTCTACAAAAGTTATATAAATTATGGCCCTGGGGTCAAAATTGGCCCCGCCCCAGGGATGGCCAGTTTTCAATGGAAGCAAATAGTGAAATCTTTGAAAATCTTCTCCTCTGAAACTTAAAGGCTCTCATCTTTCATATTTGGCACAGAGCATCATGTTCAGGTCCTCTACAAAAGTTATATAAATTATAGCCCTGGGGTCAAAATTGGCCCCGCCCCAGGGGTGGGAAGTTTTCAATAGAAACATATAGTGAAATCTTTGAAAATCTTCTCCTCTGAAACTGAAAGGCCCACATCTTTCATATTTGGCACAGAGCATCATGTTCAGGTCCTCTACAAAAGTTATATAAATTATAGCCCTGGGGTCAAAATTTGCCCCGCCCCAGGGGTGGGCTGTTTTCAATGGAAACAAATAGTAAAATCTTTGAAATCTTCTCCTCTGAAACTGGAAGGCTCTCAGCTTGCATATTTGGCACATAGCATTATGTTTTGGTCCTCTACAAAAGTTATATAAATAATGCCCCTGGGGTCAAAATTGGCCTCGCCCCAGGGGTTGAAAGTTTTCAATAGAAACATATAGTAAAGCTTTGAAAATCTTCTCTGAAACTGCAAGGCCTAGACCTTTGATATTTGGTATGTAGCATTATCTAATGTTCCTCTACAAAGATTATTTAAATTATGACCCCTGGACCAAATATGGCCCGCCTCGGGGCTTATCAGTTTTTCATAGGAAAATCTTTAAAAATCTTCTTCTCTGAAACCGTAAGGCCTGGACATTTGATATTTGGTATGTAGCATCATCTATTGGTCCTCTACAAAGACTGTTCAAATTTTGACCCCTTGACCAAAATGGCCCCGCCCGGGGGCTTATCAGTTTTTCATAAAAAGCTTCTTCTCTGAAACCGTAAGGCCTAGACCTTTGATATTTGGTATGTAGCATCGTCTAATGGTCCTCTACAAAGATTGTTCAAACTATGACCCCCGGACCAAAAATGGCCTCGGCCCCTGGCTTATCAGTTTTTCATAGGAAAATCTTTAAAAATCTTCTCCTAAACTGTAAGGCCTAGACCTTTGAAATTTAGTATTTATTATCATCTAATGGTTTTCTACCAAAATTTTTCAAATGATGACCCCTGGACCAAAATGGCCCCGCCCCTGGCTTATCAGTTTTTCATAGGAAAATCTTTAAAATCTCCTGTGAAACTTTGAAACTTATATGAAGCATCATCTAATGTTCCTTTATTTAGATTGTTCAAATTTGAAACTCAAGGCCTAAAGTTATGGCCCTTGGTTTCATATTGGCCCCAATCTGAAGCTTACTTATTTTTACATAGAAATACAGTGTATGCATATGTCTATAGTAACCAGGTGAGCGATTTAGGGCCATCATGGCCCTCTTGTCATATGTTTTGATGGGCGTATACATTTTTAGCTCACCAGAGCACAAAGTGCTCAGGGTGAGCTTTTGTGATCGCCTGATGTCCGTCGTGCGTCTTCCCGCGTAAACAATTTGAACCTTTAAAAATCTTCTCTGAATCTACAGGGTTCTCAGCTTTCATCTTTGGTACATAGCATCACCTATAGGTCCTCTACAAAAGTTATATAAATAATGCCCCTGGGGTCAAAATTGGCCCGCCCCAGGGGTTGAAAGTTTTCAATAGAAACATATAGTAAACTTTGAAAATCTTCTCCTCTAATACCAGAAGGTTCTCAGATTTCATATTTGGCACATAGCATCATGTTCAGGTCCTCTACAAAATTTGTATAAATTATGACCCTGGGGTCAAAATTGACCCCACCCCAGGGGTGCCTTGTTTTCAAAAGAAACAAATAGTGAAATCTTTGAAAATCTTCTCCTCTGAAACTGAAAGGCTCTCATCTTTCATATTTGGCACAGAACATCATGTTCAGGTCCTCTACAAAAGTTATATAAATTATGGCCCTGGGGTCAAAATTTGCCCCGCCCCAGGGGTGGCCAGTTTTCAATGGAAACAAATAGTGAAATCTTTGAAAATCTTCTCCTCTGAAACTGGAAGGCTCTCATCTTTCATATTTGGCACAGATCATCATGTTCAGGTCCTCTACAAAAGTTATATAAATTATGGCCCTGGGGTCAAAATTTGCCCCGCCCCTGGGGTGGGCATTTTCCAATAGAAACATATAGTGAAATCTTTGAAAATCTTCTCCTCTGAAACTAGAAGGCGCTCAGCTTTCATATTTGGCACAGAGCATCATGTTCAGGTCCTCTACAAAAGTTATATTAATTTTGACCCTGGTGTCAAACTTGGCCCCACCCCAGGGGTGGGCTGTTTTCAGAATAGAAACAAATAGTGAAATCTTTGAAAATCTTCTCCTCTGAAACTGAAAGGCCCTCATCTTTCATATTTGGCACAGAGCATCATGTTCAGGTCCTCTACAAAAGTTATATAAATTATAGCCCTGGGGTCAAAATTTGCCCCGCCCCAGGGGTGGGCTGTTTTCAATGGAAACAAATAGTACAATCTTTGAAATCTTCTCTTCTGAAACTGGAAGGCTCTCAGCTTGCATATTTGGCACATAGCATCATGTTTAGGTCCTCTACAAAATTTATATAAATAATGCCCCTAGGGTCAAAATTGGCCCCGCCCCAGGGGTTGAAAGTTTTCAATAGAAACATATAGTAAAACTTTGAAATCTTATTCTCTGAAACCAGAAGGTTCTCAGCTTTCATATTTGGCACATAGCATCATGTTCAGGTCCTGTATAAAAGTTATATAAATTATGACCCAGGGGTCAAAATTGGCTCCGCCCCAGGGGTGGGAAGTTTTCAATAGAAACAAATAGTGAAATCTTTGAAAATCTTCTCATCTGAAACTGAAAGGCTCTCATCTTTCATATTTGGCATAGAGCATTATGTTCAGGTCCTCTACAAAAGTTATATAAATTATGGCCTTGGGGTCAAAATTGGCCCCGCCCCAGGGGTGGCCAGTTTTCAATGGAAACAAATAATGAAATCTTTGAAAATCTTCTCCTCTGAAACTTAAAGGCTCTCATCTTTCATATTTGGCACAGATCATCATGTTCAGGTCCTCTACAAAAGTTATATAAATTATGGCCCTGGGGTCAAAATTTGCCCCGCCCCTGGGGTGGGCATTTTCCAATAGAAACATATAGTGAAATCTTTGAAAATCTTCTCCTCTGAAACTAGAAGGCGCTCAGCTTTCATATTTGGCACAGAGCATCATGTTCAGGTCCTCTACAAAAGTTATATTAATTTTGACCCTGGTGTCAAACTTGGCCCCACCCCAGGGGTGGGCTGTTTTCAGAATAGAAACAAATAGTGAAATCTTTGAAAATCTTCTCCTCTGAAACTGAAAGGCCCTCATCTTTCATATTTGGCACAGAGCATCATGTTCAGGTCCTCTACAAAAGTTATATAAATTATAGCCCTGGGGTCAAAATTTGCCCCGCCCCAGGGGTGGGCTGTTTTCAATGGAAACAAATAGTACAATCTTTGAAATCTTCTCCTCTGAAACTGGAAGGCTCTCAGCTTGCATATTTGGCACATAGCATCATGTTTAGGTCCTCTACAAAATTTATATAAATAATGCCCTTAGGGTCAAAATTGGCCCCGCCCCAGGGGTTGAAAGTTTTCAATAGAAACATATATTAAAACTTTGAAATCTTATTCTCTGAAACCAGAAGGTTCTCAGCTTTCATATTTGGCACATAGCATCATGTTCAGGTCCTGTATAAAAGTTATATAAATTATGACCCAGGGGTCAAAATTGGCTCCGCCCCAGGGGTGGGAAGTTTTCAATAGAAACAAATAGTGAAATCTTTGAAAATCTTCTCATCTGAAACTGAAAGGCTCTCATCTTTCATATTTGGCATAGAGCATTATGTTCAGGTCCTCTACAAAAGTTATATAAATTATGGCCTTGGGGTCAAAATTGGCCCCGCCCCAGGGGTGGCCAGTTTTCAATGGAAACAAATAATGAAATCTTTGAAAATCTTCTCCTCTGAAACTTAAAGGCTCTCATCTTTCATATTTGGCACAGAGCATCATGTTCAGGTCCTCTACAAAAGTTATATAAATTGTAGCCCTGGGGTCAAAATTGGCCCCGCCCCAGGGATGGGAAGTTTTCAGTAGAAACATATAGTGAAATCTTTGAAAATCTTCTCCTCTGAAACTGAAAGGCCCACATCACATCTGTAAGGCCTAGACCTTTGAAATTTAGTATTTATTATCATCTAATGGTTTTCTACCAAAATTTTTCAAATTATGACCCCTGGACCAAAATGGCCCGCCCCTGGCTTATCAGTTTTTCATGTTAAAAGGTGTCTTGCACGCACCGCTAGTGCTCTCGACATGTCCAAACCAGGGAAGCCTTTTTAGCTCACCAGAGCACTTTTGTGCTCAGGGTGAGCTTTTGTGATCGCCTGATGTCCGTCGTCCGTCGGCGTGCGTCGTCGGGCGTCAACAATTTCAACCTTTAAAAATCTTCTCCTCTGAATCTACAGGGTTCTCAGCTTTCATCTTTGGTACATAGCATCATCTGTAGGTCCTCTACAAAAGTTTTATAAATTATGCCCCTGGGGTCAAAATTGGCCCTGCCCCAGGGGTTTTCAGTTTTCAATAGAAACATATAGTGAAAACTTTGAAATTCTTCTTCTCTCAAACTAGAAGGTTCTCAGCTTTCATATTTGGCACATAGCTTCAACTTTAGGTCTTCTACAAAAGCTATATAAATAATGCCCCTAGGGTCAAAATTGGCCCCACCTAAGGGATTGACAGTTTTTTTTGTAGCTGACTGCTTAAACAGCCCATGGGATCACTATTATATGCATAGGAAAAACTTTGAAACTCTTCTTATCAAAACTACATGTCCCAGAGCTTAGATATTTGTTGTATAGATTAACTTAGCATACCTTTATGAGTTTTGTTAATATCATAGTTCTGAGGTTAAATTGGCCCGGCCCTGTGTATATAGACCTTTTCACATCAGAAACTACAGTCTAAAGGTTCTACAGGTTAAAGTTTTTCCCATATTCAGAGATAAGCCAGTGCTCTGATAGGACTAGCTGGCGAGTGGGAGTGTATTGGTAATCACCCTTAGCCTGATCAGTAGAGTAGAAATTGTGACAAATTACACACACTCATTTTAGATTGAGAAAACTATGTGGATAATTCTCAAAATGCAGAAAGCTCTTAAAGCTTTTTTTCCCATATCTATGTCCTGCATTAAGCTGCCAGCTATCAATATAGATCCTATAACTAAGTTCAGCTTAATACAAATTCAAGTGTTCTGTTGCATCTTGGAGAGCAGTGTCTATTTTTAGCTGGCTATTTTAAGCATACATTAAAGGTAGGTTATTTCCCTTTCACACTTTTTGATTACAACTGGATTGCCTTCCTTCTGGATAATGGCAGTTGCAAATTAGATCTGACCTGTAAATAGAACAATTAACCCTTTACTCCATAAATATGCATTTATACACCTTTGCAAACAGAGTAGACCCAGATCAGATGGCTCATGTAGTAGCCATCTGATCAATCTGCTGTATTTGCTTATGATATAATATAGTGCAAATTGCATTAAGTCATTTTCATTTTGTGTACAATATACATGCACTTATGATATGTTTACTTAAGCCTTTCCCTCATATAAATGGCTTTTCATGCATTTGCAAACAGAACAGACCCAAATAAAACGGCTCCTATAGCAGCTGTCTGATCAGGGTCTGATCTGTTTGTCAATGGAATTTGAAATATGTTTCTTTACTTTCTAAAATGGCTATACTGTCCCACTTTCCACATTTCATTACAACTATTTTGTCCATGAATATTCACTAGGTATTGAAATTTTGAATAAACATAGAACAGGGGAAGGGTTAAAAGTACATCAGTCTTAAGATAAGATATGAATAATAATATGAACTCATGAAGATATAATGAAAATATCTGAAATTTTGAACATAAGTATAGATTAATTTATTCTTTCTGAATTAAAATTTGCCCCACCCCAGGGCCGGTTTGTTTTCTATAGAAACATATAGTGAAATCTTTGAGAATCTTTTCTCCTGATTGTCTGGTGAGCGATGTCAGGGCCATTCTGGCCCTCTTGTTTCTCTGAGGATGATATCCAGGTCTACAAGACCAAGTCGTGTCAACAGCTCTTTTGCAGATCCATCTAATCATAGCTCTGTCATTGTGCTGCAAACGCTGGAGGTTCGGCTTTATCAAAGGCTAAGTCTCATTCGCTTGGAGCATTGCGTTCCACACACACAAACTGTACACACGGCCAAGAGTCTTGTATGAGAGATGGCGGGATGAGAGGACTGGTAGCAGATCTTCGAATTTCTTCCAGGCAGTTTTCACACACGTGGTTGTTGCAAGATCACATTCAGCAGTTCCAGAAAGCATATCTCCTAGGTAGCAAAAGGACGCTACCATCTCTAGCTTGCCAGGTCCAGCCAGATTCTTGTTCTGTGGTCTTTCGTCTACGGGGTGTACAGTACCTTGGTATTGTGTGCACCTTTAGTTTGGGTCCTCAGACAGACACCTGAGCCCACTGCATTTCTTGTGCACCAAGAGCTTGTTACCAAGCCCCTTGGGGGGGGTTCATCCGGGAACTTATTATTCACCGATAATTATATTCTTTTACTATATATTCCATGTGAATCCGGGTTTATCACGTTAACAGCGAGATTTCAGTTCAGCTAATCAAATAATGAGACTCTTGTCCTGCAGCCAATCAAATCACTCGTATTATGCAATGTTCGTTCATTATTCCAATATGGCGCCCGTGGTATGAAATTCTGTATCTGTAATGTCAACTAATCTGAATGTAAGACATAAATGAGAAGCAAAGACAGAGATTACGAAAATAGTGTGAAAAATAAGTTCTACACAAGATGGCTAGAGAAAGAAATGACGTTGACATTTGATGAGAAACAAGAAAAGTGATTATTGGCAATGATTTTGTGAAACTGAAAGTAAACCTTCCCGGGCAAGGGGTCCTTGTGTAATAATGTAAACTTTGTTCCAAACATATGAATTACGGAAAACACGACTGCGTAGCCTTTGAAGGCATATTGTAAAATGTGTCATAAATCAATTGATCTTGGTAAGATGGGAGAGGATGCGTTTTGGTCACATGAGAAAGGTGTACAGCACAAAATGAACAATCAGTGTTGTTCTACACAAAGAGGCATGCATGCATGGATGCGTTTAATTTTACTGTTCCTCCCCCACCAGAAAAGGAGATAATTTTTTTCTCCCATAGCCAAATCCAATGCTCTCAGGGGAAAAGGCAAAAGAGAAAAGTGTTTTAAATACAAAGCTGCAGTGACGAGGTAATAGAGCTGAAAACAGTTTAGGTATTAGGTAGATACCCGTAAGTGTACTTATTAGAAATAAGCATACCTTTATGAGTTTTGTTAATATCATAGTTCTGAGGTTAAATTGGCCCTGCCCTGTGTATATAGACCTTTTCACATCAGAAACTACAGTCTAAAGCTATGACATACTTTGAGACCCTAAATTTAGTGAATAGAGGCCCTAAAAAGGCCCTGATTTTATGTTTGGAAAGTCTGTATGAACCATGTCTATCCCTTTCTCTCCATGCCCTCCTTCTGAGTCAGTAACCTACTGTCCTTTGAGTCTGCAATGATAATGAGGTCGCCTGCGTAAAGGTCCGCCCATGGTACTCCAGTCTGGTACTCTCGTGACAATGCCGAGAGCACAATAACGAAGAGAAGCGGACTGAGCACTGAGCCTTAGGTAGACACCAACCTTCACAACGAATGCTTCCGTGAGACCCACTTCAACCCAGACATGGCTCCATGCATTTTCGTACATCCCCTGTACCAGTTTCATGATTCATTCCTCGACACCAAGCTTTCTCAGCGCCCAGCCGATCACTTTCCAAGGGACACGATCAAATACCTTCTCTAGGTCCACAAAAGCCACATAAAGCTGCTTATTCACTGCAAAGTATTTCTCCTGTAGCTGCCGCACAAGAAAAATTGCATCTGTAGTGCCTCTGCCTGGGACAAAACCAAACTGGGAGTCATCGATCGACATGGCCTGCCTGATAAGGCCGTCCACTATCCTTTCTAAGACTTTCATGGCATGCTCCATCAGCTTGAGTCCCTGGTAATTGCCCTGGTCCAGAGCATGACCCTTTCCCTTCTAAAGGCAGACTATGAAACTCTGCTCCCAGTCAACGGGGATGTTGCCATCACGTACAATTGCCCTAGCATGGTCACGGATCATGGCAGCGCCGGTTTCACCTGCTCTGATCATCAACTACCTCTGATGGGCCAGCTGTTTTGGCTATGCAGTAGGACTCCCTTGTGGCCTTGCCAGCCTTCCACACCTTGAATGCCTGTCGCTTGGTTGTGATAGCCCCTTCGACCTCTCTGTTCCACCACCATGTTTCGCATCGCCACCGATGGGGGAAGTGTCATGCCACAAACCTCTTTGGTTGTCTTTAGCAAGCTTGTCTTGAGCTTGGTCCAGATTGTCTCAGCTGCAGAGATTTCCATGCTTTCAAA
This sequence comes from Azorinus chamasolen, assembly GCA_963576725.1. NCBI lineage: Eukaryota > Metazoa > Mollusca > Bivalvia > Cardiida > Solecurtidae > Azorinus > Azorinus chamasolen. Next base: position 14,514,298 of record OY755241.1, on the reverse strand, counting down.
GGAGGTCAAATGTGCTTTAAAGACTTTTTGGAAGCTAGTGCACATTTCAGGATCTTTTACTTTCCATATTTTCAGGCGGAGTGTGAAATTCCATTTCAGTTGAGGCGGTATATCTATTCGCATGTTACCCACCAGAAGCTGATACTGCAGAGCAACTTCTTCCCCTGGAATCACGTTTATGTCTGCGACCAGCTTGCGCATACTCTTCCGAAACAGGATATATAGAGAATAATAGGTAGTGCTGTAGATGGGACGCCTTTATCCGACGAGGGGAGAAAATGTTGAGGCAAGGCTTGCCGAGCCTCAACTGTTTTCTCTCCGAGTCGGATAAAGGCGTCCCATCTACGACACTAACTTATTATTCGATTTATCCAGTCAATTTAGTTAAATATCTTTTTTCATCGACTCATAACACTCTTGAAATAATTTACATTGAAAATGTAGTTTTTTGATCAACAGATCCCTCCATTTTCAATTCCATTTAGACATAAATAGATCTAATGAGCTACCGCAGAGGAAAATAGTTTCGATACTTGCATTACAAGAAGGGAAAACGTGGTTGAATTTGAAAAATAAGATGATTTGAATGGAGGGTCGATAAGTTATTTCAAACAGACATGATTATTATATTCTCTGGTCAAATTCGAGTTGCGTAGTCTCGGTTTCTTTTTTTAGATAGACCTAACGTTATTCATAAATCGATGGAACTGAACAGGCTATATATCTAGGTCTATGACTATCACCGCCCCTGTAAGAGTTTATCAATCAAATTATCATTAGAGTGAAAAGAAAAAGTTATTATTTATCTGTCAATCTTTGCTTCCAGGCTTGATTTCATCAAAAACGCGTTTTGCCAGCGGTGGATTAAATTAATAAACTGATAAATCAACTTCATTTTGTATGTGGCTTCAGTGGCGTAATCGGTAAGGGCGATGTTTCTAGAGTGACTAGAATTGTTTTTTGTAGGATCGGGCGTGGGTTCAAATCCAGCTATAGCCAATTATTATTAATTTTTCTCATTTGAATAATTCTTTGGGTGAATTTTCTGTTAGATCTATTTCGTCAACATGCTTTTTATGCATATTTACAGAAAATCAAAATAGTTCCATGGTTATAGAATCATTACGCCTATCTACTAACCTAATAAACCTTCAACTACCGGAAGTAACCTAATAAACCTAAGTTTATTTGCACCCCTTTATTATGTCACTAGAGAAGCCTCGTGACTGGATAAAATCGATCTGTGTGGCTGCCTTTCCTAACTTGAAGGTGATAAGATGACTGTCACGTTTCTTAAAGCAAATGTTGCCAAGAAGTAGGTCATATGCTTTTTCATATTCCAAGATCCTCTCCCCCTCCATGTCAAGGTTCGTCCTGTCATACCTCAAGCGGCATCGCTGGAATTGTATGATATTTGGTCTGAAGCATAATTATAGTGTGTTGTATCATGTCTCCCCATTTCAGTTCTGTCATTCATCTACTTCCTGTTTACCACTGGAGCATCTGTGTCCCATGGACGCATTTTCTTTTATTTACTTTAATTTCATATAAAGATTATAGTGTCCTTAAAATGAACCCATAGTTCCAATAATATCATACAACTTGGTATTTGTGTTCAATCATTATTATGAAGATTGTCAATTTGAACTTATATCGAATAATGCCCCTGTAGTACAAAATAAGTCAATTTCATCAATACTTATAATTTTTATTCTACCACAAAATATTATCGGCCTTGGTCGAACAGTTAGCGAAACTAAAAGGCGAGCCGAATAAATTCTAATATATTGCCTAATAACATATCAAGCACATGAAAGTTGTGTCTTCTTCGGTGTTCATTCGACTGGTTTTCGTGGGATATACATCTTTTCAGCATATAAACAAATGATTAATGTAATTTTTAGGCATTATTTAACCCGTTGCAGGTAGAGACTATCACGTTAATAATTTGGATCTTGAGGAGACGTCGAGTTTTGGTGTCTCATGTTTGGCCACTTGTCCGTGTGCAATGGTGTAACTTTTGGTACAGATTGTTTGTAGGTCAGTACATAACGGCCATTAAACATGATCTCTAGGCATTAAGATTTTAATTCACGATTCAAAATGTTTGAAATTAGACACTTATGTTAAAATAACATCATCTGGAGTGTGAAGGAAAGTGGTATGATTGTACCTTTCTCTGAATTTGATTGTACCTTCCCCTTTGGGCTGGCATGTGATTACATCTGGGTAAGTAAAATACGCACATAGGCAGAAATAATGTACTTATTTGGTTTGCAGCCTATTTGTTAATTTAAGTAATGAAAAGCTAGTGTTTGACATTAAGTTATTGATACATGATGTCTGCATTGTCATCCTAAATGGAAGGACTAATGATTGAAAGGTTGGACCTGATATTTTGTTTGGGATCTTAGTTTCCACTTTTTGTGAGGTATTGAGTATGTGTAATAACCGTTCCCAGATTTATTTATTCAGCAAGATTTCTCCTTTGTGAAATGGTTTCATTTTGAAAAGTTTTTATAAAGAAAAAAACGCCCAAAACCCAGAAAAACCGGAACAAAGCAAACAAACAAAATTACAGATAGATAGATAGATATTCTTTATTTAGTTATTTTTTGTAAAATATCACAAACCCATCAGTACATTTTAACTTTTTACCCAAAAGATTGGGAATATGATTGCCTTTGAAAGTTTTAAATTTTCATCAGTCTGCTAGCAAATTTTATGAGAACCTTTGATGTCTCATCAGTATTCAGATTTGAAGTCTTAGTACAATTTTACTTGACTTGAGCACTTCTGTGCCCATGTTCGTCTGTTGTGCATCGTTTGTCAAAAACAATTTTTACATAGACAATGACTGTTTTCTGAAAAATTTAGGCTAATTGTGACATACGAACAGACACACTCACGAATCCAACACACACAAAGCAAGCAACTCATGTACAATGCTGCACACAACGTATACACACACACATTTCTTGGTAGTACTAAATTCTCTAGATCCATATAATTTTGTTCAATCTACGAGGAATGTTAGTTTATCGCATATAAGACAGATATATATTATCAGCAGGATTCTGGATGATGTAAGTACATTTGAGTATTATTCGTTTTGTTTTAATTTTTATGATAATCTGTATCGGCAACATTTATTGTATAGACTATCACTTTCAAAGAAAAAATTGAAACAGTTGTTTGATGTTAAGTGAAATGCATATATGAATTATTTTGTAATATTGACCTGTTTCAGGATTTCTGTAGAAGGTCTGAGTCTTCCCTGTTTACTTAATGATTAACCCATTCCTCCATAGGCTATTTTTAGACCAAACCTCTGTAAATGAATCTACCCAAAAGGAGCATTTACAAGAGAAAAGTAATTTTTTTAGAATTTTATTCTTTTAAACCATTGTGATAAATAGAGCATTAAAATTTTGCTTCTATAGGAGCAAATGTCCTATTTATGACAATGTTTTCAAGTAGTGGTTATTACAGGGACGTAGAAAGGCGTATTTATGGAGGGAAGGGTTATTACAGATCTCATTCTACAGTTTCTTTAATGGCTGAAAATTAACTTGGTAATGCAACCTGTTACAAACATTTGCTTAACCCTTTTTCCTTCATATAAACACATCTCCATGCATTTGCAAACAGAATGACGGCTCCTATGGGAGCCGTCTGATCAGGGTCTGCTCTGTTTGCTTATGGAATTTGATAGTTTTGTTTCTTTAGTTTCTAAAATGGCTACAATGTTCCACCTTCCACATTTCATTATAACTATGCCTATGAATATTCTGTAGGTATTAAAATTTTAAATAAATATCGAACAGTGAAAGGGTTAATCTTCTCCTGAAACTGGAAGGTTCTCAGCTTTCATATTTGGCCAGGCACATAGCATCATGTTCAGGTCCTCTACAAAAGTTATATATATTATGCTCCTGGGGTCAAAATTGGACCTGCCCCAAGGGTGGCCAGTTTTCTATAGCAGCCTGCTGTTTCAATCAGCTTTGACTATATTATCATTTGCTGGTCATTGATTGAGTTTTTGATGCAGTATAGTGGTCTAGTCTAATCAGGTTGGTTGCTAGACCAGTGGCTATTTTTAGCATACATGTATGGGTGGAGTGTGTCATATTGCTCATTGGGACTCCAAGATGTGTTTTTGCCTTGTTTTATATAGAAACATATTGTGAAAACTTTGAAAATCTTCTCCTGAAACTGGAATTTTCTCAGCTTTCATATTTGGTACATAGCATCATCTTGAAGTCCTCTACAAAAGTTAAATGAATTATGCCCCTGGATTCAAATGAGGCCCCACCTAAGAGGTGCCCACTTTTCTATAGAAACATAGTGAAAACTTTGAAAATCTTCTCCTCTGATTGTCTGGTGAGTGATATCAGGGCCATCATTGCCCTCTTGTTTGGTATGTGAAAACTGGTGTGGCAACTATAGATGTCTTTTAGCTTGGCCTAAAATTCCGAGAGAATGGTAGGAGATAACTCTCTTAACTATGTTTAATGGAAATTATCAGTTCTTTCCCTTTAAAAGTTTAAAGCACATTTACTTTTAACTTTTTCTACTTCATTACTGTTACTACTGTTACACTATTTGTTTTCGAGTTTAGACATGATTTGATCATATTGAATATAATCTGAGGTCACAGCAGATTTATTAATCCTTTACTCCATGAATATTCATGACAGAAATAATGACATCATGAATATTACTTAGATTAATTGTTATAATAGCGCATGGACACAGGAACTTCGGCAGAAAATGCAGACTCATATCTTTATTACATCATAAGCCAACAGAGCAGACCCTGATCAGTTGGCTCCTACAGGAGCAGTATGATCTGGGTCCACTCTGTTTGCAAATTCATAGAAAGGGATATTTAACCATTTATTCCATAAATATGCCTTTCTACGCCTTATAGAGTAGACCCAGATCAGACGGCTCCTATAGGGTTTGCTGTGTTTGCTTATGATATAATATTGATATGATTCTACAGTGTCCTTGTGCTATTATCACAAATTTATGTATTAATATTCATGACATCATTATTTTTCACATGAATATTAACCCTTCACTTGCTATTTACGTCAATATACCTACCTGTAAATAGTGAAGACCCAGATGAGACAGCTCCTGCAGGAGCTTTCTCATCTGGGTCTGCACTATTTACAAGTTGGTTGTGCAAATAGTGCACTCCACAGCAGTGATTGCACAGCGAAATACGTGTACACAGTGAATATATATGTAATTATACAACAGGGCATGGGTAAATGTAAAGGAGAAATGTATTTTAAAATTCAGCAAGAGAACCGTTAAGAGGTGTGTCTTGTAGAAACTGATAATAGTGGCTGCTAACCCTTTACTTGATATAGATGCATATTTATGTGCTCATAAAATGATATAGATCATACACTACAGTTTCTGTCATTTCCAAATATCCCCTTGTTCATCATGCCATTATAAAAAGTTCATTATTTCTGACAGGAATATTCACCAGGTAAAGGGTTAACAGATTCCCTTATATAAACACCTTTTGACGAATTTGCAAACATAGTAGACCCAGATCAGATGGCTCCTTTAGGAGCCGTCGGATCAGGGTCTACTCTGAAAATGCTTTTGACATGATATAGATTTGAATCTACTGCTTTAGTCAATGCAAAACATTTCCTTTGAAAGATTGCATTATAAAAGTTAAGCTAATAATATTCATAATTTCATTACGGTGGCACTGAGGTAACATATGCAAGATTTTTTTTCAAGTTTGTTTTCCCGAGATAATTATACCCCCACAAACAGAGTTTGAGGGGGGTATACTGGAATCAGCCTGTCGGGCGGTCGGGCGGTCGGTCGGTCGGTCTGTCTGCAAAATCTTGTACGGCGAACTCCTCCTTCAGTTTCAACCCGATTCACTTGACACTTGGCATAATTGTTAATCAGGAGTAGTAGATGTGCAAGACACAAATTTCAAGTCTCTGTGACCTTGACCTTGACCTTTGGCCTTGAAATTGGTCTTGAAATTGGCAGGCAAAAGCTTGTACTTTGAACTCCTCCTTCACATTCAACCTGATTCACTTGATACTTGCCATAAATGTTACTCAGGAGTAGTAGATGTGCAAGACACAAATTTCAGGTCTCTGTGACCTTGACCTTGACATTTGGCCTTGAAATTGGTCTTGAAATTGGCAGGCAAAATCTTGTACTTTGAACTCCTCCTTCACTTTCAACCTGATTCACTTGATACTTGCCATAAATGTTACTCAGGAGTAGTAGATGTGCAAGACACAAATTTCAGGTCTCTGTGACCTTGACCTTGACCTTTGGTCTTGAAATTGGTCTTGAAATTGGCAGGCAAAATCTTGTACTTTGAACTCCTCCTTCAATTTCAACCTGATTCACTTGATACTTGGCATAAATGTTACTCAGGAGTAGTAGATGTGCAAGACACAAATTTAAAATCTCTGTGACCTTGACCTTTGGCCTTGAAATTGGTCTTAAAATTGGCAAGCAAAATCTTGTACGGCGAACTCCTCCTTCACTTTCAACCTGATTCATTTGATACTTGGCATAAATGTTACTCAGGAGTAGTAGATGTGCAAGACACAAATTTCAGGTCTCTGTGACCTTGACCTTGACCTTTGGCCTTGAAATTGGTCATGATATTGGCAGGCAAAAGCTTGTACTTTGAACTCCTCCTTCACATTCAACCTGATTCACTTGATACTTGCCATAAATGTTACTCAGGAGTAGTAGATGTGCAAGACACAAATTTCAGGTCTCTGTGACCTTGACCTTGACATTTGGCCTTGAAATTGGTCTTGAAATTGGTAGGCAAAATCTTGTACTTTGAACTCCTCCTTCACTTTCAACCTGATTAACTTGATACTTGCCATAAATGTTACTCAGGAGTAGTAGATGTGCAAGACACAAATTTCAGGTCTCTGTGACCTTGACCTTGACCTTTGGCCTTGAAATTGGTCTTGAAATTGGCAGGCAAAATCTTGTACTTTGAACTCCTCCTTCACTTTCAACCTGATTCACTTGATACTTGGCATAAATGTTACTCAGGAGTAGTAGATGTGCAAGACGCAAATTTCAGGTCTCTGTGACCTTGACCTTGACCTTTGGTCTTGAAATTGATCTTGAAATTGGCAGGCAAAATCTTGTACTTTGAACTCCTCCTTCAATTTCAACCTGATTCACTTGATACTTGGCATAAATGTTACTCAGGAGTAGTAGATGTGCAAGACACAAATTTAAAATCTCTGTGACCTTGACCTTTGGCCTTGAAGTTGGTCTTAAAATTGGCAAGCAAAATCTTGTACGGCAAACTCCTCCTTCACTTTCAACCTGATTCATTTGATACTTGGCATAAATGTTACTCAGGAGTAGTAGATGTGCAAGACACAAATTTCAGGTCTCTGTGACCTTGACCTTGACCTTTGGCCTTGAAATTGGTCATGATATTGGCAGGCAAAATCTTGTACTTTGAACTCCTCCTTCAATTTCAACCTGATTCACTTGATACTTTGCATAAATGTTACTCAGGAGTAGTATATGTGCAAGACACAAATTTCAGGTCTCTGTGACCTTGACCTTGACCGTTGGCCTTGAAATTGGTCTTAAAATTGGCAGGCAAAATCTTGTACTTTGAACTCCTCCTTCACTTTCAACCTGATTCACTTGATACTTGGCATAAATGTTACTCAGGAGTAGTAGATGTGCGAGACACAAATTTAAAATCTCTGTGACCTTGACCTTTGGCCTTGAAATTGGTCTTAAAATTGGCAGGCAAAATCTTGTACGGGGAACTCCTCCTTCACTTTCAACCTGATTTACTTGATACTTGGCATAAATGTTACTCAGGAGTAGTAGATGTGCAAGACACAAATGTCAGGTCTCTGTGACCTTGACCTTGACCTTTGGCCTTGAAATTGGCAGGCAAAATCTTGTACTTTGAACTCCTCCTTCAATTTCAACCTCATTCACTTGATACTTTGCATAAATTACAGAATTTTCTCTATTTGAACTTTGGGTATTTTTGTTATTTGGTCCTGTTACATGTTCAAAACTTGGATTTGCAATCAAGGCTGCCGTGTGGGGGTATTCATCACCTTTAGTGATAGTTCTAGTTTGTTTTATTATCTCGAGAATACGAAAAAAAAGTTTGTTTTTACGAGAAAATTGTAGAAAATTATCTCGTCAAAACGAACTACTTCGTTTTCTTGAGATAATAAAAGAAATTATCTCAGAAAATACAATATTTTTTCGTTTTCTCGAGATAATAAAAAAGTGCCACCGTAGAATATCCAACTTTGAGCACAGCATAATAACTAGGACTGACTAACCCAGTATCAAGATAATGGTGACTGGTCGGTTAACCCTTTGCCCCATAAATACGACTTTCTATGCCTTTGCAAACAGAGTAGACCCAGATCAGATGGATCCTATTTGAGCCGTCTGATCAGGTTCTGCTCAGTTTGATTATTATTAGGCTCCCAAAGGCAGCCTATACTTAAACGCCTTAGAAAAAGGTGCATGATTAACCCCGGTCCTGTGTTTCTATAACTGCCAAAGGCTCAGGATGAGCTATTGTGACCGCTATTTGTCCGGCGTCCGGCCACATTTTCAAACGACATCTCCTCTGAAACTGCTGACCCGATTTTAACCAAATTTTGTCAGAAGCATCAGTGGCTAGGGGGAACGAAACGTTGTTCACATTATGACCCCCGGGCCAAAAAATGACCCCGCCCAAGGGCTTATCAGTTTTTGATAGGAAAATCTTGAACATTCTTCTTCTCTGAAACTGTAAGGCCTAGACTTTTGATATTTGGCATGTAGCATGATCTAATGGTCCACTACAAAGATTGTTCAAATTATGACCCCGGGCCAAAAATGGCCCCGCCCAAGGGCTTATCAGTTTTTCATAGGAAAATCTTTAACATTCTTCTTCTCTGAAACTGTAAGGCCTAGATCTTTGATATTTGGCATGTAGCATGATCTAATGGTCCTCTACAAAGATTGTTCAAATTATGACCGCCGGGCCAAAAATGGCAAACACAACAAAACCTCTCAAACACGACAGGTTAATAAGTGTTAAATACATGTATGTTCTTTCTCCGAGTTCCATTCATTTACAATTGTTTTTTTCTGCAAGTACACTATATAACCCGCTTCTTATTTTATTTATTTATTTATTGACATTTAAGGTCTTGGTTTACACTGTTGATCCTGCCACCTGATACATGTTAGGCAGCCATTTTACTCTTGCGTAAAACCTCGCTTGTATAATATAGATATGATTCTACAGTTTCTGCCAGTGCCAAAAATAAATTCATGTGTCCATATTATGCTCTCATAACAAATTTATCTAATTAATATTCATGACATCATTTCTTACATGAATATATATGCAGGAATGGGTTAAAATCCCACGGTGTATCTGCTTTACATTGGGAATGTTCGGACACATTCCGAATTCAAATCACCATCACAGGTTTATAATACTTACGCCAGATGGCAAAATGTAAATATTTTAACCAGAGCAACAGATAAAGGTGCATAATCAAATAATAAAATGCTCATTTTCCCACCAAATTCTATGTTGTGACCACTGTTTAGAATTGTCTTTAAACCTTTCCTCCATAAATATGTCTTTCTACGGCTCTGTAACAGTCACTTGCTGAAACTATTGTGATAAATAGAGCATTTGCTCCAACAGGAGCAAATGCTCTATTTATCACAATGATTTCAAACTACAAAAATCTAAAATATGCCTTTTCTCTAATTAATGCTCCTTTTCGGTACATTTATTCAAAGTGGTTGGATCTAAAAATAGCCAATGAGGGAATGGGTTAAGGTGTGGTCACAATATAGTACTAGGCGGGTAAATAAAGGAAATTTTCGCATCTTATCTGGATCTCTGATTTCTTTCTCTCATATAAATGCCTTATCATACCTTTGCAAACCGAGTAAAAGCAGTCTGATCAGGGTCTGCTCTGTTTGCTTATGGTGTAATACAGCTTCTACAGCTTCTGCCTGAGCAAAAATATCCTGTGTTCATATGCCATTATAAAAAATGATCTTATTAATATTCATGACATCATTATTTCTTGCATGAATATTGAACAGATAAAGGGTTAAACAAAGTAGCATCATATAGATTTGCACTTACCATTTTTGGTTGTATATCCAAAACAGATTGCCTCCGTACCATGTTTTTACTGTAATTTGTTTTATACTTTATGCTTGTAGGTAGAAACTCTTAATATAAGTATTACTGATTTCTTTAATTTAGCTCACCTGACACAAAGTGCCAAGGTGAGCTATTGTGATCGCCCTGTGTCAGTCGTACTTCATCCATTGTTAGTCGTCCGTCGTCAACTTTTTAGCTCACCAGAGCACAAAGTGCTCAAGGTGAGCTATTGTGATACCCCTGTGTCCGGCGTCCGTCTGTCCGTCAACAATTTCAAACGACTTCTTCTCTGAAACCGACTGCCCAGTTGTAACCAAACTTGGTCAGATACATACTGTGGGTGGGTGCTTCAAAAAGTTGTTAAAAGATAGTGGGCAGGGCCATCGGTCTTGTTGCCATGGCAACTGTACGCAATATCTAGAAAAATCTTCTCCAGAATGACTTGTCCGATTTGAATATAGTTTTCACCAAAATGTTTCTCAGTTGATAGACTTAAAAAGTTGTTAAAAGAATTTTGATCCGGCAAAAAACATGGCCACCAGAGGGCGTGGTCATTTTTTCCATATATGGTAATATATGAAAATCTTTAAAAATCTTCTTCTCTGAAACCATATGTCCTAGACCATTGATATTTGGTATGTAGCATGATCTTATGGTCCTCTACAAAGATTGTTCAAATTATGACCCCAGGGCCAAAAATGGCCCCGCCCAAGGGCTTATCAGTTTTTCATTGGAAAATCTTTAAAAATGTTCTTCTCTGAAACTGTAAGGCCTAGACCTTTGATATTTGGTATGTAGCATGATCTTATGGTCCTCTACAAAGATTGTTCAAATTATGACCCCGGGCCAAAAATGCCCCACCCAAGGGCTTATCAGTTTTTCATAGGAAAATCTTTAAAAATGTTGTTCTCTGAAACTGTAAAGCCTAGACACCTTTGATATTTGGTATGTAGCATGGTCTTAAGGTCCTCTACTAAAGTTGTTCAAATTTTGACCCCCAGGCCAAAAATGGCCCGCCCAAGGGCTTATCAGTTTTTCATAGGAAAATCTTTAAAAATCTTCTTCTCTGAAACTGTAAGGCCTAGACCTTGAATATTTCGTATGTAGCATGATCTTATGATCTTCTACAAACATTGTGCAAATTATGACCCCCTATCCCAAAATGGCCCCGCCCAAGGGCTTATCAGTTTTTCATAGGAAAAGCTTTAAAAATCTTCTTCTCGGAAACTGTAAGGCCTAGACTTTTGATATTTGGTATGTAGCATGATCTAATGGTCCGTTACAAAAGTTGTTCAAATTATAATCTCCGGGCCAAAAATGGCCCCGCCCAAGGGCTTATTAGTTTTTCATAGGAAAATCTTTAAAAATCTTCTTCTCTGAAACTGTAAGGCCTAGACCTTTGATATTTGGTATGTAGTATGATCTTATGGTCCTCTACAAAGTTTGTTTAAATTATGACCCCAGGGCCAAAAATGGCCCCGCCCAAGGGCTTATCAGATTTTCATAGGAAAATCTTTAAAAATGTTCTTCTCTGAAACTGTAAGGCCTAGACCTTTGATATTTGGTATGTAGTATGATCTTATGGTCCTCTACAAAGATTGTTTAAATTATGACCCCCGGGCCAAAAATGGCCCTGCCCAAGCACTTATCAGTTTTTCATTGGAAAATCTTTAAAAATCTACTGAAACTGTAAGGCCTAGACCTTTGATATTTGGTATGTAACATGATCTAATGGTCCTCTACAAATATGTAGCTATGGCTTGTGGTCCTCTGCCAAGAATGTTTAACTTAGGACCCTGACCACTGGGCGAAACTTGGCCCTGCCTCAGGGCTTATCAGTTTTTCATGGGAAAAATATAAATATTATTTTTCTCTGAAACCATAAGGCTTAGACCTTTAATTAATGGCATATTGCTTTGCCTTGTGGTTCTCTACCAAGGGTGTACACATGATTTCTTGTGGTCAAAAATGGCCCCGCCCCTGGGGTTATCTCTGGTGAGCGCCTCAGGGCCTCATGGCCCTCTTGTTTCATACCGGCCGCATGGCTCAGTGGTAGAGCGTCCGCCTGCGGTACGGAAGGTTGTGGGTTCGATCCCCGGCCGCGACAGACCAAAAGTCGTTAAAAGTTGGTACTAGTAGCTCCCTTGTCTGCGCTCAACATTAAAAGGTGTAGTTCTAGGACTGGTCGGCCCGGTGTCAGGATAATGTGACTGGGTGGGATGCCCTTGCCATGTGCCCGCGGCAGGGGTATTTCAGTGAGGCAGCACTATAACTTGTCTCATGCGGGTGCCGTCTGCATATAACTGAAATACTGTTGGTCGGACGTTAAACCCAACTCACTCACTCACCCTCTTGTTTCTTAAATGACATCTCCTAAACTACTGGCTTGATTTTTACCAAACCTGGCAGGAATGTTCCTTGGGCCAACTCTTCCAAAGTTGTTCAAAGAATTTGATTTCATGTTCAAAAAGAAATAAAAACTTTAAAAATATTCTTGTCAAAAACTGTATGGCCTAGGGCTAACAAATATGATGTTTTCAATTATCTAGCGGACCTCTACTTATAATGTTCAAATGTTGTCCCTTGGGTTCAAAATTGGCCCAACCCTGGGGTCACAAGTTTTACATATATGAGTACTATATTCCGTAGTATGAAATAAAAATGCTCTAACCTATACGTAAGGCCTAGACCTTTGATATTTAGTATGTAGCATTATCTAACGGTCCTCTATGAAGACTTTCAAAATTATGACCCCAGGCTAAAAATGGCCCCGCCTTGAAGCTTAACAGTTTTTCATAGGAAAATCTTCAAAAGTCTTCTGTCAAAAACTACATGTCCCAGAGCTTAGATATTTGGTGTATATATTTACTTAGTATACCTCTATGAAGTTTGTTAATATTATATTTCTGAGTTAAAAATTGGCTCTGCCCTGTGGGTTATACTTTGAAATAGACTTTTTCACATCAGAAACTACAGTTTAGAGGTTTTCCCTTAGACAGAGGTCACAGCCAGCTTTTTTATCATTGACCTCTAACCTCACTACAGTAGAAATTGTGTTTAGAAAAACAAGTAACCAACATTCATTTTATATTCAGAAAACTAGGTGGTTGAATTATTTTTGAAAGTTGTTTAAGCTTTCCTGTAACAGTTACATAAATTATGCTTTAGATCAGAATCCAAACTGTGTACTAATTTCAGTCAAGTCATGCTCAGCAATGATAGGGTTAATACTGATTTCTGTCATTCGTTAGGAACGCTGTCTGCTGAATAGCAAACATTGTCAATATATTACTATAACTGTATAACAGTAGGTCAATGGGCCTCTTTTTCATTGGAAAGTCTTTAAAAATATTTTTCTCTGAAACTGTAAGGCCTAGACCTTCATGTAGCATCTTTTAATGGTTCTTTTACAAGACTGTTCAAATTATGATACCTTGGCCAAAAATGGCCTGGTCCCAGATAACATGAATTATTTGTATACATAAATCTGTTATAACCAGGTGAGCGATTAAGGGCCATCATGGCCCTCTTGTTTGAATATTGGATACTTATATTACAGGTACTTTTTTTGTCCATTTGTTCAGCACTTGAATTGTAGTATGAAGTTTACCACAAGGAAGATTTGTTTTTTCTCATACTTTTTGTCGAAAGAAGAATGGTTTATATTGAAATGAAAACAAGCTGACATATCATTGGTGATTGAAATAAAATCATTTTTTGGTTGTACTTCCATGCTGTATAGCTATAGCTCCAAGGTCTGGATCTACAGACTGTTGTATAAGGGCTATTTGGCATTGGATATGGTGACAGTGCAGAAACTGATATTGTAGTGTATTCTCATTTCCTCTATAAATATGTGTGAATGTCAGGTGATTGTTGTATCTCATCCGGATCTAATCTGTTTGACATTCAAATTGTATTTTTCAAAAGAAACTGGAAAAAATCCAACCGAAAAACTGCAAATAACTGTGAATTGAAGCAGACAATAGCTCTTTTGCTGACAGACAACTCAGTGTTCTTTAGTTAACCCTTACAACGCTGACTTTTCAAATGGAATATTTCAGAATTCAAGTTTATGGTGAATGTTTAGGGATTTTTCCTAAGAAAGGTTACAGTAATATGACAAACAGTGCAGACCCTGATGAGAGGGCCCTCTCATCTGGGTCTACACTGTTTGCAAAGGACATTAGTGACTTGTGTCCCGCACAGTAAAGGTTAAGCAAGGTAATGTAATGACATCATACTTGAGTCCACTTTATCCTTTGCCGAATTATCAGCGAAAATGTTTATTTGTTATTTTGGAAAAGGAAAAAAAAATCTTACTTTCTTCAAAAGTGCATACATAATTTTGAATAGTTGGAACCTGATGAGAAACTGAGTAACTAGCTATCTCATCTGGATCTAAACTGTTTCTTTAAGTTCACAGACACTGCTAGCAGGCAAAGAGTCCTGAATGAATACCCCTGAACAGTTATTATAAATAAACATACAGTAAAGCCTATATACCACCGTGCAACTCCAGGACTCAACCAGTTGGTGAAATCTTAATGCCTTTCTACACCTCTGCAAACACAGTAGACCCAGATGGGACATCTCCTATAAGAGCTGTCTAATCATGGTCTTCTCTATTTGCGTATGAAAGGCTTAAACTTGCTGGAGGATTTTGAATGACAAACATTGCAGATCCTGATCAGAAGGCTCCTGTAGGAGCCCTATGATCTGGATCTACTCTGTAAATGAACTTGCATGTGTGTGCCTAGTTGAAGGGTTAAGCAGCTACTAGCTATTAAAGTCACCTGTATCTATTCAATTTGTGGTCATATGTCGGAGAGGCTCTACTGTACATGAACAAGATCGTAAATTACTTTACTTACTGCGAGATATGAGTTTTTTTTTATCTAGAAGGGGGTTTTCCTAGAAGGCTATGGTATAAGTGGGTATTTATTACTTGCCAGAGACTAAGGTCATTGGTTAAAACTGGTGACACTTTTAACGATTTTTGAATGTTATTATTAATGCATGGATAAAACAACTCTGCTCTGATTACTTGTGGAACAAAGTACAGATTTACAGTTTTTACCAGGGCCAAAAGGCTTTGGAAAACCAAGATTGGTGTACATGTAGCAATCTTTTTTTAACTATAAATCATAATATTGAGATTATCATGTGATTGCAATGAAACATGGTATGCTTAATGGTCATAGGATATAGTTTTGCATTACACAATTTTCCCTTCTCTCAGGCTATAATATGAAGTTTCCTGCTGTTGAACTTAATTACTATTATAACAACACCCCCCCCCCCCCCCCCACACACACACACACACACCCTTGTGCTATTGCAATTTTCATTAAGGGTCAGACTATTTTTGTCATAGTTTTGGAGAATGTTTTATACTAAAGTCCAATTTTCTTCATAACTATCAAAGCAATGGACTTGTAACTTGTAGCATGTATTCATTCTATTTACCATCATAACTTGATTATATAGTGTAATGGCCATAGCTCTGACCTGTAGAAAGTAAAGAAATAGATATTATCAAATTCATTAGCAAACAGAGAAGACCCTGATCAGACAGATCCTATATAGGAGCTGTCTGATCCGGGTCTACACTGTTTGCAAATGCATTAACCCTTTACCTCATATAACGTGTTTTCATGCATTTGCAAACAGAGTAGACCCAGATCAGACGGCTCCTAGAGGAGCTGTCTGATCAGGGTCTGCTCTGTTTGCTAATAAAATTTGATAGATCTGTTTCTTTACTTTCTAATATGTCTACAATGTTCCACCTTCCATATTTTAATACAACTATTATGTCCATGAATATTCAGTAGGCATTGAAATCTGTAATAAACATAGAACAGGGAAAGGGTTAGAATACGTTTATATGAAGGAACAGGTTAAATGATTCTGACATTATTTCTATATAGGAGCTGTCTGATCCGGGGCTACACTGTTTGCAAATGCATTAAAATGAAGTGTAGCTGCTGGAGGAGCCATTTGCTCGGTTTGCTTATGAAATAATACAGATCTGATTCTACACAGGGTTCGCACAGACCTGGAAAAGTCATGGAAAATGAGGTCTGCCTGGAAAAATCATGGAAAAATGAAATTTCAAATTTTATCATGGAAAAATCAGGGAATTTAGAGAAAAATCATGAAACTTACCAAATACACCCTTGAATAATTCCTTTATTTGTAGATTTACCAACATATGAATTTTCTTGGCATGAAATTAAAAAAAGAAGAGTACATAACCGAAAGTAGATCTGGTCGGCATTATGAGTAACATGAAGTTTCTACTATGACACCGGTAGCGAACAGTCATTGGTCCGAAAATGGATTTCCGGTGCACCGGCACAATTTTCGGAACTCCTCTGCTCTATTCGTTTGTTCATTATTTATCGCATGGTGAAAATCTGCCCAGCATTCGGTGATGGCTTAAGTGAGAAACCGGTTGCAACTAGGGACTTTACTACAGTCCACTAGTCTGTATGCTTTGTTTTATACACACCCAAAGTGTGTAACACATTGTAAGATTATGTGATTCCCTCTTGGCTTAGTAGCTAAACACTGGTTGCATACGGTCGCCACTAGCCACCATTGAACGCACCGCTGTTTTTTCGAGCTAAACAAAGTATGAAAATTTTGTGGCCCGGCAACGGAATGTGTCGGTATAATCCACAGTCTGTATAACAAACTGCACAAAGACAGAAGACGGCTAAGGAAAAGAGGCAAGAGATATAAAACAAATTGAGACCGGCGTACTCGCTATACCTACATAAACACAAATAAATAATTGGTGTTTGGTGTTTAGCATTCATTTCTAACGAAGAATTCAGTTTGCAAGCTTAAACTCATTGCTGGAGGCGTATATTATATATCATGGAAAACATGTTTTTGTCATGGAAAAATCATGGAAATATCATGGAATTTGATTGTCAAAACCCTGTATGAACCCTGTCTACAGTTTCTGTCAGGGCTGACAATTATTGTGTTCACATACCATTATAATAAATTCATGGTGTCATTATTTTTTACATGAATATGGAGTGAAGAGTTAATCATTAAAGGCAGATTTTTTTGTCACCTGCCAAGATGCAGTGTGTCACATAGGGATCACTTTTCCATCATCTGTCTGTCCGTCAGTCTGTAAGTCTGTCTGTCACACTTCTTTCAGCAGGTGACACGTGTGTTCCTTTGAACACTCTTGTCTTTGAGTGGCCATTACTAGAAAGACTTCAGCTCAGACTATGTTCTGAAGGGATTGGTTTTGGTTTTATTTACGAGCACTTCTGAAATGCAGGAATAGGTACCAAGGTACATCCTTGTTGAATAATTTTTTTAAACCCTTCAACACGAACTTTTTTTTCAGAGTGATTAGCCCATCATTGTAAATTATATTCAGTATGATATGCTTAAACTTACTAGAGGATTTATAATGACCAACAGTGCAGACCCTGATAAGAGGGTTTCTGATCTGGGGCTACATTGTTTACAATTGACAGTGCATGTGTGTCTTGCATTCAGAGGGTTATATTAACACTTACTGTGTCACTCATGTCTTTTGCAAACAGTGTAGACCCTGATGAGAGCCCTCTAATCAGGGTCTGCACTGTTTGACATGTTACACTTTTTGTTAGAAAAACCCCGAAGTATTCACTATAAGCTTGACCTGTTTGAATTTTGGAATAGTCCATTCGAAAATGGGTTAAAAGAATGATGTATACAATCTTCAATTCAAAAACCACATTATACAATCATAACCCTTTCATTACTGAATGTTTCAAATGCACTTCAGTATTCGAAAATACAAAAAAGTCATGCTTACTATGAATATTCAGGGAACTTTTTAAAAGAAAAGTGTAACATGGCAAACAGTGCAAACCCTGGTGAGAGGGCTTCTCTCATCTTGGTCTACAGTGTTTTGGCAAAGAACATTTAAAGTGACTTGTTACCTGCACTGTTAGGTTTAACCCTTTTCATGCAATTGAAAAAAGTAGACCCAGATCAAATGGCTCCTATAGGAGCCGTCTGTTCTGGGTCTACTCTGTTTGCTTATGAAATTGTAACAGATCTAACTCTACAGTTTCTTCATGTGAAACATGCATAATATTTTACCTATACCCTTTCCCTCATCTAAATGCCTTTTCAAATAGAGCCAGATCAGGCAGCTCCTGAAAAGCTGTGAAAAGGTGTTTATATGAAGGAAAGGGCTAATTATTTCAAATTAGTGTGTCTTTCCATTTCAATCCACTTAAAAAAAAATCAGTTAAAGTGCTGAACATTTTGCTTTCTGATAAACTGAGATATCAGTTTACAAAGAGGTACAGCTTAACCCTTAACTCCATAAATATTCATGTACGAAATAATGACTTCATGAACACTTAGCAGAATTTTTATACAGTAAAACCTCTCTATAATGACCACTAAATTACATAAAGTATTTTGTGTTCAAGGCAGGTGGATGCTTAAAGCAAGGTGAAAGTAAAACAGAACGCTCCTATAGGAGCGTTCTGTTTTACTTTCACCTTGCTTTAAGCAACCACCTGCCCAAAATACCAACTAATTAATATAATTTAATGGTCGTTATAGAGAGGTTTTACTGTATTGACATAAAGTTGGGGCATTAGCAGAATTTTTATATCGTCATAAAGTTGGGGCATTGGTAGAAACTGTATAGTCTTACAGGTCTATTCTAATTTCATAAGATATGAGGCATGTGGCATGCTTGTGTATCTCATGAAGCTGCACAGTTTGAGGAGTGACATGTCAAGGTAAAGGTCATCTTTTAGGGTCAAAGGTCACTGACTTTAACATTGGCCATAATTTTTGAACCAGTAGAGATACAGACTTGACATTTGGTATACATGTGTATCTCATGAAGCTGCACAGTTTGCAGTGACATGTCAAGGTCAAGGTCATCTTTCAGGGTCAAAGGCACCAACTTTAACATTGGCCATAATTTTTTTACCAGTAGAGATACAGACTTGATAGTTGGTATACATGTGTTTCTCATTTGACTGCACAGTTTGAGGGGTGACAGGTGAAGGTCAAGGTCATCTTTGAAGGTCAAAGGTCACCAACATTAACATTGGCCATAACGTTTGAACCAGTAGATATACAGCCTTGATACTGGTATGCATGTGTATCTCATGAAGCCGCAGTTTAAGGGGTGACATGTCAAGGTCAAGGTCATCCTTCATGGTCAAAGGTCACCAACTTTAACATTGGCCATAACTTTTGAACCAGTAGAGATACAGATTTGATATTTGATATGCATGTGTACCCCTTGAAGCTACACAGTTTGAGGGGTGACATGTCAAGATCAAGGTCATCCTTCAGGGTCAAATATCATATCGAGGGGTCATAGTGTTTCACAAACACATCTTGTTTTTTTATTTAAAATCCTTTCCTTGTTGAATATTCATGTATGAAATATGCATTAGCTTAATTTTTATATTGCCATAATTTTTACACAGGATTTTCTGGCATTGGTAGAAATTGTAGTCAGATCTAGTATAATTCCATTATATCAGACTCTGATCTGGGTTTACTTTGTTTGCAAAGGTTTGAAAAAGTGTTTATATGAAGGACAGGGTTAACCCTTTCCTCCATAAATACGCCTTTCTACGTCTCTGTAAAAATCACCTGTTGAAACTATCTAGGAGCAAATGCTCTATTTATCGCAATGGTTTCAAACTACAAAATTCTAAAGTGTTCCATTTCTCTAGTAAATGCTCCTTTTGGGTAGATTCATTCAAAGAGGTTGGGTCTAAAAAAAGCCTATGAAGGAAAGGGTTAAAGTAATTGCATATCTGTATTGTACTGTTTGACTCATTCAACAGGTAAGGAAGTAAATTATGTTTGCAAAAACTGTCACCTGTTTCAATACTTAACCCTTTCCTTCATATAAACGCCTTTTCACGCATTTGCAAATAGAGACTATCTAGATCCTGTAGGAGCTGTCTGATCAGGGTGTGCTCTGTTTTCTAATGGAATTTGATAGATCTGAATTTGATAGATCTGTTTCTTTTGTTTTCTAAAATGTTACAATGTTCCACCCTCCGTATTTCATTATAACTGTATTATCTGTGAATACTCAGTATTGAAATTTGGACTAAATATATAAGTCCCGAAAGTCAAATGTCTTGGACTCTAATGAGACTTTGAGTTACGAGTGTCTCATCTGGACCCAAACTGCAATTTCATCATTTATTAGCTCCACTTTTTCAAAAAGTGGAGCTATTGTCGTGACCCTCTCGTCAGCGTTGGCGTTGGCGTTGGCGTCGGCGTTGGTTAACCTTTTTGTTAAGGTCCTTTTCTCAGAAACCATCTAAGATATTTGGTATGTATGTTTACTATCACAAGGGGAACCCATTTCACAAGGGTAGGTAACTCTAAAATTAATTTTGCCATAGTTATGCCCCTTTTTCGACTTAGAATTTTCATTATTGGTTAAGTTTTATGTTCAAGTCCATGTCTCAGAAACTGTCAAAGATATTTGGTTCATCTTTGGTATACATATTAACTATCACAAGGGGAACCCATTTCACAAGGATAGGTAACCCTAAAATTAATTTGGCCATAGTTATGCCCCTTTTTATGCCCCCAGATCAAATCTGAGGGGCATATTGTTTTTGCCCTGTCTGTCTGTTTGTTTGTTTGTCAGCAACTTTAACACTGGTCATAACTTTTGAGCCAGTACAGATATAGACTTGATATTTGACATCAATATGTATCTCATAAAGCCGCACACTTTGAGGGGTGACATGTCAAGGTCATCCTTCAAGGTCAGAGGTCAAATATATGGGTCAAATCACCAACTTTTAACATTGGCCATAACTTTTGGACCAGTACAGATAGAGACTTGATATTTGGCATGCTTGTGTATCTCATGAAGCTGTGCATTTTGAGGTGTGACATGTCAAGGTCAATGCCATCCTTCAGGGTCAAATGTCAAATTGTCTGTTTCTTTGTCTGTAACTTTAACATTGGTCATAACTTTTGAGCCAGCACAGCTAGTGACTTGATATTTGGCATGCATATGTATCTCATAAAGCCGCACATTTTGAGGGGTGACATGTCAAGGTCAAGGTCATCCTTCAAGGTCAGAGGTCAAGTATATGGGTCAAATCACTGACTTTAACATTGGCCATAACTTTTGGACCAGTACAGATAGAGACTTGATATTTGGCATTCTTGTGTATCTCATGAAGCTGCACATTTTGAGGGATGGCATGTCAATGTCATTCTTCAGGGTCAAAGGTCAAATTGTCTGTTTGTCTGTAACTTTAACATCGGTCATAACTTTTGAGCCAGTACAGATAGAAACTTGATATTTGGCATGAATAATATGTATCTCATAAAGCCAGACATTTTGAGGTGTGACATGTAAAAGTCAAGGTCACCCTAAAAGGTCAGAGGTCAAACATATGGGTCAAATCACTGACTTTAACATTTGCCATAACTTTTGAACCAGTACAGATAGAGACTTGATATTTAGCATGCTTGTGTATCTCATGAAGCTGCACAGTGTGAGGGGTGACAGGTCAAGGTTAAGGTCATCCTTCAGGGTCAAAGGTCAAATTGTCTGTTTCTTTGTCTGTAACTTTAACATTGGTCATAACTTTTGAGCCAGCACAGCTAGTGACTTGATATTTGGTATGCAAATGTATCTCATAAAGCCGCACATTTTGAGGGGTGACATGTCAAGGTCAAGGTCATCCTTCAAGGTCAAGGTCAAATATATGGGTCAAATCACTGACTTTAACATTGGCCATAACTTTTGGACCAGTACAGATAGAGACTTGATATTTGGCATGCTAGTGTATCTCATACAGCCGCACATTTTGAGGTGTGACATGTAAAGGTTAAGGTTATCCTTAAAGGTCAGAGGTCAAACATATGGGTCAAATCACCGACTTTAACATTGGCCATAACTTTTGAACCAGTACAGATAGAGACTTGATATTTGGCATGCTTGTGTATCTCATGAAGCTGCACATTATGAGGGGTGACAGGTCAAGGTTAAGGTCATCCTTCAGGGTCAAAGGTCAAATTGTCTGTTTATTTGTCTGAAACGTTAACATTGGTCATAACTTTTGAGCCAGCACAGCTAGTGACTTGATATTTGGCATGCAAATGTATCTCATAATTCCGCACATTTTGAGGGGTGTCATGTCAAGGTCAAGGTCATCCTTCAAGGTCAGGGTCAAATATATGGGTCAAATCACTGACTTTAACATTGGCCATAACGTTTGGACCAGTAGAGATAGAGACTTGATATTTGGCATGCTAGTGTATCTCATGAAGCTGCACATTTTGAGGGATGACATGTCAAGGTCATTCTTCAGGGTCAAAGGTCAAATTGTCTGTTTGTAACTTTAACATTAGTCATAACTTTTGAGCCAGTACAGATAGAAACTTGATATTTGGCATGAATATGTATCTCATAAAGCCGCACATTTTGAGGTGTGACATGTAAAGGTTAAGGTCATCCTTAAAGGTCAGAGGTCAAACATATGGGTCAAATCACCAACTTTAACATTGGCCATAACTTTTGAACCAGTACAGATAGAGACTTAATATTTGGCATACTTGTGTATCTCATGAAGCTGCACAGTTTGAGGGGTGACATGTTCAGGGTCAAAGGTCACCAACTTCAAATTGGCCATAACTTTTGAACCAATAGAGATAGAGTCTTGATATTTGGTATGCATGTGTATCTCATGAAGCTGCACATTTTGAGGGGCAAAGTGTCAAGGTAAAGGTCATCTTTTAGGGTCAAAGGTCACCGACTTTAACATTGGCCATAACTTTTGAACCTGTAGATAGTTACATACTTGACATTTGGTATGCATGTTTATCTCATGAAACTGCACAGTTTGGGAGTGACATGTCAAGGTCAAGGTCATCTTTCAGGGTCAAAGGTCACCGACTTTAACATTGGCCATAACTTTTGAACCAGTAGAGATACAGACTTGATAGTCTGTATATATGTTTCTCATTTGGCTGCATAGTCTGAGGGGTGACATGTCAAGGTCAAGGTCATCTTTGAAGGTCAGAGGTCATAAACATTGGCCATAACGTTTGAACCAGTAGATATACAGCCTTGATACTGGTATGCATGTGTATCTCATGAAGCCGCACAGTTTGAGGGGTGACAGGTCAAGGTCATCCTTCATGGTCAAAGGTCACCAACTTTTAACATTGGCCATAACTTTTGAACCATTAGAGATACAGACTTGATATTTGGTACACATGTGTACCCCATGAAGCTGCACAGTTTGAGGAGTGACATGTTAAGATCAAGGTTATCCTTCAGGGTCAAATATCATATTGAGGGGGCATAGTGTTTCACAAACACATCTTGTTCGATTTAGAATTTTCATTGTTGGTTAAGTTTATGTTCAGGTCCATGTCTCAGAAACTGTCCAAGATATTTGGTTCATCTTTGGTATACATATTAACTATTACAAGGGGGGGGACCCATTTCACAAGGGTAGGTAACCCTTAAATTAATTTTGCTGTTGTTATCTCCCCTTTCTGACTTAGACTTCCACTACACTATCCAGCACTAAAGAAAGTGGAGCGCGCTGTCTGCGGACAGCTCTTGTTCACCCAAGACATTACACAATGGATATTCAAGTAAGAAATAATGACTGTATGAATAATTGATATTAATTAGGCAGATGATTTCATTTTAACAGCATTATTAACAAAGAATTATTTTGTTGTGGCCAAAACTATGAGCAAAAAGAGCAGACCCATTTCAAGCAGTTTCACTAGGAGTCAAAGACATCTGATACAGGTTTCTGCTGTTTTCAAAGACATGAAAAGGTGTTATATATATTACTAGATTGTTTTTCAGTTGTATTTTTCCGTTTCCAGACAATAACTTTAGTTTTGTAAGCTCTATCTTCATTAAACTCCACATGTGCATATCAGTGAGTGCAGGAATCCTATTGAATATGGGCTTTGCCCGATCAAGGTCATGGTCATTTGTTTTCTAACAATTTTGTTTTTCTGTAGAATTTTCCCGTTTCCGGACGATGACTTTAGTTCTGTATGTCAGATCTTCATGAAACTTTACATATGCATTGATATCAATGAGGGCAGGAACCCTATTCATTATGGGCTTTACCAGACCAAGGTCAAGGTCACTTTTTCTAAAAATAGATTGTTTTTCAGGAGTATTTTTCCGTTTCTGGACGATAACTTTAGTTCTGTATGCACGATCTTCATGAAACTCCACATGTGCATTGATATCAGTAAGGGCAGGAACTCTATTCAATATGGGCTTTGCCCGACCAAGGTCAAGGTCATTTGTTTTCTAAAAATGTGTTTTGTAGAATTTTCCAGTTTCCGGACGATAACTTTAGTTCTGTATGTCCGATCTCCATGAAACTCCACACCTGCATTGATATCAATGAGGGCAAGAACCCTATTGTATATGGGCTTTGCCCAACCAAGGTAAAGCTAACTTTGTCTAAAAATAGATTGTTTTTCAGTAGTATTTTTCCGTTTTTGGATGATAACTTTAGTTCTGTATGTCTGGTCTTCATGAAACTTCACATGTGCATTGATATCAATGAAGGCAGGAACCCTATTGAATATGGGCTTTACCCGACCAAGGTCAAGGTCACTTTTCCTTAAAATTGATAATTTTTCCGTAACATTTTTTTCGTTTAGGGACTTATATAGATTAAAAATAAAAGAATTATTAATTTCTGTGAACTATTGCCACCTGATATGGAGTAATGGCCTTTCAACTGAAGACATTTGACGGGCGTATTTCGTGACATTTTGGCACTCTTTTTGAAGTATTGTTAAACACCATCTGAAGTTGTGCATCTGCGATAAGGGTTTAGATTCGTCTCTTCTTTTCGTTAATTTTCTCCCTTTTCATAAGTTAACAAATGAAAATGAAACAAGTGAAACACACACACACACTTCAAATACCTATACACACAATGTCATATGTTTTCATAGGTCTTTGCTTCAATGGAACATTATTGAAATTGTACTCCTGTGATTTTGGTTTTTACTTCATCACATCATTATTGAATTATCTCCCCTTATATTTAGTTACAGTTTAGACCATGAGATGGATATAAGAATAATATCTCAGTTGATGGGTATTACTATGGATTGAAGTTGTCCTGCATTGAGTTGATGGGTAGTGCTACGGATTGAAGTTGTCCTGCATTTACCTCATCTGTGTCAAATGTGCTAGTGGAGGGTATTAATCACCTTTAGTGATAGTTCTTGTTATATGTAGTAGGGGACAGTGCTATAGGGAATGTGGTGTAATAAAATTTTGTTTTCTGCCGTTTTCGTTTTGAGGAGTCATTTTTAGCTCACCTGAGCCAAAGGCTCAGGATGAGCTATTGTGACCGCTATTTGTCCGGCGTCCGGCGTCCGGTGTCCGGTGTCCGGCGTCCGGCGTCCGTCGTCCGGCGTCCGTCCACATTTTCAAACGACATCTCCTCTGAAACTGCTGACCCGATTTTAACCAAATTTTGTCAGAAGCATCAGTGGCTAGGGGGAACGAAACCTTGTTCACATTATGACCCCCGGGCCAAAAATGGCCCCGCCCAAGGGCTTATCAGTTTTTCATAGGAAAATTTTAAAAAATCTTCTTCTCTGAAACTGTAAGGCCTAGACCTTTGATATTTAGTATGTAGCATGATCTTATGGTCCTCTACAAAAATTGTTCAAATTATGACCCCCGGGCCAAAAATGGCCCCGCCCCGGGGCTTATCAGTTTTTCATAGGAATTTTTTTAAAAATCTTCTTCTCTGAAACTGTAAGGCCTAGACCTTTGATATTTAGTATGTAGCATGATCTTATGGTCCTCTACAAAAATTGTTCAAATTATGACCCCCGGGCCAAAAATGGCCCCGCCCCGGGGCTTATCAGTTTTTCATAGGAAATTTTTTAAAAATCTTCTTCTCTGAAACTGTAAGGCCTAGACCTTTGATATTTAGTATGTAGCATGATCTTATTGTCCTCTACAAAATTGTTCAAATTATGACCCCCAGGCCAAAAATGGCCCCGCCCATGGGCTTATCAGTTTTTCATAGGAAAATCTTTAAAATTCTTCTTCTCTGAAACTGTAAGGCCTAGACCTTTGATATTTGGCATGTAGCATGATCTTATGGTCCTCTACAAAGATTGTTCAAATTATGACCCCTGGGCCAAAAATGGCCCCGCCCAAGGGCTTATCAGTTTTTCATTGGAAAATCTTTAAAAACCTTCTTCTCTGAAACTGTAAGGCCTACACCTTTGATATTTGGCATGTAGCATGATCTAATGGTCCTCTACAAAGATTGTTCAAATTATGACCCCCGGGCCAAAAATGGCCCCGCCCAATGGCTTATCAGTTTTTGATAGGAAAATCTTTAAAAATCTTCTTCTCTGAAACTGTAAGGCCTAGACCTTTGATATTTGGCATGTAGCATGATCTAATGGTCCTCTACAAAAATTGTTCAAATTATGACCCCCTGGCCAAAAATGGCCCCGCCCAAGGGCTTATCAGTTTTTCATAGGAAACTCTTTAACATTCTTCTTCTCTGAAACTGTAAGGCCTAGACCTTTGATAGTTGGTATGTAGCATGATCTAATGGTCCTCTACAAATATTGTTCAAATTATGACCACAGGCAAAACATGGCCCCGCCCAAGGGCTTATCAGTTTTTCATATGAAAATCTTTAAAAATCTTCTTCTCTGAAACTGTAAGGCCTAGACCTTTGATATTTGGCATGTAGCTTTGGCTTGTGGTCCTCTGCCAAGATTGTTCAACTTACGACCATGACCTCTAGGGGACACTTGGCCCTGGCTTATCAGTTTTCATGGGAAAACTATATCATTTTTCTCTGAAACCATAAGGCTTAGACATTTAATTAATGGCATACTGCTTTGCCTTGTGGTTCTCTACCAAGGTTGTACAAATGATGGCCCGTCCCTAGGGTATCTCAGGTGAGCGCTTCAGGGCCTCATGGCCCTCTTGTTTTAAAGGTAATCAAAGGTTCACTGCGCCCTGTCGGGGTTCACACCCCGACAGGGTGCAATGACCTTTCAAAAATTGAATACAGACTACCACTATAGAGTGCACTATCATGAATATTGAATATGTATAGGTTAGTCCATGGTTGAATGCGACTAAACGATATAGTTCAAGGGGGTGAAATCGAAGCCCCCGAGAACTGTAATGTTTAGTCACATTCGACCATTGACTGACCTGTTCAGTACTGGCTAGAGCTGGAGGAAAAACTAGAAATAAACGTCGTCAAACTCGCAATTTGACGTCATCGAGCAAATCGAAGCCCCCGAAAACTGTATTGTTTAGTCGCATTCGACCATCGACTGACCTGTTCAGCACTGGCTTGGGCTGGAGGAAAAACTAGATATAAACGTCATCAAACTCGCAATTTGATGTCATCAACGTGTTCTTATTTTCCCTCCTTTCTCTTTGCGCAAGATTTACTCATATAATATATACATATAAACAGTGTTCAAAGACAAAAGATGTCGTTTGACATTAGTTTTAAGTATTTATTTTCAGAAGATTTTCAGGAAGTTGACAATATTGAAAAAACATACCAACACTGCAGCTAATTTTTAAGAGAGAAACTAGGCACACCCAACCAATAGATCTATGAATGGCTGGTCGGGTGCCTGCAAAAAACAAAAAATCCACATCATGTAGTTCAAGTGTTTATTAGGATTGGATAAATGCTCAAATGGAAACGGTAATATCAGGAAAGAGTGTCCTTGTGTATCCACTGTCATCTGTATGTATAAAACTGAAAATTCATTTCCCTGTAACAAATGTTGTTTAACCTAAGTTTTACTATAGTTTTAGTGTAACCAGCTGATCAAGGCTATGATGCATTGGGGAAATATCACATGGTACTGAAGGTGTATAGGTCCTGTAGATACTGAAGATGTATCTAGGTCCTGTAAAAGCTCAGTCAATAAAACTAGGTGTATAGGTCCTTTCAAAGCTCTGTCAATAAAACTGAAGGTGCATCTATAGATCCTATTGAAGGTCTGTCAATAATACTAAAGGAGTATAAGTCCTATTGAAACTGACTGTCAATAATATGGAAGGTTTATAGGTCCTGTTAAAGTTCTAATAATGATACTGAACTTGTATAGCTAAAATAAAAAGGTCTGTCAATATTACTTAATATGTATAGCTCCTATTGAAGCCGTCAATTATACTAAAGATGTATAGCTTCTATTAAAGTTTTGTCAATAAAACTAAAGACATATAGCTCCTATTATTATACCTCAATTCATTTACAATGTTAATTTCCCATAGGCCACCGTGACATAGAAATACTGTCAGGCCCAGCGGGAAAAAAAATACTGTCGGAAAAATACTGTCTCCCGCTGCCATAGGAACGGAACATCTAGATCAGTGAGCGCTTATCAAATTGTGTAAGTGACGTCATTGGATGACGTCATCGATTGGCCTCATCTAACGCTTGCAATTTGATCAACAAACGTCATTATGACAATTGCTTTGTTTTTGTTTATATATTTGAGAAATGTCGCGTTATGCGACTATTATGGAGGAGACTCTGTCAAGATTGGACAGTGAAAAGGGCTCCGCCAGTACTTATAACTTGTCATGAATAGAAATTTGAAGCTGTTCCGCGACTTTTGTTTAAAACTGTTTATTGTTGTCATTGATTAAATATGTTTGCTGACGAAATTGTTTGTGCAGCTCAGTATAATAAAATAAATATCACATCCTTTGGAGAGAGAAAGCACGTATTGTCAACCCTCGGTATGGTAATATCCACCTCGGCTAACGCCTCTGTGGACATAACCAACCTCAGATTGACAGTATGTGCTGTCTCTCTCCATAGGATGTGATATTTATATATTGAAGCTCTGTCAATAATGCTAAGGATGTATAGCTCCTATTCAAGCTCTGTCAATAATACTAAGGATGTATAGCTCCTATTCAAGCTCGGTCAATAATACTAAGGATGTATAGCTCCTATTCAAGCTCTGTCAATAATACTAAGGATGTATAGCTCCTATTGAAGCTCTGTCAATAATGCTAAGGATGTATAGCTCCTATTGAAGCTCTGTCAATAATGCTAAGGATGTATAGCTCCTATTGAAGCTCTGTCAATAATGCTAAGGATGTATAGCTCCTATTGAAGCTCTGTCAATAATGCTAAGGATGTATGGCTCCTATTGAAGCTCTGTCAATAATGCTAAGGATGTATAGCTCCTATTGAAGCTCTGTCAATAATGCTAAGGATGTATAGCTCCTATTGAAGCTCTGTCAATAATGCTAAGGATGTATAGCTCCTATTGAAGCTCTGTCAATAAATAGTGAGATCATTAGATACTGGCATGTTCAACCAGCATATAATTATTTAAAGTTTGGCAGGTTAGTAACAATAACTTAGCATCTAATAATTTGTCCAGTTTATCCCATTCCCTCGTAGGCAATTTTTAGACCCATCCTCTTGGAATTAATCTACAGAAAAGGAGATAAATTACTAGATTAAATGAAAATTTTGGAATTGTGTAGAATTGAAACCATTTGTGATAGAGCATAATGCCCCATAGGAGCAAATGCTCTGTTAATCACAATGGTTTCAAAAATTGAGTATTATTTTTACAGAGACTTCAAAATGTGTCTATTTGGGAATGGGTTAACCCTTTCCTTAATGAACCTTGTGTAAATAGGTCACTTCATGATTATTATTAACCCTTCTCTTGCTGAATTTTAAACTACACTTCTCCTTCTTTACCCATGCTCTGTTGTGTAATTACATATATCTTCACTGTGTACAAGTATTTCGCTTTGCAATCACTGCTGTGGAGTGCACTGGTTGCACAATCACCTTGTAAATAGTGCAGACCCTGATGAGACAGCTCCTGCAGGAGCTGTCTCATCTGGGTCTTCACTATTTACAGGTAGGTATATTGACGTGAATAGCAAGCGAAGGGTTAACTTAATTTTCATAATGTAAAATTTTCAAGAGACGTTTGGCTTTAACAAAAACTGTAATATCAGATCTATGTAAACCATAAGCAAACTGAGCAGACCTTGAGCAGACAACTCCTACAAGAGTTGTTTGATTTGGGCCTGCTCTGTTTGTAAACGCATAAAAAAGTGTTTATATAAAGGAAAGGGTTAAATTCATAATTTATATAAGAAACTAACAGATTTTATGTTGTGTTACTTCCATATACCAAGTGAAGCTAAAAGCACAAATTAAAATACAGTAAAAGTCCTGAATTGGAATTCTAGTAGAGAAGAATTTAGATTCTTTTAAGCAGGTGGCTGCTTAATTCAAGGTGACATCCATGTAAAGAGCTAGCTCCTAGAGGAGCATTCTAAATGACTGTCACCCTGTATTAAGCTGCCACCTGTTTCCAAGACCGATATTTTAATAAATTAACCCATTTCCTCATAGGCTATTTTTAGGTCCAGCCACTTTGAATAAATCTACCAAAAAGGAACCAAAAAGGAGCTAAAGAGAAAAGTAAACTTTTAGAATTTTTGTAGTTTGAAAACATTGTGATAAATAGAGCATTTGCTCGTGTAGGAGCAAATGCTCTATTTATCACAATGGTTTCAATAGATGACTTCTACAAGGGCATAGAAAGGCGTAGTTATGGAGGAAAGGGTTAATAAAAATTTAACGTTCACTTTAGAGGGGGGTTGATTTATATAATTTGTTAGCTAAAATTTAAAAAATGGCAAGCAGAATTATAAAATTGAAATAAATTGGCAAGCATAATTATACACATAGTCACAAGTCTAAGGTAAAATGTAAAACATTAAGCCCTTCAGTGCATTGTCATTTGCAAACAGTGTAGACCCAGATCAGAGGGCTCCTAGAGGAGCCCTTTGATCAGGATCTGCACTGTTTGCTATTCAGAATCCTCTCGCAAATTTGCACGGACTCTACCTATAAACAATGATGGACTATTCCAATCTGAAAATTCAGCAGTGAAAGGATTAACAAAATATATGTGGCTTGAAATATTTTGTGCATACGGATTGCACAGAAAGATTAACTCATTTCTTCATATTGACGCCTCTGTAATGGTCACTTTTTGAAACCATTGTGATAAATATTTATCACATTTCCAAAACTACACCATTCCAAAAAAAGTAATTATTTTTTCTAGTAAATGCTCCTTTTCAGTAGGTTTATCCAAAGGTTGGGTCTAAGAATATTCTAAGAGCAGAGGTCCAGATAAGATGAGTAAATTTAAACATTTTCAATGATAACTCCTTTATTTCTCCACGAAATCCTATACTGTGACCACTCTTTAGAATCGTCTCTTTGAGACGATTCTAAAGAGTGGTCACAGTATGTGTTTGGTGAAGAAATGACGATTTTAGTATTTGTGTACGCATCTTTATCTGTAGCTCTGTAAGAGGGAATGAGTTTACAGTTATAAAAAGCATGTACAAAATTTTCGAGGGCTTGGTGCAAAACTATTATATAGTAGAATAGTTTTGCACCAAGCCCCCGAAATGTGCAGAAACAAATGCTGTATGAACACCTTTTTTAATCCTTTATTCCATGAATATTCATGTAAGAAATCATGACCTCATGAATATTAATTAGATCGATACTATTGATAGTTTTAATAACACATGAACACAAGTTGTTTTGTTTTTTGTCCTGGCAGAAACTGAAGAATGATATCCATATTATATCAAAAGCAAACAGAGCAGATGCTGATTAGAAAACTCCACTATGTGCCATCTGATCTGTGCCTTCTCTGTTTGCAAAGACAGAGAAAGGCATATTTATGGAGTAAAGGGATTTATAAACACCTTATTTTAGAATCAGATTTATATTACTTCTTTATAAGAACCTATTACTTCAAAATCTGGCTGTTTACAATTCCAAATCAGACAGCTCCTTGTATGTATAATCAGGGGGGTTGCTTATAAAATACATGTACTGTTGACATATACATTGCTTTAACACTGCTGGTAGTGGCAAAAATTGTCTTGTTTCATAAATTATGCAATTTTAAAGTTCTAGTCTATTTATGAAGTTTTGAATATTTACCTGAATATTTATGAAGTAAAGGGATAAATGCTGAAGCTTTTATACAAAATACAGTGCTTAACTCTTTGCACGCTAAGTAATTTTTCGTCTGCAACAATTGTCGTCTGCTCCAATTCTTAAAATATACTTTTTCTCATTTCTTTGCAAAATTATGGTCAATATGACAAACAGTTTTGATCCTGATGAGACGCCGCATTATGCGGCGTCTCATCTGGATCAAAACTGTTTGCATAGGTAATCACAGTTTCGCCGCTAGCGTGCAAAGAGTTAAATACTACAACATTTATAAGTGTCTATTGGTAGAAGTCCAAGTCTGATTTGCTAAAACATTTTTATGCCCCCAAAGCTAGGCTTTGGCGGCATATAGTGATCGCACCGTGCGTGTGTGGGTGGGTGTGTGGGTGTGTGGGTGGGTGGGTGTGTGGGTGGGTGTGTGTGTGTGTGGGTGTGTGTACATTTTGTCCGGAGTATATTTCCTTTGTCACATCAGCTACGGATACCAAATTTGGTGTGTGAGTTCATCTTGGGATGGGGGAGTGTCGCGTACCATTTTCATGTCACTGTGACCTTGACCTTGACCTTTGACCTTGATTTTACAAAAAGCTTGTCCGGAGCATATCTCCTTTACCTTACCAGCTACAGATTCCAAATTTGGTGTGTGAGTTCATCTTGGGATGGCGGAGTGTCGCGTACCATTTCCAGGTCACTGTGACCTTGACCTTGACCTTTGACCTCGATTTTAAAAAAAGCTTATGCCTTACCAGCTACAAATAGCTTGTCCGGAGTATATCTCCTATACCTTACCAGCTAAGAATTCCAAATTTGGCGTGTAAGTTCATCTTGGGATGGAGGAGTGTCGCGTACCATTTTCAGATCACTGTGACCTTGACCATGACCTTTGACCGATTTTACAAAAAGCTTGTCCGGAGCATATCTCCTTTACCTTACCAGCTACAGATTCCAAATTTGGTGTGTGAGTTCATCTTGGGATGGCGGAGTGTCGCGTACCATTTCCAGGTCACTGTGACCTTGACCTTGACCTTTGACCTCGATTTTAAAAAAAGCTTATGCCTTACCAGCTACAAAAAGCTTGTCCGGAGTATATCTCCTATACCTTACCAGCTAAGGATTCCAAATTTGGTGTGTGAGTTCATCTTGGGATGGAGGAGTGTCGCGTACCATTTTCAGATCACTGTGACCTTGACCATGACCTTTGACCGATTTTACAAAAAGCTTGTCCGGAGCATATCTCCTTTACCTTACCAGCTACAGATTCCAAATTTGCTGTGTGAGTTCATCTTGGGATGGCGGAGTGTCGCGTACCATTTCCAGGTCACTGTGACCTTGACCTTGACCTTTGACCTGGTTTTTAAAAACGCTTATACCTTACCAGCTACAAAAAGCTTGTCCGGAGTATATCTCCTATTCCTTACCAGCTAAGGATTCCAAATTTGGTGTGTGAGTTCATCTTGGGATGGAGGAGTGTCACGTACCATTTTCAGATCACTGTGACCTTGACCATGACCTTTGACCGATTTTACAAAAAGCTTGTCCGGAGCATATCTCCTTTACCTTACCAGCTACAGATTCCAAATTTGGTGTGTGAGTTCATCTTGGGATGGCGGAGTGTCATGTACCATTTCCAGGTCACTATGACCTTAACCTTGACCTTGACCTTGACCGATTTTACAAAAAGCTTGTCCAGAGCATATCTCCTAAACCTTACCAGATACGGATTCCAAATTTGGTGTGTGAGATCACCTTCAGATGGCTGAGTGTCGCGTACCATTTTCAGGTCACTGTGACCTTGACCTTGACCTTCGACCTCGATTTTACAAAAAAGGTTGTCTAGAGAATATCTCCTATACCTTACCAGCTACGGATTCCAAATTTAATGTGTGAGTTTATCTTGGGATGGCGGTGTGTCGCGTACCATTTTCAGGTCACTGTGACCTTGACCTTTGACCTAGATTTTACACAAAGCTTGTCCGGAGCATTTTTCCTATACCTTACCAGCTACGGATTCCAAATTTGGTTTGTGAGTTCATCTTGGGATGGCGGAGAGTCGTGTACCATTTTCAGATCACTGACCTTGACCTTGACCTTTGACCTCAATTTTACAGTCCGGAGCATATCTCCTATATCTTACCAGATACAAAAAGCTTGTCCAGAGCATATCTCCTATACCTTAAACGTTGACAATCAACCCAGGGTCCTTTTTAACGTTGAGAATGACTTAGGGTCCTTTTTAACTAAGTTTTGACGCTTGGCTCTTTTCTTAGCTATCATAATCGTCAAAGGTTCTGTTTCTAATGTTAAGAACTGACTCCTGTGTCATTTTTAACAGCATCAAAATTTCATGTTACACCTGCATTACATTGTATTGTTTTTCCGCCAAAATGCATTTCGGTGTCAAACACTTTGGGGGCATTTGTCACCCGTGACGACTCTCTTGTCTATCTTTATTTTAACCATTTCCTTTATATAAACGCCTTTTCATGACATTGCAAACAGAACAGACACAGATCATGATCAGACGGTTGCTATAGGAGCTGTCTGATCAGGGTATTTTCAGTTTGCTTATACTACAGTCAGAAATTCCACAATGTCTTAAAATACTTTGGCTCATTAATATTCATGATGTCATTCTTTCTTACATGAAGATTAAACAGGGAAAGAGTTGAATTATTATCATATGCAAGACAATGATTATTTACATATCAATACCATATTTCCTCTAATAAAAGCACCGGGGCGCCATACAAAACGCAGACAGGGCGCTTTTATTTCATACCAAAAAATCGGAGTTCTTAGTATGTCTATCACGGTAAAGACTGTATAGGCTAAACAATGATACATTACATACTCAGAAATTTAATTATATTTGCGCTGATATAAGATTTGAAATAACCCACAGACATCCTATACTTGGTTCATTTGTTGACCGAAATCATACAACCATTCATTTCAAACTTAATCTCTGGTAGATTTATGGCTTTTAAAGTGAAAGTAAGAATCGTGTTTACCTTTCGAGGCTCAACTTCTGCTAGACTGCTCTACAGTAAAATTAGCAACAGAAGTTACAAGTGTGTACGGTCTAAAAGGAAATGTTCGAAGACCCTTTCGCTTTACCGTAATGCTTGTAAAAGTATTACTGCAGAATGCACTACACAGAAATAGGGGAAAACTGACGAAATTGAGAACGAACAGTCATTAGTTTAATCTTTTAGGCAAGTGGAAGACGGAATCATCTTTCAATTAGGTTTGGGAAATAGTGACAGTTTAGTAAAATTACGATTAGAATTAAAAAGGTGTGTGAGTGTTAAATGAAAACCGAATTGCTTTCAGAAATGACATGAACATGGTTTACAGCACCGAATAATCAGATACCAGCGCTTTCCGCCATCATAGAAAGTCGAAGGGAAACAAAATAATCTATGCCACAACAGTATAAAATAGTTTCAGTGTAATTTGCTTTCCCTAATGAGGGAGGGCGCTGTATATAGGGGAAATACAGTATTTGTCATAAATAGATTTTTTTTGCAGATTTTAGAAATTATGGCTTTTATAATCAGTGGTCATGATTAGCAAGGTTTGGTGGATAAATGACAATTTACCATTTCAATAATAATGCACCTGCGGATCTGTAGACCTTGATCAGACAACAGCAGAACAATCAATTACTAAAATCGTCGTTGCTCTCCCAGTCCAATGTTGTGACCACTCTTTAGAATTGTCTCAAATATAAGATTTGGAAATAAAGGAGCTATTCTTGGAAATGTTTAAATTTACACATCTTATCAAATGTGGGGTTGGAGAACAGTTGATACTCCAGCTCATTGTCTTTCTGGTCTACTCTTGGTAGAATGGCGCCGGCCTGCAAATAAAAACAGCACTTTTAACATATCGGGAAGTTTTGGAACATCCTAAATTCACATGATGTTCCTAAATTTGTCATAAATTAGTTTTTATGCCCACCAGATCAGATCTGGGGGGGCATATTGTTTTTGCCCGATCTGTCTGTCTCTCGGCCTGTCTGTCTCTCTGTTTGTTAGTCTGTTGTCTGTTCTGTTTGTTTGTCAGCAACTTTAATGTTGACCATAAATTTGAGCCAGTACAGAATTGTCTGCAACTTTAACGTTGACCATAAATTTGAGCCAGTACAGAAAGAGACATGATATTTGGCATGCATATGTATCTCATAAAGCCGCGGGTGACAGGTCATCCTTTGAGGTTAAATATATAGGTCAAATCACTGACTTTAACATTAGCCATAACTTTTGAACCAGTAGAGATAGAGACTTGATATTTGCCATGCATGTGTATCTCATAAAATTGCACATTTTAGAGGGGTGACATGTTAAGGTCATCCTTTAAGGTCAAATTGGGAGGAAAGGGGGGTGGGCATAGTGTTTCACAAACACATCTTGTTCTCCTCTACCATGATATTGTAATTACCCTATTTTGACATCCAATCTGTCCATTACACTAGTTGTAAAGTGAAAAAGTCAGTTAGACACCCCTTTAACTCATTACCTCATAGGCTATTTTTAGATACTACCTCTTTGAATTAATCTACCGAAAAGGAGCATATACTGGAGAAAAGGAAAATTTGAGAATTTTGTAGTGTTGAAACCATTGTAATAAATAGATCATTTGCTCCTATAGGAGCAAATGCTCTATTTATCACAATGGTTTCATAAAGTGACTTGTACAGAGTTGTCAAAAGTCGTCTATATGAGGGAATGTGTTAACCCTTTCCCTGTTAAACATTTGTTCAAGATTGCATCACCTGATTATCAGATCTGGGGGCATGTTTCTTTTTTATACGCCCACCTAATAAAGGTGGTCGTATATTGTCGTGGCCCTGTCCGTCCGTCCGTTCGTTCGTTCGTTCGTTCGTTCGTTCGTTCGTCAGTCAACATTTTGTTTGTCCGCTGTTTTCTGGGAAAACTATTTGACAGATATTAATGAAACTTCACACAAATGTTAAATGCATCAAGATCTGAAGCTGAGTTGATTCTGAGGTTCATTTGATTTTTCATTTCAGAGTTATGGCCCTTGTCCTTAAAAAATATGCACATAGTTTGTCCGCTGTTTTCTGGGAAAACTATTTGAGAGATATTAATGAAACTTCACACAAATGTTGAATGCATCAAGATCTGAAGCTGATTCGATTCTGAGGTTCATTTGATTTGTCGTTTTGGAGTTATGGCCCTTTTACTTAAAACATAATGGAAATACATGCAAATAGTTTGTCCGCTGTTTTCTGGGAAAACAATTTGAGAGATATTAATGAAACTTCACGCAAATGTTTAATGGATCAAGATCTGAAACTGAATTTATTCTGAGGATCATTTGATTTGTCGTTTCGGTGTTATGGCCCTTGTCCTTGAAAAATATGCAAATAGTTTGTCCGCTGTTTTCTGGGAAAACTATTTGAGAGATATTGATGAAACTTCACAAAAATGTTTAATGCATCAAGATCTGAAGCTGAGTTGATTGTGAGGTTCATTTGATTTGTCGTTTCGGAGTTATGGCCCTTTTACTTAAAAAATAATGCAAATACATGCAAATAGTTTGTCCGCTGTTTTCTGGGGAAACTTTTTGAGAGATATTAATGAAACTTCCCACAAATGGTTAATGCATCAAAGACCTGAAGCTAAGTTGATTCTGAGGTTCATTTGATTTTTCATTTTAGAGTTATGGCCCTTGTCCTTAAAAAATAATGAAAATAGTTTGTCCGCTGTTTGCGGGAAAACTATTTGAGAAATATTAATGAAACTTCACAAAATTGTTTAATGCAGCAAGATCTGAAGCTGAGTCGATTTTGAGGTTTATTTGATTTTTCGTTTCGGAGATATTGCCCTTTTACTTAAAATTTTTTGCAAATATATGCAAATAGTTTGTCCGCTGTTTTCTGGCCAAACTGTTTGACAGATATTAATGAAACTTCATACACATGTTTAATGCATCAAGACCTGAAGCTGAGTTGATTCTGAGGATCATTTGATTTGTTGTTTCGGAGTTATGGCCCTTGCACTTAAAAAAATAATGCAAATCTATGCAAATATGAGGATGACCATAACTTTTTCATTTGAAATGATATTTACTTCAATTTTTTTATATGGTTAAACCTTAATGTGAATTTTCACATATATTGCGGGGTTTTGATATGTTATTTTATTCTAAAGTTATGGTCCTTGAACTTTGTGTGTTTGTTGCTTTGTTAGTCTGTCAACTTTTAGTTTGTCTGTTGTTTTCTGGGAAAACTATTAAAATGATATAAATGAAACTTTTAAGCAACACAATTTGAAGCTGAGTTTATTTTGAGGTTCATTCAGTTATGGCCGTTGCACTTTACAAAAATCTGCAAAAATGAGGATTAGCTGTAACTTTTTTATTTAATAAGATGTTCAGTTCATTTTTTTAAAAAAATAGTATCACCTTAATATGGAAATCAAGATCTGAAGCACAGATTAGAAAATGTCAACATTTATAAGG
Organism: Azorinus chamasolen; assembly: GCA_963576725.1. Taxonomy (NCBI): domain Eukaryota; kingdom Metazoa; phylum Mollusca; class Bivalvia; order Cardiida; family Solecurtidae; genus Azorinus; species Azorinus chamasolen. The sequence continues at coordinate 14,475,514 of OY755241.1, read as the reverse complement.
CATGTTGAATCGGAGAAAGTTTGCAAGTGGGCGTATTATGTACCGTATGCGGTACTCCTGTTAGGATATGTAATGTTTGGTATGAAAATTAGATGTCTTAGAAATTAACCGTTTCCTTCATATAAATGCTTTTTCATGCCTTTGCAAACAGTGTAGACCCAGGTGAGATGGCTGCTGTTGGAGCCGTCTGATCAGGGTCTGCTCTTTTTGTAAATGGAATGTGATAATCTGTTTCTTTAGTTTCTAAACTGGCCACAATGTTCCATATTCCATAAATTATAATACAACTATTAATTTTGTCCATGAATATTCAGTAGATTGATATTTTTACAATAAAAAAGGGTTAAAGGAGGTGTAACAAATAGTGACTTGGTAACAAACAACTTGGATCTGCCTGTTAATTAACCCTTTCCCTCATATAAACGTGTTTTTACACATTTGCAAACAGAGTAGACCCAGATCAGACAGCTCCTCTAGGAGCCTTCTGATCAGGGTCTGCTCTATTTGCTAATAAAATTTGATAGATCTGATTCTTTAGATTCTAAAATGGCTACAACGTCCAACCTTCCATAGTTCATTATAACTTTTTTGTCTATGAATACTCAGTAGGTATTGAAATTTGTAATAAACATAGAACAGGGAAAGTGTTAACCAGAGCTACAGTATCATGACAGTGCGTACTCAAATACTACAATCGTCATTTCCCCACCAAACCCTATGTTGTGACCACTCTTTAGAATCGTCTCTTTGAGACGATTCTAAAGAATGGTCACAACATATTAGGGTTTGAGATGAAACATAGGGTTCAAGACGATTCTAAATAGTGGTCACAATATAGGGTTTGGTGGAGAAATAAAGAAGTTATACTTGAAAATGTTTCAATTTACATATTTTATCTTGAGTTCTGTGTTAACCTGTTTCCTTCATATAAACGCCTTGTTACACCTTTGCATACAGAGTAGACCAAGATCAGACGGCTCCATTTGGAGCTGTCTGATCAGAGTCTGCTCTATTTGCATATGAAATTCTATAGATCTAGGTCCATGCTTATAAAACTTTTAGTTGAGTCTGAGTTCGTTCTCAAGTTTTTGATTGGTCAGATTTGAGCCTCTGGCTCAAATCTGACCAATCAAAAGCTTGAGAACTCAAATCTGATCAATCAAAAGTCCCTGATTTTACAGTTTCTACCAAGGTAAAAGACAAACCTGTTTATATGTACCATTATGAAAATTCAGCTAATAAATATTCATGATGTCAGTATTTATTACATTAATATTGAATAGGGAAATTAAGAGTTTGTCCATTTATAATGTAATATATATTCATGATGTCTATATTTCTTAGATGTTTATTGAATAGGGAAATTAAGAGTTGGTCCAGTTAAAATGTAAATATAAATGAAAATGAGTGAGATCAGACGAAAGCAAGCTTACACTGGCAGGAATTTTTTGCAGTTTGGGTTGTGCCTGATGTGCTCCTCGTATCGCATCTCTTGGTGACATGCAATACACTGTACAGTCGTTTTATCAAGTTCTAGTCGCTTTTCCTCATCATGGACCATCTGATGTTAACAGAGAATACTGTATATTAGCTCTATGCACATAAGTGTTTAACTCTTCGTTTGCTATTTACGTCAATATACCAGTACCTGTAAATAGTGAAGACCCAGATGAGACAGCTCCTACAGGAGCTGTCTCATCAGGGTCTGCACTATTTACAAGTTGATTGTGCAACCAGTGCACTCCGCAGCAGTGATTACACAGCGAAATACTTGTACACAGTGAAGATACATGTAATTATACAACAGGACATGAGTAAAGAAGGAAAAATGTATTTTAAAATTCAGCAAGAGAAGGGTTAAATTTATTGTAGTCAGAGCTCCAGATAAGATGCATAAATTAAAACAAGTTTCAAGAATAACTTCTTTATTTCTCCACCAAACCCCTATATGTTATGACTACTCTTTAGAATCATCTTTTTGAGGACAGGAGCCATCTGATCTGGGTCTACCCTGTTTACATAAGTAGGCATCTTTATGGAGTAAAGGGTTAAGAAGACAATGAACATGCAAAAGGTCAACTTTTAAATGCAGGACACAATTGCAGTCATTAGCAAGCAGTGTATACCCAGATCAGGGGAATTCTTGCCCAGCTGTTTGTCATTCAAAAAATCAAACCAATGCCAAACATAAAAATATCATTTATGAAAATTCATCTTTTGAATATTCATTACATTCAATGATGCAATAAATTATGACATTATGAATATTTATATGCTGATTTTTCATTGTGGCATTTACACATGATGTTTTGGTATTGGTAAAACTTTAGAATCAGATCTTTTGTAATTTCATAAGCAAATGGAGCAGACACTGATCAGATGACTCCTGTCAGATCTGGGTCTACTCTGCAAAGGCGTGAAAAAGCATTTGTATGAAGGAAAGGGCTAATTTAGGTTTACACAAAATTCTACTGTGACAGCCTAATGTTACCCTTTACTCCATAGATACACTCTTTTCACACCGTTGCAAACAAAGTAGACCCAGATCAGACGGCTACAGTTTATAGAAAAAAGTAGATCTGATTCTACAGTAATTCTTTCAATGCCAAAGTTTGTGTACTACATAACAGACTAAAGGGGAGAGGACATCAATTTTGGTGTCAGAATATTTCGAGGGCTTGGCGCAAAACTATTCTAACTCCTTCACAAAGCCCTTGCCCTTGATTTAGGTTAACTCTTTGCATGCTAAGTAATTTTTCGTCTGCAACAATTATTGTGGTCTGCTTCAATTCTTAAAATAAACTTTCTCTCATATTTTTGCAAATATACTGTCAAGATGACAAACAGTTTGGATCCTGATGAGACGCCGCATAAGGATCAAAACTGTCTGCATAGGTAATCACAGTTTTGCCGCTAGCTTGAAAAGAGTTAAAGTAGATATAGTCTAATACACATAGTTTAAAGTTTACCTTGGAATGATATCCATTGTCCTTACATTTGCGGCATTCCCTGTGTCAAAGAAATGAAAGGTGAAATAAAAGTAATGTTTTATTTGATGTGTGTTCGGGGAGAGGTTGTGTTGGGGGTATTTTGAGTTGTCATAGATATAAAGTGATAAAGTTCATGTGTTATGAACGCATTACTGATACATGGCAATTATAACCTCCCCTCTCACCCCACCCCACCCCACCCCCCATTTGAGCATAGGTATTTGGTGTTGGTAGATGTGCAAGACAGTGTTTACTGCTGACCATTGCAGGTATTATCTCCCCCAGAACTTTAAGTTTTGTCATTTTTGCATGAAACATGTTGAGTTGGTGTCTCTTACTCGAGTTCTGCTGGATGGATCCTTTTCCAATTTAACCACAATATTTATCTTGACATGCTACAGTAGTATGGATGTGTCTCGATATGCATATTTAAGATCAAGGTCACACAATTAGACTTAGTATTGGGTTTAGCATTTACGTTTAACAAATAATGTTAACCTCAATTCATGTTGAAAGTCCACTTATTTACATAACCCTTTGAGATGAAGCTTTTAAACTTGGAACACTTTTTCACCATCACATGCTTCACCTGTAGGCAAGAGTACATAACTCTATCAAGCATTTTCACAGAATTATTGCCTTTTCTAACTTAGAATTTTTGTTTACAGTTTTTATACGCCCACCTTATAAGGTGGTCGTATATTGTCGTGGCCCTGTCCGTCCGTCCGTCCGTTCGTTTGTCCGTTCGTTCGTCCGTCAACATTTTGTTTGTCCGCTATTTCCTGGGAAAACTATTTGACAGATATTAATGAAACTTCACACAAATGTTTAATGCATCAAGATCTGAAGCTGAGTTGATTCTGAAGTTCATTTGATTTTTATGCCCCCAAAGCTAGGCTTTGGCGGCATATAGTGATCGCACCGTGCATGCGTGTGTGTGTGGGTGGGTGGGTGTGTGGGTGTGTGTACCTTTTGTCCGGAGTATATTTCCTTTTTTTCCACATCAGCTACAGATACCAAATTTGGTGTGTGAGTTCATCTTGGGATGGGGGAGTGTCGCGTACCATTTTCATGTCACTGTGACCTTGACCTTGACCTTGACCTTTGACCTTTGACCTTTGACCTCGATTTTAAAAACGGCTTATACCTTACCAGCTACAAAAAGCTTGTCCGGAGTATATCTCCTATTCCTTACCAGCTAAGGATTCCAAATTTGGTGTGTGAGTTCATATTGGGATGGAGGAGTGTCGCGTACCATTTTCAGATCACTGTGACCTTGATCTTTGACCGATTTTACAAAAAGCTTGTCCAGAGCATATCTCCTAAACCTTACCAGATAAGGATTCCAAATTTGGTGTGTGAGATCACCTTCAGATGGCGGAGTGTCGCGTACCATTTTCAGGTCACTGTGACCTTGACCGTTGACCTCGATTTTACAAAAAGCTTGTCCGGAGCATGTCTCCTATATCTTACCTGAGCTACGGATCCAAAATTTGGTATGTGAGTTCATCTTGGGATGATGGAGTGTCGCGTGTCATTTTCAGGTCACTGTGATCTTGACCTTTGACCTCGATTTTACAAAAAGCTTATACCTTACCAGCTGCAAAAAGCTTGTCCGGAGTATATCTCCTATACTTTACCAGCTACGGATTCCAAATTTGGTGTGTGAGTTCATCTTGGGATGGAGGAATGTCGCGTACCATTTTCAGGTCACTGTGACCTTGACCTTGACCTTGACCTTCGACCTCGATTTTACAAAAAAGGTTGTCCAGAGAATATCTCCTATACCTTACCAGCTACGGATTCCAAATTTAATGTGAGTTTATCTTGGGATGGCGGTGTGTCGCGTACCATTTTCTGGTCACTGTGACCTTGACCTTTGACCTAGATTTTACACAAAGCTTGTCCGGAGCATTTCTTCTATACCTTACCAGCTACGGATTCCAAATTTGGTTTGTGAGTTCATCTTGGGATGGCGGAGAGTCGTGTACCATTTTCAGATCACTGACCTTGACCTTGGACCTCAATTTTACAGTCCGGAGCATATCTCCTATATCTTACCAGATACAAAAAGCTTGTCCAGAGCATATCTCCTATACCTTAAACGTTGACAATCAACCCAGGGTATATCTCCTATACCTTAAACGTTGACAATCAACCCAGGGTTCTTTTTAACGTTGAGAATGACTTAGGGTCCTTTTGAACTAAGTTTTGACGCTTGGCTCTTTTCTTAGCTATCAAAATGGTCAAAGGTTCTGTTTCTAATGTTAAGAACTGACTCCTGTGTCATTATTAACAGCATCAAAATTTCATGCTACACCTGCATTACATTGTTTTGTTTTTCCGCCAAAATGCATTTCGGTGTCAAACACTTTGGGGGCATTTGTCACCCGTGACGACTCTCTTGTTCATTTCAGAGTTATGGCCCTTGTCCTAAAAAATATGCAAATAGTTTTCCGGTGTTTTCTGGGAAAACTATTTGAGAGATATTAATGAAACTTCACACAAATGTTTAATGCATCAAGAACTGAAGCTGAGTCGATTCTGAGGTTCATTTGATTTGTCGTTTTGGAGTTATGGCCTTTTTACTAAAAAAATAATGCAAATACATGCAAATAGTTTGTCCGCTGTTTTCTGGGAAAACTATTTGAAAGATATTAAATAAACTTCACACAAATGTTTAATGCATCAAGATCTGAAACTGAGTCGATTCTGAAGTTCATTTGATTTTTCATTTCAGAGTTATGGCCCTTGTCCTAAAAAATATGCAAATAGTTTGTCCGCTGTTTTCTGGGAAAACTGTTTGAGAGATATTAATGAAACTTCACACAAATGTTTAATGCATCAATATCTGAAGCTGAGTCGATTCTGAGGTTCATTTGATTTTTCATTTCAGAATTATGGCCCTTGTCCTTAAAAATATGCAAATAGTTTGTCCGGTGTTTTCTGGGAAAACTATTTGAGAGATATTAAATAAACTTCACACAAATGTTTAATGCATCAAGATCTGAAGCTGAGTCGATTCTAAGGTTCATTTTATTTGTCGTTTCGGAGTTATGGCCCTTGTATTTAAAAAATATTGCAAATACATGCAAATAGTTTGTCCGCTATTTTCTGGGAAAACTATTTGAGAGATATATATGAAACTTCACACAAATGTTTAATGCACCAAGATCTGATGCTGAGTCAATTCTAAGGTTCATTTGATTTGTCAATTCGGAGTAATGGCCCTTGTATTTAAAAAATAGTGCAAATACATGCAAATAGTTTGTCCGCTGTTTTCTGGGAAAACTATTTGAGAGATATTAATGAAACTTCACACAAATGTTTAATGCATCAAGATCTGAAATTGAATAGATTCTGAGGATCATTTGATTTTTTTTTTCAGAGTTATGGCCCTTGTCCTTAAAAAATAATGCAAATACATGCAAATAGTTTGTCTGCTGTTTTCTGGAAAAACTATTTGAGAGATATTAATGAAACTTCACAAAAATGTTTAATGCATCAAGATCTGATGCTGAGTCGATTTTGAGGTATATTTGATTTGTCGTTTTGGAGTTATGGCCCTTTTAAATAATGCAAATATGTGCATATAGTTTGTACGCTGTTTTCTGGCAAAACTGTTTGACAGATATTAATGAAACTTCATACACTTGTTTAATGCATCAAGACCTGAAGCTAACTTGATTCTGTGGATCATTTGATTAGTTGTTTTGGAGTTATGGCCCTTGCACTTAAAAAAATAATGCAAGTTTATGCAAATATGAGGATGGTCATAGCTTTTTCATTTAAAATGATATTTACTTCAATTCTTATACGCCCACCTAATGAAGGTGGTCGTATATTGTCGTGGCCCTGTCCGTCCGTCCTTTCGTTCGTTCATTCGTCCGTCAACATTTTATTTGTCCGCTGTTTTCTGGGAAAACTATTTGACAGGTATTAATGAAACTTCACACAAATGTTAAATGCATCAAGATCTGAAGCTGAATTGATTCTGAGGTTCATTTGATTTTTCATTTCAGAGTAATGGCCCTTGTCCTTAAAAAATATGCAAATAGTTTGTCCGCTGTTTTCTGGGAAAACTATTTGAAAGATATTAATGAAACTTCACACAAATGTTTAATGCATCAAGATCTGAAGCTGAGTCGATTCTGAGGTTCATTTGATTGGTCGTTTTGGAGTAATGGCCCTTTTACTTAAAAAATAATGCAAATACATGCAAATAGTTTGTTCGCTGTTTTCTGGGAAAACTGTTTGAGAGATATTAAATAAACTTCACACAAATGTTAAATGCATCAAGATCTGAAACTGAGTTGATTCTGAGGTTCATTTGATTTGTCGTTTCGGAGTTATGGCCCTTTTACTTAAAAAATAATGCAAATACATGCAAATAGTTTTTCTGCTGTTTTCTGGGAAAACTATTTGAGAGATATTTATGAAACTTCACACAAATGTTTAATGCATCAAGGTTTGAAGCTGAGTTGATTCTAAGGGTCATTTGATTTGTCGTTTCAGAGTTATGGCCCTTTTACTTAAAAAATAATGCAAATACATGCAAATAGTTTGTCCACTGTTTTCTGGCAAAACTATTTGAAAGATATTAATGAAACTTCACACAAATGTTTAATGCATCAAGATCTGAAGCTGAGTTGATTCTGAGGTTCATTTGATTTTTCATTTCAGAGTTATGGCCCTTGTCCTTTAAAAATATGCAGATAGTTTGTCCGCTGTTTTCTGGGAAAACTATTTGAGAGATATTAATGAAACTTCACACAAATATTTAATGCACCAAGATCTGACACTGAATTGATTCTGAGGATCATTTGATTTTTCGTTTCACAATTATGGCCCTTGTCCTTAAAGAATAATGCAAATAGTTTGTCCGCCGTTTTCTGGAAAAACTATTTGAGAGATATTAATGAAACTTCACACAAATGTTAAATGCATCAAGATCTGATGCTGAGTCGATTTTGAGGTTTATTTGATTTTTCGTTTCAGAGTTATTGCCCTTTTACTTAAAAAATAATGCAAATATATGCAAATAGTTTGTCCGCTGTTTTCTGGCAAAACTGTTAGACAGATATTAATGAAACTTCATACACATGTTTAATGCATCAAGACCTGAAGCTAAGTCGATTCTGAGGATCATTTGATTTGTTGTTTTGGAGTTATGGCCCTTGCACTTAAAAAAATAATGCAAATCTATGCAAATATGAGGATGGCCATACGGCATGTTGAATTAGAGAAAGTTTGCAAGTGGGCGTATTATGTACCGTATGCGGTACTCTTGTTTGATATGGTTAAACCTTAATGTGAATTTTCACATATATTGCGGGGTTTTTGATATGTCATTTTATTCTAAAGTTATGGTCCTTGAACTTTGTGTGTTGGTTGCTTTGTTTGTCAGTCAACTTTTAGTTTGTCTGTTGTTTTCTGGGAAAACTATTTAAATGATATAAATGAAACTTAAACAAATGTTTTAAGCAACAAAGTTTATTTTGAGGTTCATTCAGTTTGTCTTTACAGAGTTATGGCTGTTGCACTTTACAAAAATCTGAAAAGATGAGGATTAGCTGTAACTTTTTTATTTAATAAGATATTTACTTCATTATTTTAAAAAATAGTATCACCTTAATATGGAAATCAAGATCTGAAGCACAGATTAGAAAATGTCAACACTTATAAGGCATGTTGAATCAGAGAAAGTTTGCAAGTGGGCGTATTATGTACCGTATGCGGTACTCTTGTTGTTAAAAGTTAAAACCACCTGTTTACATAACCCTTTGAGATAAAGCTTTGAAACTTCCAACACCTATTCACCATCACAGTCTTCACCTGTAGGCAAGAGTACATAACTCTGTCAAGAATTTTGAGAGAATTATGACCCTTTTTAACTTAGAACTTTTGGTTACGGTTTTTAAAAGTCCACCTATTTACATAACCCTTTGAGATAAAGCTTTGAAACTTGGAACACTTGATCACCATTACAAGCATCATTTGTAAGCAGGAGTACATAACTCTGTCAATCATTTTGACAGAATTACTTCCCTTTTTATGCCCCCATTGACGATAGTCGGGGGCATATTGTTTTTGCCCTGTCTGTCTGTCTGTCTGTTTGTCCGTTTGTCTGTTTGTCTGTTTGTTTGTCAGCAACTTTAACATTGGTCATAACTTTTGAGCCAGTATAGATAGAGACTTGATATTTGGCATACATATGTATCTCATAAAGCCGCACATTTTGAGGGGTGCCGTGTCAAGGTCAAGGTCATCCTTCAAGGTCAGAGGTCAAATATATGGGTCAAATCGCTAACTTTAACATTGGCCATAACTTTTGGACCAGTAGAGATAGAGACTTGATATTTGGCATGCTTGTGTATCTCATGAGGCTGCACATTTTGAGGGGTGACATGTCAAGGTCAAGGTTATCCTTCAAGGTCAGAGGTCAAATATATGAGGGGGCATAGTGTTTCACAAACACATCTTGTTAATTTAGAATTTTTGGTTAATCCTTTTTGTTTAAAGTCCAATTATTTACATTACCTTTTGAGATAAAGCCTTTAAACCTGGAACTTCGCACATTTGGTCTTAGGATTTGAATTTAGCAAATAATTTTACCTCAGTCTATGTTGAAAAAGGCCTCGACGGGCATGTATTGTGCCCACTTGCACTCTTGTTTTACTTGTCCAGACTCTAACTCGAAACTCCATGGATGGATTGTAAAATGACTAGGCATAAATGTTCTTCTAAAAGATATGGCATGTCGAGCAAAAAACAAAGTCCGTAATTGAAATGTCAAGGTCATACTTAGAGGTCAAAAGTTAAAAGCATGTATTTTTTTGCTTGTCTGGGTACTAGGACATCCTGGATGGATTGTGAAATGACTAAGTATGAATGTTCCTCTAGAAGGTACAGTGTGTCACACAAAAAGCAGGTCTGTAACTGAAAGGTCAAGGTCATACTTAGAGGTCAGAGGTCAAAAACATGTAAGTTTTTGCTTGTCTGGTCTCTAAATCAAAGTCTAACTCAGAAGTCCATGGATTGATTGTGAAATGACTAGACATAAATGTTCCTCTAGAAGGTATGGCATGTCACGTGGTCAGTAGCTGAAAGGTCAAGGTGATACTTGGAGGTCAAAGGTCAAAACAATGTATTTTTTTGCTCGTTCGGGCTCTAAATCAAAGTTCATTGATGGATTGTGAAATTACTAGGTATAAATGTTTCTCTAGAAGGTATGGCATGTCATCCACAAAAATCAGGTTATTAACTGAAAGGGCAAGGTCATTATCAGAGGTCAAAGGTCAAAAACATCTATTTATTTTGCTTGTCCGGGCTCCAACTCAGAAGTCCATGGATTGATTGTGAAATGACTAGGCATAAATGTTCCTCTAGAAGGTATTGCATGTCACGTGAAAACACCCAGACCTGTCAGTAGCTGAAAGGTCAAGGTGATACTTGGAGTTCAAACACAATGTATGCCTGTAATTACCCTTTACTTGATTGATATTCATGCCATTTCATATGCTTTTGCAAAGTAGACCCAGATCAGGCATTCTTATAGAATCTACCTGATAAGGATCTGCTCTGTCTAACTTTTGCATGTGCCATTGGTGAATGGCCAGCGGGCTCGACATGTTGCACTTGGGCATTCTAGCAATGTGTTTACCGTTGGGAATTGCAGAATTATCTCCCCTTGAACTTTTAGAATTTTTGTCAGTTCGGCATGAAATATGGGGAATTGGTGTCGCGAACTTCTTCAGTTTGTAAGTAATTGAACTGGTACTAAGTATTGTTATACATAATAACCAGGAAAAGCAGATGTGCCATACATAATTACCACGAAAAGCAGATGTGCAAGACGTAATTATGTCTCCCCCAGTATACTGGGGAGACATTTTGTTTTTGTGCCTATCCGCTCTAGTGTACGTCCGTCTGTCAGTCCGTCCATCAGTTAATTTTAGTTTGTCCACATAGTTTCTCATATGTCTGATTTTCATGAAGCTTCATAGGATTGATCAGCACCTTGCCTAGTTGTGCATATCTTGTTCCTGTTCTGGTTCGATTATATTCTGCAGTTATGGGACTTTGAAATTTTTACATGAAAAATTTTGTCTGCGCAGTTTCTCCAAAACCTTTGATCAGATTGATTTCATGAAACTTCATAGGATTGAAAGCAACATGCCTAGATATGCATATCGTATTCCAGAGTTATGGAAAAAAATTTGTCCACGCGGTTTCTTCAAAATCTTTGGTCCCATTTTCATGAAACGTTATAGGATTGATCAGCACCATGTCTAGTAGTTTTGCATATCTTATTCCTATACCTATTGATTTCAGGTCAGTTGGTCAAAGGTCAAGGTCTAAGTGACTTTCAACAAAAGAATCTTGACCGCTCAATAACTTTACAACTATTAGGTGTGCTGTCTTCATAACTAGTAGAAAGGTTGATCATGGCAAGTAGATGACTCTTAATGATTTTAAGGTCAGTCGATCAAAGGTCAAGGTCACAGTGACCTTCAATTCGAAACTCTTGTCAGCTCAATAACTTGATAAGTATTAAGTGTGCTGTCTTCATACTTAGTAGGAAGGTTAGTCATGGCTAGTAGATGATCCCTGTTGATTTTGAGGTTATTTGGTCAAAGTCAAAGTGACCTGCAACTTAAAAATATTGTCCCCTCAATAACTTGATAACTATTGGGTGTGCTATCTTCATACTTAGTGGCGAGTTTGGTCATGGCAAGTAGATGACCCCTAATGACTTTGGTGTCAGTCGGTCAAGGTCACAGTGACCTTCACTCAAAAAAATGTCTGCTCAATAACTTGATAACTATTGGAGATGTGCTGTCATCATATTTAGCAGGAAGGTTGGTCATGGCCAATAGATGACCGGTATCGATTTTGAGGCCAGTTGGTCAAAGGTAAAGGTCACTGTGGGCGTATAATGCTCGGACACATGGAGCTCTTGTCAATGGGTGATCGATCGTAAAGATGTCCCGATCAGCAAGTAAAATTTTTGAGTCCAATTCCCAACAGTTACATTGCACATGTTTAAGCTGATTAATACAATTTTGGAAGTCAGTTAGGGTACTATCATTGTAGAAATTAAATGGACTTTTATTTTTTAGCTCACCAGAGCACTTTTGTGCTCAGGGTGAGCTTTTGTGATCACTTGATGTCCGTCGTCCGTCATCCGTCGTCCGTCGTCGGGCGTCAACAATTTGAACCTTTAAATATCTTCTCCTCTGAATCTACAGGGTTCTCAGCTTTCATCTTTGGTACATAGCATCATCTTTAGGTCCTCTACAAAAGTTATATAAATTTTGCCCCTGGGGTCAAAATTGGCCCCGCCCCAGGGGTGCCTTGTTTTCTATTGAAATATATAGTAAAACTTTGAAAATCTTCTCCTCTGAATCTACAGGGTTCTCAGCTTTCATATTTGGCACATAGCATCATGTTCAGGTCCTCTACAAAAGTTATATAAATTATGGCGCTGGGGTCAAAATTAGCCCCGCCCCAGGGGTAGCCAGTTTTGAATAGAAACATATAGTGAAAACTTTGAAAATCTTCTCCTCTGAATCTACAGCGTTCTCAGCTTTCATATTTGGCACATGGCATCATGTTCAGGTCCTCTACAAAATTTATATAAATTATGGCCCTAGGGTCAAAATTGGCCCCACCCCAGGGGTAGCCAGATTCCAATAGAAACATATAGTGACAACTTTGAAAATCTTCTCCTCTGAATCTACAGCGTTCTCAGCTTTCATATTTGGCACATAGCATCATGTTCAGGTCCTCTACAAAAGTTGTATAAATTATGGCCCTGGGGTCAAAATTGGCCCCGCCCCAGGGGTAGCCAGATTTCAATAGAAACATATAGTGACAACTTTGAAAATCTTCTCCTCTGAATCTACAGTGTTCTCAGCTTTCATATTTGGCACATAGTATCATGTTCAGGTCCTCTACAAAAGTTATATAAATTATGGCCCTGGGGTCAAAATTGGCCCCGCCCCACGGGTAGCCAGTTTTGAATAGAAATATATAGTGACAACTTTGAAAATCCTTTCTTCTGAATCTACAGGGTTCTCAGCTTTCATATTTGGCACATAGCATCATGTTCAGGTCCTCTACAAAAGTTATATAAAGTATGGCCCTGGGGTCAAAATTGGCCCCGCCCCAGGGGTGGTCAGTTTTCAATAGAAACATATAGTGAAACTTTGAAAATCTTCTCCTCTGAAACTGGAAGGTTCTCAGCTTTCATATTTGGCACATAGCATCATGTTCAGGTCCTCTACAAAAGTTATATACATTATGCCCCTGGGGTCAAATTGACCCCGCCCCAGGGGTGGCCAGTTTTCAATAGAAACATACAGTGACAACTTTGAAAATCTTCTCCTCTAAATCTACAGGGTTCTTAGCTTTCATATTTGGCACATAGGATCATATTCAGGTCTTCTACAAAAGTTATATAAATTATGCCCCAGGGGTCAAAATTGGCCCCGCCCCAGGGGTAGCCATGTCTCAATTGAAACATATAGTGACAACTTTGAAAATCTTCTCCTCAGAAACTGGAAGGTTCTCAGCTTTCATGTTTGACACATAACATCGTGTTCTGGTCCTCTACAAGAGTTATAGAAAGTATGTCCCTGGGGTCAAAATTGGCCCTGCCCCAGGTGTAGCCAGTTCGCAATAGAAACATATAGTGTCAAATTTGAAAATATTTTCCTCAGAAACTGGAAGGTTCTCAGCTTTCATATTTGGCACATAGCATCATGTTCAGGTCCTCTACAAAAGTTGTATAAATTATGCCCCTTGGATCAAAATTGGCCCGCCCCAGGGGTGGCTAGTTTTCTCTAGAAACATATAGTGAAAACTTTGAACATCTTCTCCTCTGATTGCCTGGTGAGCGATGTCAGGGCCATTCTGGCCCTCTTGTTAATAATATAATTATTGGTACATGCCTCTAAAAGTCTATTGTGTTTATCCTTAATTTTTGGGTCATCTCTCTCTATTGGTAATTAACCCTTTAGATGCTGAATTTTCAAATGGACCATTCCAAAATTTAAAGAGGTCAAACTTATGGTGAATATTTAGGGATTTTTCAAAAGAAAATCTCTGCATGAAAAACAGCGCAGATCGTGATGAGACGGCTCTCCTGGGTCTCTACTGTTTGCAAATGACATTAGTAATGTGTTTCCCACATTGAAAGGGTTAAAGCAGAGTAAATCGATTCAGCACCATTTTTTTTAATCTTTAAAAAAATGAAACCATTGGAGGAGCAATTTTATCTTAAATTGACTCTGTTAATGTGTAAGATTGGCTGAATAATTATATGAGATAATTCTAATTGTTATACCTTTGGCAGGAGAAACAACTGCGGACTTTACAGCTGGGGCATTTTACAGGATCTCTGAGTACGAGATCGCATACACTGCAGATTAGTCTGCCATTTTGCACCAGCAGGATTTCTTTAGGATACCCTCCCCCTTGGCTTGCGTTCGAACGGCTGCTTTGGAATCCACTGTCATTGCTTTCTGTATCAGATGCCATTGTGGTTTTCTGCCAGTTAAACAATTGAACCTCTCTATAACATCCAGTTTATGAATGAACACAGGAATCTTTGAAAGCATAGGAAGTTGTAACAAAGTTTGAGAATAAAAAATGATACATGCACTATTATATAGTGAATCCAGATAAAATGTGTTAATGAAAACATTTTCAAAAACAAGATGTGTTTGTGAAACACTATGCCCCCCGGATTATCACTAATATACATTTGACGTGTAATTTGACCTTTGACCATGATATATGACCTTTTCACCCCTGAAATGTTCTCCTCCATAAGTTGCACATGCATGCCAAGTTTGAAGTATATATGTGCAATGGCTATATTGGCCTTTACACAGGTTAGACACACTGTTGTAATTCATTTGAATTCTAGTTTCAAGAAAGGTATGACAGTAACTGAAAAATCACATTTATACATGTATCTATAGCAAAAGAGAGCAGAGCAAGATTAGACGGCTTGTATAGGAGCCGTCTGTTCTGGGTCTATTATACTCTTGTTGCAAAGGCATGAGGACATGAGAGAAAGGGTTTAAACTCTAAAGGGTTTGAGTGTTGTCCATACTAATGCAGCTCTGGAAATTATGAAAGCTAAACATTAATGTAAGAAAACATTTTATTTTAAAACACTATCAACTATAACTGATAATATGGCTATGCTTTGAACGTTAAATTGAAACCTGGTATGTTTGCTAATGTAATTTGAAAGATCTGTCTCTTCAATTTCTAGAATGGCTACAGTGTTTCGCTGTCTATATTTCATTTTTGTCCATGAATGTTTAGTAGGTATTGACATTTGGAATAAACATAGAAAGGGAAAGGTTAAAAGGCTTAATCCTTCTCTTGCTGAATTTTAAAATACTTTTCTCTTTCTTTACCCATGCCCTGTTGTATAATTACATATATCTTCACTGTCTACAAGTATTTCTCTGTGCAATCACTGCTGTTGAGTGCACGGGTTGCACAATCAACTTGTAAATAATGCAGACCCTGATGAGACAGCTCCTGCATCTGGGTCTTCACTATTTACAGGTAGGTATATTGGCGTGAATAGCAAGCGAAGGGTTAATAGTTTATTCAGCCTATCACGATTTCAACAGTTAGGTTTTGTGTTATGTCCATCCCATAATATTTTTTATTGTCTCCTGTCCATTCCATAATAAGTGTGACTATTTTATTTTTGGACATTTTGTATGGCTGTTATCTTGAAGCTAAGCATTGAATAAAAGTTTGTTTATTTATACTAGTAAAACCTCAAAACTCAATTTGTTTTCATGGGTACTCAATTACTGTTTAACACATAAATTATGAGTATTGCTCAATTATCTGTTCCTCTGTATCACTATGAAACCTTAATCAAACAAATTACCAGTACATAAACCAGCGTGAATATCAA
The DNA here is from genome assembly GCA_963576725.1 of Azorinus chamasolen. NCBI lineage: Eukaryota > Metazoa > Mollusca > Bivalvia > Cardiida > Solecurtidae > Azorinus > Azorinus chamasolen. The sequence continues at coordinate 14,459,569 of OY755241.1, read as the reverse complement.
AATCCTATTCCTCGTCATCCTCATCATCATCATGACACATCATTATTACATGTATGTATTTATTGTATTAAGCTAGTGGCCTTTAAAAGCATTCAGGCTATTTATCTTTATTTATCTTTCATAAAAGTTAAACCACGATACATGTACATACAGTTTCACTTACAACTTAACAATTAAGGGCTAAGTGTTACATAATAAAGATAATTCTCCCTCTCTATCTCATCCATAAAATGCCATACACCTAAAAGTGTACTTTTAAGTGAAATTGGACATAGCTAATCCTTTCCCTGTTCTACGTTTATTTCAAATTTGAATACCTGGGCAAAGTAGTTATAATGAAATGTGGAAGGTTGAAAATTATAGCCATTTTAGAAACTAAAGAAATTGATCTTTCATATTCCACTATCAAACAGTGTAGACCCTGATCAGACGGCTCCTATAGGAGCTGTCTGATCTGGGTCTACTCTGTTTGCAAATGTGTGAAAACGCATTTAAATAAGGGAAAGGGTTAAGACTATTATTTTCTGATAATCTATTAATTTCATGTGAATTGTAAACTGAATATAGCAACTGCCAAACAATACTGGTGTTGGTGTACAATAACTTTTTTTTAAATCCTGATCAGATGGTTCCTACTGGAGCTGTCTGATCTGGGTCTCCTCTATTTTGCAAAAATGAAAAAAAAACCCGTATATATGGAGTAAAGGGTTAACCCTTTTCCTGTTATATATAATCCAGATTTCAATACCTACTGTCTATTCATGGACAAAATAGTTATAATGAAATGTGGAAGGTGGAACATAGTAAACTAAAGGAACAGATTTATCAGATTGTGGAAGGACTGAAATTTTAGTTCAAGTAAGTTATCCCAAAGTTCAAGTTATCAGAGATCAAGTTCAACTCTGCATTTTCCTGTAGAAGTCGTCTGATCAGGATCTCAGAAAGCTCCTGTAGAAGTCGTCTGATCAGGATCTAGTGTATTTGCTAATGGAATAATATAGATCTGATTATACAGTTTCTGTATAGATTTACATGTAACATGATGTGATTATTTCTAATATCAGTGTTCATAAAGTAAAGGGTTAAAAGGAAATGAGTGTGCTGGCATTTGCAATTAGTGTAGACCTAGATGAGAGGACCGTTTAGAGCTACAGATAACAGTGCGTACACAAATACTAAAATCGCATTTCTCCACCAAACACTGTTGTTACCACTCTTTAGAATCGTCTCAAAGAGTCTATTCTAAGAAGTGGTAACAACATAGGATTTGGTGGAGAAATAACTAAGTTATACTTGAAACTATTTTAATTTACTTATCTTATCTCGAGCTCTACTATTAGAGGAGCTCTCTAATCATAGTCTGTATTGTTTATCAATCAAAACCCCTTAGAAAATTTGTCTTACATACCGATACATACCAACTGTATTTGCTAACCTTTTACAAATTTGTCTTTTACTCCATGGTGATACCTTTTGGCACCTTTTTTAGTTGACTCTTAGAACGTTCTCAAGCATTTGATTGGTCAGATTTGAGCCTTTGGCTCAAATCTGACCAATCAAAAGCTTGAGAACTCAAATCTGACCAATCAAAAGCTTGAGAACGAAACTCAGACTCAACTAAAAGCTTTATAAGCATGGACCCAGATTAGATGGCTCCTACCAGAGCAACAGATAAATGTGCATACGCGGATATTAAAATCATTTTTCCTCCACCAAACCCTATGTTGTGACCAGTCTTTATTTTGGTCGAAAAAATAAAGGAATTATTCTTGACTAATGACTTGGCTGATTATGTCTCCCCCATTTACGGGGAGATATATTGTTTTTGCCAGAATTGTCTGTCCGTCCGTCGGTCCATCCGTCTGTCTGTCCATCACAAACTTGTGTCGTACGTATCTCTGAAATCAGTTGGGCTAGAGTCACCAAACTTCACAGGAATGTTCACCAGCATGAGTTGTTGTGCACCTGGGGTTTTTGAATTGTCTCCCCCTGATAACTTTGGAGGAATTGCCCCTGATGATTAACTAGAAAACTTTGTGTCGCGCATATCTCTGAAATCGCTAGTACTAGAGTCACCAAACTTCAAAGGAATGTTCACCAGCATGAGTTGTTGTGCACCTACGGTTTTTGAATTGTCTCCCCCTGATAATTCTTGAGTTATTGCCCCTGATATGAATGCTTAAATTTATACAAACTTTGTGTCGCACGTATCTCTGAAACAAGTAGGGCTAGAGTCACCAAACTTCACAGGATTGTTCACAAGCATGAGTTGTTTTGCTCTTGGGTTTTTTTGAATTGTCTAATCCTGTTAACTTTGGAGTTTATTGCCCCTGATGACTTAAAATTAGACAAACTTTACTTAGTGTCGTGCATATCTCTGAAACCAATAGGGCTAGAGTCACCAAACTTCACAGGAATGTTGACCCGCATGAGTTTTTGTGCACCTGGGTTTTTAGCTCACCTGAGCTTGCTCAAGTGAGCTATTGTCATGGTGCTCCGTCCGGCGTCCGTCGTCGTGCGTCGTGCGTTGTGCGTCGTGCGTCGTCAACATTTGGCTTGTGAACACTCTAGAGGTCACATTTGTAGCCAAATCTTCATGAAACTTGGTCAGAATGATTGTCTTGAAAAAATCTCGGATGAGTTCGAAAGTGGGTCATGTGGGGTCAAAAACTAGGTCACTAGGTCAAATTATTCAAAATCTTTGTGAACACTCTAGAGGTCACATTTTTAGTCCAATCTTCATGAAACTTAGTCAGAATGATTGTCTTGATAGAAACTTGGATGAGTTTGAAAGTGGGTCACATACGGTTAAAAACTAGGTCACTGGGTCAAATTATTGAAAAACCTTGTGAACAATCTAGAGGTCACATTTTTAGTCCAATCTTGATCAGACTTGCTCAGGATGATATTCTTGATGATATCTCGATCAAGTTCGATCATGGGTGGGGCAGGATTAAAAAGTAGGTCATTAGGTCAAATCTTAAAAAAATCTTGTTTACACTGTAGAAGCCACAATTTCTGCCTAATCTTCATCAAACTTGCTCAGAATGATAACCTTGATGATATCTTGATCGAGTTTGATCATATGTGGGCTTGGGTCAAAAAGTAGGTCACTAGGTCAAATCTTAGAAAAATCTTGTTTACACTCTAGAAGCCACATTTTCTGCCTATTCTTCATCAAACTTGCTCAGAATGATGACCTTGATGATATCTCAATTGAGATCCATCATGGGTGGGCTGGGGTCAAAATGTAGGTCACTAGGTCAAATCTTAGAAAAATCTTGTTTACACCCTAGAGGCCACATTTTCAGCCCAATCTTGATCAAACTTGCTCAGAATGATAACCTTGATGATCTCTCATTTGAGTTCGGTTGTGGGTGGTGTGGGGTGAAAAAGTAGGTCACTAGGTCAAATCTTAGAAAAATCTTGCCTACACTCTAGAAGCCACATTTTCTGCCTAATCTTGATCACGCTTGCTCAGAATGATAATCTTATGCCGTGTGATTCTTGCTCAGAATGATAACCTTATGCCGTGTGATTCTTTAGCCTATTGGAGGGGCTGTATTCGAATAAACTTTTCAAGCTACAATAGTAATGTGTACCTTGTCTGCATAAGCCTTTCAGATTGATTCAATCCTTTGGTAGTTTCAAGGTGTCTGTGACATGTATTGACAGCAAAGAGAAACTACACACATTTATATTGTAATTTCTAACCTATTTTTAACATAATTTTGAATAAACTTTAACAAGACATTTACCTAACATTTACGAAGTACATCAGTATGCATGTACAGTAAAACCTGCCTATAATGGCTACCTTAAGATGGTGGTTTGTGGTTGATATAGCCTGGTGTTCTGACACACATTGTGACAATGCAGCAAATGAGTGTTGCAGAAAGCTCATGCAGGAGCTTTCCTCAACACTTGTTTGCTGCATAATGCAAGGTGCTGTGTAAAATTAGTCTGTATTGTGGACTTCTTTTTATTAGCTCACCTGAGCATGCTCAGGGTGAGCTATTGTGATCACTTGAATGTCTGTCGTCCGTCGTCCGTCGTGCGTCAACAATTTTCAACAATCTTCTTCTCTGAAACTACTCGTCAGATTTAAACGATATCTGGCAGGAATAGTCTTTAGGTGGCCCTCTTGCAAGTTTCTAAAATTTATGATGATATCTCAAAAAACATGGCTGCCAGGGGGCGGGGCCACTTTTCTTATATAGTTATATAGAAAACTTTAAAAATCTTCTTCTCTGAAACTACCAATCAGATTTAAACAATATTTGGCAGGAATGGTCTTTAGGTGGCCCTCTTGCAAGTGTCTAAAATTCATGATGATATCTCAAAAAACATGGCCGCCAGGGGGCGGGGCCACTTTCCTTATATAGTTATATAGAAAACTAAAAATCTTCTTCTCTGAAACTACCAATCAGATTTAAACAATATTTGGCAGGAATGGTCTTTAGGTGGCCCTCTTGCAAGTTTTTAAAATTCATTATGATATCTCAAAAAACATGGCCGCCAGGGGGCGGGTCACTTTCCTTATATAGTTATATAGAAAACTTTAAAAATCTTTTTCTCTGAAACTACCAATCAGATTTAAACAATATTTGGCAGGAATGGTCTTTAGGTGGCCCTCTTGCAAGTTTCTAAAATTCATGATGATATCTCAAAAAACATGGCCGCCAGGGGGCGGGGCCACTTTCCTTATATGTTTATATAGAAAACTTAAAAATCTTCTTCTCTGAAACTACCAATCAGATTTGAACGATATCTGGCAGGAATGGTCTTTAGGTGGCCCTCTTGCAAGTTTCTAAAATTCATGATGATATCTAAAAAAACATGGCCGTCAGGGGGCGGGGCCACTTTCCTTATTTATTTATATAGAAAACTTTAAAAACCTTCTTCTCTGAAACTACCAATCAGATTTGAATGATATCTGGCAGGAATGGTCTTTAGGTGGCCCTCTTGCAAGTTTCTAAAATTCTAAAATATGATGATATCTTGTATATTTTCAAATTTTAGAAAAATCTTGTCCATTACTTGTGTGTAACATTGTTGTAACCAACACTTAACAAATGTCAGGTGAGCGCCCCAGGACCCTCAGGGTCCTCTTGTTTAATTGTCTCCCCCTGATAACTTTGGAGTTACTGCCCCTTATGACTTAAAATAAGGGAAACTTTACGTTGTGTCACATGTATTTCTGAAACCACTAGTACTAGAGTCACCAAACTTCACAAGAATGTTGACTAGCATGTGTTTTCGTGTACCTGGGACTTTTGAATTGTCTCCCCCTGACAATGTTAGAGTTGTTGCCCCTGATGACTTAAAAATTAGACCCTGATAAGTTTGGAGTTACATTACACTTGTGTATTGGAAAGAGGATGGGAGGGGGAGACATCTGTTTTTTTGACAAAAACAAACCTCTAGTTTTGTTTTAGCTTTGTCACACTTTATTCTAAGGTTCAACAAAAAACAAATATTGAAAGAATTGGACAGACTACAAAATTGTTTTATAGGTATCATAATGGTGTATGAAGTACATTTAATATACATAATACACCATATCTGTAAAACACTTTAGTTTGTAATAATATGTACATGTCAAAACTTTTTGGCATTCTTCCTATATAATTAGTTAATGATCAGTTATTTTAGTATTATATTTTAACCCTTTGAATGCTGGTCATATGTATTGTCATTTGCCAACAGGGTAGATCCAGATAAGAGGGATCTTAGAGGAGCCCTCAGATCAGGGTCTGCACTGTTTTTATTCAAAACCCTGTTGCAATTTTAAACCATTTATACCGAGTGGTTCTACAGATAATCACTGATGGGCTATTCCACTCTGAAAATTCAGCATTGAAAGGGTGAATATTTGAAATACTCCCCTTTATCCATGAGTGAGCTCCATAACACACCAATTTACCATTCCTTACTCTTAAAATTCAGCGTTGAAAGGTTGAACTGATTATCTATTTTAAGAAACAGACATTTTGAAGGGTCAAGCATATTAGACGTGACAAATGAACGGAATTACAGTGTTAAATTACAGCGTTATAAATATAAAATCTCATTTTAGAACTTATATAATACTTACTTACTGGTTCCTTGAAATGATTACGGAATATGACGTGTCACAATGACTCAGTGCCACGTAGGACAATGGTCTGGTATAAACCAGTCACAAATAAATAGTGATTGGGTTTTGCGGTCAATTTTTTTGTTCGTTAATAACAGAAAAATATGATTAGCTTTTATTAAGTTAATTTAATAACTGACTTTTTTTATGTAATCTGGCCTCTACAAATTTTGTATACTTCTACACTGTCACAACGGCCAAACTCTGATCATGAATATTGACAAAGTTATGCCCTCTTGGAAAATTAATGAGCATGCTTGCTGTGGTTTACTTGTTTCATAATCTAAAAACGTTAAATTCGGATTTTTTATCTGCAATGTTTTGCTCTTGTGGAATTTGCTATTGTGCAAAATGTGTCTTCCTAATGAAATGAAGTTGTTCATCATCTCAAGAGCTACAGTCTGGTAAAGAGTCATAACTCTTTCATGTCTACTTAACCCATTCCCTCAAAGGCTATTTTTAGATCCAACCACTTTGAATAAACCTACTGAAAAGAAGCATTTGAATAAACCTACTGAAAAGAAGCATTAACTAGAGAAAAGGGAAAATAAAGAATTTTGTAGTTTGAAACCATTGTGATAAATAGAGCATTTGCTTCTATAGGAGCAAATGCTCTATTTATCACAGTGGTTTCAACAGATGACTTTTACACCAGTCCTTTGCTCCAGTAGGTGCTGTCTGGTCAGGGTCTGCTCTGTTTGTCTGTATAAGAGGTATCAACATGAAACTTCATAGGTTAGTAGATCTCATTGAGGGGAAGGCCCCAACATAAGAACTCTTGATTTCAAAATTTTGGAGTTATGGCCCTTTATATTTTTCAAAAATGTTTAATTTGGCTGGACAAGCACCAAATTAGACGAGCATTGACACCGCATGTGGCTCTTTTTTTTTCGCTGAACGCTGGCATCCATTTTCGGATAAGGGCATTGCAACTTAATGTCAAGTAGATAATATTGTAATTCATTTGTTCGTAATACAGTAAAACCTCTCTACAATGGCCACTAAATTATTTATGTTGAAGGCAGGTGGCTGCTTAAAGCAAGGTGAAAGCAAAACAAAACACTCCTATAGGAGTGTTTTGTTTTGCTTTCACCTTGCTTTAAGCAGCCACCTGCCCTAAATACCAACTAATTAACACAGTTTAGTAGCCATTATAGAGAGTTTACTTTATTGATTTATTAATTTTCAGGTGGGGATTATTTTGAAGTAATTATTTATTACAGTACTGTTTCAGATGAGGCTACTGCATTACCAGTATCAGTTTTGTTACAGTTTCATTTGTATTATTAATTATTGCTGTTTTATTACTGTTTCAGATTTTGGCAATGATGATTGTCTGCCACTGTTGCTCCTTCTAGTAAAGATTTTGGATATTCTCCCACGACAGACAGGTAGTTTAAGCTTTATTTCTGCTTCTCTCTCCCCCCCCCCCCCTATACACACACCATTCTAAAGTCAAAGAAAGTGTCATGTTGACTATTCTCCTTTTACTTTCCCAGATATTAACCCCATTCAACCCTGAATTAAAAGAATGAAATAGTCCATGAGTGTTTGATTATAGAGTCCACTCAGTATAAAAGACTTTCATAGATAACTTGCTAGATGATTTTGAATGACAAACAATGCAGACCCAGTTCAGAGGACTCCTTTAGAAGCCCTCTGATCCTGGTCTATACTGTTTGCAAATAACTGCATGTGTGTCTCGGACTGAAAGGTTAAAGCTGAGCTCTTCTCTAATTTGATACTGTCTGAGTAAATATTTAGGTTAACTAATGTAACTCTTAAAACTTTCCCTGTTCTGTGTTTATTCTAAATTTCAATACCTCATGAATATTCATTAACAAAATAATTATAAAGAAATATGGAAGGTGCAACATTGTAGACATTTTAGAAGGCAAAGAAACTGATCTATCAAATTCTGTTAGCAAACAGAGCAGACCCTGATCAGACAGTTCCTCTAGGAACCGTCTGATCCGGGTCTACTCTTTTTGCAAATGCGTGAAAACACGTGTATATGAGGGAAAGGGTTAAAAAGTTAAAGAAATATGGAAGGTGCAACATTGTAGACATTTTAGAAGGCAAAGAAACTGATCTATCAAATTCTGTTAGCGAGCCGTCTGATCCGGGTCTACTCTTTTTGCAAATGCGTGAAAACACGTGTATATGAGGGAAAGGGTTAAAAAGTTTTTAATCCCTTTCAACCTGGGTCGTACATGCAGTCATTTGCAACCAGTGTAGACCCAGGTCAAAGGGCATCTTCTCAGATCGGAGGAGCCTTCTGATCAGGGCCTGAGCTGTTTGTTATTAAAAATCCTCTAGCAAGTCTAAGCCTTTTATACTGAGTTAACACTGTAGTTAACCCTTTGCTCCATAGGCTATTTTAGACACAACCAATCAATCTACCAAAAAGGATCATTTACTAGAGAAAAGGAAAAATTTAGAATTGTGTAGTTTTGAAACCATTGCGATAAATAGAGCATTAATTTTGTTTCAATAGGAGCAAATACTCTATTTATCACAATGGTTTAAAAAAAATCTCTTTTTTTACAAAGACATAGAAAGGAGGAAAGGGGTTAAGCACTGATGGGCTATTTCACTTGAGCTCTGAAAGGTTAAGCTTGCCTAATAATCCCCCTAAAGGCGGCGGGATATAGTTTTAGCGTCTCTCCGTCCATGCAGCCATATCTCAATACCTGGAGATTTCCTCTGAAACTTTTGTAAATGTGGACCTGTAAGTCTCATTCACATTAATGTGGAAACCAGAGTAATAGCCCTTAGTTTGCAAAAACTGTAACCATTTTGTCTGTCTGGAGCCATATCTCAGAAACTGTTGGAAGTTATATTGGGGACACATCCTGTTTTTGCTCCATTATTATGTCCCCCAAATGAAGTGGGGAGACATGTTGTGTTTGTTCATTTACTTTTTCATTTACTTTATTATTATTATTCTTTCTTCCTATTCTGCTTCTTTCGCCATGAGATTGTTATACCCCGATGGGGGGCATACTGTTTTTGCTCGCTCTGTCGGTTGGTTTGTTTGCTCCCCCCCCCCCCCCCCCCTTTACCCCCTCCCCAAATTTAACGCTGGCGATAATTTTGCAGCCATTGCACATACATACTTCAAATTTGGCATGCATATGCAACTTAAGGAGGCAAAAAGGTTTAGGGGTGACTTATTAAGGTCAAGGTCACACATCAAGGTCAAAGGTTAAATTACGGGTCAAATTTAGATTGGCGATTATATAATTTTTTTGCCATTCAACATACATGCTCAAAACTTGGCATGCATGTGCAACCTTTGGAGGCGAACAATTACAGGGTTGACTCAATAAGGTTAAGGTCATACATAAAGGTAAAATTACAGGTCAAATTTTAGATTGGAAACGTGCATGAATGCCCCATCTGGGTGGCATATTGATTTTGCTCGCTCTGTTGGTTTGCAACACCCCCAATTTAACGCTGGCAATAATTTTGTAGCCATTGCACATACATACTTCAAACTTGGCGTGAATGTGCAACTTATGGAAGCAAACATTTTTAGGGGTGACTTGTCAAGGTCATGCATCAAGGTCAAAGGTCAAATTACCAGTCATTTAAGAGTGGTGGTAATTTTGTCCTCATTCAACATATTTGCTATAAACTTTCCATGCATGTGCAACTTATGCAAGCCAACATTTTTAAGAGTGACTTTACGGTCAAGTTCATACATCAAGGTCAAAGGTTAAATTACGGATCAAATTAAAATATGGTGATTATTTTGTTTTCATTCAACATACATGCTTCAAACTTGACATGCAAGTGCAACTTATGGAGGCAAACATTTTTTATGGGTGACTTGTTAACATGGTTGGCACACTCTTGAAAAACCCCTAAATTTGGACGTGTGCCTTGAAAAGTCCCTAAATTTTGAGATGTATTTGTTCACACTGGCCCTAAAACTTAGATTTCCTGGTCATAATTTTTATTTCACACTTAAAATAATTCAGGGATGAGAATTTTCTTCAGAATTCCGTGGATTTTGTTTCACTCGGGTCATTTTTGAGATTGATGTAAATCCAATGAGAAATTTGGAGGGGTGGATTCAGGGATCATAGCGACTCCTACTTTTCCTACTTTTTCCTACTATTTCCTACTTTTTTAAAGTGCTCCTACTTTTTCCTACTTTTCCAAAAAAAGCTCCTACTATTCCTACTTTTTCACTTGAACTGGAACAAAAAAAAGAGAAAAAAAACAACAACAAAACCTGGTTAAATGAGTTGCCAATTGCTGTCATTTATGATTGTGATTCAATAATAGGTACTGTTAAGATTTACTGATTATGCATTAAATATTATGAATCATCTGGTCAACAAACCCTATACTCTAGTGTTAGAGTAAATGAGAGTAATCAGAGGAATATTATTAATTTTTAGCTCACCTAGTATGAAGTGCCAATGTGAGCTATTGTCTGTGGTCGTTCATTATCAAATATTTACATTCGCCCTGCAATGTCCTTATATAACCTTATTCTAAAAAGAAAGTTGCATAACCTCATGAACACCGGAAGCACGTCATTCATTTCTTAAATATAAGAAATACAATGGAATATAAATATAAGAAATGAATGACGTGCTCCCGGTGTTCATGGGTTATGCAACGCATAGCTTTACGAGCAAAGATTCACGTGAAGCCCTTCGGGCTTCACTAACTTTGCTCGTAAAGCTATGCGTTGCATAACCTCATGAACACCGGAAGCACGTCATTCATTTCTTAATTTTTTTCTTAAAATGACGTCTCCTCCTAAACTGCTTTCTTGGTTTTTACCAATCTTCGCAGGAATGTTCCTTGGGTCAACCTCTTCCAAAGTTGTTCAAAGAATTTGATTCCATGCAGAACACTGGTTGCCATGTCCAAAAAGAACTAAAATCTTAAAAAAATCTTCTTGTAAAACAAAGCTGTTAGGCATAGGGCTACCATATTTGGTATGCAGAATCACCATGGGGTCACAAGTTTCACATAAGATTATATAGTAAAAACTTTTAAATTCTTTTGTCCGAAACTGAAAGGCTTAGAGCTGTGATGTTTGGTATGTAGCACCATCTTGTAAACCTTTATCAAGATTGTTCAAATTAGGCCCCTAGGGTCAGAATTGGTTCTGCCCCGGGGGTCAGAAATTTTACTGAAAACTTTAAAAATCTTATTGTTAAATTCCGTAAGGCCTAGAGCTTAACCACATTTGGTATGAAGCGTCATCTGATGGACCTCTACAAAGATTTTCAAAGTTTGCTTCCGTGGTCAAACTGGCTCCACCCTGGGGATCACAAGTTTTACAAAGGATTATATAGTAAACACTTAAAAAGCCACTTGTCTGAAACCCAAAGGATTAGTTCTGTGATATTTATTTTGTAGCATTATCTAGTAGATCTCCTCAAATATTATTTAATTTTTGTCCCAGGGTAAAAGTGACCCTGCCCTTTGGGTTGTCGGTTTGCATAGAGTTATATAGTGAAATCTTCAGTTCACACATCTTCTCTGAAACTAATATGGTCAGAGCTTTGATATAGAAAACAAAGCAAACCAGGTGAGCGATACAGGGCCATCATGGCCCTCTTGTTTCTTTACTTAGGAATTTTAGAGACACTGAAGAGTCTATCTCCTTCATAGGCAAGAACATTCAAGGGCGGGATTGAAGACAACCGTTTCTGAAATGCCTCCTTTGAATTAAAATGCAACATATTCACCATGATAATATCATTTTTTTCAAAATTTTCGCCGCAGCGCTTGGCAGGAGGGGAAACCCCTCCCGCACCCACCCCTTATGACTCAAAATGTCACCCCATCCTAAAATCTTAGAGTAGGCTCTGGTCATTTACATCTGATCATCGTATATGAAATTGTATATTTTGCAGAAGGGGAGGGGGGGGGGGGGGGGGGGGGGGATGCTGATTTGAAAGGCTCTTTGATTGTACAGTGCTGTGATGGTTACTAAGAACAGTCTTCCCCCTGCTTCTTCATAAGGCTGGTATGTGACTTGTGTGTGCCCCTCAAAGTACTGCAGAAGCATAGAGCCTTCCAATTCAGCACCCAGTGGTCTAAGAGTGAGGTAAACTGAAACTTATCATATGATATAAGGTATGGCTTTGTGTTTAGAAGTTCCTACTTTATTGTTTGAATTCCTACTTTTTTCCTACTTTTCTCCTACTTTTTTATACGCCCACCTAATAAAGGTGGTCGTATATTGTCGTGGCCCTGTCCGTCCGTCCGTTCGTTCGTTCGTTCGTTCGTTCGTTCGTTCGTTCGTTCGTTCGTTCGTTCGTTCGTTCGTTCGTTTGTTCGTTCGTTCGTTCGTCCGTCAACATTTTGTTTGTCCGCTGTTTTCTGGGAAAACTATTAGACAGATATTAATGAAACTTAACACAAATGTTAAATGCATGAAGATCTGAAGCTGAGTTGATTCTGAGGTTCATTTGATTTTTCATTTCAGAGTTATGGCCCTTGTTCTTAAAAAATATGCAAATAGTTTGTCCGCTGTTTTCTGGGGAAACTATTTGAGAGATATTAATGAAACGTCACACAAATGTTTAATGCATCAAGATCTGAAGCTGAGTCGATTCTGAGGTTCATTTGATTTGTCGTTTTGGAGTTATGGCCCTTTTACTTAAAAAAATAATGCAAATACATGCAAATAGTTTGTCTGCTGTTTTCTGGTAAAACTATTTGAGAGATATTAATGAAACTTCACACAAATGTTTAATGCATCAAGGTCTGAAGCTAAGTCGATTCTGAGGCTCATTTGATTTGTCATTTCGGAGTTATGGCCCTTTTACTTGAAAAATAATGCAAATACATGCAAATAGTTTGTCCGCTGTTTTCTGGGAAAACTATATGACAGATATTAATGAAACTTCACACAAATGTTAAATGCTTCGAGATCTGAAGCTGAGTTGATTCTGAGGTTCATTTGATTTTTCATTTCAGAGTTATGTCCCTTGTGCTTGAAAAATATGCAAATAGTTTGTCCGCTGTTTTCTGGGAAAACTATTTGACAGATATTTTTGAAACTTCATACACATGTTTAATGCATCTAGACCTAAAGCTAGGTCGAGTCTGAGGATCATTTGATTAAATGTTTCGGAGTTATGGCCCTTGCAATTAAAAAAATAATGCAAATCTATGCAAATATGAGGATGGCCATAACTTTTTCATTTACAATGATATTTGCTTCAATTTTTTTATATGGTTAAACCTTAATGTGAATTTTCACATATATTGCGGGGGTTTTGATATGTCATTTTATTCTAAAGTTATGGTCCTTGAACTTTGTGTGTTTGTTGCTTTGTTAGTCGGTAAATGTTTAGTTTGTCGGTTGATATAAATGAAACTTAACAACTTAACACAAATGTTTTAAGCAACAAAATTTGAAGCTGAGTTTATTTTGAGGTTCATTCAGTTTGTCTTTACAGAGTTATGGCCGTTGCACTTTACAAAAATCTGCAAAAATGAGGATTAGCTGTAACTTTTTTATTTAATAAGATATTCACTTGATTTTTAAAAAAAATAGTACCAACTTAATATGGAAATCAAGATCTGAAGCACAGATTAGAAAATGTCAACACTTATAAGGCATGTTGAATTGGAGAAAGTTTGCAAGTGGGCGTATTATGTACCGTATGCGGTACTCTTGTTATGGTTTGAGCTACTTTTCTCCTACTTTTTTGTGACATGCCACTATGAGGCCTGTGGATTCATCTGGGTTATTATTATTTTATCCATATATTCTTTTGCAATTCCAAGTGATTCCGCGTTTATCACGTTGACAGCAAGATTTCGGTTCAGCTAATCGAATAACAAGACTCTTGTCCTACAGCCAATCAAAATGCTTGTATTATGCAGTGTTCATTCAACATTCCAATATGTTGACCATGTTATGAAATTAGATGTATCTGTACTGTCAAATAATCTGAACGTAACACAAAAATGAGAAGTGCATGCAGAGATTACGAAAACAGTGTGAAAAATAAGTTCTACACAAGATGGCTATAGAAAGAAATGACGTCGACATTTGCTAAATAAACAAGAAAAGTGATAATTGGCGACGATTTCGTGAAACTGAAAGTAAACCTTCCCGGGCAAGGGGTCCTTGTGTAATACTGTTATCTTTGTACCAAACAAATGAATTATGGAAAATGCGACTGCGTAGCCTTTCAAAAGCATATTGTAAATGTTTCATAAATCAATTGATCTTGGTAAGATGGGAGAGGATGTGTTGTGGTCATAAATTAGGAGAAAGGTGAAAAACACCAAATGAACAATCTATGTTATTCTATGCAAAGAGGCATGGATAACTTTACTGTTCCTCCCGCACCAGAAAAGGAGAAAACTTTTTCTCACATCGCCAAATCCAATGCTGTTAGGGGAAAAGGCAAAAGAGAAAAGGGTTCTAAATACAAAGTTGGGAAGTAAGATCAGTGACAAGGTAACAGAGCTGAAAACAGTTTAGGCATTAGCCAGGTATAAGTGTACTTCTTATTAGAAATGTGTTTTAGTCAAAAACAATATGTCGCCATTCAACATACATCCTTCAAACTTGGTAGACAATGGGCCACTTATGGAGGCAAACGTATTTAGGGTTGGCTTATTAAGGTCAACGTTGTACATCAAGGTCAAAGGTCATATCAGGGGCATAGTGTTTCCCAAACACATCTTGTTAACAGATTCCTCCTTAAATACGACTTTCTACGTCTCTTTAAAAGTCACCTGTTGAAACAATTGTGATAAATAGAGCATTTGCTCTATTTATCACATTGGTTTCAAATTACAAAATTCTAAAAAAAAAATCCTTTTTCTAGTTAATGCTCCTTTTTGGTAGATTTATTCAAAGAGGTTGGAACTAAAAATAGGCTATGAGGGAAAGGGTTAAAAATACCTTTATGAACCTGCTGATTACATCAAGTGTATCAGATTGAGAAAGCATCACAGATGTTTCAAATTAATCTTCCTGTTCCAAGAAATTGTTAAAAATCGAAAAAATTAAATTTACATAAGTTTCTCTTGCCTGGTTGCACTACCAAATCACAGTTTCTCCTCACCCAATCCTCACATCAACATGAGTGGGTGTGTGGAATTTTATATCCTTGGCCTTAGTCATGTCATTGTTGTGCAAAAGCTATGCCATTCTTCTTTTAGCATGAGTACAACTATCTCTGTCAAGTTGTTCAACATCACAGGGGCTGGTAAGGGGTCATAACTGTAATAATGTTTAAAGAGTTGTGTTCCTTTAACCCATTCCCTCATACTTATGACTTTAACCCTTTCCTCCATAAGCTATTTTTAGAGCCAACTTCTTTGAATGAATCTACCCAAAAGGAACGTTAACTAGAGAAAATGATTTTTTTTTAAATTTTGTAGTTTGAAACCATTGCGATAATTAGAGCTTTTGCTCCTATAGGAGAAAATGCTCTATTTATCACAATGGTTTCAAGAAGTGACTATTACAGAGGTGTAGAAAGGCATTTTTATGGAGGAAAGGGTTAAGCACTTTGCAAGAAGAATATGAACTGTCTGATTATGTCTGCTTTGTTCGCATATGGGATACTTAAGATCTTGTTGCATACAAGTTCTGCATCCAGCAAAACAAGTTTATTTCAATCCCTCATGTAAACACGTTTACATGTGTTTGCAAACATTTCACTACATGAATATTCATGAACAAATAGTTATAATGAAATATGGAAGGTGAAACATTTTAGCCATTTTAGAAACTAGAGAAATAGATCTCTTAAATTCCATTAGCAAACAAAGCAGACCCTATAGGAACCCACTGATCTGGATCGATTCTGTTTGCAAATGCATGAAAAGATGTGTATATGAGGGAAAGGGTTAAGGGAATATATAGGTCTTTACTGTTTTGTATTTTGTATGAAATGCTTCTGTTTGAGGGCCTCAAGGTAGATTAGTTATTATGACTAATTGAGCTACCCTCGTTAAATAAAGTCTTTCATTCATTCATTCATTCATTCATTCTAAAGTTTCTGCCTTGGGCCAAACTATTCCTTGTTCATATGTTTTGTATTCTTGCAGATATTGTCAAAGACAGGTGGCTTACACCAGTGGCTGACAGTGGAAAGGATGGCAAAGGGAAGAGTGTGCTTGACTGCTTGTTTAAAACTGTGCAGGAATGTAAGACTGATTCTTGTGTTTTCTTCTATAATAGGGCGTTTGGTGAATTAGTGATAGCATTTAAAGTAAATGAATTCAAATGAGACATACAGTATCAGGTTCACATTGGGATTTAAAGCTCATCTGTTTTTCGAAGAAAACAATTCGAACTATTTTTGTAACTCCGGCGTCTGTATTTTTAGCTTGTCTGTTTCGAAGAAAGATTGAGCTATTGTGATCACTGGGTCGTAGGTGTTGTCGTTGTCGGCGTGCAAAAACTTTAATGTAGCTCATTACTCGAAAAGTATAAGAGGTATCAATATGAAACTTCATAGGTTAGTAGATCTCATTAAAGGGAAGGCCCTTACATAAGATCAATAACTCTTGATTTCAAAATTTAGGAGTTATGGCCCTTCAAATGGACATTTAAAAAATGTTTAATTTAGCTGGACAGGCACCAAATCAGATGAGCCTTGTTGCCACATGTGGCTCTTGTTGTACATCTGTCTGACCATAACCATGTTTGTCCCACAAAACTTGTGTGTCCAACTCTTTTTGTTATGGCAGAAACTGTAGAATCAGATCTTTTTGTGCCAAATGCCGAGAGGCAGTTTGTCACATAGAGATCAGTTTTCCGTTGTTTGTCTGTCTGTCTGTCAATCCATCACACTTTCTTTTTTTGGCTGTCATTTCTAACTAATTATTATAGAGCATTCAAATTTCACATGTATCTTCCTTTCATTGAGGACCGTTGCTGTAACTAAGGTTCGTCATTCTACACACAATACTTTTCGAGTCATTCTGATTTTTGCACTCTAGCAGATTAACATTTTTTGTGTCCCTGTGAGCAGGTGACGCATGTGTTCCTTCAAACATTCTTGTTTATTCCATAAGCAAACTGAGCAGACCCTGATCAGATGGCTGTTTGATCTGAGTCTACTGTGATTGCAACGCGTGTAAAGGCTTAAAAAATTATATGTAAGATGGGGTTAACTATAGAGTACTGGGTGATACCTAGTCATAGGGCTCCTCTACACTGTTTGCAAACGAAAACTACTTGTGTGTTTCTCACATTTAGTACAGTATTCATTGAGATGAAAAAATCTGGTAATTAGAATGGTTTACATTGGGTGGTGTTGTTTTTTTTTGGGGGGGTGAGGGGGGGGGAGTGTGTGTGTGTGTGTGGGGGGGGTGTTAATTGTTGTTTTCACATGATAACTTTTGTCATGATTAAGATTAAAAGACCCAACCTGATGTACATACATAAGCAATCAGAGCAGACCCAGAGTTGGCTTTCAACAGGAAAACTCTGATCTGGGTCTATTGTAATTTGCTTAACCCTTTCCCTGATCCATTAGTTTAATCCATACATATGTCTTTATATGCATTTGCAAATAGAGTAGACCAAAATCAGATGACTCCAATAGGAGCCATCTGATCAGGGTCGTCTCTGTTTACTTATGACATGATACAGATCTGTTTTTTACAGTGTTTAGTCAAAACAGAAACTTCCCTTGAAAAGTTTACATTATAAATATTCAGCTAATAGATATTCATGATTTCATTATTTCTCACATGAATATAGAATAGAGTAAAGGATTAACTGCAGTGTCCATTTGATATCCATAGGTATAATTTGGGAGAATATTTATACGCCCCGCAAACGAAGTTTGAGAGGGGGTATATAGGAGTCAGTGTGTTGGTCGGTTGGTCTATCTGTATGTCTTTCAGTGGCACATCCTGGTTAAGTCCACTTATTTACATAACCCTTTTAGATAAAGCTTTGAAACTTTACACACTTGCCTATCATCACAAGCTTCATCTGTAGGCAAGAGTACATAACTCTGTCAAGCATTTTGACAGAATTATGGCCCATTTTAACTTACAATTTTTGGTTAAGGATTTTGCTAAAGTCCACTTATCTACATAACCATTTGGTATAAAGCTTTGAAACCTTACACACTTGTTCACCATTGCAAGCTTCATCTGTAGGGAAGAGTGCATAACTCTGTCAAGTATTTTGACAAAATTATGGCCCTTTTTTAACTTAAAAGGTTTGGTTAAGGTTTTGTTTGATTTGCAATCAAGGCAGCTGAGCGGGAGTATTCCATCACCTTTAGTGATAGTTCTAGTTTGAATGGCAAACAGTACAGAACCAGATCAGGGTCCCTGCTTATAAAGCTTTTTAATTGAGTCTGAGTTCGTTCTCAAGTTGATGATTGGTCAGATTTGAGTTCTCAAGCTTTTGATTGGTCAGATTTGAGCCAAAGGCAGCTGAGCGGGGTCTATACTGTATGCAAATGACAGAACATTGTTGTCCTGCATTCAAAGGGTGGGTAAAACACAAAAACCTGTAAATTCACGACTCAATATTCCTAGCCAAGATTTTGTCATGTTTTTGTAACAGTATAATTATGCTAGTCACAGGTAATTTAACTGTTGAAAATATTTAAATGCAAGGAAAATCTTCTTCAGCTTAGGATATTTCGGCTTTACATAAACACTGATTAAGTTAAAAAAAAAAGAAAAGAATTTTAAAATTTCTTTCAATAAACATGATCAGGGTGTTAAACAGTTTGGATACAGATGAAAGGCTGAGTTACTGAACATCTGATCATGATACAAACTGTTTTCATTGGTAATCACAGAATTCATTGTTTGCAGGTAAGGAATTGAACATGTAGGTTATAAATAACTGCTGTATACCTTTTGTTTGTAGACAAAGATTTATTGAATCCTTGTCACAATCAGCACCTATATTTGTATAAACTTATTTTGTAAATTTGCCAAATTTAATGAAAAAGAGCTGCCAATTACTGAACAAAAGATTTATTTGAAGGACCGTCATAATATGATCTATACATGTAATTGATCTGTACTTGATATTTCAACCTTTTACTCGTTACTCTATGAATATTCATGTAAGAAATAATGAAGTCATAACTATCATTTTTATAAATGCACATGAACACAGAAACTTTTGGATACAACAGAAGCTGTAGAATCAGAATTATTTCATAAGGAAACAGAGCAGACCTTGATTCCATCTGATCTGGATCAACTCTGTTGGCAAAGGTGTTGGCTTATCTATTGAGTAAAGGGTCATATACCTTTGCATACAGAATACAGTAAAACCCCTTTACACCAGAATTTAGTAGTACAGTGAAACCTCTCTAAACCGGACGTTCAATGTAGTATAAATATCGGTCTTAGAGACAGGTGGCTGCTTAATGCAGGGTGAAAGTCATGCAGAAAGCTCCTAGGAGCTTTTTGCATGATTTTCAACCTGCATTAAGCAGCCACCTGTCTAAAAGTATCTAAATTCTTCTCTACTAGAATTCCGGTTTAGTGGGGTTTTACTGTAATACTTTTAGGCAGGAGGCTGCTTAACCCATTCCCTCATATAAAGTGTTTTCACGCATTTGCAAATAGAGTAGACCCAGATCAGATGGCTCTTAGAGGAGCTGTCTGATCAGGGACTACTCTGTTTGCTAATTGAATTTGATAAATTTGTTTCTTTACTTTCTAAAATGTCTACAATAATCCACCTTCCATATTTCTACTCATTTTGTACTTTTATAACTATTTTGTGTGTGAATATTCAGTAGGTATTAAAATTTGAAATAAACATAGAAAGGGAAAGGGTTAAAGCAGGGTGTCTGATAAGGGGATTGGTTCTATTTGCAGATGTTACAGATCTGATTCTCTCAAACTCAATCTTAGTTTGGAGTTGTTTACCATGGTAACGGAGGGAGTGGTGGTCTTTGATTGGTCAAAATTTTGATATTACTAGATTTTTACCGGGTTTTCCACGGAAAACTCCTGTTATTGAAATGGTGATGTATGGCGGGCGGGCGGCTGCCAATTTTGTCCGGATGATAACTCCTATATGGCTCATGCCATTGGATTGAAATTTCATACATAGAAAGATCATGATAAGAGGAAGTGCCATGCACAAGGTCCTAACTCTGGCTTCACTAATATTGGAGTTATGCCCCTTTGAACTTAGAAATGTGTCAGTCCATCCGTGCGTCCATCAGGTCTTTAACTCAGAACTCCATTGATGGATTGTGAAATCACTTGTTATAAGTGTTCCTCTAGTAAAGTATGGCATGTCACATGAAAAAACCATGTCAATAGCTGAAATGTCAAGGTCATACTTAGAGATCAAAGGTCAAAATCATGTATATTTTTAACCGGATTAACAGATTTTGCTTGTCCGAAGCATCTCTCTTACACTACTTTGGCTAGGATCACCAAATATGGTGTATGAGTACATCTTGGGATGGCGGAGTGTCACATACTATTTACAGGTCAATGTGACCTTGACCTTGGGCTTCATTTACATGAAAAACTTGTCCGGAGCATAACTCCTATACGGAATCAGCTAGGATCACCAAATATGGTGTGTAAGTGCATCTTGGGATGGCGGAGTGTCGCATACTATTTTTAGGTCAATGTGACCTTGACCTTGAACTTTGACCTCATTTACACAAAAAGCTTGTCCGGAGCATATCTCCTACACTACTTCAGCTATGATCACCAAATATGGTGTGTGTATGTGAGTACATCTTGGGATGGCGTAGTGTCGCGTACTATTTATAGGTCAATGTGACCTTGACCTTGGGCTTCATTTACAAGAAAAACTTGTCCGGAGCATACCTCCTATACAGAATCAGCTAGGATCACCGAATATGATGTGTGCGTTCATCTTTGGTTGGCAGAGTGTCATGTACTATTTTTAGGTCAATGTGACCTTGACCTTGAACTTTGACCTCATTTGCAAAACATATTGTCGGGAGCATATCTCCTACACTGCTTCAGCTAGGATCACCAAATGTGGTGTGTGAGTACATTTTTGGATGGCGGAGTGTCACATACTATTTATTGGTCAATGTGACCTTGACTTTGGGCTTTATTTACAAAAATACTTGTCCGGAGAATTCCTCCTATACAGAATCAGCTAGGAACACAAAATATGGTGTGTGAGTACATCTTGGGATGGTTGAGTGTCGCATACTATTTATAGGTCAAGGTGACCTTGACCTTTGACCTCATTTATAAAAAAAGCTTGTCAGGAAAATGTCTCCTACATTACTTCAACTATACTCACCAAATAGGGTGTGTGAGTACGTCTTGGGATGGCAGAGTGGCGCATACTATTTATAGGTTAATGTGACCTTGTCCTTGGGCTTTATTTACAAAAGCAATTTTGTCAGAAGCATACTTCCTATACCGAATCAGCTAGGATCGCCAAATATGGCATGTGAGTTCGTTTTGGGATGGTGGAGTGTTGCATACTAATTTTAGGTTAATGTGACCTTGACCTTGACCTCATTTACAAAAACAAATGTCCAGAGCATATCTCATTCACTACAGCTAAGATCACCAAATATGATGTGTGTGAGTACATCTTAGGATGGCAGAGTGTCGCATACTATTTATAGGTCAATGTGACCTTGACCTTGGGCTTCAATTACAAAAAATTTTTTGTCTTAGAGCTTATCTCCTACACTGAATCAGCTAGGATCTGCAAATGTGGTGTGCGAGTTGGTCCTGGGATCACATACTAGTTATAGGTTAATGTGACCATGACCTTGACCTTTGACCTCTTTTTTAAAAAAAGGCTTGTCAGGAGCATATCTTCTACACTACTCAGCTAGGATCACCAAATATGGTTTGTGAGTACATCTTGGGATAGCAGAGTGTCGCATACTATTTATAGGTCAGTGTGACCATGACTTTGACCTTTGACTTCATTTACAAAAAAGCTTGTCATCCCTACACCGAATCAGCTAGGATCACTAAATATGGTGTATGAGTTCATCTTCGGATGGTGGAATGTTGCATACTTTTTGTAGATCATGTGGCCATGACCTTGACCTTTTTCCTCAAATATGAAAAAAATATTGTCATTTGGGGTAACTTGAGTTCAAATTGTGGTCATACTATTCAGTCTTTACTTTCATTTTGAAGTCGCTTATTGCAGGCCTATAGCTTTGCTTTTGGGGCATTTGTCACGTACTGTGACACATTTCTTGCTCTGGGAGTTATACCCCTTTGAACTTAGAAATCACCAGTTAATAGTGAAGGAAAGCCCGGTTTGATGTCGTGTCTACATTTCTTGTTTGAAAATTGGTAAGATGGGGGTATATATTTACCCCAAATTTAAAAGAAGATGTTTCAAAGGTGCTGGTTGCCATGGTAACTAGGTAATGGCATCTGATCGGTAAAATATTTTGCTGATCAATACTTATTTTTTGTCCATTTCATTTCGGAAACATTCTATTATGGACTCTGTTTAAATATTAGATCTTGTTGTATACATCATATTGTTTTGGTTTGTCACATAATTAGGTCACAGAAGCTAAAAAATAGATTCTAACAAACAATTTCTATATGACATTGCCTCCTAAACCATACAATGGATTTTAACCAAATATTTCCAGAATGATCTTCATGTGACTCTCTATCTAAGTTATATATATATCGTTCTGGTCCAATACATAAGTAGGTCAAAGGAGCTAAAAATGGATTTTGAGCAAAAATTTCTTTCATCGACATCTTTCCCCAAACAAGTGACTGGATTCTCACCAAATTTCACAGGACTGATCTGTAGATGACCCTCTGGATGACTTAAATAAATCGTTTTGGTCTCAAGCATAATTAGGTCACAGGAGCTAAAAATAAATCTTATCAGACAACTCCTTTAAACAACATCTGTTAAACATGCGAATGAGTTTGTAGGTGACCTATCAGATTTATATAAATCATTTGGGTTCACTGCATAATATGGGTAACAGGAGCTAAAAATACATATGCCTTTATGGACTAAAGGGTTAAGTGGCCATCAAAAAGAGGTGTAATTATGGGTCTGTAAGGCAGGTGGTAGCTTAATGCAGGTCAACAATTATGCAAAAAGCTTCTTAGTCCTATATCTATATGAGCTTTCTACATTACTTTTGTCCTGCATTGAGCTACCATCTGCTTTCCCTTTCCATGATAAATACGCCTTTCTGCGCCTCAGTAAAATTCACCTGTTGAAACCATCGTGATAAATAGAGCATTTGCTCCTATAGGAGCAAATGCTATATTTATCACAATGGTTTCAAAACTACAAAATTCTTTTTAAAAAAAATCCTTTTCTCTAGTTAATGCTCCTTTTCAGTAGATTTATTCAAAGTGGTTGGATCTAAAATTAGCCTATGAGGGAATGGGTTAAGATACCTATGTTCGATAAATGAATGGGCCACTTAGGACAAGTTCTGCTGTATAGTAGATCAGATTGTACACTTTCTACCAGTACTAAAGTACCCTCAGGCCTGTGTGCATGTACTATTATAAGAAACAATCTAACTGATTTTCGCCATGTAATTATTTCTTACATGAATATTCATGGAGTAAAGGGACAAATATGATTAAAAAGAATTCCATCAATATGTTACAGGTCACACAGAGTTGTCTGTTCCAGTCCTTTTGTCCGGAGTGGTCAGCAGTGGACAACCAGCTAGTCAGGTGTCGTTGTACGAGTATGTGTGCTCACACCTCTGTGGACTGGTAGGCTGTTTCCCTGCACGACATTTCTACCATCTTGTAAGTCAATTCAGTGATTTCTTGGGAAGTTGGGGACTTTATTGTCACAGGGGATGTTTTTAGCTCAACGTAGCACAAAATGTTCAGGGTGAGTTTTTGTGATCGCCTAATGTCCGCCGTCCGTCATCAGTCGCCAACAATTTGAACTTTTAAAAATCTTCTCCTCTGAATCTACATGGTTCACAGCTTTCATCTTTCGATGGTACATAGCATCTGTTCAGGTCCTCTACAAAAGCTATATAAATATGCCTTTGGGGTCAAAATTGGCCCTCCCCAGGGGTACCTTCTTTTCTATAGACACATATAGTAAAACTTTACTCAGTTTTCAGTAGAAACATACAGTGAAAACTTTGAAATATTCTCCTCTGAAACTGGAAGGTTCCCAGCTTCCATATTTGGCATATAGCATCATGTTTAGGTCCTCTACAAAAGTTATATAAATTATGGCCCTGGGGTGGGAATTGGCACCGCCCAAGGGTGCCTTGTTTTCGATAGAAACATATAATAAAACTTAGAATATCTTCTTCTTCGAAAATGGAAGGTTCTCAGATTTCACATTTGGCACACAGCATCATGTTCAGGTTCTATACAAAATCCATAAAAATTATGCCTCAGGGGTCAAAGTCAGCCCCGCCCTGGGGGCGGTCAGTTTTCAATAGAAACATAAAGAAAACTTTGAAAATCTTCTCCTCTGAAACTGGAAGGTTCTCAGCTTTCATCTTTGGCACATAGTATTATATGAAGGTCCTCTACAAAATTTGTATAAATTATGCCCCTGGAGACAAAATTAGCCCTTCACCAGGGGTAGCAAGTTTTCTATAGAACCATAATGTGAAAACTTTGAAATTCTCCTCTGAAACTGGAAGGTTCTCAGCTCTCATATCTGGTACACAGCATCTTGTTCAGGTCCTCTATACAAATTATGCCCCTGGGATCAAAATTGACCCTGCCCCAGAGTTTTCTAGTTTTCTTTAGAAACATATAGTGAAAACTTTGAAAATCTTCTTCCCCAGCTTGTCTGGTGAGCGATATCAGGGCCTTTCAGGCCCTATTGTTTTATTTTTCCCCTCTGCCAAGAACTAAAAAGGAAGACAGGTTCGTGGTTTTGATTCCATGGGCTGCTTTGCAGCAAATGAGATAAGCCGAAATCATCTTTCTAAAGTCATCCCTCATTATTATATCATCTCATCATTCATCAGCGCTATATGACACAGTTCTGTCAAACCCAACTCACTCACTCACTTCCTTGGAAGGGTACCTGTACAGTTGGATCATTGCTGGCCACTGTTAACTGCAAAGATCTGATCCTTTCTCTGCACAGTAATCTGATAATTCATCTAAGACATAATTTTGTCATGAATATCTATTAACTGAATTTTACCAATGGAGGACTATGGAATTGCCTTCAATGCTCCCATATACTTGTCCTGCAATAAATTTTAACCTGTCTATTGATATAAAGCCCACTATTCTGTCCTTACTCACTTCCTGGTTGACATATTTATGTATTTGCAATAAGAGTCCACTCAGGAGCTGTCTAACCAGGGTCTTCTCTGCTTGCTTATAGGAGCAAATGCTCTATTTACCACAATGGTTTAAAACTAATTCCTTTTCTCTAGTTAATGTTCCTTTTCGGTAGATTTATTCAAAGGGGCTGTATCTAAAAATAGCCTATGAGGTAATGAGTTAAAGACCAACAATTTAACTTCTGACCTATTATTTAACCCATCACTTAACCCTTTTCTCCGTAATTATTAGAGAATTCTTCGCCAAGACAAAAACCGTAGGATCTAAGCTAGATCACACAGCTCCTATAGGAACAGTTTGAACATGGTCTACTCTGCATGCTAAGGAATTGTAAACGGTTTCCATTATAAAATCAAATTAACCCTTTCCTTGATTTAAACATGTTTTCAAGCATTTGCAAACAGAGTAGACCCAGATCAGACAGCTCCTATAGGAGCCATCAAATTAAGGTCTGTTCTGATTGCTATTGGAATTTGATATTTGTTTTTCTACTCTCTAAAATGGCCATAACTATAATCCACCTTCCACATTTCATTATAACTGTTTTTTGCATGAATATTCAGTAGTTATTGAAATTTGGTATAAACATAGAACAGGGAAAAGGTTAATATTCATTAAATGACCAATTTAAACATAAAGGTTAATTTGGGAACGGGTTACGAGGATATGAGGCAAGGTTTACTTTCAGTAAAAATGTCAATATTACGAATTTTTTGCAATGAGGAATGCACGTCTTTGTAGCCAGGTAGCTGCTTAATGCAGAATGAAAGTCAAGCAGAAAGCTCCTAGAGGAGCTTTCTGCATGACTTTCACCCTGCATTAAGCTGCCACCTGTCTTACAGATCAATAATGATACATGTTTGAGTGTTTGTATGATCGAGATTGTACTGTACTTGCAATTGGTTCAAGCTTTTGAGAAACTACTGACTGAGTGTCGAACAGCTTGGATCCAGATGAGACGCCAAGTTACTTGGCCTCTCATCTGGATCCAAGCTGTTTGTAAATGATATATAGGTCTTGATCTTCTGGGTTATGGTTACAAGAGGTTTACTGTAATTTTTTACTTTCAGGAAATGTGTTTTATGCAGAACATGTTGTCGGGGAACAGTTTTGTGAGTGACCTTGCTGCTGATGCGTGGTGTTACATGGCGAGGTATAGACTTACTAAAACTCTTGCAGTCCCATAAATAGAATTTTTCATGCCTTTGCAACTGGTTTAGACCCACATCAGACGGCTCTTGTCGGAACCATGTGATCAGTTTTTTTGGGTCACCTGCAGAGGGGCAGTGTGTCACATAGGGATCACTTTTCCATTGTCTGTCCGTCCATCTGTCATTCTGTCCATCTATCTGTCTGTCCATCACATGCTGCAAGGTTGAGATTTTAGGTCAGCCTCATCGGTAGGTGACACGTTTGTTCTGTGAACATCTTGTTTGCTTACAAGTGGAAATGTATAGATGTGATCCTACAGTTTTTTGTCTGAGCAAAAAGACCCTTTGAAAATTTACATTATAAAAAACAATAAATTAATGAAATTTCATGAAATTATCAATTCACCCAAAAATATTCAATTGGGAATGGGTTGAATAATTTTGTAAATTTTGTGGGTATTTTTTTCAGGTTTGGTACAGCGGAGCTGTGTTATCAGCACACAGAGCTTCTGATACAGACATACATACAGCTGGAAAGTCAGAACGTTAGAGCTGGACAGCCCTTGCTACCCTTAATAAGGAGACTTGTTAAGTTTCTTGCCCCAGAACACCAGGTAAGATAGTTGTTCATTCTGCAAACATCCACTTTCAGTAACTACTTTCAGTAACACTAGAGTGCACAATATACAATAGAACTTTTCTTAACCCTTTCCCTGTTCTATGTTTATTCAAAATTTCAATACCTACTGAATATTCATGAACAAAATAGTTAAAATATAGGTGTCACCATCTGAAAAAGTAGAGAAACATCTTTCAAATTCCATTAGCAAACAGAGTAGACTGATCAGATGGCTCTACTCTGTTTGCAAATGCATTTATATGAAGGAAAGGGTTAACTCTTTGCATGCTTAGTAATTTTTCGTCTGCAACAATTGTCGTCTGCTTCAATTCTTAAAATAAACTTTCTCTCATTTTTTTGCAAAAATATGGTTAAGATGTCAAACAGTTTGGATCCTGATGAGATGCCGAGTTATGCTGCGTCTCATCTGGATCCAAACTGTTTGCATAGGTAATCACAGTTTCGCCGCTAGCGTGCCAAGTAACCATTCAATTACATGTATCTATAGGTTAAAGCTGCAATCTGGTAAATTCTCTTTATCATATATATCGAAAGAGTTCAGACTCTTTAAAATATTTATTTTTTGCCGTAACAGCCAAACATTTGCACCTGCATGGGATGCTCTTAACCCTTTCCCTCCTATAAGTGCATTTTCACACATCTGCAAACAGAGAAGATCCAGATCCTATAGGAGCCTTCTGATCAGGGTCTGCTCTGTTTCATAATGGAATTTGATAGATTTGTTTCTTTCATTTCTGTAAGTATTAAAATTTGAAATATTAAACAATGAACAGGGAAAGGGTTAATAAAAAAAAATATAGGAATGTTAGGTTGGATTAATTCCATTGGATTAATTCCATAGCTCGGAACAATTCTGACACTTAGAATTTAGGAATTTTGATTGTATCTCACGATCTTCGCCAGCTTTTTGGCTGGGTCAGTGGATTGAGTCATAAGGAAGTCCCTACAATAAACACTTATTTTCAAAAATGTCATAAAACTTAACATTTATTATGTTCATTCATTATTATGAAGATTGTAAATTTGAACTTGTATCGAAAAGTGCCCCTGTGATACAAAATAAACCGTCTTCATCAACACTTATAGTTTTTGTTCTACAACAAAGTATTATCGACCTTGGTCGAAACAGTAAAACTAAAACCCGAGCCGAATGAATACTAATACATTGCCGAATAACATATCAAATATATGACAGTTGTGTCTTCTTCTTTGTTTACTCGGTTGGTTTTCTTGCGTAATTCTTCTTTTGAGCATATAAACAAATGAGTTTTGTATATTAAATGAGTTTTGTATATTTTAGGCACTTTTGAAACATATCGAATGTTGGGACTTCCCCAGTAATGATGATAATTGACACAGGACTGTTTGGCCATGTTGGAAACTGTAGAATCATATTTGTTATTTTATATGCAAACTAACCAAGAATTGTCTGATGTTTGTCTACTCTGTTTGCAAAGGTATTAAAAGCATATCTATTTAGTAAAGTGTTAACCCATTCCCTCATAAGCTGTTTTAGATCCTACCTCTTTGATATTTATCACAGTGATTTCAGAAAATGACTTTTACAGAGGCGTCAAAAGGCGTCAATATGAGGGAATGGGTTAAGAAAGGTGGTAGCTTAATGCAGGTTAAAATTTATGGAGAAAACATACGAGCCTGTCCTTCTTTTGCATTGAAAAGCCTTTACTGTATGCCTCTGTTACAGTAAATGGTGATTAATGGATTTGTAAAACTATTTTCCAAATTTCAGAGGAAGCTGATGAAGCAATTTGCACCATCATCTAATCCCTGTTTGTGGAGAGAAGTTCCCATTGATGTATTCCCAGAAGGATCAAGGTCGGAAATAATAGATACAGTTTGGCACAAAACGAATGAAGCAGCTCAAAAATTTCTACAAAATACTAGAAAGACGTATGGTGACCTGCAAGAATTGGTTTGTATTTCTGAGCTCAACAGTTCTCAGTTACAGTTTCATCATTTTTCCACTAAGTCCTTTAAATAGTTTTCCCTTTTCTCCATGAATATTCGTGCAAGAAAATAATGAATATTAATTAGTTGATGTTTTACAATGGCTTATTATTAAAGACAATAGGATTTGTCAGCCATCACAAAAACTGTAGAATAAGATATATATATATATATATAGGTATTATATATATATATATTTTTTTATCATTATTTTTTTTGCCATAAGCAAACAACAGATTCTGATCAAACGGCTCCTATCTGCCAGGTCAGAGTCTGCTCTGTTTGCTAAGTAATTGGTTAACTCTTTGCATGCTTATTAATTTTTCATCTGCAACAATTGTCGTCTGCTTCAAATCTTAAAATAAACTTTCTCCCATTTCTTTGCAAAAATACGGTCAAGATGACAAAACAGTTTGGATCCTGATGAGACGCCGCATTATGCGGCATCTCATCTGGATCCAAACTGTTTGCAAAGGTAATTACAGTCTCGCCGCTAGCGTGCAAAAGAGTTGAGACTGCTTACAGAATCGTGTGTGAGATTTTCTCGTCTGAAATACTGTTGTAGCTTTGATGTTCATTATACAACATGAAGCTTACGTGTGTCTTGATGGCGAACAGTGTTGATCCAGATCAGCCTCTGGTCTCTGAGGTGTTGTCTGATCATGGTCAACCTTTTGATTGAACCCATTACTCCATGTAAGAAATAATTACAGAAATATTAATTAGATAAATTTTTATATTGGCAAATGATCACGGGACATTTTAGCTCAGATAGAAACTGTAGAATCAAATCTGTTTTATAGCATAAGCAAACAGATCAGGGTCCATGCTTACAAAACGTTTAGTTGAGTCTGAGTTCGTTCTCAAGTTTTTGATTGGTCGGATTTGAGCCTCTGGCTCAAATCTGACCAATCAAAACCTTGAGAACTCAAATCTGACCAATCAAAACCTTAAGAACGAACTCAGACTCAGCTAAGAAGCTTTATAAGCAGGGACCCAGACCCTGATTAAACAGATTTTATAATTAACTGGTATGAGACATTTAGGCACTCACAGTTGCAATTGATAATTAGATATAGCACCAGCTCGACAGGGATAGAAGACGATTGAGGGCTGTCTTTCATACCAAGCATGAAGAGTGATAGGAAAAGTTGGTTTTTTTTGCACTATAAATAATGTCTGTCTTTGAATGTATATGACTTGAAGGGTTGCTTCCCTTTGATCAAAGTTCACAACCAAGAATTTTAAAAGTTGGTGTTCTTTGAATAACTTAGTTGAAATTCATTAGTTTAATCCTTTGTCTCACATATGTGCCTTGGCAAACAGAGTAGATCCAGATCAAAAGGATTATATAGAAGCTGTCTTATCAGGGTCTGCCCTGTTTGCTTATGAAATTTTATAGATTTGATTAACCCCTACAGTGTGGGACACGAATAACTAATGTCCTTTGCAAACAGTGTAGACCCAGATGAGAGGGCTCCAGGGGGAGCCCTCTCATCAGGGTCTGCACAGTTTGCCATTTTACGCTTTTCTTTGGAAAACATCCCTAAATATCCAGCATAAGCTTGACCTGTTTGAATTTTGGAATAGTCCATTTGAAAATTAGCGTTGTAAGGGTTAAGTTCACGGGTACCCCTACAAATACTGAACTAGTCCTCTTCCCAACAAACACTATGTGGTTACCACTCTTTAATCTTTAGCCTGCTGAGCAAATTATTTTTGCAATTGTTTCCACCTATTACATTTTCAAAATTCAAGCTATAATGAATTTGTCTACCAAACTGCAATCAGGGTGTCAAACAGTTTGGATCCTTATGAGACGCCGAGTTACTTGGCGTCACATCTGGATCCCAACTGTTTGCATAGGTATTCACTCATCCGCCCATAGCAGGCTAAAGGTTAAAATTAGAGACGATTGCAAAGAGTAGTCGCACCATAGAGTTTGGTTGGGAGATAAAGGAACGATGTTTGAAAATGTTTCAATGTACGTATCTATTTTGGTGCTTTGTGTATATATTTTATATATATTGATATTTCAAGATCCAAATCAATCTTAGGTTAAACCTTTCCCTGTTCTATATTTATTCCAAATTTCAGTAGACTAGACCGAATTTCAAAAAATCTAAATGGTGAAGGCAAATTGGGGTAATGCTTGGTATCCTAGTGGTTTAACCTAATTGAAGGGTGCTGAATCCAAAACAAGTGGATACCAAGCTGGATTTTCACTTTTAAGGGGTCAAAAATGGAAAACAAAATGGCCGCCATAATAATGTTTTTTCCACATTGTTATTCAACATTTTATCATATATTACATCCAAGCTGGGTGTATATATATACTTGAATTAGTTTAGGAAGATACATTACAGGTAGCTTTAAAAGATGGCTAATTGAAGAGTGCTGAATCCAAAAATAGTGGATACCAAGCTGGATTTTGACTTTTAAGGGGTCAAAAAGGGAAAACAAAATGGCCGCCATAATTTTGTGTCACTTTGTTGTACATTTTATCAAATATTGCACCCAAGCTGAGTACATATACTTGAATCAGTTTAGGAAGATACAGTATAGTTAGCTTGAAAAGATGGCAGCCATTTTAAATTCAAAATGGCCACCGTTTTGTATTGCTGTAGCAAAAAAGTCCAAAAATTACTAACAATGATTCAAAAATACGTGTGAATTGCGTTACATTGTTTGAACCATAATATACATATTAGAAACACATTATGACATGTCACAAGATGTGACAAATACTTTTTTGCAGTCTGTATAGTAACAGATATTATTGTAAGCACGTGTCTGTTATAGATGATTTCTAGATAATACGTTCCCCATATTTTACACAATGTCAACTTATCTCTATCAGTTACAACGTAGACCACTGCATCCCTTGGCACAACCACAGCTTATGATATTTAGGCAAGATTCCGGAATCGCTGGTAGTGTCATAAAAACTGGCTGCAAACGATAACCAGAAATCAGCCACCCAAAGTAATTAACTGGTGGTAGTATCTGAGTACAATCACTAGCTTGCATCCACATCATTGTCTGGTAGTGTGAGCGTTTGATGTGGAGCCTGCTGGCATCAGTGGAGGGTGGCAATGACTCCTGGGCTACACATTTACTGAACAACTTAACATTGGCCGTCTCACATTGATCGACGTCAATTACTCCATACAACTGGCATGTGAATGCTTCAGCAGCTGACACAGTAGCCTGTGTAAGTTCTCTGCCAAGGCCATGAAGCAACAGTGGCTGTTCTTGGTACAGTTTCCACTACTCTTCTTATTGGGCGCGATCTTTTTGCACGCTTTTGTCTTGTTCCAGATTTTATAGAATGTTGCTGGTAATGGTCAAAAACCACTTCAATTCGCTTGTAGCTTGCACCCATGGTCACCACAGCGTTCACAAATGCATCTGCATAGTCACCGAGTGTGATGGCATCTTGTGGTTTCCCAATAGCCATAACCAAGGCGTGTCCATCTATGACTATTGCTGATGTTCCATGCAGGGTCGCGCTAGGTTGAGTTACCAGATCCTTGGTTAAAATATCAGCTAAGAGTGATCTGCTAGCAGAGTGCGTGTTGCCATCAGTAGATGCCAGCGACACATGCACAGGCATTAATTCATGCTGAAGAATCTGCTCCAGGTTTACAGGGCTATTGACTTTGTATCCTATGATGATCCTTTGTAGGATCGTTCTATTTACTTTGATAACCTTCAGTGCTGATTTCTGATTTGGTTATGGCCATCATAGGTACAGAATAGAGAGAAGCAAAGGTTGGGGGCTTATTCTTGCCAATGGGCTCTTTTAGATGTGGTGCTGCTTGCCCTGCTTCATTGACAAACAAATGTGACTGCACAAACTTGTTGAGGATTTCTTGTCCTAGTTGTCTAGCATCAAGTAATGAATCCTGTATTTCTGTAGTTGCTAGATCTCTGTTGACTATGTTCTGCAATGGCATAGCTTGTGCAGTTGCTGCCTTAACGAATATATTCCCATCCCAAAATGCATCTCCGATTTTGGCCTCATCTGTCTTGTTTCGGTTCATTCTCCCTGTACATGATTCATTGTGTTTGTACATATCATTTTGTTCACACTTGAAAATTCTGCGAGTCTAGATATCTAACTGACTTCTTAGATTGTAAGACAATGCCCATCGACTAAGTGCAGATTTTGTCTCCATGATGCCTACTATACCACCACATGACTCACATGTGGCGTCTAACCAGTCCTGGTTGTGGTCTGGGTCCACTTGATTAAATGGCTAGATTGAGTCCTTAACAAAAAAGTTGCCTGTTTTGATCTCGGCCTCAGCTTCTTCTGGCAGCATATGCATCTCTGACAGATACACAGAATCCTATCTCACATACTGATCGTAGCGGAAGTAGAACGACAGCATCATCCTAAACGCATCTACGTGTAGCTCCCAAATGCTGTCACGCTGGGCTCTGAATATGGAGCAGCAGGATGACAACCATCTGCATATATTGCAACAAAAATCTTGCAGTAGGATTGTCCTCGCAAACCATAAGAAAGAACGAGTCCATTGCCTCATGGAAATTTTCGGATGCTAGGACACTAAGAACACCCTCGAAATCACTGGTTTCTTCTTGCAGACTAGCCTCCAGGGTGGGATCATGTTCTCCCAAGTAGTCAAGACACAGTGGGAGTACCACTTGCCACAGAGCTTGTAATGTCAGCTTATGCATGCGAACAGCTCTAGCATATTTATTCTCTGACATGATTTGGTCAGCTACATCCGATCCGAGTAAATCAGCTTTTGTCCATATCTCAACGAGTCTGCCATCTGCCATGTGCTGGCCAAGTACCTGCAAAAATTCATGCATGTGTGCAACCCACCAATTCGAGGAATGAGTATATCCCTGTACTGTGGTACAGACCACTTAAGCTCCTTTAGAATACACTGTCAGAACAAAATGTTTCTGTGTGAGTGTTTGTGTGATGTGGATCAGACTATGTACTGCGGTGTCGAGGGTGTCAATATCATGAGCCGGAGCTTGTATAATGGGAAGATATCCCACAGACGATTTTTGTGGATTCGAGTATGCATGTTGATGATTAAATGCTGTCCTTGAGACTTTCGGCGAACTTTCACCTCGCTTCAGGTGAAATGCCATGTCTTTAGCTTCAGCTATTGAGGTTGGATCGTCCTGCATATCAACAAACCATTCCATCAGTACAGGTATTTCAAATTGAGGATTTTCTAGACCATGTATGTTCGCTGGATGAATTTCATTCATGACATCAGGGACAGTCAATGCATCCCTGCTTGTCAGCTCAATGCTGGTTAATACACTTTGTTGGGTGGTCCTGGTTGCCAGGCAGCAGGATTGCCTCATTGATATTGACATTGTCAGTTTAGAAATGAAAAAAAAGTCTCTCCACCAAGTTTGGTGGAATGACTGGTCCCTGGTTATCCATTCTTTCTATTGTTTTTTCTGCCAATGCGGTATCAAGACGCAATGCATCCCTGTAACTAATAATGTGTCCGACATTATGAAACATCTCCACAAGTTGTTTAGATCATGTGGCCTGGTGTAGACTGCCCCAGTCCAATGTGATTTGGTGTCAAGGGATTACTTACACCATAAGCCAAATCTTATGCAATACTGACTATCCTAGTGCGCCTAGAATAGTAATTTTAATAACAGACTAGAATTGCATGTACACATTTATAAATCTGGTTTAGTATTTGTATGCATGACTATAAGACTTGTTAAAATAATGCTTACTTCTAGGTTGCCATTGTGGCAGCCATTTGAATGTTTATTGTGATTGTTTGTTTCTTCAAGTTGTTGCTGACTGCTACAAATAAATGGCCAATTTTAAACTAAGGAAGGATCTCTTTCATATCAAATAACCCTACTATCACTCAACATACCCAAGGAAAATTGTTCTTTTTTTGCAAGTGAACATAATATATGGCAATTTGATTTTAAAATGGCTGCCATAGTGTTAAATTCTATTCAGTATGATAGTATACATTTCAGGCTCAAGTTCCCTGTCACTTGTTTCTGGAATAATTTCAATTTTAACACATCTTAATTGATTTAAAAGGGTAATAGCAAATATCGGTTGGGGAATGATATTTTGTTGTGGCCATTTTGTTTCCCCTTTTTGACCCCGTAAAAGTCAACACCCAGCTTAGTATCTACTTTATTTGGATTCAGCACCCTTCAATTAAGTTAAAACACTAGCAATATTTTAAAGCTACCTGTAATGTATCTTCCTAAACTGAGTCAAGTATATATACTCAGCTTGGGTGCAATATTTGATAAAATGTTGTACAATAATGTGACACAAAATTATGGCGGCCATTTTGTTTTCCCTTTTTGACCCCCGTAAAAGTAAAACTATTTTTGGATTTAGCTTTTAAAGCTACCTGTAATGTATCTTCCTAAACTAATTCAAGTATATATATACACCCAGTTTAGATGTAATATTTGATAAAATGTTGAATAACAATGTGGAAAAACATTATTATGGCGGCCATTTTGTTTTCCAAATTTGTACCCTTAAAAGTGAAAATCCAGCTTGGTATCCACTTGTTTTGGATTCAGCACCCTTCAATTAGGTTAAAACACTAGGATACCAAGCATTACCCCAATTTGCCTTCACGACTTTTTAGGAGCACATTTTACCAAATTCGGTCTAGTCTATCAGTACCTACTGAATATTCATGGACAAAGTAGCTATAATGGTCATTGGAATATGGAAGGTGGAGCATTGTAGCCATTTCAGATAGTAACGAAACAGCCTTTTTACAGTCAATGAGTGTCAGACAGCCTGTTTTGAGAACAAGACATGAGAAAGGGGTATATGAGTGACCGATGGAGGTCAGGGCATCAGAAAGGGGTGTTATGGGAATTGGTGGAAGTCATGGTATGGAAAGAGGATGTATGGTAGTCTGTGATCAGGAGATGGGAAATGGGTGTATTGGGACCCACTGGAAGTCAGGTTGTGTATGGGGGCCTGGTTATGCTTAATAAATGGCCAGAAAGGAAATTAATAAATGTATAGCCTGTTTGAGATATTTTACTGCACAATTATTATATACATGTGCTGTGATTTTGTCTACCTTATAGATGCAGTCTCTTCAAGGTCTGAATGTGTTTCTCCAAGGTCAAGAAAACCCACGGCTGTCAGTTCCAGGGTTTATCCCCAGCTACAGACAGTTGTGGTCAGTTCTTGCAGGACACTGGCAAACTGACCAGTACTTTAGAGCACTGCTAGTAGAGATGGTAATGTTAGCGTCCTACCTGGTGCCTCATCTTGAACAACAATGTGTCCTGCAGGTATGTATCCTCATCAGAGCAAGTAAATCTTTACTTCATGAATATTCATGCCAGAAATAATGATGTCATGAATTATTAATTTGATTGTTGTAATAGCACATAGACTGAGGAAATTTCGGCCATGGCAGAAAATGTAGAATGAGATCTGTATTATATCATAAGCAAACAGAGCAGACCCTGATCCTATAGGAGCGGTCTGATTTTGGACTGCTCTGTATGCAAAGGTGTAGAAAAGCATGTTTATGGAGTTAACCCTTACTGAAATACATTTCTCCTTCTTTACCAAATGCCCTGTTGTACAATAACATATATCTTCACTGTGTACAAGTATTTCGCTGTGCAATCACTGCTGTGGAGTGCACTGGTTGCACAATTAACTTGTAAATAGTGCAGACCCTGATGAGACAGCTCCTGCAGGAGCTGTCTCATCTGGGTCTTCACTATTTACAGGTAGGTATATTGACGTGAATAGCGAGAGAAAGGTTAAGAGAGTTTACTCCATGAAATAATGCCATGATGAAGATTGATTTGACTTTAGTTGAGTTTTTATAATGGCACAATGAGCCAGGGAATTGCACACAATACTGAAGATTCAGATGTCTCTATAATTTCATAAACAAACAGTGCAGACCCTGATTGGATGTCTGCTAGAAGAGCTAATCTGGGTCTGCACTGTTTGCAAAGGCATAGAAAGGCGTATTTTTAGCTCCACTTTTTCAAAAAGTGACGCTATTGTCATGACCCTCTCATTGGCGTCGGCGTTGGTTAACCTTTTTGTTAAGGTCCTTTTCTCAGAAACCATCAAAGAGATATGGTTCATATTTGGTATGTATGTTTACTATTACAAGGGGAACCCATTTCACAAGGGTAGGTAACCCTAAAATTATTTTTGCCATAGTTATGCCCCTTTTTTGACTTAGAATTTTCATTGTTGGTTAAGTTTTATGTTCAAGTCCATGTCTCAGAAACTGTCCAAGATATTTGGTTCATCTTTTGTATACATATTAACTATTACAAGGCGGACCCATTTCACAAGGGCAGGTAACCCTAAAATTAATTTTGCTATAGTTATCTCCCCTTTCTGACTTAGACTTCCACTACACTATCCAGCACTAAAGAAAGTGGAACGCGCTGTCTGCGGACAGCTCTTGTTGGAGTAAAGGGTTAACCCTTTCCCGCATGCATGTTCATGTCAGAAATAATGACATCATGAATATTAATTGGCTGAGTTTTTATAATGGCATTATTAATAAGCGAGTTATTACCATTGCATGGAACTGGAACTGTAGAAATAGGTCGGGTTTTTTTTCATAGGCAAATAAATGCAGCAGACCTGATCAAGCAGCTGCTATAGGAGTTGTCTGGTCTGGGTGATCTCTGTTTGAAAAAGTGTTTACATAAGGGAAAGGGTTAAATGGAGGTTTTTGAGAATGGTACAGTAAAAACTTGATACTACGAACACGCAAATATGTATGCTATTGATCATTACTACAAACACGCAAATATGTATGTTGTTGATCATTAACTCAGGTGTAAGCTTAATGCAGGGTGAAAGTCATGCAGAAAGTTCCTGTAGGAGTTTTCTGCGTGACTTTCACCCTGCCCCTGCATTAAGCAGCCACCTGCCCATAGATAAAGTAAAAAATTCCTCATTTCTAAATTTTTGTAGTATCGAGTTCTTACTGTATATCCATTGTTAACAAAATACAATGTCTTAACAACATAGCCTATTGTCATAACTCAGAGGTCCAGATTAAATGTGTAAATTGAAACGTTTTCAAGCATAGCTCCTTCATTTCTCTATTAAACCCTATACTGTGACCATTCTTTAGAATCGTCTCAAAGAGATGATTCTAAAGAGTGGTCATAGTATAGGGTTTGGTGGAGAAATGACGATTTTAGTATTTGGGTACGCATTGTTATCAGTAGCTCTGATATCTGTTTTAACATGACTTGGTGTCTCATCAGGATCAAGGCTGTATATGTCACGCAAACAGTCACTTCCTTAACCCTTTACTCCATGAATATTCATGTAAGAAATAATGACATCATGAATACTAATTAGATTAATTGTTATAGTAGCACACAGACACAGGAATGTTTGGCGAGTGCAGAAAATGTAGAATCATATCTGTGTTATATCATAAGCAAACAGAGCAGACCTACAGGAGCCGTCCGATCTGGGTCTACTCTGTTTGTTCACCACCACAAGGGCTACAATCTGATCAAGGACCTTAACTCAAGCTCTTTTTACCAAATTATGCCCCTTTTATATGGACTTAGAAAATAGATAAAAACCTAAAATGTTTCCACAGACGATTGTTGGCACCCACATGTGCTGCTCTTGCTATACCATAGCTGTATATGTAATATTTCAGGTCCTGAAGCAATTGCCAGCATGTCCTGGGGACAACAAAACCAAGATGTCTGTGATAAGATTTCTGTTAAACATCAGCAAAATTCAGTTTGCACCCCATTCTGAGGTAAGTAGATATGTGAAATGAAGTTTCATCTTATAACCTTTTCCCCTCATATAAACGTATTTTCATGCATCTGCAAACAGAGGAGATCCAGATCAGATGGCTCTTGTAGAAGTTGTCTGATCAGGGTCTCCTCTGTTTGCTTATGGAAGTTCATAGATCTGATTATGCCATATTTCCGTAACAGTGAAAAAAACAACTTTTCCATTTTATTCTGGCTATAAATATTCATAAGGTGAAGAAATCTTGGAAAAATATTAACCCTTTACTCCATAAATATGTCTTTCTATGCCTTTGCAAACAGAGTAGACCCAGATCAGATGGCTCCTGTAGGAACCGTCTGATGAGGGTCTGTTCTGTTTGCTTATGATATAATATATAATTCTGCAGTTTCTGCCATGGCCAAAAATTACTGTGTCCCTGTGCTATTATAACAATAAATCTAATTATAAATCCAGATGTCATTATTTCTTATGTGAATAGGGTTAAATGTCACACATTGTTGTTGCAGTTGTCTCAGACAATGTCTCGAGTACCCCAGCTGTACAATGCCTTGCTGACCGACGTCCACTGTCTGGTCCATCATCAAGCTTTGGACAGCTTCACGCAGTTTGCTGAGAACACACCGTACGAATCCCTCGTGCCTCAGTGTCTTGGGGACGACCAGAATCTACAAGACACTGTGGTGGCCTATCTTAACAAGGTTTGGTTTTTAACAAATACTCTTGTCTAGATTACATCACTTTATGAACAACACTTAACCCTTTGCTTGCTATTCACGTCAGTGATTGCACAGCGAAATACATGTACACAGTGAAGATATATGTAATTATACAACAGGGCATGGGTAAAGAAGGAGAAATGTAGTTTAAAATTCAGCAAGAGAAGGGTTAAGAAGAGTTCTGTATTAACCCATTCCCTCATATTGACTCCTTTTGATGCCTCTGTTAAAGTCACTTTCTGAAATCATAGTGATAAACAGAGCATTTGTTTCCTTTGATAAAACGTTAAGATTGGTCAGTCCCGGCCAACTGCCTTCTTTATCTATATTGCAAAATATCAGATACAAGGTTCTTGTTTTGAACGTATTTCCTGTTTTGAACGTATGAGACAGCTGGTCCCAAACCACTAATAGCTGTAATTATAACGTTTTCCCGTAGTGTAGCGATGACAAAAGTCATACTTGGTGTAACGATGACAACGGTCATGCATGGTAATCGATTAACCATGAAAATCGCTCAAAAGGCGTGTTTGCAAACACTTTAACAAATGCGCAAACTTAGAGGCATTACTTGACACCTAATTGTATGGCATGTTTCGTTTAACATTGAGTAAATACGTTTGTACAGGATCAATTAAGATAAAGAATTAATAGCCGCGAATTGCTGCTTCAATTTAAACCATGCACTTTCTGTTGAGATTCGGTCCGAGTTTTATTATCACGGTACCGTTGAATCTGATCTGTCAAAACTCATGTCTGATTTGTAGTTTCTTTCGTGCTTTTCTTAATCTGTATCTATGAAACTGTATCTTAAAACTATGATTTTTTGGAACCTGATGTCGATCAAATTTTATTATACGACATCAAATTCTAAGAGCTGAATTAACCCCCGGAAGAATCGAAAGTTCCACTCGACATCATTCCTCAGCCATTTGCAATTAGGGAAATCTTTATTTTAACATGTAATCATGGGAAACTCGGACACAGAGTTCCTAAAAACAATGACAAAGTGATTTAAACTTTTTCTCAATCCGGTAAGAAATAGAAACAAATATCGATTCAAAAGAATTAACGGAAGTGTCTGAAGGGCTCTGTGGACACAGGTAGCCTGTTGCTCAGAATGAAAGCTATTAAAGATATTTATAACGTTTCTCTGTTACAACGTTTTCTTTACCACGGTCCCTTGTGATACGTTATAAACAATCTTTACTGTAATCAGAAAGGGGTACTGAGCTACAGATAACAGTGCGTACCCAAATACTGAAACAGTCATTTCTCCACCAAACCCTATACTGTGACCACTCTTTAGAATCGTCTCGAAGAGACGATTCTAAAGAGTGGTCACAGTATAGGGTTTGGTGGAGAAATAAAGAAGGTATTGTTGAAAATGTTTAAATTTACGCATCTTATCTGGAGCTCTGGGGGTAGGGTTGAGATATGAGCATTGTTAACCCTTTGAATGTAGGAAATGAGTGGACTGGCATTACAAACAGTGTAGAGCCAAATCAGAGGGCTAATACCTAGTGTGAGTCATGTAAACCCTTTATTATGCGCCCGCCTGTTTTTGCTCTGTCTGTACGTCAGTTGGTTGGCTAGTATGTCTGTTTGGCCCCAACTTTAATGTTGGCAATAATTTTGTCGCCATTGCAAATACATTGTTCAAATTTAGCATGCATGTGCAACTTGTGGAGTTGAACATTTTTAGGGGTGACTTATTATCGTCAATGTCATACATCAAGGTCAAAGGTCATATTTGGGGCATAGTATTTTTTATGCTCCCCAACACCGTTGTTGGGGAGCATATAGTCGCTGCTTTGTCCGTCCCAACTTTGTGCGGAGCATACCTAAAAGCAACATGAAACTTCATAGGTAGATTGATCTCGATGAAGAGAAGTGCAGTGCACAAGAACCATCTCTCTCTTTTGCATAATTCAGGAGTTATTGCCCTTTGTTATTTTTCATACTTAAAATTTGTCCGGAGCACAACACAAAAACTGTAATAGGTATCAACATGAAACTTCATAGGGAGATCGATCTGGAGGAGAGGTGCAGTGCACAAGAATCATCACTCTCTTTTGCATAACTTTAGAGTTATTGCCTTTTGTTATTTTTATGCCCCCAGATCAAATCAGGGGGGCATATTGTTTTTGCCCTGTCTGTTTGTTTGTTTGTTTGTTTGTAACCAACTTTAACATTGGCCATAACTTTTGAACCAGTAGAGATAGAGACTTGATATTTGGTATACTGTCCAACCTGCTGTAAGTGGTCAGTCTAGGGAAGTGGCCACTTTGGCTGCTTACAGCAGGTGACCGCCTAAACCAGGTGCATGTTACCAAGCATACGTGCGAGTAATTATGACAGACATGTATTATGTGTACAGCAGTATCGATATTTATAAAGACCGTTCTGACCTAAAGTGCCCGTAATAATTGCAAGTCATATCGAATTAATTGCCTTGTTTGTCATTCTTCAACCTTTTGTCCCTTGTTTATAAGTGTCAGTTCTTTCATTTGAGTAATACACGTGCCAGTGTTATTCGAATTTGGCTTCAGGGTGTAACTTCTAACGGTGTGGCCATGTTTGACACGACTGGTTTCCCGAATATTCTGTCGGCAAACATCTAACTCATAAAACGGAAGTCGGGAACCAGCTAGTTCACGCGTGATTACATTCCTTGGGAATTCCGAGTAGAAGGTAAATCCCCAATTAATATGGTGTGAACAACCGACACGCTTTGTAAACAAACAAAAGAAACTCTGATAAGGGGTCCAAATGGGTCATGACCGTTAGTTGTATGCATTCAAATGTGACAAAATGTCTTATTTTGCCGATCGATAGCCATGAAAAGTGTTTACAGGCTTTACATTTGTAGAACACCTGGCCGCTTACACCAGTGTGTATTGGCCATTTGGGATGAAATAGAGTGGCCGCTGGCCGCGTTAGGCAGGTGACCGCTTATACCAGGTGTAATATATAGTGTTTTTCGTTGGGAGGGTCCTAGAGTGGCCGCTTACAGCAGTGTGGCTGCTGATACCAGGTGACCGCTGAAGCAGGTTGGACTGTACATGTGTATCTCATGAAGCTGCACATTTTGAGGGGTGACATGTCAATGTCAAGGACATCCTTCAGGGTCAAAGGTCATATTTGGTGGGGGCATAGTGTTTCACAAACACATCTTGTTCATACTTAAAATGTGTCTGCAGTTGGGGAGCATCCATCGGTTCTACCAGTTCTCTTGTTAATATTTGTTTTTGTCCAGTATTTATATTTGAATGTGTGTGACTGATAATCTCATATTATGTAAATGATGTCAAAGGCTCCAGAAAAAGCATGGTGAAAAATCAATGTCAAGAAATAACATTGCAGTTTCAAATCCTTGAAATCTTGTTCTTGAAGTATGTTCTTTATACTATAATTTTTAGATTCCTCACTCCAGTCCTGGGTTTGATGACATTCAGTATTTGAAGCAAATGCATGCCTTCATACAAGACACTTCTAAGAAAGAGGAGCCACCTAAAAATGAGACTGATCTACTGGATATGATTAGAGAAGTGGAGGAGGTAAGCCAGAAGAATGTGTGATCATATTGCAGCAGCATTCC
The DNA here is from genome assembly GCA_963576725.1 of Azorinus chamasolen. NCBI lineage: Eukaryota > Metazoa > Mollusca > Bivalvia > Cardiida > Solecurtidae > Azorinus > Azorinus chamasolen. The sequence goes on along the minus strand of OY755241.1, from coordinate 14,416,298 downwards.
AGTTGGATGGATTTTTGCAATGTTATGGTGCCTAGGGGTATTAACCCATTCCTTCATAGGCTATTCTCAGACCCTACCTCTTTGAATGATTCTACTGAAAAGGAACATTTACAAGAGAAAAGGAAAGTTTTTAGAATTTTGTAGTTTTGAAAACATTGTGATAAATAGAGCACTTGCTCCTATGGAGCAAATGCTCTATTCATCACAGTGGTTTTATAAAATGACTTTTACAGAGACGTCAAAATGCATTTGAGGGAATGGGCTAATTACATTGAGTAAAAAGGTTCTAATTTGGCCTTTTTGCTAAGAGAATTTTCAATTATATCTTTTTCTTGAAGGAAATTGGTAGAAACCCTTTACTCCATAAATATGTATTGCAACACCTAAAAGCAAACAGAGTAGACCAAGATAAAACGGATGGTTCCTGTCATTATTTCTTACATGAATATTCATGGAGTAATAAGGTTAAATCATCTCCAGAAGAGTTTATAAATAAATCTTGTTATCCAGTATGAAGTAGTAAGTGTCTTGAAAAAATGTAAGCAGTAACTATTTGATAGATCTTTACAAGAATTCTTCAGTTTTATGTTTATTCCAAATTACAATACCTACTGAATATTCATGGACAAAACAGTTATAATGAAACATGGATGTAGGAACATTGCTACCATTTTAGAAGGTAAAGAAACCGCTCTTATCAAATTCCATGAGCAAACAGAGCAGACACTGATCAGACCGCTCCTATAGGATCTGATCTGGGTCTACTCTGTTTGCGAATATGTGAGAAGGTGTTTATATGAGGGAATGGGTTAAGCATTTACCTATTAAAAGTCGTGCAAGAATACAAGCAGAATTTTTATAATGGTATATGAATGCATTATGTCCATGGAAGAAACTATAGAATCAGAGGTCTAAATAAGATGCATGAATTAACTTTTTCAAGAAATACTTCTTTATTTCTCCAATAAATCTTATGTGCATGATAGAAATATTCTTTGAGGGTTATCGACACAGGATGTTTTTGTACTTACCTAAACTATAGAAACAGATGTATGCAATTGCATATTAAGCAAGCAGAGCAAACCTTGATGAGACAATTCCTAAAGGAGCTATCTGACATGGGTCTAGTCTGTTTGCAAAGGTATGGAAAGGCATTGTATGAGGTTAAGGGTTATTTAAAGCTTGCTTGTTAAGAAAACCTAATATTTGTCTTGTCTTTGCACAAGCTTTTAGAAAATTTATTCTTTCCGTTCCTATTTGAATACAGTTACATCTCATCTGGATCAACACTGTTTGCGTAGATTATCACAAAATAGCTGCTAAAGTTCAAAGTTAAACCATTCCTTCATATTGACGCCATTTGACCCATTCCCTTGTACTGAAGCCTTTTGACACCTCTTTTAAAGTCACTTTTTGCAAGCATTGTGATAAGTAGAGTATTTGCTCCATTGGAGCAAATGCTCTATTTATCACAATGTTTTCAAAGCAGCACAATTTACCTTTTTACTAGTAAATGCTCCTTCTGAGTAGATTTATTCAAAGATGTTGGGTCTAGAAATGGCCTATGATGGGAATGTGTTAATGATGAAAATAGTTATCACCTGATTTTGTGAATACATTTCAGCCTGTTTCCAAAAGAAAGAGAACAGAGGACTCGGTAAGCAGATTTTATTCCAGGTCCATTGCTAGTGAAGCTGAATAATATTGTTTTCCACCATTTTAATAACTTTTAATTAGACTTACATAGGCGCAATTAGTGTAGAACCTGACCAAACTGTCCCTTCAGGGTTGGCTTTGTTTGCCTAAATTTATCTGTCCAAATACTTGGGGTATTGTTGTACTTCAGCAAATAAATAGTTTATTTTGGACATAACTATTTGAACACTAACAATTTTGTAAGCTAAATATTTAAATACAGTAAAACCTCTCTATAATGACCACTAAATTGTGTTAATTAGTTGGTGTTTTAGGCAGGTGGCTGCTTAAAGCAAGGTGAAAGTACATGTAAAACAGAACGCTCTTATAGGAGCATTCTGTTTTACTTTCACCTGACTTTAAGCATCCGCCTGCCTTTGACACAAAATACTTGATGTAATTTTGTGGTCGTTATAGAGAGGTTTTACTGTATTTAAAAATAGTTTCAAACTTTTTTGTTTATGGAAAAATGTCATTGTTGTGGACACTGTGCCAAAACTTTGATAATTTGTCACGTGTGCAAACATCACAACAGTTATCCCATTCAACATAATACAGTAGTTCCCAATTACAAGGGCTACAATCTGATCTGTAATAAATATCCAGAGTTATGAAACTGTTAACCCTTTCCTCTATAAATACACCTTTAACACGCCTCTGTTATAGTCACTTCTTGAGACCATTGTGATAAATAGAGCATTTGCTCCATTGGAGCAGATGCTCTTTTATCACAATGGTTTCAATACAACACAATTTCAACATTTTCCTTTTCACTAGTAAATGCTCCTTTTCGGTAGATTCATTCAAAGAGGGTGGGTCTAAAAATAGCCTATGAACCTACTGACCTTGAATTTTATGAGAAAAAAGCAGATGCTCGTTTGCAGTGCTATTGGCCTCCTGTTTCTTTTCAACAACATGACCTTTCCTTCATATAAACTCCATTTCACACTTTTGCTTACAAAGTAGACCAAGATCAGACGGCTCCTATCAGGGTCTGCTCAGTTTGTTTGTGGTATAGAATCGATCTGATCTGATTCTACAGTTTCTGCCTGAACAAAATGTCCCGAGTTTCATATGCCATTAGTAAAATAAATAAATATTAATGATGTCATTGTTTTCTTACATGAATATACAACAGAGAAAGGGTTAACCGGTAACCTCTTTGATAAATCTACCCAAAAGGAGCATTTTCTAGAGAAAACGAAAATGTTAGAACTATTTAGTATTGAAACTATTGTGATAAATAGAGCATTTGCTCCTATGGTTTCCAGAAGTGATAATTACGGAGGCGTAGAATGGCTTATTTATAGAGGAAGAGTTGAACAGTGTTGATCCAGATGAGACACAATGCTACTTGGTGTCTGATCTGGATCTTAACCCTTTACTCCATGAATATTCATGTAAGAAATAATATCGTGAATATTCATTACATTTCTTGTTCTAATACCACAAGGACACAATAAGATTTGGCAAAGGCAGAAACTACAGAATTATATCTGTTATATTGTAAGCAAACAGAGCAGACCCTGATCAGACGGCTCCTAAAGGAACCGTCTGATCTGGGTCTACTGTTTGCAAAGGCGTAGAAAGGCGTATATAATTATGGAGTTAAGGGATAACTGTTGACAAAAGTTTTCACAAACTCACAGTGATGAAAGGTTGGAGTTATTTAACCCTTTCCGACATAAATACGCCTTTCTACACCTCTGTAAAAGTCACCTGTTGAAACCATTGTGATATATAGAGCATTTGCACAATGGTTTAAAACTATAAAATTCTAAAAAAATTCCTTTTCTCTAGTTAATGCTCCTTTTGGGTAGATTTATTCAAAGTGGTTGGATCTAAAAATAGCCTATGGAGAAATGGGTTAAGGATTTTACGAACAAAATACTCACTACCTCAACATTTCATGGAATTTATAATAAAATTTTCTTCTTCCTCAGGACAAGGATTCAGATGTTTCAGCCATTTTGGGAGATTTAAGGAGAACAGTTAGTAGACTTGAGACGTTTAGCAAGTCGTCCACAATGTCAACAGCAACAAGAGAGGAGCTACAGTGTATCAACAGTCGCTTAAAAACTATAATAGACACCTAGTACTATAATTCTAAATATATATATGTTGACGGACATACTTGGGCAACTGGATATACATAGTAGAGACTGCCTTAAACAGTCATAAATGGCACGCATCCATCACCCTACCCTAAGTATAACTTCTCAACCTAATTGTCAAACAAAGTACAATAGAACCTGTCTAAAGGGGCCATCAAAAGCAGTCTGATAATGGGTCTGTAAGACAGGTGTTAGCTTAATTCAGGTAGGAATCTTAAAAATCCGATAGGAGCTTTCTGCATTACATTTAACCTGCATTAAGCTACCACCTGCCTTACTATTTCACCGCTTTCTGATGGCTGCTTAACCCTTTCCTCCATAAGTACACCTGTAGTAATCACTTATTGAAACCATTGTGATAAATAGAGCATTTGCTCCTATGGAGCAAATGCTCTATTTATCATAATGGTTTCTATACTACACAATAATAAAAAAAAAAAAGTATTTTCTCTAGTAAATGCTCCTTTTCGGTACATTCATGCAAAGAGGATGGGTATAAAAATAGCCTATGGAGGAATGGGTTAATACAGGTACTTAGTTTTGCAAATTGGTTGAGAAGACAAATTTAGAGTGGAGTGGTGGATGTAAGGGTATGTGATCCATGTTTAGTAGAAAGAATTGATGGTTGCACAGAAAAGTTCTTTACCTCAACTGCCTTCATAAACACATTTACGAGCTTTACTCCTTACCTACCTAATGAATATTTACGGGAAAGAATGGTATCATGAATATTTATTAGCTGAATTTTTATAATGGCTTATGATTTATGAATACAGGATTTTCTGGTATTTGTAGAAACTTTAGAATCCTAATAAGCAAACGGAGTAACCTACAATAGCTGTCTGATCTGGGCTTTTTCTGTTTGCAAAGACAAGAAAGAGTGTTTTTAAGAAGGAAAGGGTTAAGACTCAAGTTTGTTTACACTTTTATAGAGTAGACCTTGATCAGACAACTCCTATAAGAACCATCTGATCAGGGTCTGCTCAGTATGCTTTTGAAATTATAAAGATCTTTCTACAATTTCTACCAATACCAAAAAAATACTGTATTCATATGCTGTTATACAAATTCGGTCAGTAAAATATATATGCATGTTATCATTATTTCCAATATTAAACAGGAAAGGGTTAAGAAAGTATAAACCTGTTATTTTAAAAATTACAATGTCTGAGTTTAAGTTATTACATAATTATGAAATTTAATAAATGCACTTTTCCTTTACAAATGTATTGATTGTGTCAATAAATTTAAAATATTTGTATTCTCTTTGTAATGATTATAGGTCCACAGAAATACTTTAGGAAATACATATTATTTGACGCATTTGTCATTCGTCTTGCTTATACTTATAAGGATGATTATCCCTTTACTCCATAAATATGCCTTATTACACCTTTGGAAACAGAGTGGACCGAGATCAGGGTCCATGCTTATAAAACTTTCAGTTGAGTCTGAGTTCGTTCTCCAAGTTTTTGATTGGTCAGATTTGAGCCTTTGGCTCAAATCTGACCAATCAAAAGCTTGAGAACTAAAATCTGACCAATCAAAAGCTTGAGAACGAAACTCAGACTCAACTAAAAGCTTTATAAGCATGGACTCAGACTGCTCCTGTAGGAGCCATCTGATCAGGGTCTGCTCTGTATGCTTATGATATAATACAGTACTTACAGTTTCTGCCATTTCCAAATTTTCTGTGTCCATGTGCCATTGTATCAATGAATTTAATTAATATTCATGATATAGAGGATTTGTCACGAGTTGTCTTTTAAGATCACATGTTCCTAAACGAGCCTTGTTGAGTTTAGGAACATGTGATATTAAAAGACAACGAGCATCAGATTCTTTTTCCCACATAACCGAAACAGTGTAGATCTAGATCTATTTTCGCCATTTTAATGACATGTTATATCATGGAGTAAAGGATTAATACTACTGGGAAGTTTTTGGATCATAAAAATCTTGATATAAAATGATATTTTAATAAAGGGAGATAATTGTCATTGCAAACGGTAGATCCTATAGGAGCCGTTTGATCAGGGTCTGCTCTGTTTGCTAGAGGAATTTGAAAGATTTATTACTTTCTAATATCGCTACAATGTTCCACCTTCCATATTTATTTTGTCCATAAAAATTCAACAGGTATTGAAATTTGGAATAAACATAGAACAGGGAAAGGGTTAAAATCATATTGTAATGATACTTCAAGAAACTTTTTTGTATCAACTGCTTCTCCGTCTATCACACTGTTTTAATCATACTTTCAGACAACAGGCCCATGATGACCCCAACTCGCTCACCTGATTACTATAGACTTATGCACACACTGTATTTCTATGTAAAAATTAGTCGGCTTCAGATTGGGGCCAATATGAAACCAAGGGCCATAATTTTAGGCCTGGAGGTTAAAATTCGAACAAGCTTAATAAAGGAACATTAGATGATGCTTCATATAAATTTCAAAGGTCTTGGCCTTACAATTCCACAGAAGGAGATTTTTAAAGATTTTCCTATGAAAAACTGATAAGCCAGGGGCATGGCCATTTTGGTCCAGTGGTCATAATGTGAACAATCTTGGTAGAAAACCATTAGATGAAACTACATACCAACTTTAAAAGGTCTAGGTCTTACAGTTTAAAGTAAATTGTTGACGAAGGACGCCAGACACTGCCCCCTCACAATACCTCACCTGGCACTTTGTTGAGCTAAAAATGATATACCGTATGTGTTCTTTGGAATACTCGTGTACTAAAACAAATTTTAATTTGAAGTCTAACTTTACCTGTTGTTCCAAAACCATAACCATTGTCTCGCTGAATTTTAAAATACATTTCTCCTTCTTTACCCATGCCCTGTTGTATAATTACACATACCTTCACTGTGTAAAAGTATTTCGCTGTGCAATCACTGCTGTGAAGTGCATTGGTTGCACAATCGACTTGCTCCTGCATGAGCTGTAGCATCTGGGTCTTCACTATTTACAGGTAGGTATATTGACGTGAATAGCAAGCGAAGGATTAATACCGTAGTTGTAAAATCAAATGTGTAAACCCAGATTAGATGCTGTACAGTAAAACCCCTCTAATGCGACCACCAAAAATGGCCATAATTATGGATGGCAGAGGCAGGTGGTAGCTTAATGCAGGATGAAAGTTATGCAGAAAGCTCCTATAGGAGCTTTCTGCATAACTTTCGTCCTGAATTAAGCAACCACCTGCTTTAAATGACGCCAGTGGCTTATTATCAAGTGGTCGCATTAGCTGAGTTTTACTGTATATTGAAAATTTAGCTTGATGGTCTGCTGTTAATAAAAGGAACAACAATGTTTTTATTTTTGACAGTTGTAAATTATTTCTGTAAAACAGTAGAATCTGTCTTAAGCAGCCATCAAAATAGTATTTATGGGTCTGTAAGGCAGGTGGTAACTTAATGCAGGTAAAAAGTAATGCAGCAAGCTCCTAAAGGAGTTTTCTGCTTTTCTTTTGCCCTGCATTAAGCAAATATCTGCTATTTAAGACTACAGTAGAACCCCTCTATAGTGACCACTTAATATCTCGTCTTTGACGGCAGGCGGTTGCTTTATGCAGGGCAAAAGTTATGAAAAAAGCTCCTACAGGAACTTTTTAGCTCGTCTGTTTTGAAGAAATTACGAGCTATTTTCGAAACTCCGGAGTCGATGTGGGATATCTAAACTTTGACCATAACTTCTTCAATTTTTCATTTACAACCTTCATTTTTAGGTATGCAAGTTTCATCTTGACAATGACTGGCACCAGCTTGCGGTGCTCTTGTACAACTTTCGCCCTGCATAAAGCAACCACCTACCCCCTACAGGAGCTTTTTGCATAATCTTTGATTACTCTTCAAAGGTGTTTATATGCAGACAAGCATAAAGGGATACTGCATACTGAAAAGGGCGTACTTTTGTACATGTACCTGAATGCAAGAATCTGCCCATTATGAATTTGATTAACCCTTTCCCTCATATAAACGTGTTTTCACGCATTTGCAAACAGAGTAGACCCAGATCAGACGGCTCCTAGAGGAGCCGTCTGATCAGATCAGGGTCTACTCTGTTTGCAAATAGAACTTCAAAGATCTGTGTCTTTACTTTCTAAAATGGCTACTATTTTCCATCTTCCATATTTCGTTATAATCATTTTATCTATGAATATTCAGTAGGTATTGAAATTTGGAATGAACACAGAACATAAATAACATTTATAACATAAATAAGGAAATTCATTTTTATGGCAAAACAGATCTACGTCTTATATAAAGCAAACAGCTGTCTGATCTGGATTTACTGTTAACCCTTTTCCTGTTCAATGTATATTCATGTAAGAAATATTGATCATGTCATGAATATTTATTAGGTGAAGTATTATGATGGGATATCGAGGGTTTGGTGCAAAACTATTGTAACTCCTTCACTTTGTACATAAATACAAAATATGAGAATATCCTCAAACACTTTGTGAAAGAGTTAAAATAGTTTTGCACCAAGCCCTCGATATGTACACAGCATGTTTTGGCTCCGGCAGACTCGGATCTATATTATTCCATAAGCAAACAGGAGCAGTCTGATCTGGGTCTGCCCTGTTAGCAAATGCGTGAAAAGGTGTTTAACAGTAAACAGTTAACCCTTTCCCTCATATAAACGTGTTTTCACGCATTTGCAAACAGAGTAGACTGGAGGAGCCGTCTGATCAGGGTCTGCTCTGTTTGCTATTAGAATTCGCTAGATCTGTTTGTTTAGTTTTTAAAATGGTTACAATGTTCCACATTCCATATTTCATTATAACTGTTTTGACCATGAATTTTCAGTAGGTATTGAAATTTGGTCTAAATATAGAACAGGGAAAGGGTTAAACAGTAAAGAGGTGGGATTGATAACCACAAAACAAGAGTCAGATTGTTTTTGACAATGACATTTATTGAATAACGTCACATTCTGTAAAAATACTGAAACTTTCAAGTAAAAGAAAATATATCAAAAACATCTAGCTACAGTAATCATAGATTTGAAAATTGCATGTAAAACCTTTGCTTGAATTCAACAACAAATACTCAAATATGAGAATATCCTCAAACCTCAAACACGTTTTTACGCTTTTACAAACAGAGTAGACTAAGATCAGATGGTTCCTGCTGTGTTTGCTTTTGAAATATGATTCTATAATTTCTACCAATACTCTACTTCGTCTACTATGAGAATATCCTCAAACCTGGTCACATGGTTTCCAGCTTTTCCAGTTTGAAAGAAAAATTATCATATAACTTTCTACCCTTTTAGGAAAAGCTGTATCTACCCGACAGGTAGAAGCATGGAACACAGAAAACATGTCTGAAAATACGGTAGAAACTAGGAGATATGCAAACATGTTTAAAAATACGGTAGAAACTTGGAAACACCAGTGAAACAAGTCTCGGTGTGTGTTGATGATCATCAGATACAATGAAGAGCTCCGTAAAATAGTATTGTGATACAGCTCCAACATCTAGTATAAATATGCTTGTTGACCAAAAAGATGATTGAAATGGAAAATGACCAATAAATTTAGGAATAAAGTGTTGACCCTTCACTCCATAAATACCCTTTTCTACAGCTTTGCAGAACAGATTTGTTTCAGATGAGTCCCCTTTTCTCCATCAAATCTTACTACTCATTATACTCCTGTGTAAAAGACAATACTATGAGTAGTATTTGCCCTTTACTTAGCAAACAGAGAAGACCCAGATCAGATGGCTCCTATAGGAGTCATCTGATTAGGGTCTGCTCTGTTTGCTTACGAACTATTAGAATATAGAGTTTTTGCTGTGGCCAAAAAAAAAAAAATGTCCATGTGCCATTATAAAAATCATTCAAATTAATATTCATGATGTCATTATTTCTTACATAATTTTTCATGTAATAAAGGGTTTAACACCTTTGCAAACAGAAAACACCCACATCAGACAGCTCCCGACAGGCACACTAAACAAAAGCAATGCTGCCGATATAATTTATGTTCATCCTACACTGTAAAACTTATTGTGGTCTTCAAATTCTTTAATTATGAACAATTATGCTAGCAGTGGATGTCACAAAGATCAACAAAAACATGTCGCAGAGATTAACAAAAACAGAGATGTCACTGCAACATTTCTACAGATATGGACAAGCAAAGAAACATGACAAATACATATAGAGATTAACACGGGTATATGTAGAAGGGAGAAAATCGAGAAAAAAAATGTGAAAAATACATTACATGTACATGGAAAATAGCAGATCTTTGTAGTACAGAACATATATCTATAATAGAAACTCTTTACTCCATAAATACACCTTTTCACACAGAGTAGACCCAGATCGGACGGCTCCTATAGGGTCTACTCTGTTTGCTTATGGTGTATTATAGATCTGATTCTACAGTTTCTGCCCGTCAGAGCCAAAATATTTGTTCATATGCCATAAAAATTAATAAAATCAAACATTAATGTCATTATTTCTTACATGAAAGTTCCACAGGTTGGGTTAACCCTTACTCCATGGTATTTTATACCAGAATTCACAACTTCATTAAATATCAATTAAAATAATGTACAGTCTGGTGTATGAATATAGGAACTTTTGGCCATTGCAGAAACTGGCTGGGGTCAATGGAAAACCAGCACTTGACATTTGACAAACATGTAGACCTAGCTCTGGGTGGGAGGGTTATATAGGAAATCTAGGTATTAACCCTTTCCCTGTTTAATATTGGTGTAAGACATAATGTTATCATAAATATTTATTACCCGATTTTTTGTAATGGCATATGTACATGTAGACGATGTCTGGCTCAAACAGAAACTGTAGAAACATCTATATTATACCACAAGCAAACGGAGCAGACCCTGATCAGACGGCTTCTATGGGAGACGTCTGATCTGGTTCTACTGTTTGCAAACACGTGAAAATGGGTTAAATACAAGATCTGGATATGTTCAGACATCCTCCGTATCCACAGTCCTAACCAGTATCTTACATGCTACTGCTGTACAACAGGCACAGACACAGTCTTGCAATGTGGAGGTCGATAATGAGTATGGGCCAACAATGTTTGCATACATCTACATGTTGATGAAGCCAATCACATTATGTATAAGACGATATGTAAGAATAAAGTTAACCATGACGTTAATAAATAGAGATCACAAACATGCATTCAGAGCAACAGATAAACTAAAATTGTCATTTCTCCACCAAACTCTATATTGTGACCACATTTTAGAATCGTCTCAAAGAGCTAATTTTAAAGAGTGGTCAAAACATAGGGTTTGGTGGAGAAATGAAGGAGTGGAATTGCCCATAGGTGTATAACTTAGGGTAGCTAAAGCATCTTGAATAACAAACAGTGCAGACACTGATCAAGGTGCTCCTCTAGGAGCCCTCGAATATAAATCTGCACCCGACTTGCAAATGACTACACTACTCCCCACATTCGACAGGTTTAACCCATTCCCGCATTTTGACGCCTCCGTAAATGTCACTGTTTGAAACCGTTCTGATAAATAGAGCAAATGCTCTATTTATCAGAATGGTTTCAATACTACAAAATTCCAAAATTTTACTTTTCTCTACTAGTAAAATTTTACTTTTCTCTGGTAAATGCTCCTTTGGGTTGACTTTCAAAGAGGTTAGATCTAAAAACAGCCGAAGTGGGAATGGGTTAACAGATATTTCAAAACTCAACATCTTCTAACGATAAGTTTTCTTTTCTAAGTTTTTGCACTCAAGAGTTTTCTATTCACTGAGGTTTATTTTTTGGCTGAGTATCGAGTTGCATTGCAAACTTCAATTAAATATACTGTTAAATAAATTGTCAAAAATAAATAATCATATTATTACATATTATTATTCATAAATATCACAGGGCCTCCCCTGGTGTTTTAACTCATTCTCTCCTAGACTATCTTTGAATAAATCTACCGAATAGGAGCAGTAACTATAGAAAAGGAGAGTTTTAGAATTGTGTAGTTTTGAAACCATTGTGATAAATAGAGCATTTGCTCTATTTATCACAATGGTTTAAAAAATGCCTTTTACATAGGCGCAATGAGGCGTCAGTAGGAGAGAATGAGTTAAATCCTTTAGCCACATTTTTAAGGCAGACATTAAAGTTGGAAGTCACAAAATGACTCAATAAATTATATTCACAAAATGAATGTACTAAAACATTAGCATTATCACATTAACCCTTACAACGCTGAATTTTCAAATGGACTATTCAAAAATTCAAACCAGTCAAGCTTATTGTGAGTATTTAGGGAATTTTCTAAAGAAAAATGTAATATGACAGTGTAGACCCTGATAAAAGGGCTCCTTCAGGAGCTCTCTCATCTGGGTCTATACCATTTGCAAGGACATTAGTGACTCGTGTCCCTCACAGTAAGGGTTAAACATTTTCATCTAAATATCATACATTTTTCACCACTTTTCTGTTGTTTTGTAACTAGGCAAAAGGCAGGGAATGCCTTGCAGTTACACAACAAAGCAGGAAAAAAAAACAATTTCATACATCAAATGAGTGGCTTTGACTACCAAGGATTTGGTTTTCATTTTATTCAATGGGATTTTAAGTTTTTTTAAGAGTTTTAACTCTTACCCTCATGAATGTTCAAGTGAAAAATAATGGATGAATATTGGCATAATTTCCAGGGAAATTTTTTATCACAGGAGAAGCTGAATAATCAGATTTATGTTAAGTCATCAGCAAACAGAGTAGGTCCTGATTAGTAGATCCTACAGGAGCCCAATCATCTGGGTCTACTCGGTTGGCAATGATGCCAAAAGTCACCTATTGATATGAGGGAAATACAATTATGCTCTACAATTATGCACCATACAATTATGATCTACAATTTGGTGACAGAACAAATTATTGGTCGGGAGATGATATGACTGAACAATGTAATTACTTCATGCTAATTTCATCCTTTCAGTATATTAGATATAAATATTTCTTTTTATTTACAATAAAGAAGCACTGTATGTTTCCTGTATCACTCAGAAAGGTTGATTATCTGTCTAGGAAATAGTGAATTGTACCCTTTCAATGCTGAACTATCAATTTGGAATAGCCCATCAGTGTTTAACTATAGAGTCCACTAAATATTTAAGGCTTAACCCTTTCCTTCATATAAATGTTTTCACACATTTGCAAACAGAGTAGACCCAGATCAGATGGCTCCTACTTGTTTGCTAATTTGAGGCTTCGGATCAGGGTCTGCTCTGTTTGCTAATTGAATTTGATAGAGCTACTTCTTTACTTTCTAAAATGGCTACAATGTTCTGCCTTCCATATTCCATTATAATTATTTTGTCAATTAACATATAGTAGGTATCAACATTTGGAAGAAACATAGAACAGGAGAGAAGGGATTCAAATGACAAACAGCCCATACACTGATCACAAGGTTCCCCTCTGATCTGGGTCTACATTGTTTGCAAATGCTCATCCAGCATTCAAATGGTTACCCTTGAATTATTTTTCACAGGACTTTTTTCTTGCACCATTCTGTTTTTGACTGAATTGCAATGTACATTTGAATTTCTCTTATAATACTCCAAAGGCCTTGAAATCAAATCTCAGGCTCGGAACAGATGGTTAACAGCAGACCTTGTGAAAATTTCAAATTATCCCAATTAAATCTGTTCCTTTCCATTTTTCAAAATGCCCCATACTTATATGCAAACTGTTTAATTTTACATATTCCTGAACTGTTATTCGACTGACACATCTTTGCTCCTTCCACTGGCAATGTCTAGGAGACAGTACATCCCCACCAGCCTTGTTCGTCTTCGGGTGTTTTGAACATCTCTGGAGGTGGTTCTTGGAACTCGCATGGGAAGTAGACCCTGATGAGAAATAGTGACAGATTTACAGAAACCTTTACTCCATAGTCAAGTTCTGATGACTTTGCAAACATAACAGACCCAGATCAGAATGTTCTTGTAGTAGACTTCTGATCATGGATCTGCTCTTTGCTTATGGAATAATATAGATCTGGGTCCATGCTTATTAAACTTTTAGTTGAGTCTGAGTTCGTTCTCAAGTTTTTGATTGGTCAGATTTGAGCCAAAGGCTCTATCAAAAGCTTGAGAACTCAAATCTGACCAATCAAAAGCTTGAGAACGAACTCAGACTCAACTAAAAAGCTTTATAAGCATGGACCATGATTCCACAATATCCGTTGTGGAAAATATTTCCTGTATTCACTGCCATTATAAAAATTATTCTTACTTCATATTTATGATGCCGTAATTTCTTATATTTATTTTAAGTATTAAAATATAAAATAAGGAAGTTTGTTGCCTTGGGGAACAGTAGATACAAATAAAGTAAACGGTTGAAGAATCATATATAAGCCACAAAAACCATCTCCTGGAGAATCTAGAGCACGTTCTGAAATGCAGGTCTTGTAATCTCACTCTGAGTTTTCAAGTGACTAGATAAGAGCTTTAATAACCCGTTACTCCATAAATACACCTTTTTATGCCTTTACAAACAAGAGTACACCCAGATCAGGGTCCATGCTTATAAAGCTTTTAATTGAGTCTGAGATAGTTCTCAAGCTTTTGATTGGTCAGATTTGAGCCTTTGGCTCAAATCTGACCAATCAAAAGCTTGAGAACTCAAATCTGACCAATCAAAAGCCTGAGAACGAAACTCAGACTCAACTAAAAGCTTTATAAGCATGGACCCTGATGGCTCCTGTTGGCTCTGTTCGCTTAGGATATAATATAAATATGATTCTTCAGTTTCTGTTTATGCAAAACTTTCATGTGCTGATATGACAATTTAGAAATCAATCTAATTAATATTCATGATGTCATCATTTCTTTCCCGAATCTTCATTGAGCAAAGGCAGAGCTACAGATTTGTACTGAAATACTGAAATCGTCAATTCTCCATGAAACACCTTATGCTGGGGTTCCATAGGGTTTGGTGGAGAAATAAAGTTATTCTTGAATATGTTTTAATTTACGAATTTTATCTGGAGCTCTGCAATGGATTAAAGCTATTACCCTAAGGTCTCCATCAAACCACTGATCATGTCCGCTTGTTAGATCCATCATGGGACAATTCAAACAAGTGATCACAATCTATGATTTATAGGTGGAAATAAGGAAATTATTGTTAGAAATGTGCAGTTTAACCCATTCCCTCATAGGCTATTTTTAGATCCAACCACTTTGAATAAATGTACCGAAAAGGAGCATTAACTACAGAAAAGGAAACTTTTAGAATTTTGTTGTTTGAAACCATTGTGATAAATAGAGCATTTGCTCCTATAGGAGCAAATGCTCTATTTATCACAATGGTTTCACAAAGTGACTTTTACAGAGTCGTCAAAAGTCATCAATATCAGGGAATGGTTAACCCTTTCCCTCAAACAAACGTGTTTTCATGCATTTGCAAACAGAGTAGACCAAGATCAGACAGCTCCTACAGGAGATATATGATCTAACAAGGTCTGCTCTATTCGCACATAAAATAACATAGATTCAATTCTGAAATGGTCAAAACTTCCTGTTTTCATATGACAGGATAAAAATTATACTAATTAATATTCATATAGTAATGAATTCTTATATAAAACTTTATACGGTACAGCTGACATACCTGATGGTGTTGATGTAGTATTTGCCCGAGTTAGCCACAATGGACATCACCGCAGCGTCATCTCTCACACCAGTGCCGTAGCTGTCTATTGAGAATGGGTGTGTAACACTCTCAATACCAAACACAGGGACCTCTGAAATTTATTGTATGAAAATGTAAATCAGCAGTAACTATTTTATTTCTCCACCAAAGTCTATGTTGTGACCACTCTTTAGAATCGTCTCAAGACGATTCTAAAGAATGGTCACATGAGAGAGGTTGGTGGAGAAATGATGATTTTAGTATGCACATTTATTTGTTGCTCTTATGACGTCATAATATTGCGCCTGATGATCTGATGAAACGTGTCGCGCATTTTTAAGTTATTAATTAAAGATTTTAAAGCCATATAACATTTAATCTTTTTTAATATATATACTGCAAAATCATCCTTCAGATTCGCCTCTAAATCATCTTCAATTTTTGAACCTGTTACTTCATAAAAATGCCTTTTCAGACCTTTGCCAACAGAATAGACCCAGGTCAGACAGCTCCAGTATGAACCAACTAATCAATGTCTGCTCCGTTTGCTTATGGAATTTTCTGCCAAGGACAAAAAATACTGTGTTCATGTACTATTATGAAAGATATTGCGAATAAACACTTGTCATTAATTCTTACATGAAAATTTAACAGGTAAAGGGTTAATTGTATGCAAAACTTGTCATCTGCTACAAATTGTGGATTTCAAAAACTATGATCTGTGTGTCAAATCCTTTAGATCCATAGCATCTCATCTGGATTCAACTGTTGGCAAGAAGTTTTTAACCCTTTCCCCAGGTCCAGATAAGATAAAAACATTTTCAAGAATTACTCCCTTATTTCTCCACCAAACCATATGTTGTAGACACTCTTTAAAATCATCTCTTCGAGACAATTCTACAGAGTGATTACAACATATAATTTAGAGGAGAAATGATAAGATTAGTATATATCGAGGGTTTGGTGCCAAACTATTCTAACTCCTTCACAAAGTGAAGGAGTTAGAATAGTTTTGCACCAAGCCCTCGATATATGAGTAAGCACATTTATGTATTGCTCTGTTTCCCTGTTCAATATTCATGTAAGAAATTATGACATCATGACGATTTTTTAGCTGAAATTTTATAATGTAAATTTTTCAAAGAAATCTTTTGCTTCGACAAAAACTGTAGACTCAGATCTATATCATGTCCGTTTGTAGAAAGTTGTTTTATGGAATAAAGTGTTAAAGAGTCCATAGCGAGTTTTTACCTACAGAAAAGGCAGTGCTCCATATTTATTGACCTAATCAAATACTATGTTACCTGACATCCCATACGGACTCGAGCTGTTATGGTTTTTACTAGACCATAAAACGTTGTAAAACTTTTGCAAATTGTTTATAAAAGAATATTTAACCCTTTACTCTATAAATACGATTTTCTACATCTGCAGAAGAAGCCATCTACAATCAGAGTCTGCTCTGTTTGCTTAATCCTTTCCTTCATAGAAACGTGTTTTCACGCATTTGCAAACAGAGTAGACCCAGATCAGACGGCTCCTAGAGGAGCCGTCTGATCAGGGTTTGCTCTGTTTGCTAATAGAATTTGAAAGGTCTGTTTCTTTGCTTTCTAAAATGGCTACCATGTTCCACCTTCCATATTTCTTTTTAACTATTTTGTTAATGAATATTCAGTAGGTATTGAAATCTGGAATAAACATAGAACAGGGAAAGGGTTAATCAGTAATATAGATATGATTCTACAGTTTCTGCCATGACCAAAATTTCCTGTCTATGTGCTATTATATCAGTTAATCTAATTAATATTCATGGTGTATTTCTGTCATGAATATTCATGGAGTAAAGTCTTACTTGTCAGCTGCATCCAGCGAATTGCTCTCTGCATTGTCTTCGAGAAGGTCTCGCACACTTTGCTGTAATCTTCCCTTCGAGATGGAATGAATAGCCGTGTGGTCAGCTCCATATTCTGGTGCATACTGGGATCAGCTGTAGGGTCCTGTTGATCAAACAAATGAGGACAATAACTTAAATTAATCCTTTCCCTAATGAATTGATCATTTCATATTTAATCAGTAACTTTACACTAGTTTAAATTTATCCTTTCCCTAATGAATTGATCTCTTCATGAATAATCATTAGCTTTACAAAAGCTTAATAAAACTAAATGTATCCAACAAAAACGAAAATCGTTTTTGAGACAGTAGTGATAACCCTTTATCTGATGAATATTCAAGTAAGAACATGTTTTCACTTTTTTATAATGGCATAAGAAAACAAGAGTTTTTGGCCGTTGCAGACTAATCAGACTTTTCTTTTTTTCATATTAACCCTTTCCCCATTTTATGTTTATTCCAAATTTCAATTCCTATTGAATATTCATGGGCAAAATAGTTATAATGAAATGTGGAAGGTGAGACATTGTAGCCATGTTAGAAAGTAAAGAAGCAGGTCTTTCAAATTCCAATAGCAAACAGAGCAGATCCTGATCAGACGGCTCGTATATGAGCCGTCTGATCTGGGGTTACTCTGTTTGCAAAGGCTGCCAATGATAGAAAGGTCTATTTATAGACTATAAAGGGTTGAGCAGAGCGGAGCAGACACTGGCAAAGACATACATATATGTCTTTATCAAGTAACAGATTATCCAACCAAAACAAACGTGTGTGCAAACCGTTACATATAATGCTTTCAATGATGAGGCTCATCTACATTCATCCCATGACTTACATGAACATAATATATCCTTAGTACTCGGGCAAACTGGGTGTCTGTTGATCCCGGCTCTAGGAAACCAGATTTGTCCACAAAAACTTTAGCTGTGCCTGAAAATAAACACAAATTGTGTCAACAGGATAGGTACCCAAGATGCAGATCATGCATCAGGGGTGTAAAATTCCACTCGCCCACTCGCCAATGCGAGTAGGTTTTGGAGTCGGTCGAGTGCTTTAAAACATATGCTCGACCTTTAGGGCGAGTGGATTTTTTAATCTGACATTTTCCCAATTGATAACCTCGAGTAAAATACCTTAAAATGCAAATTAAAACGGCTGAAAAGTCTCTGCAAATGTCAGGTTGAATACACAATTTCCACTCTGTCTCGCACTTAGTAATATCTACAAAGAATTTATAGGCATTCCGATTGACGCGCACCTGTTACCTAGCGAGACATATTCGGCCCAAGTAGAAATGTTTGGCTCAAAGGAAGTTTATTTGTGTTAAATATTTCGAGTGGTGGTTCAAATACTCAGTCGTGTTATGAAATTAAAATATGCATAGCAGTTTAATAACGTTTTTCAGTACAATAATTGGTTTAGCTGAAAAAATCTTGATTTAAACCATCGACGCTTTCTGTCTAATTTAAACGAGTAAAAATATTAGAGGCCGAAAAAAACGGAAGCACCGTAAGATTTACCCGCAATATGTCAAAATGTCCAAACAAACAAGCTTTCATTCATTCTCCGGTGGGGAAGAATGGGTTGGGGTGATGACAAAAAGGAAAAAGAAAGAGAAAAGAACCACAGAAACAGTATGATAAAGTAAGAGATCAAGAAAAATGGTCCAATGAGATTGAATGGGCGAAAGGGACTATGGTGGTTTCGTCAAACTACCGGTTCGTCAAACTGGCCTGTATGAAAAAAAATGGTTTCGTCAAACTGGCAATTGTATAGTATAATAGCGGAGGGTGTATTAATTACAGTAATTAGGTTCATACCTGAAAGCAATTGATGTGTTTATGCCACGTTTTGATAACTGTTTGGTCGAAAATAGTTTGGAATCAAACCATTTGCTGAACATTTCACTGATTTAATAGATCATACAAGGTTGTACTGATCCTGCATGACTTAGTGATTTGAAGTTTAAACAGGCTTGTTTTTGGCAATAAAAGTCTATATGCTTTTAATTTTTATCTCCATTC
Source organism: Azorinus chamasolen (assembly GCA_963576725.1). NCBI lineage: Eukaryota > Metazoa > Mollusca > Bivalvia > Cardiida > Solecurtidae > Azorinus > Azorinus chamasolen. The sequence goes on along the minus strand of OY755241.1, from coordinate 14,396,900 downwards.
ATAATCAACTTCATATGATATAGATCACACCGGCTTTTAAAGAGTACATGTATGAAAAATCAAGGGCGAGTGAAAGTTGCATAAGGGCGAGTGGATTTCAGTGGTCACTAGTCCTGCAGGGCGAGTAGCTTTTGAAATTGTTTTACACCCCTGTGCATGTGACACAGTGAAGATCCAGATCACACATTGGGTATGTAGTGTTTCAACCTAAACCAGGGTGGTAGATAAGATTTGTTCCAATCTACACCAAAACTCTCATTTCTCAAACTTACTGCCTGACTTGCACTATGACCGAGAATATACAGTAAACAAGAGCACCGCAAGCAGGTGCAAATGCTTGTCTGTCGTCATTGTCAAGATGAACATGCATTCCAAAAATGAAGGTTGTAAATGAAAAATTGAAGAAGTTATAGTCAATGTTAAGATTTCGGACGACGACAACGACGACAAAGCTGGAGTTACGACAATAGCTTGTGATTTCTTCAAAACAGACAGGTTAAAAATAAAGTAATTTGTACTTATGGGAAATGTTATTGAACGCTTTATAAAAGTCACTTTTTGTAACTAATGTGATAAATAGAGCATTTGCTCCATAGGAAAGAATGATATCATGAATATTAATCAGATTAAATTTATAATGGTTAAATGAACACAAAAGCTTTTGGTCAAGAACGAAACAACGAAACCAGCCACATGTATTTACAATTTCATAAGCAAACAGAGCAGACCAGATCAGACGGCTCCTATAGGAGCCATCTGATCTGGGTCTAATCTGTTTGCAAAGGAGTAGAAAAGTGTATACAGAGAGTAATGGGTTAAGAAGTAAAACACTTACCATCTCGTTCCCTTTCACACAAAACATCTACTGTCTGCATGTTCACAATACGTATTCCCTGAAAATAAAAATGTGTAATGGAGATTCTGCTTACAAAGTACACTTGTTGTTGTACTCAGAACTTTATTAATTACTTTTCTAACTGCTTAACCCTTTCCTTCATGTAAACACATTTTCACACATTTGCAAAAAGAGTAGACCCAGATCAGTGGCTCCTGTAAGAGCCTTCTGATCAGGGTTTGCTGTTTGTTAGTGGAATTTGGAAGATCTGTTTCTTTGTTGTTTTTTAAATGGCTAGAATGTTACACCATCAGTATTTCATTATAACTTAATTTGTCCAAGAATACTGTCCATGAATATCCAGTAGGTATTGAAATTTGGAATAAACATAGAACTGGGAAAGGGGTTATGAAAGAGGGAACTTTACCATGGTAGATACTGATGGATCAGACCTGTATTATTTCATAAGCAAACAGGACGTCCTGATCAGAAAGGTTCCATAGGAGCCGTCTGATCTTGGTCTACTTTGTTTGTGTATGTGTCATATGGTGTGTGCTAATGGGGACATAGAACCTTCTGATCAGGATCTGTTTGCTAAATCCATTATAAACAAGAGTCGCGTGCCAACGTTCATCTGATTTGCTACTTGTCCACTGCATACACTTCTCCACAAAGAGATCTAGAAAGTTTCATATTGATACCTCATGCTTTTTGATTAATCGGCTACATTAAAGTTTTTGCACGCCGCCAACGCCTACAACCCAGTGATCACAATAGCTTGACATTTGTCTTTATAAAACAGACAGACGAGCTAATAATGACATTATGTATATCTCTTAACTGAATTCTTATTGTGAACGAGGGAATTTTTTATCAGAACAAAAACTGCAGAATAAAATTTATATTGGTTCAGGAGCAAACAGAACAGCCACTGATCAGAAAAATTATACAGGAGTCTTCTGGGTCCATGCTTATAAAACTTTTAGTTGAGTCCGAGTTCGTTCTCAAGTTTTTGATTGGTCAGATTTAAGCCTATGGCTCAAATCTGTCCAATCAAAAGCTTGAGAACTCAAATCTGACCAATCAGAAGCTTGAAAACGAACTCAGACTCAACTAAAAAGCTTTATAATTATGCACGGACCCGGATCTGGCTCTACTCTGTTTGCATACATGTTTATATAAAGTATAGGGTTAACCCTTTCCCTGTTCTATGTTTATTCCAAATTTTAATACTTACTGAATATTAATTGACAAAAATCTGTTTGCAAATGTGTGAAAACACGTTTATATGAGGGAATGGGTTAAGCAACCAACCAATATTAGTTGAGAGTCTAAAAGGAGTAATAGCTTACATTTCTTACTTAAAAGTCACCTGACCTCAATAGTCACACTGTGATGATCCCTTGATTTGGTGATTAATACAAGTTTGATTCCGAAATTGGTTCTTAATAGCAAATAGATTAAATGACTTGGTAATGCCAATTGCTTAAATTTTCAAATGTACAGTAAAACTCCTCTAGACCAGAATTCTAGGCAGATGGCTGCTTAATGCAGGGTGAAAGTCATGCAGATCTATGCTCCTAGAGGTAGGTAGAGGAGGTTTCTGAATGAGTTACCCTGCATTAAGCTGCCACATGTTTCCAAGACCAATATTTAAACTATTTTTTATGGGGTTTGACGGTATATCATTCCGAAGAAAAAGTTAGGGTTTTTACCTTCTGTTGATGAAGCCATTTCTTGGCACGCTGAACCATTGTAGTGAATGGTATGAACCTGATCTTACTGGCTATTTCAAAGTTGTTAATACAGGCTGGCACTTCGTCGTAGTGACCTAGATAGCGAGAAAGAGAGAAACCATATACAGTAAAACCATTCTATGGCAGAATTCTGGTAGAGGTGAATGTAGATACTTTTAGGAATAGTGGATGCAAATTTATATACTTTTAGGCAGAGTATAGGCAAATTTAGATACTTTTAAGACAGCTGGCTGCTTAATGCAGGTTGAAAGCCATGCAGAAAGCTCCTTTAGGAGCTTTCTGTATGACTTTCACCCTGCATTAAGCTGCCAACTGTCTCAAAGATCAATATTTATACTTTAATAAATGTCTGGTTTAGAGAGGTTTTACAGTACAGTAAATATGGAAGGTTTGATATACAGCAAAACTTCTCTAAACAGAATACTCATATAACAAGAGCTGTCTCAGGACAGCACGCTCGACTATTCTCCGAATTGTTAGTGTAAAAATGCTTGATAGTGGACTAAAAAAGTGTCCAATGATACTAGAAGCAAGTAATCAGTCTCAGTAAAATATCTTTAATAGCATTCAGGATGTAGGATCTCTTTGAACTCTTAAATGAAAGAGAAAAACTTAAGTAAAAAAGGGCAATAATTCTGTTAAAATGCTTGACAGAGTTATGTACCCTTGCCTACATAAGAAGCTTGAGGTGGTGAACAAGTGTTCCAAGTTTCAAAGAGTTATGTACTCTTGTCTACCGATGAAGATTGTGGTGGTGAACAAGTGTTCCAAGTTTTAAAGCTTTATCTCAAAAGGTTATGTAAATAAGTGGACTTTAACAGTTAAAAAGGGCGATAATTCTGTCAATTGCTTGACAGAGTTATGTACTCTTGCCTACAGATGAAGTTAGTGATGGTGAACAAGTGTTCCAAGTTTCAAAGCGTTATTCCAAAGGTAAGAGGCAAAAAGTGGACTTTAACAAAAACCTTAACCAAAAATTCTAAGTTAAAAAATGCCATAAGTCTGTCAAAATGCTTGACAGAGTTATGTACTCATGCCTACAGATGAAGTTTGTGATGGTGAACAAGTGTTCCAAGTTTTAAAGCTTTATCTCAAAGGGTTATGTAAGTCAGTGGACTTTAACAAAAACCTTAACCAAAGTAAGTGGATTTTAACAAAAACCTTAACCAAAAAGTCTAAGTTAAAAAGGGCCATAATTCTGTCAAAATGCTTGACAGAGTTATGTACTCTTACCTACAGATAAAGTTTGTGGTGGTGAACAAGTGTTCCAAGTTTCAAAGCTTTATTCCAAAGGTTAGAGGCAAAAAGTGGACTTTAACAAAAACCTTAACCAAAGTGTGACGCGGATGCCGAGGCGAGTAGGATAACTCCACTATTCTTCGAATAGTCGAGCTAAAAATCATTGACTATCTAAGCCAAACACACATATAAGAATCAATATGGATTTTTATCCCCTTTCGTTTTTAACATTCATGATATTTATTAGCTAATTTTTTATAATGGCAATATGTACACATTAAAATTTGGTATTGGTAAAAACTGTAGACAGGTCTTTTATGATTTCATAGGCAAAACGAGCAAACCCTGATCAAACTGATCCTAAAGGAACCGTCTGATTTTGGTCGACTCTGTTTTGCAAAGGTGTGAAAAAGCGTTTATATTTTATATAAATGTGCCACCAAGCTGGGGTTCCAAGTAATTATTTTTTATGCTCCTAGGAACTTAACCCTTTCCCTGTTTTATGTTTATTCCAAGTTTCAATACCTACTGAATATTCATTAACAAAAATACTTCAAAGAAAGATGGAAGGTGGAACATTGTAGACATTTTAGAAAGCAAAGAAACAGACCTTTTAAATTCTAGTAGCAAACAGAGTAGACCCTGATAAAACGGCTCCTCTAGGAACTGTCTGATCTGGGTCTACTCTGTTTGCAAAGGCCTGAAAACACGTTTATATGAGGGAAAGGGTCAAACTAACACTCACAATTAATCCCCATGCCTTTATGATTTAAGTAGGAACTGGAAACCAAAACAATGTATTTGAGAAAGTAAAGACATAGGCAATGAGAATCTTACCAACAACTTCAAATGCGGGTTTACTGGTAACATAGTACACACGTATGGCAAAGATGTAAATTCTGTCATTTCGAGCACAGTCTGCCCAGCACATGCGCTCCGTGTCCACACACTTGTTCTGCATCTCCTCGTATTTAACCTTGATCGTCTCGATGTTCAATATTGTCCCTGAAATATTAAACCAATCATGCCATTTAGATCAAACGCTGTCCTCACCACCATTCAGATTCAAACATTTTCAGTCCTCCAATACTATATATTTTAGCTGGTATATTTTTGGTTTTTTTATCATTTTAAAAACATGAGTTTGTACTAATTTTCTTAACCCTTTCGTCCATAAATACACCTTTCTACGCCTTTGCAAACAGAGTAGACCAAGATCAGATGGCTCCTACAGGATCTGGGTCTACTCTGTTCGTTTAACCCTTTCCCTCATCACGCATTTGCAAACAGAGTAGACCCAGATCAGGGTCTACTCTGTTTGCTAATAGAATTTCAAAGATCTGTGTCTTTACTTTCTAAAATGTTCACTTGTCCATAGTGCCATTATAAAAGTTCAGTAAATTAACACATTATCCCCTAGTGACGTATTTTTGTGCCTCTATAAAATGCACATTGTGAAACCATTGTGATAAATAGAGCATTTGCTCCTATAGGAGCAAATGCTCTATTTATCACAATGGTTTCAAACAACAAACTTCTGAAATGTTCCTTTTCTCTAGATAATATTCGTTTTTGGTAGACTAATTAAAACAGGTTGGATCTAAAAATAGCCTAGGATAGAATGAGTTAATGTTCATGATGTCATTATTTCTGACATGAATATTCATTGCGTAAAGTGTTATGGTAACTACAGTATACACAGTCTGAGTCAGATGCTTGTGTTACCTGGCAACGGTTTCTTTTTGAGAAACTTGTTCAATTTATCCCAGGTTTCCGGCATGCCACTGTAGGTGGGTGCTGAGACTTGATAGGTTGAAGGAGTGAAGAGTGATAGTGCTGCTTCAGCTGTGGTAATATTGCCGTCAGAGGGATCTGGAACCATTGTAATGTAGCCCAGCTCCTGCACAGGCTCTGGGACTTCTGGGTCCTTGGGTACCAGCCATAATCTAAAGCAAATGTATGACTATGAATGGGTTAACCTGTATAATAGATCTTTGTAAAATTTTCACCAAGTGTACTTAATGCAGGACACAAGAAGTGCAAAAAGCTCCCCTTTTTGCACTTGTTGTGTTCTGCATTAAGCGTTCACCTATTGGTATTAGTTTAAAACTGGTCATATGGTTCCTTTCATATTTAAACTCATTATAACAGCAACCTTGTTATACCAGCACAATGTCTGGAAACAAACACCTCCGTTGTAATGAGGGTTCACTGTATTTTTGATCAAGGCCCACATTATTCGCTACTCAATTAGTTCTCTTAACCATTTCCTTCACATAAACGACTTTTCACTCATTTGCATACAGAGAAGACTCAGATCCTATTGGGGCCGTCTGATCAAGGTCTGCTCTGTTTGCTAATGGAATTTGACAGATCTGTTTCTTTTGTTTCAAAAATAGCTACAATGTTCTACCTGCCATATTTCATTTAAATATTTTGTCCAAGAATATTAAATAGATATTAAAATTTGGAATAAGCACTGCCCAGGGAAAGGGTTAATACTTAAAACATGGTATAAATTTATTTATTCAGCTTAACCCTTTACTCCATGAATATTCATGTAAAAAAGAATGACATCATGAATATTAATTAGATCAAGTTTTTAAATGGAATCATGAACACAGGAATTCTTGGTCAAGACTGAAACTGATGAATCAGATCTGTATTAGCAAAACAGAGTAGACCCAGATCAGACAGCTCCTACAGATCTACTATATTTGCAAAGGCATTTAAAGCTCTATCTATGCACTAAAGGGTTAACCCTTTCTCTTATGTAAGCGCATTTTGATGCATCTGCAAACAGAGTAGACCCAGATCAGACGGCTCCTATAGGAGTCGTCAGATCAGGGTCTGCTCTGTTTACTTATGCTGTAAAATAGATCTGATTCTACAGCTTCTGCCTGAGCCAAAATGTCTTTGTTTTCATATGCTATTTTTTAAAAATTATTATTAATTTAATCAGGGTTCCCACAAAACAGAAAAAATAAAATTCCCTGACTTTTCACTGACTTTTCCCTGACCGAATTTCAATTTTCCCTGACCCAATGTTAACAGAAGTTTAATTGGTAATCTATGAGCATGATCAATAAATGTTGGCCTCCAATTCTCCCCATCGGCCAATCCTTACCACCTCTCTCTTTATGACAACTATATATACAGCAGTAGTGTTTTGATCATTTTAAAAAAAAATGTTTTTGACTTTTTCATTTTTAATTGCTCAATACATGTATTGAATGTAACATGCATGATTCCAAACATGTCCTAATATGCACCCTAAGTATAAAGTCTTTTGAATCTTTTCTACCTCTCTTAACCCTTTCCTCCATGATTTTTTATTAGAGACTCCATCTACTATGAATATATAATTAAGTAAAATTTCATTTTTAAGCAGTGTTAAGAAATATTTTGGCAGTAGACTAAAGTAAAAACTCAGATTTATGATATTTTTCTAAGGTGATAAAATGTGTATCTATGGTGGAAAGGGTTAATCTTTCAGTTTTTCTGTCTAAGCTGAATTTTAAAATAGTACATACAGTGTGTAAGACACTGATATAGCATGCTATTAAAATGGGGTCAAAATTGGCCCTGCCCCAGGGCCAGCTAGTTTTCTATAGAAACACATAGTGAAAACTTTGAAAATCTTCTCCTCTGATTTTCTGGCAACTTTTTGATTTAATCAAAAATTTGCATCACTTGGGATGTTTTTCCCAAATTGGGAAAAATAAGTCCTTTTAACAGGTCTCTGTAGACGCCAGAAAAGGGTCTGAATTTTCACTGTTTTCATAATAGCAGACCAAATATTGCTGCCCTTACAAGTGAAGACAGTAAAGTAGAATGTCCAATATCTAGCAGCTGCCCAGCCTGTCGTAACAAGTGAAGACACTACAGTAGAATGTCCAATATCTAGCATTGCTGCCCTATTATTGTAAGACACTGATATAGCATGCTATTAAAATGGGGTCAAAATTGGCCCTGCCCCAGGGCCAGCTAGTTTTCTATAGAAACACATAGTGAAAACTTTGAAAATCTTCTCCTCTGATTTTCTGGCGAGTGATATCAGGGCCTTTCAGGCCCTCTTGTTTTGCAATTTAATCAAAATTTTGCATCACTTGGGATGTTTTTCCCAAATTGGGAAAAAAAAGTCCTTTTAACGGGTCTCTGTAGACGCCAGAAAAGGGTCTGAATTTTCACTGTTTTCATAATAGCAGACCAAATATTGCTGCCCTTACAAGTGAAGACAGTACAGTAGAATGTCCAATATCTAGCAGCTGCCCAGCCTGTCGTAACAAGTGAAGACACTACAGTAGAATGTCCAATGTCTAGCATTGCTGCCCTATTCTAGCACTGCTGTCAAAACGGATGCTGGAGTCTTGCAGAAGTGCCAGAATTCTCCAATGTTTTTGTTTTAACAGACTTCATGATAGATATACTATAAAATATGGATGTCAAATATACAAAGCTAATCAAAGTTGTATAAAGATGCTTGGTTTAGCCTTTTATTTTCATTCTTTCTCCTTTTTGACATATTTCCTCAGCCCTCATCCTTTGGTTCCAAATTTCCCTGACTTTTCCCTGACTTTTGCCAAATTTCAAATTTCCCTGACCAATTAAAAAATTCCCTGACTTTTCCCTGACCTTGAAAAAAAAACTTTTTTCCCTGACTTTTCCCTGTCCGTGGGAACCCTGTTAATATTCATGACGTCATTATTTCCTACAGGAATATTCATCAGGGAAAGAGTTAAACAGTGGACATGGGAGATTTGGGGCCAGAATATAATGGGTAAATACAGTACATGTTGAGTAGCATATGAATTTCTACCTCAGTCCTCTCACATATTTGTTGATGCCAAAGCTTGACTCATGGTGCGTCACACAGTCTGCATCCAATACATCCTTATCTTGTAATCTTTTCAGGAATGACTCCAGCTTCAGTACTTTGTATTCAGGATTTTCCTTCAGCCAATTGTTTGCCTTCTCCATTACAGTGCTGTCGTTATAAAAGAACAAGAAGTGTAAAACATTTATGTTTGAGGTACAAAATTAGAAGCACTGGGAACGGTCATTGTAAATTATCAAATCATTTAGCAGTAGTGACAAAACCATTACATGTTATTTCATTATAATTCATATCTGCAATGTTTTACTTTAACTCTGTTTGCAAATGCGTGAAAAAGCATTTGTATGAAGGGAAGGGTTAACCCTTTCCTCCCTAAATACGCCTTTCTACGCCTCTGTAATAACAACTTCTTGAAACCATTGCGATAATTATCTAGCATATGCTCCTATAGCAGCAAATGCTCTATTTATCACAATGGTTTCAAATTACAAAATTTTACTTTTCTCTAGATTAAATGCTCCTTTTGGTAGATTTATTCAAAGAGGTTGGGTCTAAAATTAGCCTATGGAGGAAAGGTTTAAGTGATGTCCTTTGAAGAACCTTGATTATCTCTGTAGTGACAGTTTTGATGAGACTCACCTGAACTCTGCATACAATGGGGGCTCTGCATTTGAAGCGGCAGACTCCAACAACAATGGGAAGAAGTCAACATATGTGACAGGGGGAGCCACTTGCTCCTCCTCCTCCTCCTCTTCCTGACCCTGAGTAAAAGCTGGATTCTCCTTTCCTTCAGTAAGACTCTCCCCAGGTGTTGCTAACTGGCCAAGCTCCAAAGACAACTCTGGTTCTTGCACATTTCCATTTATTGTTTGTAATTCCACGTCAGCCATGGTTTGTCTTAAGTAAAAATATTTCCAACATTAACATTTTGCACAAAATTTTAAACTAAATGTATAATATGACACAATTGTCATATAAATGCTTTTGCAAGGGTTCTAGACACTGAACATTAATGAGATTTATGTATATGAGGAAAAGATCGAGGGCTTGGTGCAAAACAAAGTGAAGGAGTTACAATAGTTTTGCACCAAGCCCTCGAGATAAGGTTTGAAGATTGAGTAATACTCCATCAACAGTAAATGAATAATTAATTGGGTGTTTAATTATAATGGCAATTAACGTTAATTCAAATCCAAATTTCATGCTTAATGTCGTACAACAGAATCTGATGTCCATGCAGATAAGATTCGTAAATTAGAAAGTTTTCAAGAACATCTTTTTTTATTTCTTCACAAAACCCTATGTTGTGACCACTCTTTAGAATCATCTCAAAGAGACAATTCTAAAGAGTGGTCACAACATTGCATACACGTGATAACTACCGACGGTAGGTGAATTCTACCGTTTTCAGAGGTCGTTTACCGTTCTACTTTAACAATCTACCGTTTTTGAAATACCAAGGCAATTTTTTTAGTGACATGTATTTTCCTCCCTGACAGAGTTTATCTGTTAGTTCTCTACACACACAGACCGCCTTTAGCTTGCTATCATGCTGTGATCCATGCTTGGTCTGTTTTGGTAGGGACCAATCAAGGGAATCCCCTGTGGAGACCATGGAGAATTCCCGAATTACATAATCACGAGGTGGTTCCGGTTTTCATTCTACTACTTTACCATATAAATTGTTCGGGAACCAGTCGTTTCAAAATGCAAACGTCTACCACAAATATCACATGCAGCAGGTTTATTACTCAAGCGAGGCGACATGGGAGTGTCATGACCCTATAAAAGGAATTATATTCTCATAATTAAGTTATAAGACATAGAAATGCTTCTCTGCTTCCTTGTCAAAGACAGCTGTGCTTGGCCTCGTTGTTGCAATGGGCCGAAACACTTCGAAAATAAGACTGCTTGGACTGATAATCATGAACTTGATTTGTACACTAAATTACTTTTTCATTAGTATAATAAGTGGTAATGACACTAAAGAAGTAATTGAAAACACCATGAATTATTATCTACCATTGCAAACTCTTCAAAAAATAATAACTATATCAGTTGAAATGTCATCAGTTTTCGCGACGATTGTAGATACGGGCTAAAACACGGACTCTGGACCTGATGGGATTTCGACATTTCTGTGTCTGCTCAATGTTTGCAGTAACTAACTTGAACTGAGTAAAGGTTTAACTAACTTGAACTGAGTAAAGGTTGTCATTGGGAGTATAGCTAAATAAGGGCTATAAAATAAGCCAAAAAACCCTCTAAAAATGTTATTATAAAATAAGATAAAATGGAATATCTTTTTCATTATATGATAAAACTAATAAATCTTGATCTTTTCATGACATTATTTAATAAGGATCCCAGTGTTTTTGGCTTGAGACCTATTGATTTCAATGAGTCCTTTTTACAAATAAAAAAATCTAGAATTATTACTGCATGTCAATTACTAGTATTTGTTTGTAACCCTTTCCCTGTTCCATTTTTATTCCAAATTCCAGTCCCTACTGGATATTCTTAAACAAAGTAGTTATAAAGCAATTTGGAGATTGGAACTTTATAGCCATTTTAGAAAGTACAGAAACATTTTTAAAATTTCAAAAGCAAACAAAGCAGACCCTGATCAGATGGCTCCTATAGGAGCTGTCTGATCTGGGTCTACTGTGTTTGCAAATGCACGAAACCTTGGTTTATATGAAGGAAAGGCTTAATGGAGGTTTTAACTTCACATTGGAAATTATTTTTGCCAAACCAGAAAGTGTAGAATCATTCCTATATATCATAAGCAAACAGAGCAGACCCTGACCAGACAGCTCCTGTAGGAGCCGCCTGATCCGAGTCTATTCTCTGTGCAAATGTATGTGTGAAAAAGATGTTTATATGAGGGAAAGGGTTAAGTGTGTAAATGTTATGTGTGTAATGTAAGGTTTAATAATGGAATGGTATGCATTTATGGTAAAGTATGAATGATAATGTATAACAAACATAGGTATCAAGCAAATTTCTTTTTTCTCCTCCATATATTTAATAATAATTTTTTTCGCGTCAGTAAAATCTACCTGACAAAAGTCAAATCTACCTGACAAATTTCCTAAATCTACCTGACATGCCTTAGGAGGTTATCACATGTATGACATTGGGTTGTGGAAAAAGTGATGAGTTTAGTATTTGAGTATATATGCATAATATGTATCCATGAATAATTTAATTACTTATCACAGAAAAAGTTATTGTGAAATGGATATTAAAAGGACATAAAACCTACATTGTATGACTTACTATTAAAATGGTATGTTGGTCAGATCTGGATAGCATATTATTGATGGCATTTATAGCTCTGATCATTTGACTTAGACCTTGATCCATATGCAGAATACATAATGAGAGAGATATGCTGTATAAATAAAACTCCTGTAAATCGTGAAGTCTATTCTTGCTGAAATTACAGGAGAGCTATAACCCATGCATATGTAAACCATACAAGCATGAGTGTGTGCATGCATAGTCGCTTACTGGGACACCTGCCAAGGATGAACCCGTGAATTGCTGATGATATAAATAGAAATGTTACAAAAAATGATTTATGCAAAAAGTAGGTGAGGGTCTAGCTATACAATTTTCCAAGCTAGATACAAGCCTCTGGTTACTGTTACTTAGGTGTTACAGATTCCATTGACTCTAATTTTCAATGAGTTTCATTACACACTCAACTGAAACTGAGAATTTGGCAAAATTCTGTTGAGTACAGTCACTCAAATACACAGCTTATATTATACATGTTCCTATTTAGATACGATAACGTAGCTCTATTCCTAAATAGAGCTACGATTCGCTAGCATCTCTACAATGGCGCAAAATCTAAAGTGCTTGTAAACCAGCACGAGTCTCCAAACAGTTAATGTATTCCTTTAAAACTTATTATTTATCAATAAAAATCAGATTTTATCAGCCTACGCTATCTTATAACTTCCCTGCGGTCAATTAAAAATATTTGCAATACCGGCCGACTTTTATTTTGATTTGGGACGCCATAACAGATCTCGCGAGATCTCGTTTATCCATATTTGGAATTTCATTCATGCCATATAAGGAAATCTTACTACGGGTCGGCCATGTTGTTTAGATTGACGATTAGTCTACACGCGCGTCCATTGTTGCTCGTTTTACTACGATTTCCATATATGGAAGCTATTTGCATATAAGGTCACATGTGACCACCCCGGAGCATGGGTATTTTTTTCAAAATGGCCGACCATCTCTCAGAAACGTCGCCCGCTTAGAGTGGTAAAACTTTAATCGGAAATTACATGATTTTCAAGAAAGGTAACATAATTTTGTTAGCCCAGCGTGTTCAAAAAATCGTTTTAAATCGAAACATTGATTTATTTTTACATTTGTTGTGAAAATAAAAGCGTTAAACCGCTGCGTGTGATTCACATTCGGCTTGCGCCACAGTAGAGATGCTAGCATGTCGTAGCTGTAAACTGGACGTTAGTCATTATCAGTCTTACAGCTACGATATCGCATCTAGTTCCTATTATGTATTACAAAATTATTCAGTGTTTAAGTAAAGACTGTTTAGACAGATAGTATACTTTCTCCATCCCTAATTTACACCAACAAAGTACCCTGGGTACACAAAACAGAAGTTATTCGATTCCAGTCAAGGATCCAAAATAAGTGATCCGAGCGGACGGACACACACACATAAGCATAAAACATATTTTGCAGAGAATATAGATAAGACTGGTGAAAAAAAAAATGAATCCATGAATATCAATATAAAATTTATTACTACAATGTGCATTTCTTACAATATAAATAGGCATTAGACAACAAATACCAACTGAACTTACTTTGATAAATTATTGTCTTGTTTCAAAACATTCAAAGTGTACAATTCCTAACAATTGCTGTTATTTCCACTTAGCCATCAAATGTCCAGTTCTATATATGTCATGTATGGACTACACACGCTATTTACTGCATGTGACCACTTGATCGGCTTACTGTCACGCTTTGCTTGTCACACTGTACAGCCGAATGTTTTTGTTTACATTGTTGCCATGGAGTCGCATCTAAAATTCAATTTACAAATGTCTAAATAAAGTAATAAACGACAATAGTATCTTATAATGTGCACTGTAGAACTTACCAATAACTATTTCAGAGTAGCCTTTATGTCGCTGAAACTAGAGCACGAGCTGTCAACTACGCGATGTTCAGTTCAACATGCCAAACCACGTCGTAATTTATGAGATGGCGGGAAACGGGTTTCATGACTTTAAAAAGCAGTATTTAACGAAATAATTATAATTTTAATACAAAATTTACCCGCACAGGGTAACTAAATCAATTGAAATACATAAAGCTTTTTGACAAAATGGATAACATATATAGAATGCATAACGTAATAAGTAAATTCGAAGATAGTTTCGTTTTTATTTAACTTATTGAATTGCATTATACCTACTTTCACATTGAAGCTGTCATACGGTTTCTGGACGACTCGGCACCAAACCAACTCGGCCCCTAGACAATTCGGCCCCTAGACAACTCGGCCCCATGGTCAACTCGGCCCCTCCCAAAAATTTACCCTAGACGATTCGGCACCTATTTATTTTTATTAATTTTTGTTATCAAATTTATAGTTTCCCTGTCAATCAATCAATAAAATGAACTTATATGGTGGATCCAGATCATTATTATAAATTGTTATTACGGAACACTGAATTGGATTAAATCCATTCCCGGTAAATTAAGGTTTGATGAAGAGATGCTAAATGCTTTGGATCCCGATCAATCAGTTTCAAATTGAAGTTATTTTCAGATCATTATTATGAATTATTGGTACTGTCCGTACAGAACGTTGGTTTGGATCCATTTTGCTACATGAGTTCAAATTTATGTTATGATCGGCGTGTAATATTTAATATTATTTAACTATTAGCCTGGTATGGATGTGATGATTACCTTTGAAAACAGTTTGGATTCTGATGAGACTCTGAGTAACTCCGCGTCTTATTGACCAGAATCCAAGCTGTTTGGCACTGATCGAGATTATATCTTCGCAAAGAAATGGCAGAATAAAGTAAAGTTTTAAAACCGCAGCAGAAATATAACAGACGACAAAATATAATTTCACTATTGTACCATAAAGTATTTACTTCGTGATTGTACTAGACAAAAAATGACTTAGCACGCTAAGAGGAAATTGCTAATTGGATTATGTGAAAACGAATCTGCGGCATAACATCAAAGTGGGTGTACAAGAGTTAAATAACCTTCCAGTAAAACAATTAGACCAGAATCGGAATAATGTCCAACGTATCACAAAACTAACAATTAGACACGTTTCATTTAACCGTAATTATATAAATTGTCGTAATTTTATATTCAAAATAAACAAAAAATCACGAATCTTATGATATAGTGAATACCTAGATCATCTGTCGTATGCAAGCAGCTTGGATCTGGGTGAGATGCCGAGTATGTTGTATAGGGTGTGTCTATAATGCGGACGCGCTTTGCGGACGACATAGATATTATTGGAAAATGCGGACGATATAGAATAAAGAAGGATATCGGAAAATGCGGACGACATAGACCAAAGAAGGAAAACGGTTTCGCTTGTATAACTGCTTGTATGACTGCTATCCGCCTATTTTTAAGTACAAGAATTAAAGAATTATTATTTTACTATAGTAGGATATCGAAATATAAATATGTAGAAATGTATTTGTATATTTAGTTCATAATCTAAGTGTTAGCATGATGAAAATGATTGACGATGAATATGATTGCATGATCAGTATTCATGAGTGTCCGTCTGTATTGTAATTACTTTCAAATGTAGTTTGATGTTTATTATTATCATAGTATCCACTATATGGTATACATTTCACCGTAGTTGTGTGAATAAACCGTATATATACAGTAAAACCTCTCTAATGCGACCACTTTAAAGAGATTTAATTCTGAAAATATAATTCTGGGTGGTGGATGCTTAATGGAGGATAGAGGTAATGCAGAAAGCTCCTAGAGGAATTTCCTCATTTACTTTTGTCCTGCAGTAAGCAACCACTTGCTTATAAAGACACTAATGTTTGATTATTAAGTGGTCGCATTAGAGGGGGCACTTTAAAGAGATATAAGACATATAATTCTGGTGGTGGTAGCTTAATGCATGACGAAGTTAATGCAGAAAACTCCAAGAGGAATTCCTGCATTACTTTTACCCTGCAGTAAGCAACCACCTGCTTATAAAGACACTCATATTTGATTATTAAGTGGTCCCATTAGAGGGGTTATACTGCATAGCATAGTTGTTTTGTATAGTTGAAGATTGTACATGTACGTGTTGATATAGGAACATATAAACGTTAGGCATAATTCAATGTGTTTTGTAAAAACCAAGTTTCTAAGAATACACGCATTACACGCGGAAGCGTTGAACATAACTGAAAAATGCGGACCATATAGAATAAAGAAGGTTATCGGAAAATGCGGACGATATAGAATAAATAAGGGTATCGGAAAATGCGGACGATATAGAATTAAGCAGGGCCATCGGGGGAAAAGCGGACGATATAGAATGAATAGTAAAGTACAGCTTCGTTTTGTATGTCTGAGAACTAAGAAGTATCTATTACCAGCAGCAAACAGGGCAGACCCTGATAAGTCGGTTCTTACATGGGCGGTCTCATCTGGGTATACTATATTAGTTCAGCGAATGACGACCTCAACATTAATTAGGTCATTACGTTATTTGGGTCTACTATATTAGTGTAACATGAGGCATCCGATCTGGGTCTACTATATTAGTGCGATAAATGACGACGTTGATCACCGTTAATTAGATTCATATTCACTAATTACGTATTTAGTGGTGGTCATTGCAGAAAATGTCATGTCTAATTTACAAGATCCGAAGCAAACAGAGAAGACCCCGATCAGACCCTGACCAGTCGGCTCCTACAGGAACCGTATGATCTGGATCTAACAAAATCGGAAGCAACAGAGCAGACCCTTATCTATTTGATTAGATTTTCTCACCCATGATAGTACATACCCAATTAAGTTTTATGTTTAATCCAATCAGCGGAAATAGCATTATTGGATTATCACACCTTTCACAACAGTCCCGGCCACACGTCCGCGACTAACATTATTGGAAAATGCGGACGATATAGAATAAAGAATGTTTTCATGAAAATGCGGACGATATAGAATAAAGAAGGGTATCGGGAAAATGCGGACGATATAGAGAGAAGAGTGAAGTACAGCTTTCATTGACAACACAACTGAAACACAGTTTTATATAAATTTTAATTATACATACGGCATAAATGCTTATATAATGTATATATACAAAACAGCAAATATATCAATACACTTGTTATCAAAGTCTTGTAAAGATTATCAGGATAAAGGTTAACACAAATTGCAAATAAAATCATTTTCGTTAATTTTTGATTTTATACAGGATTTATGATACCACCTGTTGCATTTTTCACACTGTATCATATCATCTAAACATTCAGGTAGATAACAAGTACAATAATTATTAATTATAATTTCCCTAGTTATTTTTTTTCTTCTGATACTTAATGTCTTTCGTGTTAGTGGAAATTCTGAAATGGTACCTTCTTCAAAACATTTAATAAGGTGTGTTCTAAGCTTATTACTGTCAAAAATTAGATCAAACGGTAGTTTATTTCGAAAACAGTATGCCGTTACGAATGCAATTGCATACAGTCCGCAATCAACACTGTTGTTTTGCTTCATTACGCTAGGAACATGTATTATCATTTCATCTTTACCGTGACCATAAAGTGTAGATAATTGAATTTTTAAGCCATTTGGAATAATGTTATTATCAGAGCGTTCGTTGCCTAAACTATCAAAGAGATAAATTTTGGAATTATGGTAAATTGATGCCACCCAGTGATCATGATGATTATGATGAATTTGACAGGATGGAGAAACGGTAGGGTGCATAGGAAACTTTAATACCCACCTGTTTTCTGTTTCACAAAATACTGGAACTTTTTCTGTTAATTGGAGACCTGCGACTTCTTTCCCTGCTATATTTCTTAATAAAATATTTACTGCTTCCATGTGATTAGAATTAAGTTTTTTATTTCCTGTTAGATCGGAGAAGTCATCTATTGTTAAACCTAACTTTTTAATCCAAAATGTTTCCGACTGTGTTTCAAAACTCTCATCTCTATTAATTTCACTCTCTTCTGTTATTATTGATAAGTCAAATTTGGGTAATTTACTACATGTATCAGAACTAGCATCTATTTTCCTTTTTTTACTACCAGATGGTGGAGTGTTTATTTCTATAATATCAATATCCTGATTTGAGTCGTTAGTATGAAAATTTAAAGATCTTTTAGCCTTATCACAAGTAGACGCTACTTTATTTGGCACGTTAACACGCGGGGTTTTATAAGCTGAAGTCGACCCAGTTTTAATGACAGAATCTGGAGCAGCATTAATTTCAATATCAGTGTCTCCCTTCCGACCCTTCTTAGTTCCACATTTTTTTTATTGTTTAGGTCGGCAATTTTTTCCTTGTCCGTTCTCTTTGTCTGTCTGGTAATGAGGGTGTAATAATGTGAGACTGGTCGGTAGTCAAATGGTGACGAAGGACGGCAAACGGATTCGAGCAGGTTATCTTGTCTGGAATCATGTCATAGTAAGTGGGTGAACTTGGCACAGGATGAGGCTTCTTTCTGGTCACTGCCTGTTTCCGCGTTGTCTTTCGTTGTAGCTGTTTCCGCGTTTTCTTACTTTCGGGCTGTTTCTGCGCTGACATACTTTTCTTTACGGGCTCAGGGTGTGTAGACGGTGTAGCTGTCACCTCGCTGTACAGTCTAGGTCCATATGTTGGTGTTGTTTTCTGTGGTGTTGTTTCTGTTGTTGGAGCATCGTCCATTGATAACAGACTGCGGGCCATGCTGTCGATGTTATCGCACAAGCTCTCGGTGCCGTCTATACTGAGATGCAGCCCGTCTCTACTGAGTAGCTGTGACTTCACTCCTAAAAAACAAATAAGCAAACAATCCATTAACCCATTTGCGCCCAGTGGATTCTTCATTGTTCATAGTCTACACGTTATGCTTGTTCCGTATTTGAAGTTTCAAATCAACTGAACCAGTACATAAAGAGTTATTGATTGACCCCCAACCGGTATCATAATCAAACAATCAATTAACCCATTTGCGCCCAGTGGATTCTTCAGTGTTCATAGTCTACACGTTATGCTTGTTCCGTATTTGAAGTTTCAAATCAACTGAACCAGTACATAAAGAGTTATTGATTGACCCCCCCCCCCCCCCAACCGGTATCATATTCAAACAATCAATTAACCCATTTGCGCACAGTGGATTCTTCAGTGTTCATAGTCTACACGTTATGCTTGTTCCGTATGTGAAGTTTCATATCAACTGAACCAGTACATAAAGAGTTATTGATAAAGACAAAATATGGTTTGTTCTCAGTGTCACATAAGCATCAAGCCGTGTGAGCGGACAAACGGACAGACAGCCGGACGGACGGAATCGAGCAAACCTATAACCCCCCCAACCGGTATCATAATCAAACAATCAATTAACCCATTTGCGCCCAGTGGATTCTTCAGTGTTCATAGTCTACACGTTATGCTTGTTCCGTATGTGAAGTTTCATATCAATTGAACCAGTACATAAAGAGTTATTGATAAAGACAAAAAATATTTTGTTCCCAGCGGTTTGTAATCGTGATAGTAAATGGGTCAAAAAGGTATATGTTGCATTTGTATGTTCCGAGTATCGGTTATAAATTAATAAGAGTAAAAAAAGAGTAAAAAACTTACCAAATAGGGTGTGAAAGCTGGCTTGTGGCAAGACCGTAAGCCATGGTGCGATTCCGTCTAGTTCGCGCAGAAGTCTATTGACGGCCGATGCGTCCTTGTTCCATCTGTCCATGAAACGTGTTGAAAAGGCTCTTCCTT
This sequence comes from Azorinus chamasolen, assembly GCA_963576725.1. Classification (NCBI taxonomy): domain Eukaryota; kingdom Metazoa; phylum Mollusca; class Bivalvia; order Cardiida; family Solecurtidae; genus Azorinus; species Azorinus chamasolen. The sequence goes on along the minus strand of OY755241.1, from coordinate 14,377,227 downwards.
CAAATCGGTTCTGGACTCTGGGTAGTACTTCAGACACCACTATGGTTGCACTGAAACAAACAAACACACTAACTAATATAATTGTGAATAATATGAAAATCAATCATAGGCAATCACCAACAATGCATATTCATAATGCAACATTATGAGCTAGACTATTGAATCTATCAAATGCCATGTGCAATCAGAGTAAACCCTTTTCAGACAGCTCCGTTAGGAACTTATGATATGGGTCTTCTCTGTTTGCTAGTGCGGAAAATAAGGATATATGAGGGAAATACATGTAGTTCACGCGTTCAGTTTAAGAAAGAATAACATCATAAATATTAATAAGATATGTCGTCTGCTTCATTTTTTTCATGAATATTAATAAGATTACTTTTTGAACTGGCATATTTACATCTGAATCTTTGCCGTGACATAAACTAGACACTCATATCAATATTATATCAATAATCAAACAGAGTAGACCCTGATCAGAGAGTCGAAAATGTCGTCTGCTTCATTATTTTCATGAATATTAATAAGATTACTTTTTGAACTGGCATTTTTACACCTGAATCTTTGCCAAGACATAAACGAGACACTCATATCAATATTATATCCATAAGCAAACAGAGTAGACCCTGATCATTGAGTCGAAAATGTCGTCTGCTTCATTATTTTCATGAATATTAATAAGATTATTGTTTGAACTGGCATATTTACACCTGAATCTTTGCCAAGACATAAACTAGAGATTCATGTCAATATTATATCCATAAGCAAACAGAGTAGACCCTGATCAGACGGCTCCTATAGGGTTACTGCGTTCCTGATTTTTTGCCAAAGCAGAAACTAGAGAGCAAATAGATCAGTTTAGGGTTACAGCGTTCCTTATTATTTGCCAAGGCAGACACTAGAGACTCGGGTCAATATTATATCCATAAGCAAACAGATTAGACCCTGGTCAGACGGCTCCTATCATACAGATAATTTGATTGTTCTCTCACCTTGGAGAAGCGTGATGTGCTTTCTCAAGCAGATCAAACAGATCTGACACAATTTCCTCGGGTGATCTGGACCCTATGTCGTTGACCCCACAAACAAAGACAACAACCTGAAAATAAGAAATTATCCCATTATAAAAGTTTTGTTAATATCTAACAGGGCACGAAACTTGAACGACGTGTGTAGCCAATGATAACGGCGCGTATCATTAATGTTAACCTAATCCATTAATATTTATGAAAGAAATAATGACATCATGACTATTATTAAGATTATTTTTTGAAATGGCATATTAACACCTTAAATTTTTATTATATCCATAAGCAAACAGGGTAGATCCTGGTCAGAAAACTACTGTATGGTTGGCGTAGATTTCTGTATATTCCATACTTAAACTAATTACATTAATTAAAGCCAGTTAACCTTTCGATGCTCATTCATTTAGGGTATTTTTAAAGGAGACTAATCCAATCATGGTCTTATCACAAATCTGGTCACATTGCCGCTTTACATGACAGGTGCACATTCCAACTAATGACACGCGCCTATATCGTCAGCCACACTCTCCGTTCACATTTATCCCTTTCCCTTATATTAGCGCATTTTACACATCTGCAAACAGAGTAGACCTAAATCAAACGGCGCCGATAGGTTTGCTTTTGCAATTATAAAAATAATCAAATTAATATTCATGACGTTATTATTTCTTACATGAATATACAATACAATACATTGTATTGTACATGAATATACAACAGGGAAAGGGTTAATGACACGTGCCGTTTAACCCTTTTCCCTGTTCTACATTTTCTTTAAAATTTAATATAACCTACTGAATATTCATGGAGATATTTTAACATGGAATATTTATTCAATTTAGGGAACTATACTATTAAATCTATCAAATTCAATGTGTAAAAAGAGCAGATCCTGATCAGAAAGATCCTATAGGAGCTAGTGCGGGAAAATGAGGGTTTGTGAGGGAAAGGGTCAAATTCATTGATACCCCGCTGATCTCTGGTCTTGTTAATTGCAATTAAGCTCCAAACAAAATGCCGATAAACAAAAACTTCTACAGACAGTAGGATTACAATGTATTTTATGTACCATACTTTAGAGAATGAACACAATATGTAAATGTAACACTATATAGACGACATCAGTAATGAGGTGGAATTTTTTATATTACACTTATTAATATTGGGTTTGATTGCAACATGTTTAGTACCAACGGACTGTCGTCATATATTATTGTATTGAATTCTATACAATTGGACTCACCGAAAAGTAAGGGATCACTTCGAATAACACTGACTCCTCTGCAAATTGGCTTGTACGATATCCAGGGTACGAAAACACAGAGTATAAATCCTCACTGAGAAATTCCGATAAGTACTTCGTCTGACTGTGTCCAATAACAAGAGCCATTGCGTTTAGAACGTTTAGAACAATCAATTAATGATAACTATCGACAAATAATTTATCAATTTAGACAGTCAATTTAAATCTCTTCTTTTAATACTAGATAATTTTTATAAAGAAATATTGATTGGGCCAATCAAAGTTCTTGAAACATTGACAGAGAGATGATTGGATGAAGTCATATATTATTCACACCATACTTATTATGAATAGATTAAAAGAAAATGTGCATCTTCACGTTATTTTGATCTTTAAGATTCAATCAAGTCCATCCGATAATTATAATCCGTGCTAATTTTGATCTCGTAATTAGTTATACCGTTCATTTACAATAAAGACTTTCATAGATTAGCATAATAAGAAATCATACTATCATAATATTATTTGTTTTAATTACCCATGATTAACCCTAACTCCAAACAAGCGTGTACAGTTTCTGCCGCCTTAATTACCTGTTAATACAATCAACCCCATGCTGGGACATATTGACCTTAATACACGTGCTACCGTGTTGTTAACAGGAATCCTGCTGATAGCATGCGTGGACTAGCCATTTAAAATTTAATTACATGGAGCAAGTTTGGCACGGCATATTCAAAGTCAATGTGCCACTAACAAGTAAATGACCTTGATAATCTTCCCCATTTGTCCATAACCAATTAGTGTCTACTTTTAACAAGGCCGACTGCTTTCACACTTGGGTTTCATTCAGTTATTTCATTTAACAACAATGCGTTATGTCTTTAATCCTATCCACTGTTCTCTATAATAGGCAATTCGGAGGGTGTGATATTTACTTAACAATTACGTCCTTTATTGCGTCCTTTGATTGAACTCAAAATTGGAAAAAATCTATAATTGCAATATAAATACTAACACATTTTAACCGGTTCTACATTTATTAAAAATTTCATTACTTACTGAATATTCATGGACAAAATAGTTATAATGAAATATGGAAGGTGGAATATTGTAGACATTTTAGAAAGCAAAGAAACATATCTATCAAATTCTACTAGCAAACAGAGCAGACCCTGATCAGACGGATCCTCTAGGAGTCGTCTGATCTGGGTCTACTCTGTTTGCAAGTGCGTGAAAACACGTGTATATGAGGGAAAGGGTTAAATAATGACAGTAAATTCACGCTAATAATGTTGTATTATTTCTATTTATTCATTAAGTACATACAAACTTCACAAATGGAGCTTTCTTTTATTTCCATATAGACATAAATATAAAATGGAACATTTATTACTGGACATATGGTGTGTCGTTTGGTACAAATCCAAACAGTTTACCTCATAACAATACTACAGGCATAAGAAATAAATGAGTACGCCTTTTCACCCAAACTTCTTCTATATTCTATATCGTCCGCATTTTCCGTTATCCTTCTTTGTTCTATGTCGTCCTGTAAATGGTAATTGAAAAACATGGGGAAAATAATGTGTACACTAGTCATGATCAAAGCAATATTAAAAAAACAACACTTTGAAGGTAATTAAAATAACGACAATCATACATTAGTAGACTAATTAATCATATATATTCATCATTAACATCACTCATGAAATAATTTCCATCATGCTAACACTTAGATTTTCAACAACAACAAAAAAAATAATTCTGAATATTTCTATTTGGATAACAATACTGTAGTAAAAAAATATATATCTTTAATTCTTATCCTAAAAAGGTGCCTGGATAGCAGTTATACAAGCGAAACCGTTTCCCTTCTTTATTCTATGTCGTCCGCATTTTCCGATATCCTTCTTTATTCTATATCGTCCGCATTTTCCAATAATATCTTTGTCGTCCGCAAAGCGCGTCCGCATTTTAGATCTCTCCTGTTGTATATACCAATGATTGAAATAGACTATATGTGCCTTACCTATGAATATGCATACTGTGGCTAGCTCAGAGCCCGGGTTAATTACTCTTGACTCCTCGGGGCTCATTCTCTTGAATAAATGATTAAGACCAACACGCTTGTGTTTTACGTCTCAACCTTACAGTCATTAGACTTGTATAAATACAATAGTATTTACTTATTGAAGAAGAAATATAAAACAGAGTAATTCGACGTACCATCCGAATCCAAGTTATTTGACACTCAGTCAACATTTCTAACTAAAATTAAGAGAATATGTGAAACTTTAAAAATTAAAGAGACAAGAGTTTGCGCATTCGTACACTTCCATAGCAGGTAAATGGTTAACGGACCATAAAATAAAAGTGAATAAGTAATGATTGAGTTTTTATGTGATCGCAATGCACTGTACATATCAACGATTCGACATATCCTTTTTTAATCTGAACTCTTAAGAAAACGTATTTTATATCAATGAAAAATTAACAATAATGCATTTTGCGTATGTCTTACAGTGACGCATATATTTTCTTCCCACTTGCAATATTTGTTAATTCAGTCAGTGTCACATGCCGCTTATCGGCCGTACCTGTGATCTCGGGGCGGACAACATTAATTGGCACGTGTAAATACGAAAGCAGCGGGTGGCTTAATTCAATCAGCAATATCATAGTGATTAGATTAATGGTATCGCATTGACTTATATCGACACGTGCCAATTAATCAGTTTAAAAAGAGATGTACATTATATTTTGTGTTAGGTGTATCATATGTTTTTTTTGTAAATGTTCAGTAATTTATATAGTGAAGCAAATAGTCAAAATGGTAAAAAAGGTTTATGTAGTTAATATGAATTTCAATTTACCATTTGACTGATACCGACACGTGTCAATTTATCACACCCTTTCCCTCATACAGAAGCCTGTTAACGCCTCTGCGAACAGAGTAGAACCCAGATCAGGAACCGGGATCTAATCTAGATTCTATTTGCTTCCACATTTTGGCTTGAAAACGATTGCATGCTTTATTTTTCATTCACTTGTGTGTTTGTCCTCCAGTTTATATGTGTACATATAACGAGCAATATCATATTTGAGCCAGATCAGTCATTGAATTAATCGGCGAGCGATCTGGATCCAACCTGATTTAAAGGTTAATGTTTTTGTATGTTCTTTATTTTCTTTTATATGTTTTTTGTATATGTGTATTTGGTCCCCGTGTTTAGTTTCGGCAATGTTAAAAAAGATCGGAACCAGATCAGACATACGTACTCTTTCTGGGTCTATACTGTTTGTATCAATCTCAAATATGGCAATTATTTATCTTCATCTATTTAAACTCGTATTTATTAAGCATACCAGAGTGCTACTATAGTTTTACGTAACAATGTTAAAATTATCTAACTATATATTTCCTGTTCTGTCAATCATCTTTTTTATTACTGATTTGGGAAGGAGGGAGGGATATATGGACATATACATCATATAATTATGACACAATGAAAATTCAGAATTTGGGGCTCGTGAAAGCAGGATCCACGTCCCGAGCCCTGGGTGCATCTGTTGAATACCTGCTTGGTACGGAAAACGTTTATCTGGGTCTAAACAGTGATAAATTTAGGTCAATGCAATTAAAATCTATAATTATCATTTCAATAGACTGTAAGCACAAAAACATGGTTTAAACAGGTTGAAATTACCGACACAATTCTAATGCAATATAGGTGCCGAATTGTCTAGGGCCGAGTTGTCCAGGGGCCGAGTTGTCTAGGGGCCGAATTGTCTAGGGGCCGAGTTGGTTTGGTGCCGAGTTGTCTAGAAATCTGTCATACAGGTAACTAACGCATTCACCTACTGTTTAAAGTGTTTCACAATTAAATTTCCCATATTAAGAGCTATATTTATTTAATTTTGTATGTTTTTTCGTGATTCAGATAGAAACAATTTAATTTAAATGACCTAATGTATTGGTAAACGAGTTTGTCATGTGTTTTCACTGCTTTAGTTTTTTGAATATTTTGTACTTTGGCAAACACTGTTCTTTAAACGTGGAAAAAGGTTCTTCTCAACCGTTTCCTTTGCTTTTCACGCATATGTAAACAGAGTAGTCCCAGATCAGATGACTCCAGTCTGGCTATGAAGTTATGGATATGACTCACTCTACAGTGTCTACCAATATCAAAATTTCACAAACATTCCCTGTTCTACAAATGTATATTTATTTAAAACTTCAATACCTACTGAATGTTCATGAACAATTGGTTTTAATTAAATATGAAATGTTGAACATTGCAGCCATTTAAGAAATTAAAGAAACAAATCTTTTAAATTTCATAAGCAAACAGAGCAGACCTAGTCTCATTAATAATGACCTGTAAGACAGCATGCTAATTTTGTAACAGTTGCCCGGATATCGTTAACACAAAAAGTAGCTTGATATCACCATTTAGAGTACACAGATGTGATCTAAGTGCAGACCTTGCTCAGATGGCTCCTTCAGGATCAAGCCATCTGATTTTGTTATTCTCTGTTTGCAAATGTGTGGAAAGGCAATTATATGAAGGATTGGGTTAAGCTAATGGATGTTTCTTAACTGATATATCAGTTATTTTCTCTCGACATTTTAGGTCAGCAAAAAAATCTAAACATACTTATGCCAATGGGGAAAAGAGAATTAGACAGGATAAAAGATTACATACAGGATGATAGACCCAGGAGACTCAAAACGTATGTGAAGAAGCATAAACTGAGATTGTCTGGTATTAGCTTAAACAAGAACAGAAATCTCCTGCACTACTGCTGCAAATATGGCTCAGGAACTATGTTCAGGTTGGTGTTACTTTTTCTCATTATTTCTACAGGGAACCTTCTGATATTATTTTTCTTTTAAATGTTCGCCCGTCCTGTAGCAGATTTACCCATGTTCGGTAAATGCATGACCAGTTGGTAAATTGAATTTATGTAGTAAAGAGAATCGACCTTTTGGTAAAAAGATAATAATGTAGTAATTATATAAAATAATAATATATAGTACAAAAATTATGTACACAGGTATTTCACACCTTCTGCTCATGTGCATATTTATTGTGATGTTGGAGGTATCCATGGAGCACTGAGTATCTCAGTATGATCTTGGACAAGCTGTGTATAGATCACATTGTTAATTTTAACATTACGACTATCTTTAAAGATAGGTGCGAACATCTAATAACAATTATCAAAGGTGCGTACCGTCAGTGAGTGCAGACTGATACTATTATACCTCAATATATCCTTCAATGCAAAACTCCCATAGACCTTAAATGTGATCTTATGATACATCACTCTCAAAATGAGCTTCCAGGTCAATATATCAGGATACATCACCCTCAGAATGAGCTTTCAGGTGAATATATCCGTTTCAAAACCACAAATCTAACATCATCACTGCTATGACCACCAGCTCCGAAATGTCTGTTTATTGGATTCTCTCTCTCATGTCTTACATCACTCAAATATTCTTTCATTCTCTCACAAATTTCTCTCTCAGTCTCAGCGGGGTTTTACTGTATTATGTTTTCACTCATGAGTGGGCATGGATGTTGGTTGTCCAATCTTCTCCAAAAATATTGTCTGCATGACTTTCACCGTGCATTAATTAGCCACCTGCCTAAAATAATCTAAGTTCTTCTCTACTGGAATTCTGGTCTCGGGACGTTTCACTGTAGTCCTCATTTTCTTGTGATGCCATTCATAAATTTGAATGCTTTTAGGTATCTTTTACAAGATGGCTTGGAGGCGTACCACTGTGATGATGATGGGAACTCTCCTGTGCATTTAGCCCTGTTAAGAGCTCTCAAGTATGAAAATACGGGGAAAAGCCAGCAAGCCACTGAATGTGAGTACATGTGTATGCATACAAAATTTATGTATTTGCAGTGCACCAAGTAAGAGGGATTAAATGAACATTTTTCAGCAAAACTTCCTTCATGTTGCTACCAAGACCACAGTTCTGACTACCCATTAGATTCATCTTAACCCTTTCCCTGTTCTACATGTATATTTATTTCAAATTTCAGTACCTATTGAATATTCATGGACGAAATAGTTATAATGAACTATGGAAGGTGGAACATTGTAGCCATTTTAGAAATAAAAGAAATAGGTATTTCAAATTCCATTAGCAAACAGAGCAGACCCTGATCACACGGCTCCTATAGGAACCGTCTGATCTGGGTCTACTCTGTTTGCAAGTGCGCGAAAACATGTTTATATGAAGGAAAGGGTTAATATTCATAAAAGAAATAATTACTTCATGAATATTTATTAGCTAAATTTTTATAATGGAATATGTATATGTACAGTATTTGCGGTATTGGTAGATACTGTAGAGTCATATCATTTCAACCCTATAATATTCATGAATATTTTACATGGAATAAAGTTAACCTTTTCCCTCTTATATACATGTTTTCATACATCTGCAAACAGAGTAGACCCAGATTAGACAGACCCAGATCAGATGTCTGATCAGGGTCTGCTCTGTTTGCAAATGGAATTTGATAGATCTGTTTCTTTTCTTTCTAAAATGGCTGCAATGTTCTACTTTCCATATTTCATTATAACTATTTTGTCCATTAACAGAATGTAATGAAATTTGTAATAAACATAGAACATGGAAAGGGTTAAGCAAATAATGTAACTACTATCTTTTAGGTTATATTGGCATCATCCTTCCATGTATTGAAAAATTTCCCAGGCTTCTCGATGCAAGGAACCATGCTGAAGAAACCTGTCGTGAGTTACTCCGTCAGCTTGTTGAAAAAAGGGAAAGCACCATGGTCAGTGTCTTTGATCACTTTTCTTTATGAATACATGTATTCATGAATTTCTGTTCTTTGACATTATGCATATTATTAATTTAAATGTATTTAATTATTGTTTTAACCCTTTCGGTGCCAAATTTCTAATTGTCGTCTGCAATCCAAGTTTGTTAAATTATTCAGTAAAATAAGGCAATGAGATAAATAAATGCAAATTTCAAAGAAATAAAGCACATATATAGAAATAGAGATTGAGACAAATAGTGAAGTCCCTGATCAGACGCCGCCTTAAAAAGGTGGCATCTGATCAGGGACTGAGCTATTTGTCGAGGTGCATTTATGCGACTGCGGCAGTGAAACGGTTAACAATATAAAATAAGAACGTTTATTACCATGGCAAACTGAAGAGAATGTATACCTTATGTAAATGACATTAATCCTTTCCCTCTTATCAATGCATTTTCACACTTTTGCAAACAGAATATACCTAAATCAGATGGCTAATGTAGGAGCCATCTGATCAGGGTCTTCTCTGTTTGCTTTGATATCATATAGAACTGATGGAATAGTATTTGTGAGAGCAAACATTTCCATTGAAAAGTTTACATTATAAAAATTCAGCTAATAAATATTCTTGATGTGATTCTTTCTTACATGAAAGTTGAACAGGGAAACATACCCATAGGAACACATGCTCTATTTATTACAATAGTTTAAAAACTACACAATTCTATTTTCATCCTTTTCCTTAATGCTCCTTTTTGGTAGATTTCTCCAAAGATGTTGGATCTAAAAATAGCCAATGAGGGAATAAGTTAACTTGTTTCCAATATTTAACCCTTTGAATGCGGAACAAACATGCACTGTCATTTGCAAACAATGTAGAGTGGAGTGGAGCTTTCTTATCAAGTTATCAGGGTCTGCACTGTTTATCATTCAGAATCCCCTAGAAAAGTTGAACCCTTTCATACTTAGTAGACTCTAGTTAAACACTGATGAGCTATTCCACTCTGAAAATTTAGCTTTGACAGGGTTATAATGTTTAACCTTTTCCTCCATAAATAAGCCTTTCTACCCCACTGTAATAGTCAGTTCTTAAAACCATTGTGATAAATAGAGCATTTGCTCCTATAGGAGCAAATGCTCTATTTACCACAATGGTTTCAAACTACAAAATTCTAAAAAATTTCCTTTTCTCTAGTTAATGCTTCTTTTCGGTAGATTTATTCAAAGTGGTTGGATCTAAAAATAGACTACGAGGGAATGGGTTAAGCAGACAACCTATATGTGGCAGTTAATGTATTTTTCCAAAAATGAAGAATTTTGCCAAAAGTTGTTCACTGAATGTAAATGCTTTTTATATGTACATGTATATGACAGAGCGACAGATAAAGATGCATATTCAAATACTAAAATTGTCATTTCTCCACCAAAGATTGGTCACAGTATAGGGTTTGATGGAGAAATAAAGGAACTTTTCATGAAAATGTTCAAATTTACACAGTTTATCGGGGGCTCTGACTGTCGCTGATTTGCCAGTACCTCTCTAATCCGATTTATTTGATTTTTGATTATGTGCTTGATCTGCACAATTATATGATAAGTTTTGGATAATTTTAGCCATCAAAGAGGAACAGGTCCTCAGAGTCAAGCCCTGAAAGTCAGCATGAGGAGATGAGTGAACAAATGTGGCGTGACAAACTTGTAAACGAATACCAGTATGAATACCAAACATCTTGGGGACAGTATGAACAAGGTTTGTATCTCACATCTTGGGGAAAATGTGAACAAGATAAGTATAATGTATGAACAGGGTTAGTGTCTCGCATCTTGAGGAGAGTATGAACAAGGTAAGTACAACATATCTTGGGGACAGTATGAAGAATAGTATCTCACATCTTGAGGACAGTATAAACAAGATAAGTACAACATATCTTGCAGACAGTATGAACAAGGTTCATACCACACATCTTGGGGCCAGTGGGGACAGTATAAAAACTGTTTGCTCAAGGACTTTCTGGCTCTAACTGTGACCTCTTTCTTACTCTACCTATGACCTCTTTCTTACTCTACCTGTGACCTCTTTCTTACTCTACCTGTGACCACTTTCTTACTGTGACCTCTTTCTTACTCTACCTGTGGCATCTTTCTTTCTCAACCTGTGACCTCTTTCTTACTCAAGAATAATTCTCCACCAAACCCATTCTGTGACAACTCTTCGAAATGATACTATAGAGTGGTCACAGTATAGGGTTTGGTGGAAAAATGACGATTTTAGTATTTGGGTATGCACTTTTATCCGTAGCTCTGTAAATGCCTTTTCATGCCTTTGCAAACAGAGTAGACCAAGATCAGAAGGCTCATATAGATCTGTTTGTTTTGTTTGTTTATGGAATAACATAGGTCTGATTCTACAGCTTCTGCCAATACCAAACATCCTGTGTACATATGTCATAAAATTTCAGCTAATAAATATTCATGATGTCATTTATTACATCTTAAACAGGGAAATGATTAAACATATTACATCTTAAACAGGGAAATGATTAAACATAGCAAGCTACTGGCAAATCAAATACAGGCTTTGCAAAAGAGTTTGGATCCAGATGAGATGCTGAGTACCATTTTTATACGCCCAAAGGTAACTTTGGTCGTATTATGGTATGGCGCTTGTCCGTCTGTCCGTCGGTCTGTCTGTCCATCCGTTAGTCACATCTTTGTCCACTCAATAACTTGACAACTATTGGGTGTGCTGTCTTTATACTTAGAAGGCAGGTTGGTCATGGCTAGTAGATGACCCCTATTGATTTTGAGGTCAGTCGGTCAAAGGTCAAGGTCACAGTGACCTTCAACTCAAAAATCTTGTCCACTCAATAACTTGATAAGTATTAGGTGTGCTGTCTTCATACTTAGGAAGAAGGTTGGTCATGGCTAGTAGATGACCCCTATTGATTTTGAGGTCAAAGGTCTAGGTCACCTTGACCTTCAACTCAAAAACTTTGTCCACTCTGTAACTTGATAAGTATTAGGTGTGCTTTCTTCATACTTCGTAGGAAGGTTGGTCATGGTTAGTAGATGACCACTATTGATGTTGAGGTTGATGGGGTCAAAGGTTAAGGTCACAGTGACTTTCAACTCAAATTAATATTGTGCATGTTATGACAGCACAGACTTTGGGCGTATAAGCCTCACTGGACCGACACATGGGGCTGTTGTTAACAATTTTCTTCATATTAATGTTTATTTATGCATTTTCAAACAGAGTAGACCCAGATCAAACGACTACTATAGGAGCTGTCTGATCTGGATGTGATCAGTTGTCCACGGCTTAAACCCTTTACCTGTTTAATATTCATGTATGAAATAATGACATCATGAATATTTATTAGCTGCATTTTACAATGTACAGAAGATTGTTGGGTATTAGTACAATTCCATAAGCACACAGAGCAGACTCTGACCAGACGGCTCCTACAGGGTCTACTCTCTTTGCATAGATGTGAAAAAGTGTTCATATATAACCCTTTCCTCTATAATTACGCCTTTCTACGCCTCTGTAATAACCACTTCTTGAAACCATTGTGATAAATAGAGCATTTGCTCCTGTAGGAGCAAATGCTCTATTTATCACAATGTTTCAAACTACAGAATTCTAAAATTTTCCTTTTCAATAGTCAATGCTCCTTTTCGGTAGATTTATTCGAAGAGGTTGGGTTTAAAAATAGCCTATGGAGGAATGGGTTAAAAGGCATTTATGTCAGATAAAGGGTAAACAGATAAGTAAAAATTGTCCACAGTTTTATTTGTTTATTGTTGCAGCATTTCAAGAAACATACTCAGACAGAGAAACTTACAATGATTGGGCTGATAGAATACAGCAGGAATACTACACTAAAAAGCGTTCCCAGTCAGCCTTCCAAGAAAGTGCCCGGAAGAAGCGAAAAACCTCACAAGAACCTCCAAAAACTCAAGCTGGGCCGGCTAACCTTGAAGACATTCGGGCTAAGATGAGGAAAGATTTTGATAGGAAAAACAAAACTGATGAATCATTGAAAGTTTTGAAAGAGAGAATGAAGTATGAAAAGAGGTATAAAGAACTTATGGACACCACAGATAAAGGAGTTTTGAGCTATGAGGATATACCGTGGCCTAGTAAAAAGGGGGATAATTCAGATATGACTGTATTGTTTGAGGGTATGGACAAGGGAGATAATTTGTTTAAGAAATATTTACGTGATCAGCAGGTACGCTGGCATCCAGACAAGTTCATGCAGCGGTTTGGAGAGAATTTGAAAGAAGCAGATAAAGAGAGGATTATGACTCGGGTAACAAAGCTATCCCAAGAACTGAATAAATTGCTGAAGTAAAAAAATGTTGTTTTCCCCTGTTGTCTTTTCTCTTTGCTAAAGGATTGAAAGAGCCTGAAATTAACCTTTTCCCTGTTTAACCCTTTCCTTTATATAAACATGGTTTCACGTGTTTGCAAACAGAGCAGATCCAGATCAAATGGCTCCAATAGGAGCCGTCTGATCAGGGTCTGCTCTGTTTGCTAATAGAATTTGATAGATTTATTTCTTGACTTTCTAAAATGGCCACACTTTTCTACTTTCCATATTTCATATAAACTATTATAACCAATAAGATGTGTTTGTTCTATAAAAGTACAAGATAAAGATAAACATTATTGTCCAAAATATGTACAAGAGAAAAGCATTAATGCAAGCATCAAAGGGTGCTTATTACTGAATAGTGAATGATAATCAAACTCGTTTTATATAATATAATGTCGACAAGATAATCTGTGTTACTCTCTTAGCCCATTACCTCATAGGCTATTTTTAGATCCAACCTCTTTGAATAAATCTACTTAAAAGGAGCATTAACTTACTAAAGAAAAGGAAAACTTTAGAATTTTGTAGTTTTGAAACCAGTGACTTTTACAGAAGCGCCCAAATGCATCAATATGTGGGAATGGATTAAAATATAGCCTTCGAAACACAAAATGCTTCAGTTTCACTGCAAGGCCCTTAAAACAGCTGCCATTTCAGTCGCATGGCCCTAGTTGCACAATAACCCTTTCAGTCTCACACTTGGCCTCTTAACCAATTTCTTGTTAAATATTCATGTATGAAATAATGATATCATGAATATTAATTTTTATTACCTGAACATTTATATAATAGCATAAGGATACAGGCATTTTTGATATTGGTAAAATAGGGATGGGATCGAGTACTCTGGTCCAGTATTGACTAGCATTTTTAGATTCTGAGTGCTCGCAGTATAATAATATTAATAATAATAAAACAATGCACTTTTCACTAAGAAGAACTTTTGCTTGTGTTTAACCCTTTCCTCCATAAATATGCCTTTGCAAACAGAGTATACCCAGATCAGACTGCTCCTACAGGAGCCGTCTGATCAGGGTCTGCTCTGTTTGCTTATATAATATAGATATGATTCTGCAGTTTCTGCCATGGCCAAATATTCCTGTGTCCATGTTCTTTTATAGAAAATTAATAGTCATGACGTCATATCTTACATGACTATACATGGAGGAAAGGGTTAACAGTTTAGGTAATAATTACATCCTTCTTCACACTTTGTCTCCCTATCAATGACATCTGCTGGTCGATGGGGCCATACTCTCTCTAATTTATTCTTTAATCATATTTTATCAATGCCAATTAGAATTAAAGTGATTATCACGTCAAACAATAAGCATACAAAGATTATGAAACTTTGTGACCTGGTATTTATGATGCAAATGAAACTTATGTTAATCGGCTACTTAAACCAAAGATCCATTTCATGTCTACTAGCCAGGTGATAGTTTATCACATCTGCCTTCTAGAAGTGTCGTAACAGAGTGCCGTAAATCGTGAAAATGCACCAGTGCATTTTTATGTAAGATCCTCTATTTAATGAACAGAACTATACATAATGTATATCGTCTAGTTTACATCGCACATCATTTTACTACACGTGAATAAATTACAAGGTATTAACATAATTATACAAAATGAATTTAAAATTGGAATTCAGATAACAAGGATGAACGTATATCTAGTAATTCAACGTGAATTTAAAATAATATTTCAAAAGGACATTGCTTCTTTCACAAAGAGGGGCAATTTTATCAGACTTGATTCATTATGCATATTATGTAGTTCTAAATACTTATACATAGATTATCTAGTACAATAGTATTCACTTATATATTTACTGCATAAAAACAAGGACATATACATACAAAATGGCATTCGTCTTCTAATTCAAAATAATTACAACACTGGCAATATATTTCGTCACGTGGCACGCTATTTCTACTATAACGGCCAGTTTGCATACGTATTGGATGTACCGGAAGCCTTAATCCTTTCCCTCATAGGCTATTTTTAGATCCAACCTCTGAATAAATGTACCGAAAAGGAGCATTAACTAGAGAAAAGGAAACTTTTAAGTTCTGTAGTTTGGAACCATTGTGATAAATAGAGCATTTGCTCCTATAGGAGCAAATGCTTTATTTATCACTGGTTTCAACAGGTGATTTTACAGAGGCGTAGAAAGGCATATTTATGGAGGAAAGGGTTAAGCTACAAAAGTATATATATATTTTTTCTAAGTAAATGTTTAAATATCCCCCATGACCAAACTGTGCCTTATAAAGGTTATAACTACTATAGCACAGAAATACGATGCAGTACACCGGTCCACTCTTGTTTAAAGTTCTCAATTAACCTAGTTTTAAATTCGTTAACAAACAAATTAGGGTTACCAATATAGCTATTATCAAATACATAAGCAAACCCAACTTCGCTGACAAGTTTCTTAATATTCCATACCCAAATTTTGTAACCCTTCCTACAGTCAAGCAAACCTTGATCAAATACAGATTTTAATAATATATTATCAGAATTTTTAAGTTTACACAATATTTAATAATTCCAATATAACGTGGAATATATACATGTAAATGTAATAGGTAGCCCCCTATCTCACCATATACTCTTGCAGTACATGTATTTAACTTTACTCTCAACAATCTTTTACAAAACTTAAGAAGTATTCTCTCTATCTCCTTTGATTTAGTATAACCCCAGATTTCCGAGGATAGAACCAACGAAAGCATCAAATAACTGGCATATTGTTTTAGGTTTTAAGTCAAATTTACCTTAGTTATATAATTAAATGTTTTAGTGCTTTCCCGATCAAATGTTCTTGACTTAGCGCATAACTACCCTTTTAATTAAGAACAGTGCCTAAATAATTAAAATCATCAACAACATTTATATAATCGCCATCGTAGGTGCAATGTTCATTTGGTTACAAACGGTAACGCTTAAATGCAGGATGGAATATATGTAGTAAGCTCCAACAGCAGCTGTCTGCCTTGCTTCTACTCTATATTAAGCGTCAACCGGCTGCCTCTGAAAGTCCGTCACCTCCAAAGACTCTATCCATGATTGTATGTCTGCCATGTTTAACCCTACCCCTGTTTTATATTTAGTCCAGAATTCAAAACATGTACCTTTTGAATCTTCACGAACAGCATAGTTATAATGAAACTTGAAAGGTAAAACATTTTAGAAATGAAAGACACGGACCTATCAAATTGCATTAGCAAACAGAGCAGCTCCTGGTCAGACGGATCCTACAGGAGCCGTCTAATCTGGGTCTACTCTGTTTGCAAATGCGTGTAAAGGCATTTATATGAAGGAAAGGGTTAAAGAGCTTACACACTACAATACATCATTATTGTCCTGGTGTATTTAGATACTGCTTTTAACTATTTCCTTATATAAACGTGTTTTCACTCATTTGCAAACAGAGTAGACCCATATAAGACGTCTCCTAGTTTTCGATCATTTGCAAACTCATTTTCAAACAAACAAGACCCAGATCAGACAGCCCCTAGAGGAGCCGTCTGATCAGGGTCTGTTCTGTTTGCTAGTGACATTTGAAATGTCTGTTTCTTTACTTTCTAAAATGGCTACAATGTTGCCCCTTACATGCTTCATTATAACTATTTTGTCCACGGATGTTCATTTGGTATTGAAATTTGGAATAAACACAGAACAAGGAAAGAGTCAACGCATTTGTAAGGAGCATACCCCGTAACATCTGTCTGATCAGGGTTTTTTTCAGTTTACTTATGAAATGACACGGATATGACCCTACAGTTTCTACAATGGACAAACTTTTCCATCTTCAAATGCCATTATAAATATTCATCCCTATTAATATTCATGATGTCATTATTTCTAACTTGAATATTTAGGCAGTAAAGGGTCAAATGTTACAATACATTTATGTATTTAATAATTCCCTTGTGTTTGTTGTACATATTAGATGCACTTACCGTTTCCGAGTGACATTTACCAACTTAACCCTTTCCTTGTTGAATATTCAATTAAGAAATCATTACACCATGTATATTTATTAGCTAAACTTTTATAAATGTATATTGCCACTGCTTGGTATTGGTAGAAACTGCAGAGTATGATCTATTATAATTTCATACGAAAACAGAACAGAACCTGATTCCACAACTCATGTCTAGGTCCATGCTTATAAAGCTTTTAGTTGAGTCTGAATTTCGTTCTCAAGCTTTTGATTGGTCAGATTTGAGTTCTCAAGCTTTTGATTGGTCAGATTTGAGCCAAAGGCTCAAATCTGACCAATCAAAATCTTGAGAACGAACTCAGACTCAACCAAATGTTTTATAAGCATGGACCCTGATCTGGGTCTATTCTTTTTTTCAAAAGCGGAAGACAACACAGTATTAGCGGAATGGTAATTTAAGCCTTTTCATAATTGGCATTTACAGCAGGCTGGGTCCAGATAAGACGCATGACATCTCGTTGGGATCTCGTCTATTTGACAGCTTAACCCTTTACTGTATGAGTATACATGTAAGAAACATGCAATGACATAAAGATTTTTTTTATAAAAGTATAGGAACACAGGCTTAGCATTTTATTCCACAAGCAAACAAAATAGACTCTGGTCGGACAGGTCCTGTGGAAGCTGTCTGATCTTGATCTACCCTGCTTGCAAAAGCGTTATATAATGCACATATTTTGAGTAATGTATTTAAGATTTAAAGCATGAACAAATAAGGAAAACTTGTAATGTATCAGAGTTGAAGGGACTTTGTTTTAACATTTTCCCTTTTATAAACGCATATTCACGCATTAGGAACCAGAGAAGGCCCAGATCAGACGGCTCCTGTTAGAGCAGTTTGACCAGGATCTGCTCTGTTTGCATTTGAGATGATAATGATCTGATTATACAGCTTTTGTCTAATGTTTCCCTTGAAAATTTGTCCATTATAAGATTTCAACTAATTAATATTCATGAGGTCATTATGTCTTACATGAATATTAAACAGTGAAATGATTAAGAAGGACTGTGAACTGTCAGTACCCTCTACAATGTAAGGGTCAGCATGCCAGTCCTGTAAAACATTACGTGGGAATATACACTATGTTTCGACTGGTGCTTATAAACGAATCCCATTTTAACCCTTTTATCACTAAATGCATTTGCTTCAGGTTTCAAAGTGGGGTTTCCTTCCGTTTCAGTTTAAAAACATAACTAGAGTGTGAAATATATTACCACTAATTTACCAGCAAACGACTTAACTTATTCCCTCATACTGACGACTTTTGACGCATCTATAAAAGTCACTTTCTGAAACCATTGTGATAAATAGAGCCTTTGCTCCTATGGAGCAAATGCTCTATTTATCACAATGGTTTCAAATTATATAATTCTAAAATTATCCTTTCCTTTAGTTAATGCTCCTTTTCGGTAGATGTATTCAAAGAGGTAGGGTCTAAAATAGCCGATTAGGGAATGGGTTAACCCTTCACTTATGAATATTCATGTAAAACAAAAAAACGTAATAACCATTAGTTAATTGAAATGTTATAATGGCGTGTAAACACGGGGTATTTTGACCATGGAAGAAACTTTATAATCAGATCTGTATTATTTCAAAGGTAAAGAGAACAGCCCCAGGTCAGACTGATCCGTAATGATTTGTTTGATAAGGGTCTACTCTGTTTGCAAATGCGTGTTAATGTTTTCTATAAGGTAAATGGTTAAAACTAATAAAGACGTAACAGGATATCATAAGCATACGAATACAAATGAATGTACATGTATTATATCTTCGTAGTTGTGATACTTTTTGTTCAAGTTTGCAGCGTAACTTCCTCATTATAGGCACAGGACTCATATTCACAAACCTCAAGGTGACGGACAAAAATCACTCTACGACCCTAGTCACTCGTGTAATAACCTCTATGTAGAACCTAAGCGACCACCAAAAAACGAGGTCTAATTATGGGTCTGTAAGGAAGGTGGTAGCTAAATGCATATTAAAACTAATGCAGAAAGCTCCTATAGTAGCTTCCAGTATTATTTTTGCACTGCATTAAACAATCACATAACACCCCTGTATGTTCAATAACTGAATGGTTCCTTTATTTCTCCAACAAACTATTTGTTGTCATCAGAGAATAAGGTTTGGTGGAGAACTATGACGATTTTATTTCAATAAACACTTTTATTTATTGCTCTGTATTTATATATTCTCGATCCTACTAACCCAGCTTAGCTTATATCTCTATTTTCGCTGATGAGCGAATATGAACACAGACTGCAAATGTGAATCACTAAAATTAAAACAAAAAGAGAGAATTTTCAGGGTATTAACTCTTTCCCTCATATAAACGCATTGTTACGCATCTGCAAACAGAGTAGACCAAGATCAGACGGCTCCTATAGGAGCCATATGATCAGGATATTCTACTCTGTTTGCCTATGGAATGATATAATTCAGAATTATGATTCTATAGATTCTACAGTAAACGCTGTGACAATTTAAAACTCAGATCCCATATTTACCAGTTATCGAGTTTAGAAATAGCTCACCAATGAAAAGTGATCGCATCCAGTGATAAGCAATTGATAATTAGAAGTAACCATTGTAAATCGGGTGGACGTTTCAAATTTAGTATTCAGTAAAACCCCTCTAATCCGACCACTAAAATGGGCACAATTCTGGCCACCTGCTTACAAAGACAGATATGTCTATTCATTAAATTCCACAGTATATGGGTGGGTCTAAGCAAAGTCCATAATGTCTTTCAAGATGTACTCTAATTACAAAATCAATTTGATACTACTTGTACTTGAAATAAATACAATACTTTGATCATATTTTTATGTTGCACTTTTATCATACTGCCATATCACTGTACACGGTTTAAACTTTAAGTAAGAAGTTTATTGACAACCCTGATAAAGATGTAAGCTTTATCAACGTCACCTGATAGAAGTCTGTTACCTAAAACATTCTGTTCATGGTTGAAAACAGACGGCACAAACTTATTTTCAAGTTGTCTTTCACACTCACGAAATACATCGCGAACCAGTGTTATATCAAAATCAGTACTTCTCTGTGGAACGTACATTGTCAGGGCAGGTCCGTATCGAACATCACCAGTAGTACATTCAGCAGTCTTTGAGTCTATGTTTTTGTCTGTATATCCGTTTCCTACATCTACAGAGACGTCTGTCCTCGTATCGACGTGATCATCCGAACTTTCAATGTCTTTATCCTCTTCAGATGGATCAATATTGTAAACATGGGCGAGGCCAAACTGAGTGATTCTTTCCTCCAATACAGAAAGAAATGTCATTTTCAGAACATATGTTGGAATCATATCTTCAGCAAACAGATAAAATTCCTCCTCAATCATGTCTGGCCTGCCTGCTTTGAAAATTTCAATAAATTCGGTGTCTTTTTCGAAATGAATTGCTGGCAAAACAGCGCTTGAAATAAGACACTTGCATACTATATACTATATAGCTGTTACGAACATGTGGTTTCAATAACCTGAAAATGTTGGTTTCTATCAACGCCAGTGAACATCGCCATAGGTCCTGGTCTCCTTCAGACGTCTTTTTAGGCACTGCCAGACAACTGCGAGATAACATGTCCCCTGTAAGCAACCTACAGTCACGGCGACTTTTGTCAAGCCATTTAGGCAACCTCACAGCTGGGACCAAATCCACACTAATTGGCATGTCTTTGAATCTTGAACCATGCCAATGGAATTCTATAGACGGTTCCATTGTGACTCTGACTGGAATAAGTCTGTGATCTTTTGGAAAGTTCTTGTGGAAAATGATTTTCGCAACAGCATTAGAAAACCATTCGTACATGGCACTACATGCAATTCTAGAATAAACAAATGAGACAGTACCTCTCAACAGTAATCTGAAAGATTCGAAACGACAGCTATCTTCATCTTTCACCTTCAGATGTACGTAATCTGATGTCGACACAGTTACTGACGGTACTTCGGAATCACTAAGATCACCAGATGATAAGACGCCAATAAACTGATCTACTCCCCCAAATTTTAGATAAAACCTCGGTGCTCCTAGACATTCAGGCTCAATTAGGTCACTCAGTATTTCCAGACATACCATAAAATCAAACTCATCTGGACATCTCGTTTTTGTGCCCTCTGAAGTGCTGCCTGCATGTAGAACAGTACACTTAAGATTAGTATCGTGTTCCATCAACTGATGGGCTAATGTTTGTATTACATTTTCTATGACACGTTGGATTTCTTGTGCCTCAGCCTCGTCAGTCCCACGTCCTACTGTCGGTGATTGCAGCAGTTCCGATAGAAAATCTTCTACAGCTCGTCCGTTGCGAGTTATTCCATTGTTTTCGATTTCAAACAGAACAGACTGAATATCCATAAACCTGTTGGAGACATTCGTTAGTTCGACAACTTGTCCTTTGATCTTGATCTCGTCCGATGATAAAGCGCATACTATATCAAAATGTCTTTGCATGGTAGCAATGTCCATTGGTGTTCTTAATTCTGCATCAAATGCATTATGATCCACGCCATCTTCAATTAAACGCTTTACACAACACAGGCTTCCAGCGTATGCAGCGGCGTGAAGTGGCGACGTTCCATTTACATCCAAAGCGTGTATGTTGCCGCCAGCGGCTATTAGTATTTCAGTAATGTCTGGCGCGTCTCTGTAACATGCAATGTGTAATGCTGTAATCCCCATCTTATCAGGAACATTTACGTTGGCACCGTGTCGAATCAGGCTTTCCGTGAGTGATGTACTCTTCTTGTCTACGGCAACTAGCAAAGGCGTTCTTCCCCAAGCATCTTGAGCATTAATGTTGACTCCGTTAGTCACGAGAACCAAGACAACATCTTCCGCCTTAGATGGCACGTCTGACATATAATGCAATGGCGATCTTCCTGCGTTGTCTTCAATTCTCACATCTCCACCTTCTGCTATCATCAAATGAGTTAAATCATTTTCCATCAGTTTTGACAAGTAATGAAGCGCAGATTTTCCTTTAAAGGTTGTAAAATTTGCTGCATCTTTCGACGGAATAAATAATTTCAAAACATCTTTTGGAGCCCTTATATTTGAACTACTCAAATTCTTCAGGAAGTAGTGAATTGGAAAATAGCCTTTCATGTCCACTACGTCTAATCTTGCACCGTGGGACACTAGTAGAGAAATAAGCCGATGTGAGTCACTTGACTTTGCTAAATAGTGCAGTGCCGTTTTACCTTCAATACTTGTTGTGTTCAATTCTATTCCTGCTGATATCAGAAATTTGACAATCTCTATATCTACATCGCTTTCGTTTGTCACTTGTTCACACAATACATGCAGTGGCGACATCCCGAGGTGGTTCTTTACTTTAATGCATGCTGCTTTATTAATAAGAACGTTTAAAACATCTACTGTGGAAATCCTCACCGAAGTATGAACGGGAGTATTCCCGTTACTAGACTGGACATTTATGTCTGCACCATGTGCTATCAACAATTCAGCGATTTTACCTGACTTAGATATATGGATCGGAGTGTAATTGTTCTCCATTTCGTTTCTAATGTTAGGATCAGACCCATGCTTAAGCAACACTTCAACTATATCTGCGTTATCGTCCTTCACGGCTATATGTAACGGAGTTCTGCCTCTCTCATCCAACATGTTTATATCCTCTGCGAAGCAACTCGAATTTAGAGTCTGTATAACCATATCAAGATCGCCATTATCTGCTGCACAGTGTATGGCGCTAGTCCCTCGAACAAATGCAGACGGGGGAGGTCCTGCCATGTTTTCGAGGAATCTTTGATAGCCTTACTCACTTATTCATGTGATACACCTTGTATTAAAAAACGTATCCAGCTTACATTTTCAGATAGTACAATAATTTATGATAATATATGTTCACACACACGGAGTTAAACTACATATAATTACAGCTATGTCGGCTCTGTATATAATTACTGTGCACAATAAATCTATTTATAGATTGTGTAGAGCGCATCGGTGCACATAAAAGGTATTTGTAGATTAAGCCTTTTCGCTGACAAATGTTGTCGTCTGCACATCTTAAAAAGGGTTTACAGGATTTCCTTTCAACATACGTTTTGTTCCTGTTGATAAGGCATCGGATAATATAATTATTATTTGACGATCGGGGTCTTGAAGCAGGAAATTATTAATACCAAGTCATACATTTCAGTTACTACTGAAGAAAATACCATCGTCTCAGAACATGTCACAAAGTGTGAACAACTTTGAACCGATACTAAAATTACACAACATACACTTCCTACAATGCATTGGTTACCAAAACTATATATAAAAAAACAATATAAAGCGCGTTTCATTGCTAATTCTCCTTCAGCACAAAGCCATATGTGATGGCTCATATGAGATAGGCTTATCTGCCCTCACAGGTAATTGGTGTTCTAGCTCTCACAGGGATTAGTCGCATTAACAAGCACAAGTGTCTGTGTATTGTCTTAATGCTGCTTATGGAATTTATATGACTCAGTGCCTTCCCAAGGCATATATATTTAATGGTTTTCGTTGGATTTAAAATTGTAAAGTGAATCTTATTATAGTTTTATCATAGTTTAATTAGTGTTGCACTTGTTTGATAACTGATTCAATTCCACTGGAAAAAGAAGGAAATATAGCAGTTCCCAGTTTGTTCAGGAAGTCAAATTAATATGCTGCTGACATTCCAATGCAGAAAAAGGAAATAATGATGTTGTGACATTAGTGATTATGCATTTGTGGAGAAACCTGATTCTGCATTTGTGGAGGAACATAGGCATAGTCTAAACGGGGTAAGTCCCGGACACCAACTGCCTTAACCAGTGTGTTAGCACCATTGGTGCCTCCCACAGGGACTCAAACTTTATCGACACTCTAGGGTGACATGTTGATGACATTCTACGGCGGAAAATGTGAAAGAACAATGTTGTAATAGTAGTGATTCTGAAATGGTGGAAAAAAGGAGGTAAATTTGGTCAGCAACACTGTGAGTAGCCGGGCAAAGTCCCGAACACAGTCAAATAGGACTGAGGTAAACACTGTGAGTAGTCGGGCAAAGTCCCGAACACAGTCAAATAGAGCTGAGGTTAACACTGTGAGTAGCCGGGCAAAGTCCCGAACACAGTCAAATAGGACTGAGGTAAACACTGTGAGTAGCCGGGCAAAGTCCCGAACACAGCAAAATAGAGCTGAGGTACACATAGACAGCAACACTGTGAGTAGCCGGGCTTAGTCCCGAACACAGTCAAATAGGACTGAGGTAAACACTGTGAGTAGTCGGGCAAAGTCCCGAACACAGTCAAATAGAGCTGAGGTTAACGTAGACAGCAACACTGTGAGTAGCCGGGCAAAGTCCCGAACACAGTCAAATAGAGCTGAGGTTAACGTAGACAGCAACACTGTGAGTAGCTGGGCTTAGTCCCGAACACAGTCAAATAGAGCTGAGGTAAACACTGTGAGTAGCCGGGCTTAGTCCCGAACACAGTCAAATAGAGCTGAGGTAAACACTGTGAGTAGCCGGGCTTAGTCCCGAACACAGTCAAATAGAGCTGAGGTAAACACTGTGAGTAGCCGGGCTTAGTCCCGAACACAGTCAAATAGAGCTGAGGTAAACACTGTGAGTAGCCGGGCTAAGTCCCGAACACAGTCAAATAGAGCTGAGGTAAACACTGTGAGTAGCCGGGCTTAGTCCCGAACACAGTCAAATAGAGCTGAGGTAAACACTGTGAGTAGCCGGGCTAAGTCCCGAACACAGTCAAATAGAGCTGAGGTAAACACTGTGAGTAGCCGGGCTTAGTCCCGAACACAGTAAAATAGAGCTGAGGTAAACACTGTGAGTAGCCGGGCTTAGTCCCGAACACAGTAAAATAGAGCTGAGGTAAACACTGTGAGTAGTCGGGCAAAGTCCCGAACACATTCAAATAGAGCTGAGGTACACATAGACAGCAACACTGTGAGTAGCCGGGCATAGTCCCGAACACAGTCAAATAGGACTGAGGTAAACACTGTGAGTAGTCGGGCAAAGTCCCGAACACAGTAAAATAGAGCTGAGGTTAACGTAGACAGCAACACTGTGAGTAGCCGGGCAAAGTCCCGAACACAGTCAAATAGAGCTGAGGTAAACACTGTGAGTAGCCGGGCAAAGTCCCGAACACAGTCAAATAGAGCTGAGGTTAACGTAGACAGCAACACTGTGAGTAGCCGGGCTAAGTCCCGAACACAGTCAAATAGAGCTGAGGTTAACGTAGACAGCAACACTGTGAGTAGCCGGGCTAAGTCCCGAACACAGTCAAATAGAGCTGAGGTAAACACTGTGACTGGCCGGGCTAAGTCCCGAACACAGTAAAATAGAGCTGAGGTTAACGTAGACAGCAACACTGTGAGTAGCCGGGCAAAGTCCGGAACGCAGTCAAATAGAGCTGAGGTACACATAGACAGCAACACTGTGAGTAGCCGGGCAAAGTCCCGAACGCAGTCAAATAGAGCTGAGGTACACATAGAAAGCAACACTGTGAGTCGCTGGGCTAAGTCCCAAACACGGTCATATCGAGCTGAGGTAAATATGAAATAAACTGCCCCTACCTAGAATACTATACTGGCTATAAGAAAGGAGCAACGTGCCCAGATTGATTGATTGATTGTGTTGATTAATGTCCGTTTCCGCTCACTATGAGGTAATTAGACCCTGTTCACTGTGGGCTAATCGGACGCCCAAGAGAGAGGGGGATACAGAGCAACCCGGGCGCAATGCCTACTCTTGTAACCGGGACAGATGTCCCTTAATTATGCAGACTTTGGTAGATGAACTTGGGGACATAGATTCAAATGTTGAACGACTAAACTAGGTTGTTGATGCATCTGGTGATGGGGACAGTATTGATGGCATGGATACGGTGGTTTCTAATTCTGCTGACATAAGCAGAGAACAAGTGGTCTATTACAGGATTTATCTGCCGCCTGGTCACTTGAGGACCCACAGGGCTCTCAAGTAATTGCTGATTTATTACAGTTAGTTCAAAAGTTGCAGCAGGTTGTATCACCACCAACATGAAAGGCATACTAGATACAAGCCTCCCCCCAAAACGCTCACGGCATTTCGCATAATTATGTATCAATTTGACTGTGAGTTGGAACTCACCAATAATAATTTTCTCCAATCCTTCTTACACAAGTGTCAGCAACTGACCTCCGATAAGAACATATAGCCTCAGTAATTGGTGGCACATGCGAGCTCACTGTAGAGCCAGGCACAATCGGGCTTAATGTAATGCCAGTCATATACGAGCTCACTGTAGAGCCCGTCACAATTGAGCTCACTGTTGAGCCCATCACAAATGAGCTCACTGTCGAGTCAGTCACAATCCAGCTCATTGTAGAGCCAGTCATATTTCAGCTCACTGTAAAGCCAGTCACAATCAAGGTCAATGATCCATATCACTGTAAAGCCAGTCACAGTCAAGCTCACTTACACTATAGAGCAAATGCACACTATAGAGCAAATGCAAACTCAGCAAAGAAAAACAACTCTCAATGCAATCTGCCATCTTATACAAGGCACTACAAATATCTCTAATAATAAGAGCAATTGTAAGAACTCCTGGACTTTCTCGAGAATATCTGATGATATTTACAGAATTATCAGCCATGATATTGGTAATTTCTGGCCATGTATGGCCCATAGATTTGAAAGATGCACATTGTGCTCTGATTATGCAAGAGGATTTCAATGATATCGAAGGTTTATTTGAGGTGGTCAGCGTTTTAAGTTACTTACTTACCAAATCGTCTTATAAGCACACAGTGCTCCTAGACAATTTTCAGAATTGGTCTAATCAGCGATTTAATTTTAAGCTCAAACAAGGCTTTTATCAGTGGTGTATTTCAATGATTCTTTTCTGAAAGATAATACATGTATACTGAATCTCAAAATTTTTGCAAATTTATGGCACCTACCGATTTTCTTGGATATGTCTATCATTTGCATTGGCTTGACAGTTTGAATTGCGGGGAAAAAAGGTGTAAAGATCAAACAGACAGTTAAGTCCTGTACTCAGTTCATTTTCCTATTAATTTTAAATCAGGTAACTGAATTCGCTGACTTAATGCATTCATACTGCATTGCAATTCTATTAGGTCTCCAGTATATAACACATTGGGAGAGAAACAACCACTGTCTTAAAAGAAAAGGAAATTTTGAAGCAACTATCAAATTTTAGCTCTGCAGTAGTGAGCAATCTACATTGGTTGCTAGATACTGTGGTTCACAGTGGGGTGCCAATTTTACCGAGGTCCCCCTACAATAACTCTCACCACTGATGTATTAGAAAAAAGGATGGAGGCAGAATGCAACTATATCAGTACAGGGGGACAATTGTCTTCAGCTGTATGAATTTTCTCAAATTAATATCAATTTCCTAGTGTCACATGTAGTCATTTAAGGTATGCACGTTTCAAGGAAGTTTGGCCTACCACATTTTCGGAATGTACCTCAATCTTTGGCTAATTGTAGGACCATGTTTGTGTCAGAGAAAATATCTTTACAGATAAGGAATGTCTCATTTGCCTACTAAGATAGCGGCCTACTAAGATTGCATACAGCCTACTAAGATAGTGGAAACACTTATTTCATGCCATATATTGAATTATTTGCCTAAAGATTGAATCACCTAACAGACAGGTATATGTCTTGGTTACCAGATCCTGGTGCAGAAAGTATTAATGCTTTAATTGCATTGGCTCAAAATATTGATTCTGCTTTTCCGACCTTTAGTCTGATGGAATTCTGCACATGATCAAACAAGACAAGTCGGCAGTTAGTTGCAAGTGTCATTGTGCCAAATTGGATCCCAGGTTGTGGTACCCAGTGTTATCAATGTGTGTTCAAGCTCCAAGGAATAAACTTGTTAACACTTCATTTTAATTGCTATGGACAGAATTGAGAATGCATCCCCTTTACCACAGCTGAACAGTGTTAGTGCTTGTACATGTATGTCATGTGTCATATGGCTACTTAGAAAGACAGTGCCATTGCTTAAATTATACATACATGGATAGTTAAAACTTAAGCACAATATCAAGTATATCTTTCTTAGTGGAATTTGCAATGGAACAAAAACGACATTGATTTTACATGGCTTTGTACATTTTTTTAGGATCTGTGTTTTTCAGTGGGATTATCTTATAGTGCTATCCATATGGCTATAGGAGTTCTCCTTTAACATCAATTGTGGTGAAAGGCAGCAATTATTCTGTGGGGACACGTCCCATTATCACCAGATTAATGTTTGGGTCCTTAAACTTCAGACAGTCCTGCCTACCTGGACGGTCTCATTAGCACTTAATTGTTTGAAGGCACAGTCTCCCACAGATAGCCTATCTCTTAAACTGTTAATAGTGGCACTGGCATCTGGACAGAGAGTTCAACTGAAACAAGGACCATGCACACATT